>OY987299.1:50180691-51380691 GCA_963920635.1 Pseudeuparius sepicola | reverse complement strand
TAGAGCCCAACTTTGAAAGGTAATTAATCCATTGTAGGTCACAGTGGATCTTCTTTCCAAGTTTTAAATTAATCTATAATAAATGAAGAACGCAGCCTACTTCATAGTTTATCTGAACAATCTTATCGTGTGTGTGAAAAATTACGTAAAAGTTGGGCTCCATTTGGGCTCTATATTCTGGTATCCTCTTTGCTGTAAGGCAGTCTACACACAAACCTGATGCAGACATTCTGAATTCTTTAAATCTTCAACTGATTATAATTATTAGGTAGAAAGTGGAAATATACCTGACTACAGTAATCAATATGCGGATAAACTGATGCTTTAACCAATCGTAACTTTGTACATTCATCCAAAAAATCTCTCAAGCCGTAGATGGCTCTTAGCTTATACAGACAAGTCTTATAGATCTGATTGCAGTGATCATTAAAAAGCTTAATCCTCTGTCCAAAACAACACCGAGACTCTTATCCGAATCCACACAGAGAACGTTAACATCATCAACAATCACTTTATAATTTCCACGAATAAAACTACTCTGTATCTCATTGCCTATATACAGTGCAACTATTTTCTGAGGGTTAACTCTAAGGCCATGATTATCACACCACAATGTAAAAGAATTAACTCAAATCGTTATTCACCGCGACATACAGGTGAACTCGGCAAAGCTTCAAGGCATCTGGTAAATCAAATGTGTACAGGGAGAAGAGAATCGAATATATTATATAATAAACTGTTTTCATTTAATATTTGTTGTTTTAATTATAAAGTCAAATAAAACAAAATATAGTCTTGCTCTGATTGACATATTTTAGCGTGTCAGGGCGGGAAGCTACCAGAGTGGCAAGCGCTTCCTGCGCCAGCCAGTAGGCCACGCAGCAAAACTGCAATCGTCCTTAAACGGTTAAATACCAGGTAAGTACCTACTATTTACTATTTCTGTAAAATCAAATATTCTAAAGACTGGGTAGTTAAGGTACTTAATTTTTTAAGTACCTATTAAATTTTAATTTGAATAATCTTATTATGGTTATATTTTGGAAACAGCTGTCACTAATCAAATTAATTTTTAAAATTTAATTGCACTGGCCCATTTTGACTTAACTTTTATAAGTAAAAGTATAATAATTTCAGAACAAATAAAATTCCTTATATGGGTACATATATATTTTATTTATCGATAATAAGAATGAAATATTATGAAGATATAGTGTGTGTTTCACTTTGAGTTGAGACAATTCCGTATTTTTTGAAAAATGGACTGATTTACAAAAAACTTTTTTTAACCTTTAGTACTCGCAGGGCTCATTTTGAGTTCTAATTTTTTGAAATAGCCATGTTCCATGGCCTAGTTTATTAAAAAAGACCCAAAAACCACAAAACCATATTAGCGTTGACTGAAGGTTTAAAAAGACCTCTCACGGATCCAGATAAAATGCCGAGCGCTTTTGGAGGCGAAGGACTATGGATATTCGATTGTATTTAAAACTTTTTCCAATGATCGTAGTCATTCGCCTCCGCGCACCAACTCCATCTACTGGTGTATAGCGGTATTAGTATTTCTATTTAGCTCTCGTCCAGTACTACTGTTTAGCACCATCTATTTTCGATAATTACAATGACTTCAACGCCACCTAGTGGTAGATTTCGTACTCGACAATTTCGTATTCCAAAAGGCTCGTTTGTGTTCGGGGCGGGGCAAACAAGTCTAAAAATAGACAGGGGGGGAGAAGGGGCCAGTGAAATAATTCTACGATTTGGCTTTTATAAAATTAGGAATAGATTCAGGGTTGGGCGTATTTCAGTTTGATATTTGACGATTTTAATGGATTGGCAGATTTTTAAAATTCTCTTTTTTAGGACATAGTGATCTACATTATGTTGTTCAATTTCTTACGTTGATTTGAAAAACAAAACATATGTCCAAAATGAAAACTTTGAGAAAAGTGAAAAAACTGATTGCCTTCCCTCTATTAGGGAGTATTTTTTAATGTACCTAGGCGTTTTTCTGGAAAAATGTTGAATACAGAAAGAGGTTGTTATTTATTTTTATTTTTTTAGCTTAAGTAACTAATAAAAATATATACTGTGTGTCCGGCGATTCAGTGCCCAAGAGGTGTAAACGATAAAAAAATTCTAATTGTAAGTTGACATTCTGTTTGGTGTTGCCCCAATAATTGGCCGAACCTATCAGCAAAGTCTAGAGAATACTAGACTTTGCTATCAGTACACAGTGTATACAGGGTGTATTTTTGTCGAAAAAAAAAAAACAAGGCCGGAGTAAACTGTACCCTCAATTTTAAAAGCTAGCTAGCTAGGACAATGCCTGCCATTGTTAAAACGATATTATTGCTTATATCTGCCAAACTATGATACCACACCACTTAATCGGTGGCGGCTCGTAACTATTTAAACTTAAACAGGCGGCGCCAAATATCGGAAGACATTTAAAAATCAATGTGCCTAACTAAACCGGTGTAAAGTTATTAGCCGATTTTCTGGCAGCAAAACATTTTCCTCGCCCTTATTTCCACAAATTTATTTTGATAAAAATAAAGTAGAAAGGGTAACTATTATTAAACCTTCTAAGCAGATTAAACTGGAGAATGAAGAAAAATATTCATCAAAAAATAAACGTTGAAATTTTTGGCTCCTAGAAAATTGGCTGCTAAGTGCTAAGTTCAGTTTTAAGTAGACACTTTTGTTGAATTTACGTGATCGCGTTTTTTATGTTCTGCCGTTTGATTTTTCTCTATAGTTAAATCAAGGTAACGGCCTGCCCTCTATAACTGTTTAATTTGCAGTTTTTGCTCAAATTACATTGACGAAAATGAATTTCTTAATAAAAAAACTAACACTGTTTTATGAAATGCTACTTTTATTAGTGATATAAACAAAAATAATAAAAGTAGGTAAATAAGGATTTTTTAAACTGTTGACTATGTACCTATGTACCTACCTACATGTAGGAATTGAGATTTTTTAAGTAGGAAGGTATTGACTGAACACGAGAGAAAGTAATTACCCATTTTCATTCAGAATTACCTTTGAACATTTTTTGACAGAGAGGAATAAAATAAAATAGTTAAATGAGAAAACACATTTATTAAAAAAATACCTAAATACCAAATCCAGAAATATTGTCAACATAAATAAATTATATAAGTAAGAACATTTTAACGCATATACAATTATTATACAGGGTGTCCAACTTTAAAACTGTACAAATCCGTAAAATCTTCATTTTTAGAGACAATCGCCTAAACTTTTTTTGTTTGAAAGGCCTTCAAAAACCGCTTCTTTTGACCTTCTTGCTATTTTCAAAATGCAAATCCAGGGCCGGCTACCATTTCTTTATACCCCCAATTTTCTCGAAAACCATTTAGCGATTTTTTTATTTAAAATCTGACCCCACAGCGTTAATCAGAACACCCCAAAACCCATATATACCAAATTTGAATAAAAAATATACAGGGAGTTCTATTCTGCAGGGTGTCAAATTTGAGCAAAATAGGAATGTTAAAGGCATCTGCCAAGCCAAGTGTGCCATAGAATCCCCTCAAAACAGTTCACTGGTCAATAGGACCACTCAAGGTATTGGCGTGCAAAGGTCCAATACAAAATATACAGAGTATTCTTATCTGTGCCATCTCAAAATGCTGATTTTTTGTGAAACTTTATATGGGTCATGGGTGCTGTGGAATCATTGAAAAAATATTGATAAACACAAAAGTAATGTATTTCTTTACAAAATGACAACTAAGAAATAAAAACAATTTAAATTATTGGACCTTACTCAACAAAGTCACTGTCTAAGATGATACATTTTCTGAGTGTTTCCTGTTGTGGCACACCAGCCACCTTAACTGATATGGACTTACGGACCGGCAGACTTCTGTATTTTTTAGATTTAGTTTGTTTATAGTGTGTGGAGCGGTTTTGATATACTCGATTTTTGACCCGTATAAAGTACAAAAAATTCAGTAATTTGAGATGGCACAGATAAGAACACTCTGTATATTTTGTATTGGATCTTTGCACACCAACACCTTGAGTGGTCTTATCGACTATTTAACTGTTTTGAGACAGAGATCTATTAACAACAATTGAGCAATGTAAAAGTTATATAAATTCATTGATACAATACTGGAACATAATTTATAAATTGCATAATTTAGAGCAGTGTAAAACACACCAATTTTAAGAAGTACGTGTTTTTATCGAACAGATTCGCGGTTGCTAAGCAACGAAGTGATAATTGCACAAGTGGTATTACCGCTTTGATTTTGCACAAGTGCAATTATTATCGCTAGCAGAGGCATATGATTGGTTGGATTTTTATGGAAGGAGCTATACCTTATTGGATGCATGCAGTATGAGGGAAATAATCAGTATAAAGATTACACTATACTACTATTAACTAACTACTATACTAGACAATACTATTCTATTACTACTCCTACGGTTATTACTATTACAGATTCTATATTGTGAACTGATGAAGCCACTTTTACAACATGTGGCGTTTTTAATAGAAGAAACACTCACTATTGGTCAATGGCAATCTTGACTTGGCAGATACCTTTAAAAGTCCTATTTTTCTCAACTTTGACACCCTGCAGATTGGAACTCCCAGTACATTTTTTTATTCAAATTTGGTGTAAAGGGGTTTTTGGGCGTTCTGATTAATGCTGTGGGGTCAGATTTTAAATAAAAAAATCGCTAAATGGTTTTCGTGAAAATCGAGGGTATAAAAAATCGCAGCCGGCCCTGGATTTGCATTTTGAAAATGACAGGAAGGTCAAAAGAAGCGGTTTTTGAAGGCCTTTCAAACAAAAAAAAGTTTGGGCGATTGTCTCCAAAAATGAAGATTTTACGCATTTGTACAGTTTTAAAGTTGGACACACTGTATGTTATTTATTTTGGCAATAATAATAGTCCCCCCACCAGTCAATAGTTTCACAATGTGTAAAAAGAGTTTCGAGGCTTAAAGAAATTCGAAGTCTCACCCGCAGCTCTATGGTTTACTATAGATCCCAACGTAGTACCCGTTGAAAATAAACACCATCTATGGAGCTGGAAATATAAAATTGTGTGTCTGTATTTTCTGCTCGTGTGTGGTTGATGTAATATACGATTTCTATTGAAGGGAAAAGGATGGAATGATACCCCTGTTTAATAAGTGTATTAGGGCGGGTCCTTTCCCCAAGTCAATTTCTGGTCGCGAAAGGGAGCAGTGAAAGGGGCAAATAATATTGTAATGAATCTCAAAAATCACAGTCCAAACTCGTTACCTTGGTTACCACCTTTATTGTTTAGCCTTCAAAAATCACAAATAAACTTGTCAGATTACTGTCACTGCCCAAGAATCTTCTTTCAGCTCCAAAATTCGCACAAAATCGCTTTCTAACTTTTCACTTTCTCCAGGCCCAATTCCCAGGGCTTAATGTCAAGTAAAACCCTGTCAAAAGTCAAAATCAAGATATTGCCAGACTCGAACTGTCCCATCTGTAATTCCTACCGAGCTATCCCAGTATACCCCAGAAAACAGTGTGCTGTTTTCTAGACTTTGCTTTCGAGTCAGCGACACCGACTGAATAATTGTTACTTCCGCTAGCCGCAAGATGGCTCCGGCGAAGATGCCAGAAGATTTTCGATATCGATCCGCTTTAATTTCTGGTCCGGAATGTAGAGGGTGCCAGCGGGCTCCGGAGATGTTTTTAAATCGGCACGCTGTTCCATGGGCGTAGATTCTCTTTTTAAATCTTCACCCAACGATATTAGGCATTTTTTAAAGAATAAAATCGATGGGCCATCAAATTGGCCATACTTTAAAACCCTTGGAACATAATTTCAATACTCTAAGTTATACAGGGCGTAGCTTTGCCCAAGGTATTATTTTCCATAGGATAGTTCATACACTGTGTTCGTAAAAAATTCAAATTTTACAAAAAAAAATGATTTAAAGAAACAAATGCGGGTTTTACCCATTTTTGATTTGATTTGATTCATATGCTTGAACTTGTTAAATAAAGCAGAATTAATTAAGGATGCAAGATGATGCCTACAATTGTAAGGAAATTAGTGAAATCCCAAATTTTTTATATAAATATATTTTTAAAATAAATTATTTTATAAAATTTTAATTTTTTTACAAAAGACCCTGTATGGGCTACGCTGACTATAGTCAAATTATTTTAAGAAATCCTTACTGGAACTGTCAATTGGTAATTTTGCCATCCTAAGTTGGCATCAATGGAGCAAAAAATGCAACCGGGTCATAAGTCCAGCCCAAGTAACATTTTAAGTTATAATTAATTATTTATCTTAAGTCCAAATAGTTGTATTAGGGTTATAAAATTAGCCGCGTTCCTTTTGCCCCTACACTGAGAACTTTAGCTCAGTTGTTAGCCGAGCCACTCAGTTTGTTTTTTTCCTGTCAAAGGCTCATCATGTGAAAGGGTCATTTTCCTTACCACCAAACTGAGCCAATATGCTCAATAGTGAGTGTCCTCGCGAGGATGTGCTTGAAGGGTGAAGGCGGAGGTAAAAAATCTCACTTTAGCTCGCATTCTCATTTGTAAAAGGAACTGCCACCAACTGAGACAAAGTAAGAATTCTTAAGAAAAGTGGCAAAAGGAACGTGACTATTGTCGCATAGGGTAGACAAAATAACTATAGGTCTTATAGTAGTTGTTAGGATGTTATTTACTCGAATCGTGAAAGTAATTGTCCTATAAAAGTTTATAACAGGCATACATGGTTACTTTAACGTCAACATTATATAGTCTTTCAAAGGTTATTGGAAGGTTGGAAAGAGGTCTCCGTTGTTGAGAATACAACTTTTACGACTTTAGAAATATAGTTGTACGGCGGTTGTAAAGAAAATAATTTGACCACATTAAAACTTTGTGGAGCGATAGTCGTATAAAGACGATTTAAATATATTATATAAGACATCAGTAAGTGAAAGTCATAGATATTGTAGAACAGTTTTAAGCAAGATCTTAATACGACATTGAAATGAGAACATGATGGTAAGAAAGTCATGCACATGCGCGTTAATATTAATTTCAACCTCAATATGACCCCAGTAAGTGGTAATTTTAATAAAATACCTTTACACGACTTTCGTAGGGTCGTTAGTAAAAGTGAGACGTAATTTATTGAATCATAATATGTATCATATTATGATGTGCCATATACCATACAGTAAATGTAAAGCAATAATAAGACAGTATAAGCATATATCAGCATCTGTTAAAAATTATTATGAGTTTTACAAATCTTTATTTTTTTATACTACTACTACTACTAGCACTACTACGAACTTGACCTACCCCGGACCGCAGAAATTTCTAAAGACAGCCCTCCACGCGCATGCACATATAAATACTTATTCTGTAATTTTGATTTTAGTTTTAGTCGCTTTATAACCTCTTAATACGATCAGAGGCGGCCACCCCTTAATTTGATGATGAACCTCTTAATAGTCGTTTCACAGGTTTAGAACTATTTATGACCTCTTAGTAGTTTGACTGAAGTTTTACAACTACTAAGTCATATAAGCACCGTCGGCCCTGTTTGCCATCTAATCCAAGATAATTAGATCCGTCTTATAAGGGGCGCAAAAAAATAAATGCTGGCAAGTTGAATTTTTCAGGGTTGGTCGAGGACTGCCTCCTGAGTATCCAACCAAAAAATCACACTCGAACTCCTTCAGGGTTTTGTGCATAGGGGTGGTTTCTTATTTATTTATTTTTTAATTTTTTTCCAGCCTGTGCATTATAATAAGCTCTACAACTTTGCCTTATAAAACTTTTTTATAACTTTCATATCTCACCAGTTACAGCGCATTTCATGTTAAAAAAAAATGATTAAGGATATTTATCTATTGTGCAAAAAAATAAATGCTGGCAAGCTGATTTTTTCAGGGTTGGTCGAGGACTGCCTCCTGAGTATAGTTTTGTTCAATAGGGGTGGTTTCTTTTTTTTTTCCAGCCTGTGCATAATAATAAGCTCTACAACTTTGCATGACAGAAATACAGTAGATACAGGGGCCAGATTTAGCAAAAAATAAAGTTGTCCAGCTGTTTTTTTGTTAGATTTTAATAGTACAAAATTAGTAGGCAATGACTGGGCCACTTTAATTTTTGGCGCCATCTGTTTCTTGTATCCAATATTGCTCTCGTATCCTTATGACTCTGTCACACATTGGCTAACTAGGGATTCCATAAACAAGGTGAATACGAACGAATGTTAACGACGTATGCAGGCAACGAAATTCAGATGTTTTTGTGACTCACATTTGGCCTTGAATTCCTTTCTTATCTTATGCCGTTGATCAACATAAATTGATAACTCGTGAAATATAAAAAAAAACAATAAAGTAAGGTTGCAGACAATTTTAATATATACAGGGAAAAAAAAAATTTCAAACATTGAACGAACGAAGCATTCGTATTAAATATTGCATTTTTTTAAAAATGAAATGCGCTGTAACTGGTGACATATGAAAGTTATAAAAAAGTTTTATAAGACAAAGTTGTAGAGCTTATTATTATGCACAGGCTGGAAAAAAAATTAAAAAAAAAGAAACCACCCCTATTGCACAAAACCCTGAAGGGGTTCGAGTGTGATTTTTTGGTTGGATACTCAGGAGGCAGTCCCCGACCAACCCTGAAAAAATCAGCTTGCCAGCATATTTTAATAAAGCATTCGTATTAAATATTGCATTTTTTAAAAATGAAATGCGCTGTAACTGGTGAGATATGAAAGTTATAAAAAAGTTTTATAAGACAAGGTTGTAGAGCTTATTATGATGCACAGGCTGGAAAAAAAAATTTCAAAAAATAAATAAATAAGAAACCACCCCTATTGCACAAAACCCTGAAGGGGTTCGAGTGTGATTTTTTGGTTGGATACTCAGGAGGCAGTCCCCGACCAACCCTGAAAAAAATCAGCTTGCCAGCATATTTTAATAAAGCATTCGTATTAAATATTGCATTTTTTAAAAATGAAATGCGCTGTAACTGGTGAGATATGAAAGTTATAAAAAAGTTTTATAAGACAAGGTTGTAGAGCTTATTATTATGCACAGGCTGGAAAAAAAATTCAAAAAATAAATAAATAAGAAACCACCCCTATTGCACAAAACCCTGAAGGGGTTCGAGTGTGATTTTTTGGTTGGATACTCAGGAGGCAGTCCCCGACCAACCCTGAAAAAAATCAGCTTGCCAGCATATTTTAATAAAGCATTCATATTAAATATTGCATTTTTTTTAAAATGAAATGCGCTGTAACTGGTGAGATATGAAAGTTATAAAAAAGTTTTATAAGACAAAGTTGTAGAGCTTATTATGATGCACAGGCTGGAAAAAAAAATTTCAAAAAATAAATAAATAAGAAACCACCCCTATTGCACAAAACCCTGAAGGGGTTCGAGTGTGATTTTTTGGTTGGATACTCAGGAGGCAGTCCCCGACCAACCCTGAAAAAAATCAGCTTGCCAGCATATTTTAATAAAGCATTCGTATTAAATATTGCATTTTTTTAAATGAAATGCGCTGTAACTGGTGAGATATGAAAGTTATAAAAAAGTTTTATAAGACAAAGTTGTAGAGCTTATTATGATGCACAGGCTGGAAAAAAAAATTCAAAAAATAAATAAATAAGAAACCACCCCTATTGCACAAAACCCTGAAGGGGTTCGAGTGTGATTTTTTGGTTGGATACTCAGGAGGCAGTCCCCGACCAACCCTGAAAAAAATCAGCTTGCCAGCATATTTTAATAAAGCATTCGTATTAAATATTGCATTTTTTGAAAATGAAATGCGCTGTAACTGGTGACATATGAAAGTTATAAAAAAGTTTTATAAGGCAAAGTTGTAGAGCTTATTATTATGCACAGGCTGGAAAAAAAAATTTCAAAAAAATAAATAAGAAACCACCCCTATTGTACAAAACCCTGAAGGGGTTCGAGTGTGATTTTTTGGTTGGATACTCAGGAGGCAGTCCCCGACCAACCCTGAAAAAATTAGCTTGCCAGCATTTATTTTTTTGCACAATGGATAAATATCCTGGACTAATCAGAAATTCAGTTAAACAGGACAACCATGTTTGTCTTACGAAAGTGGCAAAACTTCGAATTTAATTTGTGGGCACAAATCATAGAAATTTGAGTGGAAAACATGTATTTTCGACATATCGAACGATCCTGTACAACTGTAACACTTTAAATATTAATTTAAAGCATGTTCATATTTTACATTTTTCTTTCATTTCCTTTAATTTCCATTATTTTAAAGGCGCGTTGTAAATTTTCGAGCTATATTTATAATTTTCACAGTAAATAAAAATTCGCAATAGATTCCGTTGAGTACAATCGTCAAAAACCGAGATGCTTTATTGCATAGTATCACCAACGTATAATTTCGTTTTTACCACTTACGGCCGAGACAGAATGAAATGTCTTCGTATTACAAGCAAACACTGCACTAATATAACACTACGTTCCATATTTTACGACCAATTGGTAATATGAAGGTATTAATAGAGATCTTCACAACTTTAGAGCTACTTCTTTATGACGTTAAGGTATCTTTGAATTTACACGACCTAATGGACTTATAAAAGTCATATCCAATCAAGTCAGATAAAAGTTGTATGAAAAGTCATGAAAACCTGTTTCCAACCATCCATATTCAGTCATAAAGGAGTTGTAAAAAGGACGAGACGTCTATAGACAAGTTGTATTCTTGGTCGCAACAACGTCGTCATGTTTTTTATGCAACTTTAAATGTTACTTGGGAGGTCAGTAACGAGCCCATTTGCACAATGAATAACTACTAATAACACGAACAAGAACAACACAGATAATGGTAAAACTCACGAAACGTACAAAATCCGCGACTATTTTTACTGCCCAAAGTTTGAACCCATTTGAACAATCCGGTAAACCTTCACTGTCACATTCACAACACCGAAATAAAATTTACCTGAGTACGCACCATAAACGCAGCCGCAAGTAGCTGATTATACCAAAATACCAAAATGAAAGTGTTTCCATGACGTTTCAAATTATTATTAAAATGAGTTGTAGTCATAGTTATTTTTATTTGTATAATATAATAGTGATTGCAATAGGGTTTTTATTTTATTATGTTCTTTTTTCCGTATCGCTTGGGTAACTTTTAACATCATAAATCAATGAGTGACGTCATTAACTGGTTGAGACACAACATATACTAATGTTATACCTATGGTTAACAAAGAATTCCTAGAGTAATCGGGGTATATACTATGTAAAATAATACTTTGGGAAACGCTTAATCAATTCGAAAAAAAAAAACCACCAAAATATGCCCTCTGGTTTATAAAAGGTACCTACTCAAAAACCCAAATTTTTTTGAACTTTAATGGAACTCCATTTAATTCTTAAAAAAGTGCCTAATATGGTTTTGTGATCTTTGGGTCTCTTGTTTTAATGAGGGTAAGCCACAGAAGGAGGCTTTCAAAAAAATTATAACCCAAAATTTCAAATGGAAGCACCTCCGTAAAATTTTTATTTTTCATCAGATTTGAGCCGGGTTTTTTCTAAACATAGGTCACAAAAAACTCTTTTTTTACTTTGGTGCAAAAAAATTCAATTTAAAACCCCCACATACCAAATTTGCACAAAATATCTACAGGGAGTTTCCATTCTGCGGGGTGTCAAAGTTGAGCAAAATAGGAATTTTAAAGGCATCTGGCAAGTCAAGTGTGCTATGGAATCCCCTTAAAACAGTTATGGTCAACAGGACCACTCAAAGTGTTGGTGTGTAAAGATCCAACAGAAAAAATATAGGTGTGCTATCTCAAAATAATGCATTTTTTGGGGTCAAAACTCAAGTATATCAAAACCGCCCCAGACACTATAAACGCGAACTAAGTCTAAAAATACAGAAGCCTGCCAGTTAGTAAGTCCATATGAGTTAAAGTGGCTAGTGTGTGCTACAACAGGAAACACAGAAAATGTATTGTCTTAGACAGTGACTTTGTTGAGAAAGGTCCTGTAAAAAAATAAATTACTTTTGTGTTTATGTGTTTATTGATATTTTTACGATAATTCTAGAGAATTTTTGACCAGTATAAAGTTTCATAAAAATTCAGCATTTTGACATGGTCCAGAGAAAAATACCCTGTACATTTTTGTATTGAATCTTTGCACACCAACACTTTGAGTAGTCCAGTTGATCATTCATCTGTTTTGATGGGATTCCACGGCACACTTGACTCTCCAGATGCCTTTAAAATTCCTATTTTGCTCAACTTTGACACCCTGCAAAATGGAACTCCCTGTATATTTTTTGTTCAAATTTGGTACAGGGGGATTTAGGGTATCCTAATAACGCCGTGGTGTCAGATTTTAACCCTTTCGGGACTGCGGCGGCCGCCTGAGGATCTGTGCCCAGTGGACCACAGCAGGAAGCACATGCGTGTATGTACGGTTCCGGTCCTTAATTGCAAAACAATCATTACATAACAACAGATCTTTTCACAATATAAGACATTTTTTGCATGCACCCACATGCAAATGAGCTTGTGTTCGAATTTATTGATGTATTTAAGTGCACAAGTAAGTTTTTTTTTTACGAGAAGGACCACAAAACTAGATGCCATTACTAGAAAATCAGCCAATGACATTAATTGCGGGCATGACCAATGTAAAGTAGGCGGTCCAATGTATCCGTAGTCAACGCGTGTCCGTCCGGTTCCAGTCCTTTCTCATGCCTCCCTGCTTGCGTTTATAGTCGGTTCCGGTCCCACTGACCCAACTTTTATATGCGTGTCCGTCCGGGTCCGGTCCCGAAAGGGTTAAATAAAAAAACGCTAAATGGTTTTCATCACTTTTTACTAGAAAAAAATTCGTAGTAGGCCTTGAAAAGACTTGAAATTTTGCACCAAAGTAAAAAAAAAGTTTTTTGCGACCTATCTTTAGAAAAAAAAAACAACTAGAATCGATGAAAAATTAAAAAATTACGGGGTGCTTCCATTTCAAATGGGTCACCCTGTGTGTATATATAAGGTATGTTTCACTTAAAGTGGAGACAATTCATTATTTTTTTACGGGTTGACCAATATTCAAAATTTTTTTCAATATATTCTATTTCAAAATATCTACATTTTGACACTAAAACCCCCCAAAAACTGTAAAAGTACATTAGGCATTTTTTTAGGAAAAAATGAATAGCACAGTCGTATTGGCCATACCTGAAAACCGCACATACCAAGTTTCACGGTCATAGCTCATACAGGGCGTTCACAAAATAGCTTGAAACATAGCAAAAATACGGTTTTTCAGAGTACACTATACAAACACCGAGAGATATTTGAAAATTATTTCTTTGTAGTTTAATTAGGGCTCGCATGAGCCATCAATTCTCGTGATTTAATGGCCTTATACACAATAAAAATACAAATATCGAAAAAATGTTCAACATAAAAATTGTTTGCAAGAACTGTCGGGATGTAAAATATTAAATCAGTTTTGAAATATTCGCTATGACTAAATTTGGACTCTCTTGGGATCAAAAAGTGAATTATTACCTGGAAAAAAATTAATGACTCATTTTTATAATGCGAGATATCTCATTTAATTTGACTTGTCACACTTGCCAGTTTGTTCTGTATTTACTATAAAAGTTAAAATATTGGTCAAATTTGTGATTGGTGTAAGATTCTAAAGTGGGGACGCATTTAAAAGATACTTTCGGTCTGAGGAGCAAAGGGGACCTATTGGAAGAGTTCGAATCCATAAACAAGGAGAGCACATGTGGCTAGATGGTCGCCATAGGCACGCGCCTGTAATACGATTATTGCGAGTTTTGAATCCGCAGAAATATAAGCGAGAGAAATTAAGTTATTGTGGTATAATCATCAATTAATTTTACTAGATCGATTTAAAGGAACATAAAACTAAAATTTATTAATTAGGTACATGTAAAAACAATTTATTTGAATTCATGTCAACATCTCTCTTATAATGCGAAACGCAGACTAAAAGCTCTCCGCCCATGGCTGAAAACAATCACGATGGCAGACATTGGAGCGGATCCTGGGCATGCAGCGTTGCCACATACTCAGATGCAACGCTGGTTACCACATATTTTTAAGAGTGCTGGAGATATTTGCTATAAAGTAAACCCCTCATCGGGCATCGCAGCAAATATAGGAATTCCTAATTATCCAATAGACTTTCAGAGAGGAAGGGGGACTGCATTTCTGACATTCCTGCCAAGTATCACCTTATTGCGGCCTTAGCTTTAGTTACCCACGGAAATAAATAATCGATTATGACCTTAAAGTAGATATAGTAGGCTTTAAAAATTTGAAAATAAAGTGGTTTGCATGCACTTAAACGAATGTCGAATAGCTAATCCAGAATTGTTATTTTAAATAATAAAAAAATACTAAACTCAGCACATATTTTATAACGAACCAAGATTGAAACAAATGCCAAAATCGGGTTGTCCCTTGACCCTAGTGGATATATTGAAGCCTACAAAAGTTTATTAATAACTCTGAATATGTTTGCTCGTCCATTCTTAAATAATTAAACCAATCTCCAGATTCAAGCCTTAATTTTGTTAATAAATTAACATGTGAAAATATTTTTCTCTTTAGCAACCGTTCCCTGGTCCAAACCGAGCGTCTTTTCTTTTCCTTTTTTCCACTTTTAACCCCAACTGCTGCCGCCACTGTCAAAAGTTGTGTCCTGTTCATCGCAAACAGTCTACAAAACTGCTACATTGATATGAGGTCTGTGGGCTTGTCGGGAGTGAAGAACAATCACGACGGCTTGTCATGATCACCGATGACCGACGAAAAATCACAAAGTCTGTGGCCGGCTTAATAGGTAAATACGTATTGGGAATTTCATGACATGCAATAAAACTGAGTATAATCCTTAAAATGCTTAAACAATCCATAAAACAAATGTTCTTGTAAGTTCATGAAAATTGTTAAAATGTTTAACGATTTTTTCAATTTAATTTTTAATGTTACTTTTTGATTTTGATTTATTATCAAAATATCAACACACCCCAATTAAATAATAATGGATTTCATATAGGAGAAATTAATAGTTATGTTTAGGCCTGAAAACGTCATTTTTGACATAAAATTTAAAATATGTCAAAAATGGTTTATCTTAGGTATAGGACATTATACATTAAATGTATCAAGAAATTTGCGTAGAATCTAAAATGAAATAAGCAAGTTGGTATCAACTTTGGGCATAACCGGAAGTGCCAACATCTTGAAATTATTTTAGCCAAATTGCCCCCATGAACTTTGTAACCTGCCAAATTTAAAAAAAATTACAAAGTCTATTTTCCGATAAATCGATCCTGGCAGTTTGTCGTGGGACACCCTGTATATAAATCTGCATGGGCCGTCCCTGGCATTTCTCTATAAAAAATTAAATAGCATCCCTACCACATGAACCTAAAGCGCTATTTATCCTGTGACACTATGTGATTGGAAGCAATTTCTAGCTGTGATAATTTGTAGTGATTGCCTGGGCCTGTATGAGGCTTCCAAGGCTTCCATTTTAAGAAATGAGGGAGAGAAGGAATTTATTGCACTTCCTGACTGCCAGCACAGAATATATAGCCTACGGCAACAGAAGGCTCGTTAGCATTGCGCTTGTAAAATATGTATATGTCCATCGAATCTTGTTCCACTTTGGCTTAATAGACGGCGCGCGGATGTCGCGGAAGTATTATCTTAAACAGATCATACTCCCGCCTCCCAAGGGCAACGGCACGCGACCGTCTCTTGCTAACGCTGTTGCCGAATCTTTTGAGCAAGACGCGCCACGCCACACCGCGATCGACGACCAATTGTATTTTCTTATTAGATGGAAGAGCGTTCACAGCGGACGGCAGGCGCCATGCCGTCATCCTTTATTACCATAGTCGAGCCGGTAGTTTGGCCAATTAAAATGTCATCTTAGCTGTAAAAAGTGGTGAATTTTGGTTAGATACATGAAAGTTTGTATATATTTTAATTTATTATTATTTCGGCATCAATCCAGAACTAGAAAATTTAATGGAAATAAATGTATGTCCCTATTTGACGAACTTTGCATAAAACATATCAGACTTAAAGCATTTTCATTTGAAGTAAACATATTCTCATCGATATTTACTCGTAAAAAGTTAATATAATGATAAAGCTAGTGATATAAAATAGTTTTCTTGAAATCGGCAGTGAAGTGTCTCAAAATCATCATTAAAAGCTCAGAAATCGGCACTAAAGTAGCCCATTATTGTACGATTTTTTCAATAAGTAGGCCTTGGCCCACGTCCCTGAAGACAGACACAGATTCAGAAATGAAAATCAGGTTTTTACAGTGGACCAGTCAAGTATTAAGTAGTTGTCGATATACATTTCATCAAAAAATAAATAAGATAAGGTATTGTTTAAAAAGAACTGTAGGGACCTTTCTGATCAAGGAAAGAAGGTAGGTAATACAAAAAATCAGGACCGTAATAGCAAAAAAGTTAAAAGCAAATATTAAAATTCTTTATATTATTTGAAATGTTTATAGAGACTACGCTCAATTTCGTTATTACACCACCAGATTTTCAGGGGCGTAGGTACCTACTATGGGCTAAAATTTTCTCGATTTTTTTATGTTCGAGGGCGATTTTGTTACACCACTAGGTTTTTACCAAAAGTCATTTGTAGCAAGAGAAACAACCTGCCATAGCAGATTTGAAAAAAGTTACGGGCGTACTATCGGCTAAAACCCATAAAAAAAAATTCAAATTTATTTTTGGTGGAAGGCGATTTTGTTACACCACCAGATTTTTACCAAAAGTTTCTTGTAGCAAGAAAAACCAGCCGCCGTAGCAGATTTGAGAAAAGTCAGGGGCGTACTATGGGCTAAAATATTCTCGAATTTTTTTATATTCGAAGTCGATTTTGTTACACAACCAGATTTTGTTACACCAACAGATTTTTTTCCCAAAAGTTGGATCGCAGAAAAAACATGTTTTGTGTAACTTGTGCAAGGAGTTGATTTGTTGCACCCAACATGATTTCAGCAGACTTTATCTCCAGCAGCAGAGTTCGCGTGCTTCGTGTAACAAAATTACACTTTTGCACTAAGTAGTTACACAAATAACTATTTGAAGGTAAGTCTCATTTTTAAATCCGACAAAACAAAAGGTACAGGCACCTTTAAAGAAATACCCTTGATATTATTTCAGGTTGTTTCATTTCTTAGACACTTCTTATAAGTTCGTAAAATCAAAGAGTCGTCCGTAATATTCGGATATTTTTTATAATGAAGAAATTTTTTTGTGAATTCTGTATTAAAAATTTAATATTATTTATTACATAAGTATATCAGGGAACATTGTCTAATATACAGTGTATCCCACTTAAGGACGCACCACCTCTCTAAATTTTTTATCTGTCAATTTTGAAATATATTTTTTTGTCGTACACATCTCTGAAAATTGAACTTCACACGTACTAAGTACAACGATTTAGTTTTTAACGAGAATAGTCGAGAAGTACAATTAGCGATTTTTTTAAATTTGACCTCATAGCGTTAATCAGGTCCCCTGAAAACCGTGATATACAAAATTTTAACAAAAAATATACAGCCTGTTTTATTTTACAGGGAATTGATCTATTATGCAGTCTTTATTATACGGGGTACGGTCAAAAAGTTATGGGAAATCCCGTTGTTCATAAAAAACCAAGCTTACCGTTTTATTTATTTTTTTATTTCACTTCCGGTTTAGTTGGAAATACCATTTTTATAAAAAAAAATTTAATCGCCAAGTATATTTTAAGCGCGTTAGATAGCTCGACATCGACCAATTCTCTATCAAAACTAAAGAAACGATTTTTTCTATATCTCTAACCATTCTTGTGATATCCACTGCCAAAACTTAAAAACAAAAACATCTACACCTTTTCCATACGTAATTCAGAATACGTCAACTATAATTCAGAAAGCATCATTTGAAATTCAGAAAGCATCAATTCAAATTCAGAAAAGGGCAGATGTAATTCAGAAGTATCAGATGAACACAAAACTGGCAACGAAGTAACAGCGTTCACTTTTGCTTAAAAATATGGCAAATTACCCACGTGGTGTCACGTGACTTAGGAAACCGTTAGATCGTAACAGTTTGTTTGGGTCATTTTTCGTATTTTTAAGCAAAAGTTAACGCCAAAGTTGTTTCAAGGTTTTCTTATTAGTTTATTGGGTAGTTACACGTGACACAGTGACACATACAGCAAACAAGAAAATTCGCTTAATTATAAATTATCACAATAACAAAATTTTAACGACCTACTGACATATTATCTAAAGCTAAGGCTGCCGCATGATGCACCGTGGTATGCTGAGCTGCACGACCGCAATCTCCTCCAACAATAGAATTTACGGCCTCATCGACGATCCGCTCCAAATAACACAGCCGCTGTTCACCCACTGCAGGAGCTACAACTTGAGGTATCCCGAGGTGAGTTTTGACATAGCATTTTATTTTTGCCCATATTGTTTCTATGGCATTAAGCATTGGTGAATATGGAGCCAAGCGCAAAAGATTAGCTTCTGTGCCTGCGAAAGCAGCCTCCAATGTTGAGTGGCAGGGTGCATTGTCGCAAACTACCACTAAGTCTGTTAGCTGATTGCCCATGTCTTGCCATCTTTGTAACAGGCTTTCAACCCATTCATTGGCTAATTCGGCAGTAAACGAGCCTCTTCTTCTTTCCATTGCTACGACTCCTCCAATTACATGTACGTTTGGACCTCTCGCTGGCGGCAGATGTTGAACAGCTCGGGAGCCAGAAAGGGCACGACCGACAGTTCGCCGGCAAAACAAATTAAAATTTGTTTGATGGATATAGCTGATGGATATAGCTGTTCAACGCCTGCACATACTCGGATCTTCTTAATTTATTCTCAGGCGAATTCATTGTTGAAGGCTCGTTATGAACGCATTTTAGGGTAAACAATCTACCTTCCAAATAATTCCCAATACTTGATATCCCTACACTTTTATGGAAGTTTGCCCTTATTTTCGCTTGCAATTTTTTTAATGTTAAATCACACTCAGCCTCTATCCATGACACTACCATGTTTATCTCCTCTTCACTTAAAATTTTTGGTTTTACTCCACCCTTTTTTAACATTATCTCTCTCCCAGATCGCACCCAATGAAACGCAGTCTTATAATTTACATCCAACGTACTTGCTAAAGTTCTCCAATCGTCTCCTTTATTAGCACATTCTACTATTCTTTTCCGATCTTGTTGACTATGCTTTTGATAATGTTGGCGCTCAATCACTTCGTTTCCGTTCACCTCAGCCCTACATATAGGGCAATGTGCTTGGGGCTGGTGCATTTGAAAACACTTAGTGTGTAGTAAATGGCGACACGGCAGCATTCTTATAACAGCATTTCGCGTCATACTTATACGGCAAATCGCACAGTTATCTCCTAAATTCATATTTCTTATTACACACTTGGTCCGCGTCAAATTTTTGACTGTAAATTTTATGGCATCCCTATTATCTATGTATGCGTATCAACAAAATCGATTTCCATGGATACGAAGCTGAGCAACCAATTCTACAGTGTGGAGTTTGATAATTTCAAAAATGGGGCGACTTGTTTGTGTTACTTGCAAAATTTATTAATAAAATAATAATAATAATTCTCACCCTTACAATACTCCAAACTTAAGGAGTCTCCCCAAATGCAAAAAAATGCTTGTGCTGGAAGAGGTGGCAATTACTATGATTTTGTCTTCGTTGCCATTTGCGGCTATGTAGTAGAGCCAACTTGTCCCCATAGAACTAGGATAGCATTCGTTCAAACACTACGGGAAACCCTAGAAAATCGAACACAGACAGGGCTATTACGGAGCAATACCGGAGCAAAATCTGGGGCATAACAAAAATCATAGCCGGCCTCGAATTTGCATTTTGAAAATGGTAGAAAGGTCAAAAGAAGAGGTTTTTGAAGGCCTTTCAAACAAAAAATGTCCAGGAGGTAATTTCCAAAAATAAAGATTTTATGGATTTGTATAGGTTTAAAAGTAGACACCATGTATAATAAGATCTATCTACTAATTTGATTTTTTTTAGAACTCCCTCTATGAAGTGTTTTGTGAAATAAATTACAAGTGGGGGTTCTGAATTACAAATGACACTTTCTGAATTAGAACTGATGCTTTCTGAATTACATTTGATCTTTTCCGAAATTGAATTGACAAATCTGAATTACATGGGACCGTTTCTGAATTACATCTGACGCTTTCTGAATTACATCTGACGCTTTCTGAATTACATTTGATCTTTTCTGAATTTTATTTAACGAATCTGAATTACATTTGACGCTTTCTGAATTACAATTCACAAATCTGAATTACATTTGATGTTTTCTGAATTACATCTGATACTTCTGAATTACATCTGACCTATTCTGAATTTGAATTGATGCTTTCTGAATTACATGTGGAAAAGGTGTAGAGCATTGATACTATTGGGATTGTTTTTAAGTCCGTCTGTAGATATCCGGAGAACCGTGAGAGATATCGATATTTTCGCAGAAACATCGTTTCTTCACGTTTTGAGATATTATAACACAGAATAAATAGCACTACGCGCTAGGCTATAAATATTATATTCTGTGGCAATAAGAGTATTTTTTTTTAGTAAACTGCCACTCACGTGGAGGTACACAATAAGATAAATAGTTTTTGTCATTTTCAAACATATAACAACACGTCTGAAACAAAATAATAAAATTTAAATATATATTTTTTAATATAACATGTTTTAAAACGTAGTAAAAAGTCATAGAGCAGTTAGTTTAAAAATTTTCGAGAAAAACTTTTTAATTATATTATATATTAAGTCTTAGGTGATATTCGAATTCTTTGGAAAATTCTACACAAGTTTAGTTTCTGAACAATCAATTTATATATAGGTATATACAGGATGATTCACTTAAGACCCCTGGCTTCATATCTCGGCAACGAAGTAAGATATTTTAGTTAAGTAAAAAAAAGGCAGGTAGAGCCCATCGAAGACTTTATTTGTAGGCTCAAATCGAATTTTTCTATTGCAAATTGTAGATGGTGCTGCGGTAGAAAGACATTTTTCGTTCTCAGTGACTTTGAAAAGTACTGCGTTCGAATAGTCCTTCAATTTGAAGCAAATTATGTGTTATAAACAAATTTTGAAAAATCAACAGTTTTTTAGTTATCGCAATTTGAAATTGGCAGTGCATATATTTATTATTATATTTAAAATCTGCTGTATCTACTAGACAATCCTAAAATTTTTTCCAAATCTAAAAACGAGAAACTAATTTTCTAAGGAGTTCTTACAACTATCCTATTTTCTTTTCGAGTTGTTTTGTCATTTTAAATGTACAGGGTGTTCCAAAGAACAATCCCACCCACTTTCTAAGTTTTTTGGATACAAAAAAACTTTTCCAACAAAAGTTGTAGCTTATTATAAACAGTTTTGAAATATTTAATTTTAAAATATTATACTAAACCTATTTAACTTTGATTTGTGGATCACGTAATGAAGATAGACAGTCCATGCGATGTGCAATAAATAACAAGAAGAAAGAAGCCAAGGTAAAGTCATATTTAAATTCTACATCGTTGGAAGCTATTTGAGATGTTACTGAAATTCCGAAAATAAAAATATAACTGAATTTAGTAATATCTAAAATGACACCTAACATTTTGCAATTGATTACATCAAACATTTTTTGTTATTACACAGATACACAGTCAATCTTGTATCCTTTATCACGCGATCCACGAGTTAAATAGATTAAGTATAAAATTAAATATTTCAAAAATGGTAAAAAATAATGTTATAAAGTTTTAAACCTACCGTTTTAACCGTAATGACGAGTGATTTCAAACAACTAGAAACATATGGGGGTGTTCCCATTAAAAAAAAGGAAATATTTAGTTTACTACTCTTTTAAGAAACGCCCTGTATATTCATAGTATGGGTCATAAAAAACTGTTTACAATAAGCAACAACTTTTGTTTAAAAAAGTTTTTTTGTATCTCAAAAACTTAGAGTTAAGTGGGTGGGATTTTTCCTTGAGACACCCTGTATATTTAAAATGACAAAACGACTCTGAGATATCAGAATAGCTGTTATAACTCCTCACAAAATTAGTTTCCTGTTTTTAGTTTTGGAAATAATCTTAGGATTGTCTACTACAGCAGATTTTAAATATGCATGCACTGACAATAATTATAAAGAGGGATAACTAAAAAAAATTTGATTTTTCGAAATTTGTTTATAGCACATAATTTGCTTCAAATTGAAGGACCATTCGGAAGCAGCACTTTTCAAAAATGCCTTTCGACCACAGCGCCATCTACAATTGGCAACAGAAAATTTCAATTTGTGCCTACAAATAAAGTCTTTGACAAAATTTTGTATTTAGGGTACTGAATCGATTCTGAAAAACTTTTTCTAGTAAATTTTTTTGAAAAAAAAAATGCCTAATATGACTTTCGGATTTGTAGCCTCGTTTGTGGCATCGCAGGTGGCTTTGACTTTGGAGTAGGCAACTAATTTTTTGGAAATAAGTAGGCAACAATGTCATCTACCTTTGGTACAAATTTCATTCTGGTCAGTTAAAAATTAAAGAAGTTACAGGGTTGTTTCACTCTTAAGTGAGACACTCTGTATATTATATGGCACTGTCGTCCAGTTCAACGGACCTCCTAAATAAATCTGGACTGCTATTCCCATATAGTAAAAATGTCCGTTTCATGCGGCCGCCATGTTGTGCTGACAGCAGAGGGGAAGACAATAAGAAAGAAGCGTTTTTTGGCGGGTTATTTGAAATGAAGTGAAAAAGAGGAAGAAGTCTTGAATCTAAATGGTGCCAACAGTTCCCCTAGAAATCAGGACAACATGGCAGCCAAAAACAAGCCTTCAGCGCCCTCTGGCGGTTGGACAAAAATTGGTGGAGGGGGAAAGCACCATTAGCAGTCCAGCTTTATTTAGGACGTCCGTTTCCAGATCCGAGTTATGTTTAAAGTTTCAAGTCTCTAGCTCATCGAGAAGTTAATTTAAAAATTACCGAAAAAAACGCCCTGTAGGTATTATAAGCCTTACGTGATATTCGAATTCCTTGGAAAATTATACACAAGTTTAGTTTTTGAATCATCAATTTATCTTTAAAATTACGATTCCCCAATTTTTAATTAATAATAACTCAAAACTGTTTTATTATTACAGTATGAATTCCTCTTAGTTTTATGAGATGCAATCACTTAATACCTTCCTACCTACACCCAAGGATGGTGTAAAATAATCACCATCCTTGACCTACACCTTCCTATTTATTTCATGTTATATTATATATTTTGTTATGAATGCTGCAAAAGTTTGGGAAGATACTGAGAAATTTTGCAACGTTTGGCAATGCCGCGCAGAACGGTAGCTGCTTTCGAGGCGACATCTGCTATAGGTACGGGGAAAAGCGAGAAGGAGACACGGGCCTAGAAAACAGGTTTCTATTTTGGACTCCAACTGGAATTACTTAAGAGTCCATTTTGGTCCTACAATTTAATGCATGTAAAGAGCGTTCTTTATTCTGTACTGCCAGCAACATAGTGTGAGAGCCAGCCGCATGATTTCAACTCTCATAAGACAATAGAATAAGATGTTATGTAAAATGTAGACAGTATATTTCTGTACTTCAAGCGAGTAGGTTGCCTAAGTTGTGGTTAATTTTTAGGCAAATCTACTCTATGATTATAGAACAAAATAGGAAAGAAGGCCCATGGAGCAACAATAAAAAAGGGTCCCTTGGTCCTTTAGAAATCTGATAGGCGTATTTTTGGGGCCCCGAAAATCCTCCGCTGTTAAATATGGCGTGAAAGACGGGGGCAAGTCTGAATCTTGGGGACGTGAGTTGTGTGCGAAGTCCCGCTATACAGCCAGGCCATATACCTTGATGCCCAGGAAAAAAATTCAATTTTTTGGGAGATCTAACAGTACGGCGTGATGGCCAGAGAACGGGTCAACATATTTAACGAAACTTTTTCAGGTAAATTATTTCCCGTTTTCGAGTTATTAAGAATATTCGGTGAAAAAAATGACCAACGTAGGTGGGACGCATCTTTTTTTATGTGATTGGTCGGCATTTCCTGTCACCTAAAAGCCAAAGTCCGAAAACTGTCAGAAATTGCCCTTTTTCGCCGAGCTACAGTTAACTTATTCCGGCACGGGGCTCTGGGGTCGAAATTGAGCTGTAGATGCTTCTGGTGCCCCCGAAAAATAAAAAAAATAATAAGAAAAAACACGCAATTTCGAAGAGCGGTTCCTCAGGATTTCCCGTCAATTCGCTAATTCTACAGCCGTCCCGTTTCTCAAAACTTGCAAATCGGGAGTCTGGAAAGTTGGTAAAATATCGGATTTTTGAGGTTTCTTTCAGTACTGGAGGAAAGTACAAGACGCAATAAAGAAATTTACCACCTCCTTCGATTTTTAGAAAGGCACTTTTCGAATTTATTGAAAGACTTTTGCGAAAAAGTAGTAAATATGTTCGTGGGACGGGTTGTACCTATTAAAAAATTAAAAATTTACCACAACTTCTTTAAATAACAATGATCGGGCCCATATGATCTGAGGCAACCTACTCGCTTCAAGTAAAGAAATATACTATCTACATTTTGCATAACATCTTATTCTATAATCTTATGAGAGTTGAAATCATGTGGCCGGCTCTTGGACTAACACCTTTTGAAGACTATAAAGTAGGTTGGAATATCTTGTAATAGGGGTCTCTGAGTCTGTCCAAAATTAAGAGAACAAGGGATCTGCTACTCTAGGTTCAGTCATCTGTGCTCATAGGCATTCTTTTATGTTATGAAAATAAATTAAAAATACTTAATACTTAATATCTTCAATTTAATGCAACACTTAGTAGATACCTAATGCCATTGTAATTATCTTAAAAATAACAATAACAAAATATTGTACTATTAGAATAAATGCTCAGTTAACACCTAGTATTTACACATTACTTTTCACAACAACACCACATTATTCAACTATTTCATTTCAATTTCAGCATTTCAGCTGCTGCTTATTTCAAGTATTTTCACTTTTTAATATTTTACGTAACCCCATATATGAAAAATCACATTAGGGGTGTCATTATTAAAGTAATAATCCTATCATTGCACAACTGTTGCCATGGGTAACTAGATTTTATGTCAACCACAAATATTACCAGTATTTTTCTTAAATTTTTGTTAAAGATTTTTAATAATTTGATTTTCGAGTCCAAGAGGGTCCAAATTTTATGGTAACCCATACAACAAAACAAATGTCACACATAAATTCTTCTTTCAAACAACTTTCATGTCAGTTTTTTTCCCTATGTCAAAAAATAAACTTAAAGCTGTTTAAAAGTTTTTGATTTTTTAAATTTCTGGCCATAGTTTTTGTAGGTGGCCATGGACAGCAATTGCCACCGATTTTTTCTCTCAAAAAACCGCGGAGATGTTTTGAGCACTTATATAAGCCACCCTCTATACTTCCTAATGTTTATCTAAATGAGCATACACTCTACGCAGCTTCTCTTTCTTCTTCTTGTTCTCATGCTTGTGGAGTTTCTTCCATGGCTTCTCGATAACAGTTCCTTGTGAATTTCTAAAAAAAAATATTAACATTATTTTAGAAGCTATTTATACAGTGTGTACAAGCTTAAAGACTTGCCAACCTTGTAAAATCTTTATTTGTTGAAAGTTTCTCATAAACTCTCTTTTGTTAGGCAGGTGTTCAAAATGTGCATTCAACAAAGTATGTATATGTGCATGGCTACCCTTAATTAAAAATAATGTATTTTTTTATTTTGCACTCACTTGCTTACCAAACGAATTTAATACCAATCGAATGTACAAAGGATGAGGAGCTATGTTGCCTACCTTTTTCTGTTCACTATTAGCGGGATGCCAGGTATAAACAGGTGAGGTGGTACTAGCAGGCCCGGATCTAGGAAATTGCTGCGGAGGGGCAAAAGTGCAAGTTGCCCCCTCCCCCCCTATCTTCATGTGATTTTTTTGTTTTTGTATATATTCTGTGCTCCTACGGCATAGCTATTTCACTATTTGTGATTATAAGAACTGATAGTGACGAGGGGTGATTTGTTGTTTGTCTAGGTTGCGACCAGTTATGGCAGGAAACAAATGACAATATTTTAATTATTTGGCAATCCCCGACAATGTGGAGTTGTAGGTTTTTAGGTTTTCAAAAACAGAAGATCGTCGCTTGAAGTGGATTAAAAATTGTTGTAATGGAATGCAGTTTTAAATACCTAATAGTTATTAGTCAAAGGTGTACCCATATTATTTATCCAATGATAATTATTGTAAAGTACCTTCATACTTAACAATAACACAGACGGACCCAGGATTTAAGTATTCATGAAGATTCTTCATGCCTAACAACAATAATTCTCACCTGTATAACACACCAAACTAGGAGTATCCTAGAAGCAACCACATGTTTATGCGGGGGTGGAGTAGCAAACTGAAATTACTATTATTTTGGCTTCATGCCATTTGCAGCTAGAGACAACTTTTTGTTGCTTTTGTTGCAGTTTCTCATTAGACTAGCGATCAAGTGTCTTAAAATTTTCGGAATAATTTAATGGGGCGCTTAGATTGTGATTAGTTCTGGGCGTCAAGCGTTTATCAAAACAAACCTGTCTGTAGGTTCTGACGTCATTGCTAGTAGCGGAGTTATGGATATACATATACCACTGGCTATTTTGGGAACATGCTGTTATCACATTTTGTGACATTTGATTAATGCAAGCTATGTACCAAATTTCGTTTGAATATATTTAACGGTTGAAAAAATAAAGTTTTAATTTTTGAGATTTTAAACGTTCTGTAACTCGAAAATGAGGTGACTGTGGATGAAAAGTCATGCCACAAAATAGTCATATTTTAGGGTTTTCTATCACATGTTGAAGTGCCCTACAATACAACTGAAACACCCTGTATATCTTTATAATCAAAAACATGCGTAGATTTCAAAAATCGAAAAATATATTTTCTCAATGGTGTATAAAGAATGGCCTTGTATTGAACCCTGCTAAAACTTCTATGATTCAGTTTTTGCCGTAAAATGTTGTACCCGATTCTGACCCACTTATTAAATTAATGGTAACTGGATCCAGTCTGTCGAATCCATTGAGTTCCTCGGCGTTTACCTGGATAGAAAGCTTACATGGGAGTCTCATATAGATGTGGCCTGTACAAAACTAAGTAGTGTGTGTTATCTGATCAGAACATTGAAGGGAACTGTCTCTTGTGGTATCATGAGGCTGTTGTATTTTGGTCTTGTGCAGTCTGTTTTACAATATGGTCTGATATTCTGGGGATGTTCTGCTCACGTACCTAGGGTGTTTTTAATTCAGAAAAGAATTATTCGGTTTATGTGCAATGCTCATCCGCTTGCTCACTGTAAACCATTATTTAAAAAATACAACATATTAACTCTTCCTGGATTGTATATATTTAACCTAATAATGTTTATTAAGCATAGTGAGGACAGTTTTATGAGAAGTTCTGATCTGCACTCATATAAGACACGTACCAGGCACAACTTATACCAGCGATATTCACGCCTGTCTGTTGGTCAGAATTCCCCCTCTTACATTGGTGTAAAATGCTTCAACAAAGTAAAAAACATTATTAAGGGTGACAGCAAAGCAACATTCAAAAACAATTTATACTTATTTATGGTCGAGAGATCACCTTACTCTGTGGATGAGTTCTTGCAGGATACTTTATAACAGTACAGTGATTTTGATTCTTATTTTGTTGTGTAAGTGAATTGTAGGTTACTATAAAGCTGTACGGGGATTTTAGTTTTGGTCTTATCGTGTAAGTGAGTTGTGTATACCTAATATTTTAATCTTGTATGTTTATGTTTCATCTCAATTACTTCCATTTTTTTTTGACTAGTCATATAAATTGATACTTTTACTGTACCAATTTTACTGTGATGAATAAAATTACTTACTTACTTACTATATAGGGTGTTCCATTTAAAAACACAGTCTATGAGATATTAGGGATAGCTGTAAGAAAATTAGTTTCTCATTTTTAGTTTTGGAAATAATCTTGGATTGTCTACTACAATAGTTTTTGCACATGCATGCAGGGCCGCACCAGAGCATATATAACAACCAGCAGTATAACTCTCATTGGTGGGAAATTTCGGTGCACCTTAACACGCAGCCGCCATTTGGGAATGGATTCTGTCAAATAGACGCAGTGTTGGGGCGGTTGAGCAGTTTGTTACCGGCTGTATTCGAGGTAATGCAGTGGTGTGGATTGTGCATTTTTGTGCATTGTAGAATATCTATCGTTCTAAGTTCTTAATATTATTATGTTATCCTGAGTAAGAATGTAAACAAACAGATTACCGCATTGGCGTCATCAGTCTATATTTATTTATGTACCTTGTACCTATTCCTTAAAACCCCCAATAGCAGTATTCGATAGGCAGAAAAAATGTTATGTAATTCATTTAAAATGATCTAAAACCAGTTTTGTAATAAACTCCTGGACAAAATTAACGCAACATCATAAATGTGCCACTTATTTGATGCTATTTTTTTTCTGAATTTATGATCCGATTTGAATGATTTTTTTTTTTGCATTTTAGGTTGGTTCCTTGACAATGTCATAGTTTTCGCTGTTTATGATAAAAAAATCATTTTTGACTAATATACCGGGTGTAACAAAAATGTTATGTTTTTTTCCGAAAATTCGTATCACCCTGTGGAGTATACTAGCAACCGAAACATATAGCAGTTGACATTAGACGGTAGGTCCCTCTTTCTTCAACATTTTCTTTTTTTGGTTTACTTCATTATCTCTGTTATTAAAGGAGATACACTGTTTTATATCGTAACATGTTTTTATAGACTTTATTATTCAACAGTCATTGTTGAATGTTTTCAAGTAGGCTATGGAACTTTTCTGACATTTCAAGCGATGTGTCAACAGATGTTGTGTTTTAAAGTTACAAAGGTCAAATAAAATTCGCCATACATTTAAATTAGTTAGTTGGAGTTGGAGCTACTTTAGTTGTGTGTTGTGCTTTTTTATGTAATCTTAGTTTTAGTTTGTTATTTTATGCTTGATATTTTGTAGGTAGGTTCTATCCACATTTAAATAAAAATATATAATTTTTATAAACTTTTTCTTACAAAATTTGTTGAAAAGAAACAAAATTTTGATTTCGGGACCATTTTTCGGGACTTTCGGGACTAGTACCGAGACTTAAAATTTGGGACCAAAGTCCCTAATACCTTTTCGGTCCCGGAATTTAGGAACCCTATTACAAACTTAAGATTATAATAAAATTAACAAGATTATAATTATATTTTCAAAGAGACAGGAAGCAATATTTCGCTTTTATAAGTTACAACCTCAAAAATTAAGAGTTTAAGCAGAAATAATTCCTTATTCATTTTATATGCCTGCTTTTTGGTTGCTTCTTTATTCGTACCGAACTATTTTACTAATTTGACAAAATGGCATACTGCTTGACAAATTTTACATACTGAATAAGGGAGTGCTATGGGTGGAGCTTCACTCCCACTACTAATGCTTTGTCGAATGGCAGAACTCCCAATTGTGTTTATTATGCGTATGCCTCTGCAATACTAAACTAAGTTTCGATAGGCGTGCGGACGAGCTAGCCACATGTCATCTGTTTTGGTGTTGCCAATTGTAATAGATAAATGTGTAGTACAATGGTACAACAAACGTTAAAATGCAATTTTGCAGTGCCGCGCGAAGTAGGCTGGACAAGCCAACCAATAGAATTTAGCTATGTAACGTTATCACGTTCCACACATTCCTGTAGATGGTCAGGTTATCAGGGCCAAGCAGTAGTGTTTATATCAATTCCATGTGATTTCATGCAACTAATCCCGACTGTTTAAAAATGCACCCTGAAAACTGTGGTTGGTTATTAGATGGTTATTTAAAACCAACAGGATTTGTTGGGGAATTTTTTTATGTGTTAATAAATAGATAAAATTTTTAGGTAGGTATATATCACTAACATATTATTTTGATAGATATTTTTATATTTTAATATCATACAGGGTGTATACTTTTAAACATTATACAAATCCATAAAATCTTTATTTTTGGAGATAATCACCTGAACTTTTTTTTGTTTGAAAGGCCTCCAAAAATCGCTTGTTTTGACCTTCCTATCATTTTTGAAATGCAAATCTACGGCCGGCTATGATTTTTTTATATCCTGATTTTCACAAAAATCATTTAGCGATTTTTTTTACTTAAAATCTTACACCACAGCTTTAATCAGGACAAACTAAAACCCCCCAAATTTGAACAAAAAATATACATTCTGCACAAAAACTATACATTATGCACAAAAACTATACATTCTGCATGAGTAGAAATTGCTAGTACCAACTTACTTGTTTATACCTGGCAACCCGGTAACAGGGAATAGAAAAAGGTAAGTAACCTAGCTTTTGCATATTCCTCATACTTTGTGCTTTCGATTGGTATAAAATTCATTTGGCAAGCAAGTGAGTGCAAAATTAAAAAAATTAATTACAGTATTTCTAATTATGGGTAGCCATGAATATATTTGATTAGGCAACCCATTCGCGATATATTTGTTTACATATTGTGTTTGATAAAAAATACTTTTAATCCACTAAAAGCAGATTTGTGAAGGACATCGTTAGTTTGGACGTTGTACTATTATATTTTTTAAACTTTTTCTACATAACATTTGCTGCATTGTGCCTTGAGGAACAAGGAGCACTATTTGAACATTTATTGTAAAACAGGATTGTCTATTCCTCTGTCTTTATTGTTATTGTGTTTCCAATTTGACTTTTTTAGTTGGGTTATACGGTAAATGACGAATAAATAACAAGGACATAGACCATGTACTTTCGTGGTATGTTTATGTTTATTGTTAATCAATAAATTTGACTGAATTTTTAACGAACCTGTAAACAATGTTCCAAAGCACACTTCGCAACAATGGGTAACTACTGTTTCCAAGCACTCTATACAAAAAGAATTAATTTGACATAACGGCAATAAAAACAAACTAAAGCATAATGTGTCACATGTCATTTTAACCAGAAAACATTACTCTTTTCAAAAATGTAAAAATCCAATATGGCACCCATAAGAAAAAGAAAAGTTTATGGTCATATCTTTACCCAGGTAGACGACAAAAAAAATACCTGGCCATATTTAGATTCTTTGCAAAAAGTGCCTTAATAATGTTTAACTTAGAAATGTCCAGGCCTCGGTTTCGTTAAAAAAAAATAAAATGACCATTTTCAATTTTAACGCATTAGGTATTTCCAAAACGAGAATGGCCAGCCAATTTTTTTTTAACATGTTACTTAACATAACATTCCGCAACTTTGCTCTAATTTAACCGACCTCGTATCTCTTATATAATAATAACCAAGACCCCCCCATGCATAGACTCGAAACAGGCCAGTCAAATTAGAATTTATTGAGGAATTAATTTCCAGTAAAATGGAAATCATTTTCCATCCCAGGAGGTGAGCATAACTTTTGGTTGCCAAAAAACCCCAAAATTTTTGCACTTTTTTCAGTTTTTGTTTGTAGCTCAAAAACGTTGGACGGAAAATGTCATTCAATATTAAAGAGGGTTAAATTCTGCGTAACAAAATATTTAATATTGACATGACATCGATAAAATATGAATAAAAATATGTCAATAGGCATGTAGCACAAAATGAGACAGCATGTACCCTGCATGTACGAAGCTTTCAAGCTGCGGTGGCATGTCGAGGCCCTCTTCATCGGGATCATCAATCCTCGACTATTTCTGCTTCTACGGCGATCGGCGTGTGGGATACACCCTCATCCTTGAATGGTGCTGAATTCGAGCATGACTGGCCGCGGCAGTTGAGGCAAATTGTTGAAAATGTTATGCCTACTTTCCGGAAGCTACACTTCCCTGTACACCCCTTCGTACATCCGCAGGACACTGTGTTGAGGATTTCAGCTGGAGGTGGATGTTTGGCGTTCATAGTGGGGAGCAGTCCGTCCTCCTCCAACCCCAGCTGAGAGGATCCTTTGGTCTATCATACCAGCCGTGGATTTGAAGGTAGACTCGCAGAATATATTGGACAGCGGCTGCATTTGTTGAGGGTAGAGAGGAGGTCTCATTGGCCTTAGGTGAATAAAAGGCTGCCAGGAACAGTTGACCTGCTGAAATGAGGTCCCCAGGATCAGCATCTGCATGGTGGAAAACCTTGACATCCTGCTGTAAAGCCGTGTTCTTTTCAAGGAGCTTGACAAACTTCAACTTCCCTGGGCGTTAGAATGCAGAGGTTGTATCACACCCACTGACTGCATGTAGCGTGAAATTTTATTCTATACAACTTTTATTCTATATGGGTTTTTTCGATAGGAATATGTGGTCTTGCAAAGTTGCAAAATGTAAGTTTGTACCTAAATGAGAAATTTTCCCTGTTTCTAACTTTTGATTTCAGCGAACAGAAAGCCGCCTCATTTTGTGCTACATGCCTATTGATTTCTATAACATGTTTTTTTTTCATATTTTATCAATGTCATGTTAATTTTAAATGTTTTGTTACTTTATTGCACCCCACAACTTAAAATTAAAAACTTTTTCATTCATACTACCGAAAAAAACGATTTTGAATTTATGCCAAATTTAGTCTATCAAAATGACTGAATTTGAAAATTGAGGTGTCTCTATAGCATTAAATTTTATTCTCTACAACTTTTATTCAATGGGTTTTTTCAATAGTAGTATCTGTTTCAAAGATATGTGGTCTTGGAAAGTCGCAAAATATAAGTTTGCACCTAAATAAGAAATTTCATCAGTTTTTAACTTTTGATTTCGGCTATACCACTGAACCGAATTTAAAGTTTTTCTTCTTCATTCAACGCAGAATTGAACCCTCTTTAATATTTAATGCAGTGACATTTTCCGTCCGACACACTGTTTTCGAGCTACAAGCAAAAACTGAAAAAAGTCCAAAAATTTCGCGGTTTTTTGGCTCCCAAAAGTCATGCTCACCTCTTGGGATAGTGCAAACTCAGATTACACACATTTAGGATCAAACGAAGGTATTGAAATGATGTCCAGCTTACTGGAAATTAATTTCTCAAAACGCTTTTTTGGACCTAATTTGACTAGCCTATAAATGCTTTATTAAAATATAAAATGTAAATATTAGAGGATAGTGACATTCACAATGGGTACTATTTCACAAATCCATGTCTGAAAAAAAATCTGAGGAAAACTAAACTCTGCACCCTTTCAAGGAAAAAATTTGATAACACCATCCTTCTTCGTTCAATCTGTGCCGTTTTTAGCAAGGACATTGCATACAAGAATTCATCTTTGAAAAAATGTTCTGGACGAAAACTATCCCCTCCCACCCCCAGAGAGGTTGTTTTTGAATTCATTATCACTTGAAACCAGACACCATCTCTCGATAATTCGTTATACAGGGTGTCCAATAAGTATGTAACTTGATTCTGCTGTGTTTTTGGGGATGGATAATAAGCTGAAAGTGTCAATTTCTACGTATCTAACAGAGGGCACCTCTTGCGCTATTTTTGGATCGTGCTTTCACTCGTAACTTTTTTGAGGTTATCTTTTTGGTCTTGCAGGTCCATCATTTTAGTGCTTCTTTTCATTTGCAAACATATGTATACACTTGTTTCATAACGATAAAATAAACCGTTTCCGTTGAAATTGGCAATTAATAATAATAATAATAATAACCTGCGTGTGAAGCAAGTCGAGAAGATCGCGAAGTACAGAGACTTAGAAGAACGAATTAGAAGGCAATGGGAAATGGACAACGTTCAGACGATTCCAATCATCGTGTCAACAACTGGTGTCATACCAAAAAGTTTGCTGAGAAACATCAAAGAGCTGGGTCTAACTGATAATCTTTACAGGTCCATGCAGAAAGCGGTACTACTTGCGACAGTCCGAACCGTCAGGAAATTCATGGGGAGTGCAGGAACGTCCAGCAAAACATAAATGTCACCTAAGGCCCGATAACATGGCAAGGGTCTCGTCCGAGCCAGATCCTTATGGTATCCGGGATACCCGGGATCTGAGTGAATGTTCCCTAGAGAGGGAGTGCGAATGCCTCTTGGCTAAGTCGATATAATAATAATAATAATAATAATAATACTATGAATGAATTCATCAAGAGAGTAAGACAAGTAGTGCGAACTGATCTTAACAGCAGGAATTTGTTTAAGGCCCTGAACACGTATGCGTGCTCTGTACTGAGCTATTCGTTCGGAATAGTGAATTGGACCAACACGGACATCAACAACCTGCAACGAAAAGTTAGGACACTACTGACAAAAGCTCATAAACATCATCCCCGTAGCGCCGTAGAAAGAACAACTATGCCACGTCAACTAGGAGGAAGAGGATTGGCAGATCTCAGCAAGCAATTGGACCAACAAATATTAAATCTGCGTAATTATTTCTACAGGCAGGCCAACAGCTCCACACTACATAGGGCTATATGCGGAGCAGACGTCTCAACACCGCTACGTCTGACGGAACACGAGCGTCAAAATCACCACCGAACCGACAACGATAAACTACAGAGGTGGTTGGGGAAGCCGCTGCACGGGAGACATCCTAATGAGGTTAACCAGGAACATGTCGACAAGTTAGCGTCGAACTATTGGCTGACCTCGGGACGAATGTTCCCCGAGACGGAAGGCTTCCTACTGGCCATACAAGATCAGGTTATACCAACTCGCAACTACCTAAAATTCATTGTAGGAGATGCATCGGTAGTGGATGACAGATGCAGATACGGGTGCCCAACTTCAGAAACAATCCAGCACATAACAGGAGGATGTCAGATGTTCGCATCAACGGAATATAAGGAACGACACGATTCGGTTGCCAAGATCTTGCACCGGGAACTGGCGGAAAAGCTGCTGCTTGTGCAGACAGAAAGGGTCCCATATTACAACTACACACCTGAGCCTGTTCTTGAGAACAGCAACTACAAGATGTACTGGGATCGTACAGTTCTGACTGATCAACGAGTTGCCCATAACAGACCGGACCTTATAATAGTTGATAAAATTTCTAGGAAGACAACTCTGATTGATGTGGCCATCCCGAACAACAACAACCTGCGTGTGAAGCAAGTCGAGAAGATCGCGAAGTACAGAGACTTAGAAGAACGAATTAGAAGGCAATGGGAAATGGAGAACGTCCAAACGATTCCAATCATCATGTCAACAACTGGTGTTATACCAAAAAGTTTGCTGAGAAACATCAAGGAGCTGAATCTAACTGATAGTCTTTACAGGTCCATGCAGAAAGCGGTACTACTTGCGACAGCCCGAACCGTCAGGAAATTCATGGGGAATGCAGGATCGTCCAAGAACATCAATGTCACCTAGGGCCCGATAACATGGCAAGGGTCTCGTCCGAGCCAGATCCTTTTGGTATCCGGGATGCCCGGGATCTGAGTGAATGTTCCCCGTAGAGGGAGTGCGAATGCCTTTTGGCTAAGTCGATATAATACTAATAATAATAATCCTCACCCGCAGGGGGGATCTGACTTGTGAGAGAGGCAGATCCACGGGTGTGACAATCCCGAGCTCCCCAGTTACGCAGGGATGGGTCTGGCCTGTGAGAGGGGCAGATTCACGGGTGTAACGATCCCGCGATTCCCAGTTACGCATGGAGAGGCTTGGCCTGTGACAGGGGCAGACCTACGGGTTTGACAATCCCGCGATATCCAGTTGCGCAGGGAGGGGTCTAGCCGGTGACGGGGGCTGATCCTCGGGTGTGACAATCCCGCGACTCCCAGTTACACAGGGATGGGTCTAGCCTGTGAGAGGGGCAGATCCTCGGGTGTAACGATCCCGTGTTTCCCAGTTAACGCAAGGAGGGGTTTGGCCGGTGACAGGGGCAGATCCTCGGGAGTAACGATCCCGCGTTATCCTAGTTGACCCGTATGGGTAGCGGGTTAGAATACTCCTATCGTGGCTCCGCGAGTCGTAAAAGGCGACCGAGGGCCGTCACTCCCACGTTAGGGGAGAAAACTATGGAATGGAGAATAATAGGATAATTGTCATAGGGCCGCTGCCTGGGGATCGCCAGGGCATGTCTGGAGCCGGCGCTGGGCATGACAGTGAGCGGGACGTCGGTGATGACGTCGCTGATGAGGCGGGCCCCTGTTGCACAAACAGCTACAGCCCAGCAACACGAACATCTACAACATGGGAGCCAAACGAGAACTAGGGTTCCACACACCGAAGGTGCTACGCGGGAACTTCAGCCAGCGTTCACTCAGGCGGGATTACAACGACGACGCATGAAATGGACTGGGTCCATGAATGAATCGATAATGCGTATTTTTTACAGGGTGACAAAATTAGGACAAGAGATGATCGGCTACCGACAACAACTGCATGCCGAGTTCTGCAGGGAGTTTCCACACATGCAAGTGTCTGAACAAAGAGTGTCAGATCAGTATCGAACTATTCTAAGAAATAACCGAATTCCAGAAACGCGACTTAACGCTATAAAACGGGAAGTTGAGCTAGAGATCCATGGCGAACACATAGACATAGACAACAACAACGGGGAAATTCAAGTGCCTGGACCACAACAAGAAGCCGGAACGGCAGAGCGAACAACTGAGAATCGGGAAATTCAAGTGCCTGGACCACAACAAGAAGCCGAGACGGCGGGACGAACAACTGAGAATCGGGAATCAGTTAACGGAGAACACTTTGAAAGCCTAGACACACAGCTGAGAAGGGCGGTATTGCGATACGAAGGCACAGACCCACTGAGCAGACCACCGCTACCAAGATTGAATTCTTCCAGGAAGCTTGCAATCATGCTCGATATTATGAACACCAGAATTTTACCCAACTATGTTTCAGTAACACCAACATTAGAACATATGCACATGTTAATCTACTGTGCCGCAACGGCCATCATCACTGCAATGGGAGCCAAGATCCGGACGGCTCAAGAGTTAAATCATGCAAGACCAGAACCACGAATGGCTCAATGGGAGATGCGACTAAATCGGAAGATCGAGAGTCTCCGTAAAGACATAGGACAAGTGACGGAATATATCAGAGGAGTTAGAACTAGAAAGATCGAGAGGGCGGTGCAGGCAATAATGAGCCGCACCCAAATGCATTCTCAGCGTGACCCCGCGAACATCACTGCTCAACAATGTCTTGATACATTAAAACAAAAACTTTCTGTTTTCGCAGGGCGTCTGAGGAGATACAAGGCTAGTAACAACAGGAAACGAGACAACAAACTTTTTGAACGATCAGAAAAAGTTTTCTACCGTACTTTGAATTCTAGCGCCGATGCCACAAATACGAGTTACCCTAGCAGAGAACAGGTCGACGGTTTCTGGAGAAATCAGCTTGCCACACCAGGTCCATGCAATGTCAGTGCAAGCTGGATCAGTGAAGAACACGAGATGGGCCGGAACTATAGCCAGATGCAACACGAGCAATTCACAACCGCTGAGGTCTCCGATGTCATCAAGAATTCCCACAACTGGAAGGCACCAGGTCCAGATCATCTCCAAAATTACTGGATTAAGAAGTTGTGGTGCACGCATGAACAAATAACTACCTTAATTAATGAAGTCTTGCTCGATCCTCTTAAAATGCCATTGTTTCTTACACAGGGTGCCACCTACTTGTTACCAAAAGACCAGCGGAATACGGATAACCCTGCCAAGTACCGCCCAATAACCTGCTTGCCTACGCTGTACAAGATAATCACTTCTTGCCTTACACAGCGAATATATGCTCACTGCGAGCGGAACAACATCATGGCAATGCAGCAGAAGGGCTGCGCGAAGGGCGCAATGGGATGCAAAGAGCAACTCATCATAGACTCTGTCATCTGCAACCAGGCTCATTCCAAGCAACGAAACCTCTACATGGCTTATGTGGACTACAAAAAAGCATTTGATTCCGTACCTCACGACTGGCTAACAGGTATCTTAAAGCTGTATAAAATAGATCATCATACAGTTTCCTTTTTAGAACACGTTATGACAACCTGGCGCACTAAGATACAACTCAGAACCACAAGCAGCAACATCGAGACCGACACAATCAACATCCGAAGAGGGATTTTCCAAGGAGATTCACTCAGTCCACTGTGGTTCTGCATGGCGATGAACCCTCTATCACATCGGTTGAACTCTACAAAATACGGCTTCGCTATCAAAAGCAACAACTCAGAAGCGATCAAGTTGAATCACCTATTATATATGGATGATTTAAAACTAATGGCCGCAACCAAAAACCAACTAACGCAAGTGCTTAAAATTGTAGAGGAGTTCTCCAGGGACATCGGAATGCAGTTTGGACTGGACAAGTGCCGCACCCTTAACATCGTCCGGGGAAAGTTCGAACAAGGCGCACACGAGATGCAGGACGGCCAGGAGATCGAAGCAATGAACATGGGAGATACATACAAGTATCTCGGGATGAAACAAGCTCAAAGAATAGACCATCGAACAATGAAGACCGATTTAACGAATGAATTCATCAAGAGAGTAAGACAAGTAGTGCGAACTGATCTTAACAGCAGGAATTTGTTTAAGGCCCTGAACACGTATGCGTGCTCTGTACTCAGCTATTCGTTTGGAATAGTGAATTGGACCAACACGGACATCAACAACCTGCAGCGAAAAGTTAGGACACTACTGACAAAAGCTCATAAACATCATCCCCGTAGCGCCGTAGAAAGAACTACTCTGCCACGTCAACTAGGAGGAAGAGGATTGGCAGACCTCAGCAAGCAATTGGACCAACAAATAATAAATCTGCGTAATTATTTCCAGAGACAGGCCAACAGCTCCCCACTACATAAAGCTATATGCGGAGCAGATGTCTCAACACCGCTACGTCTGACGGAACACGAGCATAAAAATCACCACCGAACCGACAACGATACACTACAGAGGTGGTTGGAGAAGCCGCTGCACGGGAGGCATCCTAATGAGGTCAACCAGGAACATGTCGACAAGTTAGCGTCGAACTACTGGCTGACCTCGGGAAGAATGTTCCCCGAGACGGAAGGCTTCCTACTGGCCATACAAGATCAGGTTATACCAACTCGCAACTACCTAAAATTCATTGTAGGAGATGCATCGGTAGTGCTCATAACACATAGCAGCACATAACAGGAGGATGTCAGATGTTCGCATCAACGGAATATAAGGAACGACACGATTCGGTTGCCAAGATCTTGCACCAGGAACTGGCGGAAAAACTTCTGCTTGTGCAGGCAGAGAGGATCCCATATTACAGCTACACACCGGAGCCTGTTCTTGAGAACAGCAACTACAAGATGTACTGGGATCGTACAGTTCTGACAGATCAACGAGTTGCACATAATAGACCGGACCTTATAATAGTTGATAAAATTTCTAGGAAGATAACTCTGATTGATGTGGCCATCCCGAACAACAACAACCTGCGTGTGAAGCAAGTCGAGAAGATCGCGAAGTACAGAGACTTAGAAGAACGAATTAGAAGGCAATGGGAAATGGACAACGTTCAGACGATTCCAATCATCGTGTCAACAACTGGTGTCATATCAAAAAGTTTGCTGAGAAACATCAAAGAGCTGGGTCTAACTGATAATCTTTACAGGTCCATGCAGAAAGCGGTACTACTTGCGACAGCCCGAACCGTCAGGAAATTCATGGGGAGTGCAGGAACGTCCAACAACATCAATGTCACCTAAGGCCCGATAACATGGCAAGGGTCTCGTCCGAGCCAGATCCTTATGGTATCCGGGATACCCGGGATCTGAGTGAATGTTCCCCAGAGAGGGAGTGCGAATGCCTTTTGGCTGTCGATATAATAATCCTCACCCTCACAATACTCCAAACTAGGAGTACCCCAAAAGCAAATTAATGCTTGCGCAAGGGAGGGGGGCAATTACTATTATTTTGTCTTCGTTGCCACTTGCAGCTAGGGCCGACTTTTTCCTATAGAACTAGGATAGCATTCGCTCAAGTACTATGGAAAACCCGAGAAAACCGTAGTAATCCCAGATTCCAATGAGTGTAGGACAATTAGTAAATCACACTGATAAGCTATTAAGGAGCAATACCGTGAATCCACAATTTGTCCAGCGCTCTTGGCCATCAGTGGTGTTTTTCTATAAAGACATGTGCGTGTGCAGCCTGCCTAGAACTCGACTCGAACCAAGGTCGATTGAAGGCAGAAAAACACGCAGTCTAAATAGTTCAGCGACACTACGAACGTGTATCTCAGTAACTATTGAGATTTGACCCATAGATAAATATCGTAACGAAAAATGCCTTTAAAGTTGTTACATCAGCTTTCAATGAATATTTTGCACTGTTTTCTAACCTACTCAAAGATTTAGCAGATAAATTTTAAGTTTCGGTATTCTACTTACAGTAGTTTTACAATTTTTGTGATCAGTTTAGAGGCCTTTTCCGTCTCATCTTTGTTGGCCTGAGGCCCCCAGGGCTATCAAAAATAAAGAAGAAAGGCCAAGAGAAAAAATTACCACCAGTTAATTTATCTAATATTTTTTACTAATAATAGTTACTTTGAGTTTTTTCATTCATTTAGGGGCACAATTTTCAACCACAAAAATTAAATCTTAAATCAAATAAAATAATCTTTTAAGTAAAATTTTGGAACTGGTATAATTTATATAATAATAATTGTATAATAAAAGCACCTGCCACAAACCACCATTATTACTAGAGACGCCGTTTTCTTCAATATCTTTATATTAGATTAAAATAATTTCTCTGAATTAGTTTTTTGTTTGAAAAAAAAAAACATGTCCTGAATAAGGTGCCAGTGTGTTTGAGTAATAAATAATATGTTTAATACTTGTGGATTGTCAATTTGGAATAATTTAATTTGTATTAGGTAATTTTTATGATTACAAATAAATCAAACTAGGCCGATTTTTTCAAAGATTGGTGTTATGGACTATCATTTAATTTTGAGCAACTTTTCCTAACAACTTTTTTCCATATCTTCACAAATAAAGGCAGTTTACTCTTGTAACATAATGAAGTTTTTCTTATTGGACACCATAACTACTTGCGACAGCCCGAACCGTCAGGAAATTCATGGGGAGTGCAGGAACGTCCAACAACATCAATGTCACCTAAGGCCCGATAACATGGCAAGGGTCTCGTCCGAGCCAGATCCTTATGGTATCCGGGATACCCGGGATCTGAGTGAATGTTCCCCAGAGAGGGAGTGCGAATGCCTTTTGGCTGTCGATATAATAATCCTCACCCTCACAATACTCCAAACTAGGAGTACCCCAAAAGCAAATTAATGCTTGCGCAAGGGAGGGGGGCAATTACTATTATTTTGTCTTCGTTGCCACTTGCAGCTAGGGCCGACTTTTTCCTATAGAACTAGGATAGCATTCGCTCAAGTACTATGGAAAACCCGAGAAAACCGTAGTAATCCCAGATTCCAATGAGTGTAGGACAATTAGTAAATCACACTGATAAGCTATTAAGGAGCAATACCGTGAATCCACAATTTGTCCAGCGCTCTTGGCCATCAGTGGTGTTTTTCTATAAAGACATGTGCGTGTGCAGCCTGCCTAGAACTCGACTCGAACCAAGGTCGATTGAAGGCAGAAAAACACGCAGTCTAAATAGTTCAGCGACACTACGAACGTGTATCTCAGTAACTATTGAGATTTGACCCATAGATAAATATCGTAACGAAAAATGCCTTTAAAGTTGTTACATCAGCTTTCAATGAATATTTTGCACTGTTTTCTAACCTACTCAAAGATTTAGCAGATAAATTTTAAGTTTCGGTATTCTACTTACAGTAGTTTTACAATTTTTGTGATCAGTTTAGAGGCCTTTTCCGTCTCATCTTTGTTGGCCTGAGGCCCCCAGGGCTATCAAAAATAAAGAAGAAAGGCCAAGAGAAAAAATTACCACCAGTTAATTTATCTAATATTTTTTACTAATAATAGTTACTTTGAGTTTTTTCATTCATTTAGGGGCACAATTTTCAACCACAAAAATTAAATCTTAAATCAAATAAAATAATCTTTTAAGTAAAATTTTGGAACTGGTATAATTTATATAATAATAATTGTATAATAAAAGCACCTGCCACAAACCACCATTATTACTAGAGACGCCGTTTTCTTCAATATCTTTATATTAGATTAAAATAATTTCTCTGAATTAGTTTTTTGTTTGAAAAAAAAAAACATGTCCTGAATAAGGTGCCAGTGTGTTTGAGTAATAAATAATATGTTTAATACTTGTGGATTGTCAATTTGGAATAATTTAATTTGTATTAGGTAATTTTTATGATTACAAATAAATCAAACTAGGCCGATTTTTTCAAAGATTGGTGTTATGGACTATCATTTAATTTTGAGCAACTTTTCCTAACAACTTTTTTCCATATCTTCACAAATAAAGGCAGTTTACTCTTGTAACATAATGAAGTTTTTCTTATTGGACACCATAACCGTGGAGATACTGTAGATATATCTGTTTTTTTAATAGAACGCCCTGTACATTTTTTTAACATTTTTGCAATCTACGTATTTTTGCGATTATAACGATATATAGATGTTGTTAATTTGGTGTTTGGAAGATATTCTACCTTGATACTTTGAATGTTGCACTTTTGGTGCCAATTATTGTTTCGAAAATGAAACGTTTGTGGGTATAAGTAAATTATATATAAGAAATATCACAAATGGCAATGAGCACTCACACTTAAAATATGGCTGCATTTCCTCATATTCCAAATTTGATATAAAACCTATTGATTTAGTTTACAAATTACGTTTAATTTAATTGAAACAATACTTATTGGAAAATTTGGTGCAATTCTATGGCACAGATATCGCAAACTACAAAACAGGCAAGAAAAAGCGCTATTGACAGTTAAGGACACATTGTTGTTTCATGGCCAACTGAGAATGCTAAAGAAAAATATTTAATATTTAAAAATATGCGAGAGGAATAATATACCAAGCATTATATATTGTCGAAAAGCCCTTTTTGAGCACCTCCAGATGAATCTACAATATACGAGGTGTTCAATTAAAAAAGTTTAGTTTGTCACGCTTAAGTTGAATGCCCCATATAATTCTTCACCCCCCACAATGGTTAAAAAGTACACATTTCTATCTAAAACTTTTTTATTTAACATTTTTTTATAGGTCAACAAATAAAAAAGGGGTAAAAACAACTCTGAACCCCCTGAGGATACATACCGTTAATTATAGCCTTCCATGACCAAATATTATTTTTCGGTGCGTATATTAAAAAACGTATTATTATTTAAACAGCATTCATGTTTGTTGGCATTATTATTTTATTTTTGCTCTTTCCCTATAAATGTCTATCTATTCCCCCTGATTTTTGTCTGTCGAAAAATAAGATAATAAATGGGTTTCAATTAAAAAATAAAATAGCAATAATTATTCGTAATATCACAAACCTCTATAGGTCTGTGCTGCTAATATATAAAATAAAATTGCAGTGGAATCCTGAGTCCCATCAGAGGATTCACCAGTCCAGGTCAAAGCTCAATTTATGGTGAATGCTCTAGGTTAAATTCCCAGGCACATCAAAAAGCAGGGTGTTACAGATCCAGCCATTTGCTCGATTCCTCTTATTCTATCCTTTAACCAATGATTAATATCACTGAGATATTAGAAAACCGTAAAAAAAACTTTGACACTATATATTTTTTGTTAATGATTTCCGAACCCATATTTACCTGACCCTTTTTTACTGAACATCACATTTTCTATCATTTATTTCAAAATTGTGGTTTACAACTGGGACACCCTGTATACAAGGGTTTGGGAGGGAGACATCTTTTGGCAAGAATTTAACAGTTTTATCTGCGACCCCAACAGTGGGGGATGCATCCCTTCAAAAATTTTAAATGGGAAGGGGGCCGAGTTGCACATTGTTCGGTTCGCCCCCTCGAAAGGGTTGAAATTTAGGAATTGCACATTATTCCAGAAGAGCTTCCCCCTTGAAAAGAACATTGATGTGTCCGAGCACTTCTTAAACAAATCTGGCTGTCCGTTTTCGTTTGATCGCCCATAACTTTCCGTTGACTTTTCAGAATTTTTGAAAGTATTTTTGAGGGTACCTAGAGGGCTGAGAGGGTTAGAAAAGGGTAGGATATGTTTCCAGGCTATTTTTGGAGCTAGAAATCCCGTTTTTGCTGGATAACCAGAGAGGACTTTCTTTGACATTCCGTCAACCGGCGAGTATAGCGGCAAATCACTGGGTGTGCGACCGGGTTCAACGTCTCTCAGCTGAAATTATCTTTATCAGGCTGCCAAAGAGTCTGTAGAAAACCACTGGTTGTGCGACCGGGCCAATGCCTTCCAGATAGTCCTATTGAACCTCTGTAGAAAGCGTGTCAGGAAATCGCTGGGTGTGCGACCGGGACTGTCACGGCAGTCCGGCCGCACACGCTTTTGCTTTTCCGAAATTTAGTTGCACACTAGCCGCCTAATTTTCCGCTTAAGTAACATGCTTGATTAATTTCTCACTCCGCATAATCGGGTATTCCGCCATCAGATTCCGCCTGCTTAGTTAATTCAATTTCTGTTACAGAACTTTGAAGAGAGTCCGTCCCGAGCCGGTCTACTAAATGCATGTTGTTTGTAAATAACGCAAATAATCGAGGGGTCGACAACTGTGGATTTCTGGTGTACACCCCTGTGGGTGTCCTTGGATTTCTGTGGATGTCTGTGGATTTCTGTAGATTTCCATGGATGTCGTAGTAGTAAATGCGCATGCACAAATGCGCGCGCACTCCCGTTTCTCCCGCACTCGTCCCGTTTCTGTCTATGTTTATATTTGACTTATTTTGTGTCCGCACGGGTATACGTGAGTGCGTAAAAAATAATTATCAGGTAAGTAACTAGCGATACTTGTATAGTTTATACCACGAATGTGAAGTGATGCATCACAGTGGTAATTTTAATCTGACATGTGAAATATGGGTTACGTGTGTATCCAGCTAATATGTACAGGGTGATCGTTTTTAGACTTTGTATAAAGGAATTGGCCCATTTAGCGACTCTTTGCAAATATGACGCTAGGCGTCGCGACACCAAGAAATAGTTTGTTTCCACCAACATGCCACTTTTTTTACATCGTTCGAAATCCCTAATTTTTTCTGAACATTTTTCAGTAATGCCACTTTTCTTTATTCTCTTCCGTTAAAAATTTATTATTCATTAATGCAATAAAATATTAATTTTTGTTAATCGCCATTCCCGGGGATGACGTAGTGTTTTCAATGATTTTATTTTTGGAGATACTCCCCTGATCTTTTATTTGTTTGAAAGATGTTTAAACTGCGTCTATTGACCTTCTTACTGTTGTCAACATGTAAACCCAGGACATTCTATGATTTTTTATATCCCCAATTGTCACTTAATGCATTTAGCGATTTTTTTGTTTAAAATCTGACACCACAGCGTTAATTAGGACTCCACACAACCCCCATATTATACTAAATTATCTGGCAAGTCAAGAGTCAAGTATGCCATGGAATTACCTGGTGTGCGAAGATCCGATAACAAATATACAAGTTGATTTTCTCTGTGCCAGCTCAAAGTGCTGAATTTTTTAAAACTTTATACGGGTGAAATGCACCCTAGAATTATTATGAATTGTTGAAAATGAATTAATAAATGAAAATAGAATTCATTTTTTACAAAGTTATAAATTTTTCTATGAGTGTCTGTTGTGGCACACTACTCGCCTTAACTCATCTCGACTTACTGATTGGAAGGCTTGTGTAAATGTTATATGTACTTCGTTTATATTTGCTGCGGTGGTTTTGATACACCTAAAATCGGGCACCACAGCGTTAATCAGGACACCACAGAACCCCTATATACCAAATTTGAACAAAAAATATACAGGGAGTTGTATTCTACAGGGTGAACAAATTTAGCAAAATAGGAATTTTAAAGGAATCTGGAGGGTCAAGAGTCAAGTATGCCAAGGAATTACCTCAAAAAAGTTGAATGGTCAACAGGACCACACAGGGTATTGGAGATCCAATAACAAATATACAGGTTACGTTTTTCTCTGTGCCAACTCAAAGTGCTAATTTTTTTTTAACTTTACCTATACGGATCAAGAGCGATAAAAATTGATTAGGTGTATCAAAACCACCGCAGCAATTATAAACGAACTACATATAACATTTACACAAGGCTTCCAATCAGTAAGTCGAGATGACTAAAGCCCGATTTATAAACTTTGACGTTTGACGTTGCCGTTTCCGTTTGACGTTTAAAAGTTGGACATCGAAGATTTCATGTTTGTATATATAAACTCAAATTCCGTTGCCGTTTGCCGTTTGACGTTCCGTCGGGGATAACCAACATTTATCTTTTTCCGTTTGCCGTTGCCTCTCCGGCCAATGAAGTGCCTTCTTAAGAGTCACGTGGGAGGTCACATGGTTTCTCAGTTTATCAGCTGATCATCTGTATTGATTTTGTGTAATATTATTATCAAAAATATCATTACATAGTAGTAAACAAAATGGATTCAGAGTTGCTAAATCAGAATATTGAAATTGAACGAGTTCGCTCCGATGACGATGATTGTTGTTTTATGCTTTATTTTTCTGGAATTGATAACACGCAGTCGTACAGAAAATCCTAAACGGAACGGAAAAAGTTTATAAACAACGTGGAAACAGCAGCTGCGTCAACGTCAAACGGAAACTTCAAACTGCAAACGGCAACGTCAAACGTCAAAGTTTATAAATCCGGCTTTAAGGCGAGTAGTGTGCCACAACAGAAACTCATAGAAAAATGTATAACTTTGTAAAAAATGAATTCTATTTTCATTTATTAATTCATTTTCAACAATTCATAATAATTGTAGGGTGCATTTCACCCGTATAAAGTTTTAAAAAATTCAGCACTTTGAGCTGGCACAGAGAAAATCAACTTGTATATTTGTTATCGGATCTTTGCACACCAGGTAATTCCATGGCATACTTGACTCTTGACTTGCCAGATAATTTAGTATAATATGGGGGTTGTGTGGGGTCCTAATTAACGCTGTGGTGTCAGATTTTAAACAAAAAAATCGCTAAATGCATTTAGTGAATATTGGGGGTATACAAAATCATAGCCGGACCTGGATTTGCATGTTGACAATGGTTAAAAGGTCAAAAAAACGCGGATTGAAGAACTCTCAAACAAATAAAAGGTAAGGGCAATATCTCCAAAAATAAAAGTATTGAGAAACGCTACATCATCCCTGGAAATAGCGATTAACAAAAATTAATATTTTAATGTGTTTTTGAAGAATAACTTTTTAGTGGAAAAGGTTAAAGAAAAATGGAATTAATGAAAAATGTTTAGAACTAACTAACTACACCAATTGATATTAGGAACTAACTACACCAATTGATATTAGTTCCTACCTTCGTTTATTATAATGTAAAAATAGAATTGTGAACATAAAAAGTAACTTCTAAATGATAAAAAAATATACCTAAATAACCATACATTCGCAGAAAATCGAAGAAATAAGAACAAAAATCCTGACATGTAACGATTGTTATGTTTTATATTCAAGAATATTTTTAAATTGTATGTTTTAAAGTGTAGAAAAAATGTATTGTTATGTACCTGTGATTGAAACTATGTGCTTCTGGTAAGTGTAATGTACCCATACATACTTCAAATAATTTAAATATAACATATAATACACATTTTAGCCTTGAAAATGCCTAAAATGGTAGGCGAAACGTCAGCATAGTAATATTGTTTAACAATAAAAACAATATAAACATATTGTTGAAATTGGTCTTTTTGCGAGAACCTGTCAAAGAAATTCTAAATCTAGTGACCGAGAAAATTAGGGATTTCGAACGATGAAGCCCCGCGTCATATTTACAAAGAGTCGCTAAATGGGCCAATTTATTCCTTTATACACTCTGTATCATCTCTCATTAATATCTCCATAACTGGGAGATGTGTAAGGTGTAAGGTAAAAAATAAAAAATTTAAAGGGGGAGGGGGGTAATCATAACTGAATACCCCTGTATGTATTTAGCGCGGTATTTAGATAAGTAAACCTACCTAGGCACAGAGGACATGCATATTTTTTATTAACTAATAACTTTTTTTAACCGTAACGATTAAAAAATCCATGTCTAATTACAGCGCTAAATGCAGTTTCGGCGAATTTGAATTTGGTGGATTTCCGTAGATGTCTGTGGATTTCCGTGGATGTCCGTGGATTTCTGTGGATGTCCGTGGATTTCTGTGGATGTCCATGGATTTCTGTGGATGTCCTTGGATTTCCGTGGATTTCAGTCGATTTTTTGGATTTCCGTGGATTTATTTCGCAAAAATGGATTTCTGGTGTACGGATTTTAGTCAGCTGTTGACCCCTCGCAAATAATTGTGTTTTTAATCAATACAGTTTGTTAAAACTGCCTACTTGTTTGACTCTATTCCTGCCCCACAAAACACACCACTTTTGCACTTCTGGAAATATTTTTCTCCACGACCATTCGTGAATGTAAGTATTCTAAAATCATTTATAATAATAGAACTTAAAAATTCTCACTCTAGAGCGAGATGATTTATTTTTAAATACTTGCTTCTCAAATGTTTTGCATGTATTTCCAGGATGTTAATATAATTGTTGTAATCTATTGCATGTAAATAATAATAATAATAATAATTCTCACCCTCACAATACTCCAAACTAGGAGTACCCCAGAAGCAACCACATGCTTGTGCGGGGGACGGGGGCAATTACTATTATTTTGTCTTCGTTGCCATTTGTGGCTAGGGCCGACTTTTTTCCCGATAGAAGTAGGATAGCATTCGCTCAAGTACTACGGAAAACCCTAGAAAACTGTAGTAATCCCAGTGAGTGTAGGACAATTAGTAAATCACACGGATAAAGCTATTTAGGAGCAATACCGTTAACCCACATTTGTCCAGCGCTCTTGGCCATAGCGGTGTTTTTCTTTCAAATCAAATCAAAGTTTATTAATGTCATAATTATAAAATTTTACACAAGTCAGGACACATGGTTATATGTTTACATGCTTACTTTATAAGTTATCAACTGCTTACTTTATATGTTATCAACTAAAACTATCGTCTAAACTAACAACAGTATAGTATCCCTATATACAAATCCAAAGTCCAGAAACTCAGTCTTAAAGGTACAAAACACAAAAAAAACAAGAAATATATATGTAAAAAGGACATGAGACGATTCAAACATACAAGAGCGCATCAGGCAGACATGACTACCATTATATTTGCCCACAGCGATGTTAGGCAACTATAGGGCTGACAGTCCCGTCTGTATTTCCTCTAGACAAAAAAAGCTTTACAGATAAAAAAACGCTTTAATTTTTTTTTAAAGATCCGGAAGTAGTTGTTTCATCTCATTTGGTAGAGAATTAAAAAACTTTATTCCAAAATATCTTGCCCCAGTTTGAGCCCTAGAAAGCCGAGTATACTCTGGATGTCACCACAGCCCCTCGTACTATACGAATGGCGGGCTCCATGAAAGTGATCTGGATGACTCCGAACATACAAGAGGGACTCCAGCGCAAACATACATGGGAAAGTTAGGATTTTTAAATTTACAAATAGATGTTTAGTCTCCTTTCGATAACCCACCCCCGCCAATATTCTAATTGCTTTGCGTTGGAGACCAAATATTCTATGTCGAGCAGCAGAATGACCCCACACCAACACCGCATATGACAATCTGGAATGGCACATCGCAAAGTAAGCCATACGGAGGACATCACGAGACACCGAATCAGACAACCGTCTCAGAACAAAAACACTCCCGGATAAGGCCGCCGCCAGCTTCTCACCTTGGACATCCCAAAGTTGTCCAGGGTCAATATGAATTTTCTTTAAAGACATATGCATGCGCCTGCCTCGAACCAAGGTCGATCGAAGGCAGAAAAACATGCAGTCTAAAAAGTCAGCGCTGGTACGAGCGACGCCACCGCGGCCCCGAAAACAATATAATAATAGGGATACTAATATTTCGTACTAATAATAATGAATCATTGCATTATTTTATATATTTTCATTCCATAACAAGACAATGAATGAATAATATACGCTAATGTTTTAAGTTAAATAAAATAAGTGAAAAATCGAGTGATTTTGATAATACTCCACCTGAAATTACATTCACGAATGGTCGTGGAGAAAATACAGTTTGTTACTCCGTTAGAATGAAAAAATTCGATACTCAAGGTTCCTCACGCTCGCTAACGCTCGCGTTCAGAATCTTCCACTCTTATAAATTTTTTTCATTCTAACCTCATTACAGAATCTACTATTCTTCGACTAGAGCTAGCTGACGTAACAGCGGCGCTCACCGCTATAAAAAAGGCCTGGCCCCCGAGCTAATCGACTATTATTGCCAAAAGAGGTTATAAGAAAACCCAAACCAAATTTAATAATTGCATAATAGTCAAAATCAAACCGAAAACCTTAGTTGAAAGGGCCCGCATCTTACAATGTTTTTGCGATTTTCTAAGAAAAAATTCCCTAGTTGTTATTGGGTCTGTTTCATTTGGCCACCCTGTGTATAGCAAGATGTAGCATGAAAATAAATAGTTTTAATTTTATTGAATAACACTTTTGTTTTTCCAATTTGGCCTTAAATAAGTATACATTTACAAAAAATATTTTTCTACTTTACCCATTAGATGTTGATCCAGTTGGTATTCCAATTATCCCCTTTGTGTGTATTCCTTGTTGGTTACTTCTAAAAAATGCTTTATCCAAGTCGTCCCCCGTCATCTTAATTTGCTACAAAAAATTAATGTAATCATTTTTTTATTTGTTTTTGGTGTTGATTAAGACGAGAGATTAGTAGCCTTCATGTTGGATTTCATTTTTTCAAATTTGCCACTTTAATAAAAAAAAATTCATTTGATATAGGCAACCGACCCGTTTGACATTTGGTCCTCAAATATTGCCAAGGTCAGCTTTTAGAAAAAAAATCGTAAAATAACTTAGTACTTTAGTGCCGATTTCTGATTTTTAATGACGATTTTGAGACTTTAGTGCCAATTTCTGAGCTATTAATGACGATTTTGAGACTCTTTAGTGTCGATTAAAAAAATACTTTTTTTATTCAATTTGTAGAAAACTGTGCATTTTGGGGCCTGCAACTAGATACAAAAACATTCATTATGCTACAACTACCCTCCTAAAGAAGACCCTTGTAATTCCATTAAGAGAAATTGAGAAAACAGCGTTTTACACATAGCATACCAACTCCTATTAATTTGAAAACCTATTGAAGTGGATGTAATATTAGTATATCTGGGATCAAGGATATTGAACTTACAAAAAAACATACAATTTTATTTCAAAATAGGCAAAAGTGGACATACGGGTTATGATTTAACAACATACTAAGCTAAAACACAGTATATCCATAAAATCCATTTCCTTTCCAAAATAGCCTTTTCGACCCTCTCCATTCTATCCAAAAGAATGTATTTCCCCCCGTTTCCTACTGAGAAAATAATTGCTTCACTGTCAGGGTAACTATATTGTTATTTATTTTGACATAGGAAGACATGGTTTTAATTATTGATTTTTATTAGAATGCTAAGTAATTTGAATTCCATTTAATTTGTACCTTATTTTCAAAACGTGTTGCAAAAAAAATTATATTATACATACAGTACACCACGGGAAAGTGTTATAAGTTCCAAAAATGAAACCAAGCATGCTCCTGCCAATTCCAAACTGATTTCAAAGGATTTGAAGTTCTGCCAAAATAGACCGAAATAGACCTTAGATACAGGGCTTAAATTTAACAACTGATACCTCTAGAAAACTTGTCTAACTTGCTAGTAGAAACCAACAATAACTAATAAATTAATATAACTTCAAGGCGGCACACACCAGCCAAACATACAAGGTGATTATGATAAACTAACATGCGGTTTCAGTTAGGGCGTGAAATTGAGCGAAAATAAGTGTAATTTGCTTAGTAATATCGTGGACCGGGAGATAGTGACAGATTTTGGGAAGTGATTTTACCCAGTATGCCTTTTGGAGGGTACTATAGTATGCATATTCTGTTGTTAATAACTGATAAACTAAACAGTCATCCCGGGTCCTTCATATATTAGAATTAATTAACATTTGTTTGCAAATTAAGCGTTTCGATACGGTTTCACCCAGGCTGCCATGAATCCACAATAAAATTCAAGTAAAATACGATAGTTGAAGTGTCAAAGGCATACCGTTTGTGTGAGCCCAAACGGTGACCACGGTTGGGTATACTTGCATTTTAAATTACGATTTATCCGTGTTTCTAAACAGGCTGCCATTAAGAAGTATACATGGTTGTGTTATACATCAGCTACAGAAAAAATGGCATACCGTTTGTGCATGTCCAAGTATACCTCACATTAAAAACATCTAGTAGAGTTATATAATAATAATAATAATAATAAATAAGCAGGGGGGATCTGACCTGTGAGAGAGGCAGATCCACGGGTGTGACAATCCCGCGCTCCCCAGTTACGCAGGGATGGGTCTGGCCTGTGAGAGGGGCAGATTCACGGGTGTAACGATCCCGCGATTCCCAGTTACGCATGGAGAGGCTTGGCCTGTGACAGGGGCAGACCTACGGGTGTGACAATCCCGCGATATCCAGTTGCGCAGGGAGGGGTCTAGCCGGTGACGGGGGCTGATCCTCGGGGGTGACAATCCCGCGACTCCCAGTTACACAGGGATGGGTCTAGCCTGTGAGAGGGGCAGATCCTCGGGTGTAACGATCCCGTGTTTCCCAGTTAACGCAAGGAGGGGTTTGGCCGGTGACAGGGGCAGATCCTCGGGAGTAACGATCCCGCGTTATCCTAGTTGACCCGTATGGCTAGCGGGTTAGAATACTCCTATCGTGGCTCCGCGAGTCGTAAAAGGCGACCGAGGGCCGTCACTCCCACGTTACGGGAGAAAACTATGGAATGGAGAATGATAGGATGATTGTCATAGGGCCGCTGCCTGGGGATCGCCAGGGCATGTCTGGAGCCGGCGCTGGGCATGACAGTGAGCGGGACGTCGGTGACAGGGCGCTGATGAGGCGGGCCCCTGTTGCACAAACAGCTACAGCCCAACAACAACACGAACATCTACAACATGGGAGCCAAACGAGAACTAGGGTTCCACCCACCGAAGGTGCTGCGCGGGAACTTCAGCCAGCGTTCACAGAGGCGGGATTACAACGACGACGCATGAAATGGACTGTGTCCATGAATGAATCTATTATGCGTATTTTTTACAGGGTGACAAACTTAGGACAAGAGATTATCGGCTACCGACAACAACTGCATGCCGAGTTCTGGAGGGAGTTTCCACACATGCAAGTGTCTGAACAAAGAGTGTCAGATCAGTATCGAACTATTCTAAGAAATAACCGAATTCCAGAAACGCGACTTAACGCTATCAAACGGGAAGTTGAGCTAGAGATCCACGGCGAACACATAGGCATAGATGACAACAACAACAATGGGAAACTTCAAGAGCCTGGACAACAACTAGAAGCCAAAACGGTAGAACCAACAACCGAGAGTCTGGAATCGGTTAACGAAGAACATTTTGAAGGCTTAAACGCACATATGAGACAGGCAGTATTGCGATACGAAGGCACAGACCCACTTAGCAGGCCACCGCTACCAAGATTAAATTCTTCCAGGAAACTTGCGATCGTGCTCGATCTTATGAACACAAGAATTTTACCAAGCTATGTTTCAGTGACACCAACATTAGAACGTATGCACATGTTAATCTACTGTGCCGCAACGGAAGTCATCACTGTAATGGGTGCCAAGATCTCAACGGCCCAAGAGTTGAATCGTGCAGACCAGAACCACGAATGGCTCAATGGGAAATGCGACTGAATCGGAAGATCGAGAGTCTCCGTAAAGACATAGGACAAGTGACGGAATATATCAGAGGAGTTAGAACTAGAAGGATCCAGAGGGCGGTGCAGGCAATAATGAGCCGCACCCAAATGCATTCTCGGCATGACCCCGTGAACATCACTGCTCAACAATGTCTTGACACATTAAAACAAAAACTTTCTGTTTTCGCAGGGCGTCTGAGAAGATACAAGGCTAGTAACAACAGGAAACGAGACAACAAACTCTTTGAACGATCAGAAAAGGGTTTCTACCGTGCTTTTAATTCTAGCGCCGATGCCACAAATGCGAGTTACCCTAGCAGAGAACAGGTCGACGGTTTCTGGAGAAATCAACTTGCCACACCAGGTCCATACAATGTCAGTGCAAGCTGGATCAGCGAAGAACGCGAGATGGGCCGGAACTATAGCCAGATGCAACACGAGCAATTCACAACCGCTGAGGTCTCCGATGTCATCAAGAATTCCCACAACTGGAAGGCACCAGGTCCAGATCATCTCCAAAATTATTGGATTAAGAAGCTGTGGTGCACGCATGAACAAATAACTACCTTAATTAATGAAGTCTTGCTCGATCCTCTGAAAATGCCATTGTTTCTTACACAGGGTGCAACCTACCTGTTACCAAAAGACCAGCGGAATACGGATAACCCTGCCAAGTACCGCCCAATAACCTGCTTGCCTACGCTGTACAAGATAATCACATCTTGCCTTACGCAGCGAATATATGCTTACTGCGAGCAGAACAACATCATTGCAATGCAGCAGAAAGGCTGCTCGAAGGGCGCAATGGGATGCAAAGAGCAACTCATCATAGACTCTGTCATCTGCAACCAGGCTCATTCCAAGCAACGAAACCTCCACATGGCTTATGTGGACTACAAAAAAGCATTTGATTCCGTACCTCACGACTGGCTCACAGGTATCTTAAAGCTGTATAAATTAGATCATCATACAGTTTCCTTTTTAGAACACGTTATGACAACCTGGCGCACTAAGATACAACTCAGAACCGCAAACAGTAACATCGAGACCGACACAATCAACATCCGAAGAGGGATTTTCCAAGGAGATTCACTCAGTCCACTGTGGTTCTGCATGGCGATGAACCCTCTATCACATCGGTTGAACTCTACAAAATATGGCTTCGCTATCAAAAGCAACGACGCAGAAGCGATCAAGTTGAATCACCTATTATATATGGATGATTTAAAACTGATCGCCGCAACCAAAAACCAACTAACACAAATGCTTAAAATTGTAGAGGAGTTCTCCAGGGACATCGGAATGCTGTTTGGACTGGACAAGTGCCGCACCCTTAATATCATAAGGGGAAAGCTCGAACAAAGCGCACACGAGATGCAGGACGGCCAGGAGATCGAAGCAATGAGCATGGGAGATACATACAAGTACCTCGGGATGAAACAAGCTCAAAGGATAGACCATCGAACAATGAAGACTGATATAACGAATGAATTCATCAAGAGAGTAAGACAAGTAGTACGAACTGATCTTAACAGCAGGAATTTGTTTAAGGCCCTCAGCTATTCGTTCGGAATAGTGAATTGGACCAACACGGACATCAACAACCTGCAACGAAAAGTTAGGACACTACTGACAAAAGCTCATAAACATCATCCCCGTAGCGCCGTAGAAAGAACAACTCTGCCACGTCAACTAGGAGGAAGAGGATTGGCAGATCTCAGCAAGCAATTGGACCAACAAATATTAAATCTGCGTAATTATTTCTACAGGCAGGCCAACAGCTCCACACTACATAGGGCTATATGCGGAGCAGACGTCTCAACACCGCTACGTCTGACGGAACACGAGCGTCAAAATCACCACAGAACTGACAACGATAAACTACAGAGGTGGTTGGGGAAGCCGCTGCACAAGAGGCATCCTAATGAGGTTAACCAGGAACATGTCGACAAGTTAGCGTCGAACTATTGGCTGACCTCGGGACGAATGTTCCCCGAGACGGAAGGCTTCCTACTGGCCATACAAGATCAGGTTATACCAACTCGCAACTACCTAAAATTCATTGTAGGAGATGCATCGGTAGTGGATGACAGATGCAGATACGGGTGCCCAACTTCAGAAATAATCCAGCACATAACAGGAGGATGTCAGATGTTCGCATCAACAGAATATAAGGAACGACACGATTCGGTTGCCAAGATCTTGCACCAGGAACTGGCGGAAAAACTTCTGCTTGTGCAGGCAGAGAGGATCCCATATTACAGCTACACACCGGAGCCCGTTCTTGAGAACAGCAACTACAAGATGTACTGGGATCGTACAGTTCTGACAGATCAACGAGTTGCCCATAACAGACCGGACCTTATAATAGTTGATAAAATTTCTAGGAAGACAACTCTGATTGATGTGGCCATCCCGAACAACAACAACCTGTGTGTGAAGCAAGTCGAGAAGATCGCGAAGTACAGAGACTTAGAAGAACGAATTAGAAGGCAATGGGAAATGGACAACGTTCAGACGATTCCAATCATCGTGTCAACAACTGGTGTCATACCAAAAAGTTTGCTGAGAAACATCAAAGAGCTGGGTCTAACTGATAATCTTTACAGGTCCATGCAGAAAGCGGTACTACTTGCGACAGCCCGAACCGTCAGGAAATTCATGGGGAGTGCAGGAACGTCCAACAACATCAATGTCACCTAAGGCCCGATAACATGGCAAGGGTCTCATCCGAGCCAGATCCTTATGGTATCCGGGATACCCGGGATCTGAGTGAATGTTCCCCAGAGAGGGAGTGCGAATGCCTTTTGGCTAAGTCGATATAATAATAATAATAACGTATGCACATGATAATCTACTGTGCCGCAACGGCAGTCACCACTGTAATGGGTGCCAAGATCCGAACGGCCCAAGAGTTGAATCGTGCAAGACCAGAACCACGAATGGCTCAATGGGAAATGCGACTAAATCGGTAGATCGAGAGTCTCCGTAAAGACATAGGACAAGTGACGGAATATATCAGAGGAGTTAGAACTAGAAGGATCCAGAGGGCGGTGCAGGCAATAATGAGCCGCACCCAAATGCATTCTCGGCATGACCCCGCGAACATCACTGCTCAACAATGTCTTGACACATTAAAACAAAAACTTTCTGTTTTCGCAGGGCGTCTGAGGAGATACAAGGCTAGTAACAACAGGAAACGAGACAACAAACTCTTTGAACGATCAGAAAAGGGTTTCTACCGTGCTTTTAATTCTAGCGCCGATGCCACAAATGCGAGTTACCCTAGCAGAGAACAGGTCGACGGTTTCTGGAGAAATCAACTTGCCACACCAGGTCCATACAATGTCAGTGCAAGCTGGATGAGCGAAGAACGCGAGATGGGCCGGAACTAGAGCCAGATGCAACACGAGCAATTCACAACCGCTGAGGTCTCCGATGTCATCAAGAATTCCCACAACTGGAAGGCACCAGGTCCAGATCATCTCCAAAATTATTGGATTAAGAAGTTGTGGTGCACGCATGTACAAATAACTACCTTAATTAATGAAGTCTTGCTCGATCCTCTGAAAATGCCATTGTTTCTTACACAGGGTGCAACCTACCTGTTACCAAAAGACCAGCGGAATACGGATAACCCTGCCAAGTACCGCCCAATAACCTGCTTGCCTACGCTGTACAAGATAATCACATCTTGCCTTACGCAGCGAATATATGCTCACTGCGAGCAGAACAACATCATTGCAATGCAGCAGAAGGGCTGCTCGAAGGGCGCAATGGGATGCAAAGAGCAACTCATCATAGACTCTGTCATCTGCAACCAGGCTCATTCCAAGCAACGAAACCTCCACATGGCTTATGTGGACTACAAAAAAGCATTTGATTCCGTACCTCACGACTGGCTCACAGGTATCTTAAAGCTGTATAAAATAGATCATCATACAGTTTCCTTTTTAGAACACGTTATGACAACCTGGCGCACTAAGATACAACTCAGAACCGCAAACAGTAACATCGAGACCGACACAATCAACATCTGAAGAGGGATTTTCCAAGGAGATTCACTCAGTCCACTGTGGTTCTGCATGGCGATGAACCCTCTATCACATCGGTTGAAGTCTACAAAATATGGCTTCGCTATCAAAAGCAACAACGCAGAAGCTATCAAGTTGAATCACCTATTATATATGGATGATTTAAAACTGATCGCCGCAACCAAAAACCAACTAACGCAAATGCTTAAAATTGTAGAGGAGTTCTCCAGGGAATGCTGTTTGGACTGGACAAGTGCCGCACCGTTAATATCATCCGGGGAAAGCTCGAACAAAGCGCACATGAGATGCAGGACGGCCAAGAGATCGAAGCAATGAGCATGGGAGATACATACAGTTTCCTTTTTAGAACACGTTATGACAACCTGGCGCACTAAGATACAACTCAGAACCGGAAACAGTAACATCGAGACCGACACAATCAACATCCGAAGAGGGATTTTCCAAGGAGATTCACTCAGTCCACTGTGGTTCTGCATGGCGATGAACCCTCTATCACATCGGTCGAAGTCTACAAAATATGGCTTCGCTATCAAAAGCAACAACGCAGAAGCGATCAAGTTGAATCACCTATTATATATGGATGATTTAAAACTGATCGCCGCAACCAAAAACCAACTAACGCAAATGCTTAAAATTGTAGAAGAGTTCTCCAGGGACATCGGAATGCTGTTTGCACTGGACAAGTGCCGCACCCTTAATATCATCCGGGGAAAGCTCGAACAAAGCGCACACGAGATGCAGGACGGCCAGGAGATCGAAGCAATGAGCATGGGAGATACATACAAGTATCTCGGGATGAAACAAGCTCAAAGGATAGACCATCGAACAATGAAGACTGATTTAACGAATGAATTCATCAAGAGAGTAAGACAAGTAGTGTGAACTGATCTTAACAGCAGGAATTTGTTTAAGGCCCTGAACACGTATGCATGCTCTGTACTCAGTTATTCATTCGGAATATTGAATTAGAGCAACACGGACATCAACAACCTGGCGAAAAGTTAGGACACTACTGACAAAAGCTCGTAAACATCATCCCCGTAGCGCCGTAGAAAGAACAACTCTGACACGTCAACTAGGAGGAAGAGGATTGGCAGATCTCAGCAAGCAATTGGACCAACAAATATTAAATCTGTGTAATTATTTCTACAGGCAGGCCAACAGCTCCACACTACATAGGGCTATATGCGGAGCAGACGTCTCAACACCGCTACGTCTGACGGAACATGAGCGTCAAAATAACCACCGAACCGACAACGATAAACTACAGAGGTGGTTGGGGAAGCCGCTGCACGGGAGGCATCCTAATGAGGTTAACCAGGAACATGTCGACAAGTTAGCGTCGAACTATTGGCTGACCTCGGGACGAATGTTCCCCGAGACGGAAGGCTTCCTACTGGCCATACAAGATCAGGTTATACCAACTCGCAACTACCTAAAATTCATTGTAGAAGATGCATCGGTAGTGGATGACAGATGCAGATACGGGTGCCCAACTTCAGAAACAATCCAGCACATAACAGGAGGATGTCAGATGTTCGCATCAACGGAATATAAGGAACGACACGATTCGGTTGCCAAGATCTTGCACCAGGAACTGGCGGAAAAACTTCTGCTTGTGCAGGCAGAGAGGATCCCATATTACAGCTACACACCGGAGCCTGTTCTTGAGAACAGCAACTACAAGATGTACTGGGATCGTACAGTTCTGACAGATCAACGAGTTGCCCATAACAGACCGGACCTTATAATAGTTGATAAAATTTCTAGGAAGACAACTCTGATTGATGTGGCCATCCCGAACAACAACAACCTGCGTGTGAAGCAAGTCGAGAAGATCGCGAAGTACAGAGACTTAGAAGAACGAATTAGAAGGCAATGGGAAATGGACAACGTTCAGACGATTCCAATCATCGTGTCAACAACTGGTGTCGTACCAAAAAGTTTGCTGAGAAACATCAAAGAGCTGGGTCTAACTGATAATCTTTACAGGTCCATGCAGAAAGCGGTACTACTTGCGACAGCCCGAACCGTCAGGAAATTCATGGGGAGTGCAGGAACCTCCAACAACATCAATGTCACCTAAGGCCCGATAACATGGCAAGGGTCTCGTCCGAGCCAGATCCTTATGGTATCCGGGATACCCGGGATCTGAGTGAATGTTCCCCAGAGAGGGAGTGCGAATGCCTTTTGGCTAAGTCGATATAATAATAATAATAATAATGTTTATTTGTTTAAATACAGTATATACAAATACAAATAGCAACAACAACTCCTTTTTAATTATACAAACATACAAACAATAGACACAAGACACAATGCAATATTAACCAGTAACAAATAAACTGATTTTCCCACAAAGTCAAAGACTGTCCATGGGTATATGATCCTATTTTCTAATTTTCATATCATACTACATACTTCATTTAATAACAGACCAAGACCAAAATGGACAAAGACCATCTGACAGAGTCCAACCATAGGAGAAGAGAAAAACAACACAAGATCTTAAAACGCAAAACATCAAAATATGATATGCTGGAAGGAAATACACACAGTGCGCAAAGCATGGTATGGTAAGTGTAATATTTCAATTTCTCATCTCAATAAGATTTCGAATGGCTGCATTAGTTTGGCCCAGTGGATACTTTTTTGTTTCTCTTTTAAATAGTTTATAAGTTCTAATATGTTTTATCTCCAGAGGCAAGCTATTAAACAGTCTTGGCGACAAATATAACAAGTATCCATCATTTTACTCAATGAAAAATGTATTTAAATAAGAAATATGTATCCTAAAATGTCGATATGTAAAATGGCACACCATTTAAACAGGTTTGTCATATTAGAAAATAGAAGTGAGATTGTAAAATAGAAAAATAATTTTCTGTGTATTTAATCAGTATGCCATTCTATGGTTGAAGTAATCGTGATATAATGAAGTGAAATAACAAATGGCCTACAAGTTGTGCAAGTTTTACGTACTCAAATTCAAGAAAAAAAAGTCGTGAATTTACGAAAAAATTTGCCGTAATTATATTCTGTATACCTTAAGTTTATACTTCCATTTAATTATAAAGTTCGCTAAAATAATATGGCATACCAATTGTGAGAGAAAAATAGCATACAAAGTCATTTTCACAGCGCATCCAGTTATTATAAAAAAAATTATGAATATTTGATTAGTGGAAATTTATGAACAGATAAGATTAAAGGAGCCATAAATAGTCAGAAGCATTGTTGAAACTGTCCGCAAAAAATCCCGCTACACCAACTTTAAAACTTTAATTTTGGAGCGAAACCAAATAAAAACAGAATAATTTATGTTCTTTTACTTTACAGGTTAACGTCTGGTGTTTTATTAGTATGTTGTAATGTTGTTCTTGTTTTTAAAAGTGATTTATTTTAAGTGTTATTAGAGTTTTGCATTTTTGATTTTTTAAATATATTTATTTTTTAGTGCCTATCTTCCACATACTACCTATCCCTCAAGATGGTTCAATTATGTATATCCGAGACATAGACTTACAATGTATGAAAATGGTCCATTGTATAATTGTTTAAAATTATATAATAATTTGCCATCTGATATTAAATCTATTGAGGCACTAAACATATTTAAAAAAAAGTACATAGCTTTCTATTGGACATAGAACCATATGAGATAAGTGAATATTATAGGAACATAAAGCAATAATTTCAAAAGAAAAATTGTAATTCTAATAATTGTAATTTGATGACGTGTTTCTGTTTCCTGTACCTGGTGTATTCTGGATTACATAAATAAAGAGCTATTATTATTATTATTATTATTTATTTATTTATATTTTCCTTTGATTTAAAGCACTTCTGTACAGGTAAGTCGGGAACCCGACATTAATCCTTCAATGGAATTTTGATGTGTACAAATTAAATGACCTGCAATGTTTGAAGTATAAAAGACCTTTAATGATCCAGTAAAATTATAACAAGCGGCCTCCATTGGCACTTCTACGGTGGACCATAAGCAAATATGCACTGGCCGCCCAATGCTGGAAAAGTGACTGGTGGAACGCTGCTGGCCAGAGGGACATTACAGACCCGGGCCAATGATGGTTTCCATCATCGTTCCAATAATGGAGTGCTAGTTATCCAATACATTTTTTCAAATGACCCATTTATCAGTGTTTGTTGGGACGTCAATGTGAGTTTTTTGTTGTCGCGGTGTAGAGTGTACAGTTTTTAAGAACTGAACATATAGATGAAAAACTGCGTTGACTGACATCAACATCTTTTTAATAAGAAATGAAAAGCGGAAACTCAGCCTCAGGCCTTTTTAAAGCCTTTACGTCCTTCTAAATTACGTTTTTAAATCTCTGCGAGCCACCCCAGACTAATAATTTAATCTGACAAGCCTTAAATTAAAGCTGCCTTTCTCATTTGGGTTTCCACGTTTCCAGATCTTTTGTTTTTCGAACTTTCAATAATTCAATGTTACCTGTATAAAAAATTAAATCTGGTCAAAATAAAATTTTCATTGTAATCCCTTTTTTTTTCGTCGAATAAAGGAAATTTAATTTCTTGGGAATAAGGGCACTTTTTAATCAGTATGCATCTTATGATTTTATATTGAAGTAACATGATTAACTCAAAATTGAAGAGGCATACTGAGTTAAATCATATAAATTCTGAACGTTTATTTTGCACTAGCAGTTTTTGTGCTTTCATCATAACTTTATACTCTGCCCGCCTCGGACTTTATCAAATGGTATGCCATTCAATTGCAAGATATAAATACATCTCAATGGAATGAAAAACAAAGAAGCATACTGATTAAACACACGGAAATTTCATTAACCCTTTTGCAACTTCTCTTGCGTAGGCTTGTACTTATGACTGCCCTGATCGCTATGCCAATTTTATATGCAACATACGCTAGCATAAACTGCATGAAAACATAATTGCATACTGATTTAAATAACGGATACTTGTTAAATAACTCTACTACATGTTTTTAATATGATGTATACTTCTTATTGGCAGCCTGTTTAGAAACGCAGATAAATCGCAATTTAAAATGCAAGTATACCTGACCGTTATCACCGTTTGACACTTCAACTATCCTATTTTACCTGAATTTTATTGTGGATTTATGGAAGCCTGGGGGAAATCATATCGAAACGGTTAATTTGCAAACAAATGTTAATTAATTTTTATATATGAAGGACCCCAGATGACTGTTTAGTTTATCAGTTATTAACAACAGAATAATACCCTCCAAAAGGCATACTGGGTAAAATCACGTCCCAAAATCTGTCACTATCTCTGGTCTATCATGGCATAGCAGGTGAATAGAACTATTGTTCTAATTAAAACCTCGTATTTCAACTTCCCCAAACAGAAACAACGTATCTACTACTTAAATATAGGCAAATGCATTGTATTTTGTAGTTTTTTTGTAAACATTGGCGCTTACGGGGAATGAACTTTATAACAGAAATACAAGAAAAATGTGCAAAGGCTAGTTTTTTCTACGAAAATCTGTAATATAAACCATCATATATCAAAATCTCCGTTTTGGAATTTTGGGAATTACGAGGGTCTTCCTTAGGAGGGCAAACAATTTATCGCCCCTTCTCCATCCAAATAATAACGATTATAAATCTGATATTTTTTATGGCATGCCAGATGTCACTTTTTACTACTGTAATAATGAATTTCAAACGTCCGGTCTATTAGGTCTAATAACTAAGCAGTGATATTTTCTTTGATCTGACTTATTAACCAATATATCAGCAATCTCATGCTAAATTTCGTCTCAGAGTGGTCCTGCAAATTGAAATATCGAGGTATTTTATTTGCTGTGTAGCCTGTAAATGTCTTCTATACATAGTAGTAGTAGTAGTAGTAGTAGTAGTAGTAGTAGTAGTACCTAGTATTTTACTGGAAAGGTGTCAGAAATTTTATTTTCAAAATTTAATATTTTAGTATTAAAGCGGTAAATTGCAAAAAACGCATTTAAGTTCTGAACAAACATCGTGAAATCTCTATAACTTTAACACAAATTTCTGTGAACATATAGAATATACCTACGATAAAAAATGAACACTTTAATTTAATGTCGAATCTGCTGCTGGGCATTGGACTAACACTATTAGTCCAGATTAACCTTCTTCAGTTATACTTATAGGGATGGCGCAACGGGGGCTCTGGAACTTACCTTAGTAGCACGAACTTCTCTTGGAGGTAACACTCTATTATCGTGTGTTTTTCTTTGTTGTTTAGGCCATACATGATATTCTAACTGGTCTACTGTAGGAGGAGAATGACAATATAATAATTTTCCATTTAGAAAATCTTTTAGGATATATCTAGCAGCTCTAGCATTGTCAGGTTGACCATTTGAGGTCATAAAACCTCTATTAACTAAAAGAGTGCATTAGTATATTAGATTAAAATATGAAAAAGCTGTCACACACAAATAATGATACTCGATGCCTCCTACTGATAACTTTCACACCGGGGTTTAAACATATATAATGTCTCATACCTTGTAAACCATAATATGTCGAGCAAAAGTACCCAGAAACGGAGTTTCACAAGATAAAATTATCTTCAAAATGGTACACAAAAAAGTTAAATATGCCTATTACCTCAAATTCATATCAATATTTTCTTATTTTCGACCACCTTGCAGTAGCCGTTTCTGGTGGTGATGTATTGCAAGTGTCTGAGAAGAGATTATCACCATTGTTTATTTTTTATTTTTGACCAAGTGCTTTGTGTGTACTAACTATAGTAGTTCGAACTGACCACCGTTTTTTTTTCTTTACTGAAGGTTTTTTCTCCTCTATTTTATTGAAGTTACTGTCAATTCATATTGTACACATAATAGGCAAATAAAATGTGACTAAAAAGGGTGTCATCTGCGAGTTATTTGTTGGTTTACCAAATCTACATATTTTTATGTACTTTGAGGTGCTCCTTCCGAAAAAAGCAAAATTAATTTGCAATTTTTGCAGTCTTTTAGAAATAGCCAAAATTGGGCAAAATTTGATTTCGGCGCGATGTTTTCTGCCATTAGAGCTAAATAACGCGGAAACCATGATATCGTAAAATTAAGTGCATCAATCGAAAGAGGAGGAAATAATAGTCCGGAAAAACAAAAACTTGTAATTTTCACTTTTTTTATCCCAATCGTAAACACGAACTTCCCAATCAATTTATGACGAAACTATATGACTTACAGTGCATATGCTCAGGACATGATCTGCGTATTTTTTTGTGAATGAGACTGGTCCCATGGCAAAATCTGTCATAGTTCGCGAATTATGAGTAAGCTTAAAAACCATAAATCTTATACAAAATTTGACTTCACCATCTGAAAGAGCACAAAAAATGATACTCCAAATACTCAATTAATTTCGAGTCAGAGTACAAATCGAAACTAGTCAGAACCTCTTCTTGGAATATGTGACATTGCTGTGACACTGTGATTGGTTTTCTGGAATAGGGTGTTACAATTTTGTCAAGTTCAATCAGTGCCATTTTGAAAGCGAAGCATTTTTGGTACATTGTTCATAGGGAATTACTCACTTTAGATGGTACAATTAAAATTTTGGAGTTAGCGTGTGTTTTGGGGCACATTTTGCCAATTTCAACACAAAGGTTGATTTTATCGCTATTGTTAAAAAATGCAAAGATGCACTAAAATGATGGACTTGCAAGATCAAAAATATAACCACAAAAAAGTTACGAGTAAAAGCACGATCCAAAAACAGTGCAAGTGGTGCACCTTCAAAAGCACATCAGTGACTCATTTCAGTTCAGCATCTTGATTATTTAGGGAGCCATAGTTCAATTTCAAAAAAAGAACTTCAACATATATCAGTAACCATATTTTGGTACAAATTATGTACAGTTGCTCTATGTACCATTATTAATTGGACACTCTGTATAAGCACAGAAAATCTACTCCGAACAGGTAATTTAAATGTAATATATTTAAAATCTAAAACGACCTGGAATATTATGAAACCGAATGCACCGACAATAAAATAACCTGCATAGTCATGGCTCTACGATCAAAGATTATGCTTCTGCCTCACAGATATAGCAAGATTCATAACCGTTAGTTTAGATCGGCATTGTCACTCACTAGTAACTTTAACTAAATTTAGATTCCCGATGAAAAGGATCCGATGCATCGAATGCAGCAGTTTCGTGTCCTCATTTGTCGTCCACATGTAGACACCATTTAAAACGATTGGCGGTTCAAGTCAAGCAGAACGGCTAACTAGTGTATATCGACTGTTAACAGCGATTGCTTAGAGAGATGTTTCGGAAAGAGAACTGGCTGCAGACAGAGGTTGGCATCTATGTATCTATCTATCTATCTATCTATCTATCTATTTGGCCAGGCACGTAGGCCTGAGTGGGCTCATTGTGCCCCCACAGCCGGTGCCACAGGGCAGCCACCATGCCTGCCTTCTTGATGAAGGCCTACAGCTCTCCCATCCTAATATCATACACATTCTCCTCGCCCAGTGTGGCAGTGCCGAAGGACTCGAAGCTTACCCTGTCGAGCAAAGGCCACTCCGTGACTAGATAGTGCGTGGGGTCTCCTCATCCTCCAGGCATAACCTGCATAGCCTCTCCTCCCTCACAACAATAAGGTTCGGATGCCGAGCCAGACAGCAGTGTCCTTTCAACTCTTTTCTTGACAGGCGCAGCAGCTCCCTAGATAAAACAGCCGATGACCCAAGGACCATGAGCTTCGTCTGCCTCATCCCTGGAGTCCTATGCCACTCCTCAACGAATCTGTCCTGCAGCCATACATCCAGAAGTCCAATTGCCACCCAAGGTGCGATTCCCACAAGGATCCTTCTCTGGCCAGAAGGTCGGCGGTCTCGTTCCCCTCAATGCCCGGGCACCCAAGACAGAACCACCTCGTTCCCTTCAGCCACAAGTTTGAGCAAGCTTGCCCTACAACCCTCCACCAAAGGGGATGTGGTGCGGTGTCCCTGCAGTGCCTGCAATGCTGCCTTACTCTTACTGTTGGAGTGGAAGGTCAACTGGGAAAGATTTGAACCTAACACACAAATTTTTTATTTTATTGTATTTCATTTAACGTGTTTGCTTCTTTCCTCCTCCAGCGCCTACTACAACAGTTTATTTTAAACTGAGCGCTTTATCTCTAAATTCCGAATAGTGTTAGCGACATGCGAAAAAAATGCAAATAATAATAATATCCCTTAGGATACCTTTTTTGAAGAGGGAGGGGGTAAAATATTGAAATATGTAAATAAACCCAGATAGGCTCGTTTAGACCCGACACCGTATTATTTTTATCTCATGAAGGCAATGCCAAGGTTAGAATTCGCGAACATCCACTGGAAGTCGAGCTAAGCCGCCATGCACAGGTGTTGTACGGACTTTATAGAATGATTTGACCCATAGTATTTAAAATTTCATCCCTTCCAATTCCGATTTTAGGGGGTAAAATTTCACAATAAAATATTAAATTGCGGAAATACACCCAGCAAGGGGTATCTGGAGTCGTCACCATATAATTTTGACATCTTGAACGCAATGCCAAGGTCAGAATTCACGAATGACCACCGGAAGTCGAGCTAAGAAGCCAATTTCAAAAGTGGCTGTTGAAAATGTAATCCTTGTTGTCGACCCCAAAATGTTGATGTGTTGCCATTGGGTGCATTCAATCGTATTTCTGTGGCTACAGGCGTGTTCACTCAAAAACCTACAAAATGATACCCAACACATCAACATTTGGGGTTGACAACAAGGATTACATTTTCAGCAGCCACTTTTGAAATTGGCAATGAAAATCCACATAAAGTTTACCCCTATAGAGAATCAAAGGCTTTTTGTTGTTAATGTTTGGTGAGGAATAATTTGAAGGCATTCTTAAAGTAAAATATATTTAAATTTTTTAATAGAAGATTTACCAAATTTGTTGGAAATTTTGTATCCTCACTTTATGCAAATAATGTGGCAAAGATGGAGCACCACTGCATAATGCAAGAAGAGTAGAGGAGTTTTTAAATAATAATTTTATAAATAGATGGATTGGCACAACTGGTACTATAAAGTATAATCCTAAAGCATAATAAAACAAAACGCAGTTTTAAAAATTTGAATAGCTCATTTTATATACAGTGTGTCTCAATTTGATACTGGAGAAACTCAGAAATATATGAAGGGCAAAGAAAATAAATGGACTCTATTTTTTTTATTGCTAGTACCAAGGGAGAGTATCTCATAGGCGGTGGTATTTGGATGGGGTAATTATTTCATGGCCTGCTATGATTTTTTTAAAATAGCAAATTATTTTTTGAAACCCGATTAGGGATTTTTTTAAGACTAAATGTTATTAAGAAAACTTGTTCAGAATGAAAAACTGAGTAGATTCACAAAATTTCAAAAGGCTAGGCCTACTTTGTTTTTTAGATTTATCCCCCACTTTTTTCTTAGAAAAGTGTCCTTTCTGGAGCGTTCACTTCAAAATTTTATTTTCTCAGGGTGATCAAGTTTCCTTAATAATATTTTGACATGAAAGCTCCAGAAAGGGCACATTTCTCAGAAAAAAGTGGGAGAAAAAGGCGAAAAAGCTGAAAATCAAAGTAGGCCTAGACTTTTGAAAATTTGCAATTCTACTCAGTTTTTCATTCTGAACAAGTTTTGTTAATAACATATTGTCGTAAAAAATCCCTAATAGGGTTTCTTGAAAATTAGCTATTTAAAAAAATCATAGCAGGCCATGAAATAATTACACCATCCAAATACCACTGCCTTGGGACTACTAAAAAAATAGAGACCATTTGTTTTCCTTGTCCTTGATATAGTTCTGAGGTGTCCAGTATCAAATTGGGAGACACTGTATAGGTAAGTTTCGAAAATATGAAAAAGGCTCAAGAGTGAAGCACCCTTATTTTTAATTTTAGAGAAAACATGAATGTATTATAAGTTCTTTAGAATTAAAAGGTAAGCCCAAAAATGAGGTTTCAAGTTCCTATTCCATAAAACACCTTTTCAGCATTTTGTATGATTTACCCCATATAGAAAATAACACCACTTTATTTAATATGCCAGTTCCGTTTCAGAAAGGATTTGTCATTTATTAACATGAGTGCTATAAAAATTAGGATTTGTTTATGAACTAGGAAGTAAAACAAGTTTTTTTTTTCGTTTTTATTTTGCAGGCTACTGTTCAAAAAATTAATTTGTATGTTTATGAATGATAAATCGTCTCTGAAACGGAACTGGCTATTAAACAAATTGGTTTTATTTTCTATATTTTTGGGCTCACTTTTTAATTCTAAACAACTTTTTTTTGTTTTCTCTGAAAATAAAAGTGCTTTACTTTTGAGGATTTTCATATATGAAAAAAAAAAATTAAAACGTATTGCTATATAATTTTTCCATTACAGTGACGTAGTCGTTTTTTAGTTACGAAGCAAACATACGTTTTTTTTTAATGGAACACCCTGCATATGAATTTTTATATTTATTAGGCATAATGTGGGCTTTCCAAAAATATATAATTGTATTCAATTATTTTCAAAAATATGCTCAGAATTAAAGATTTTCTACAATTTTTTTGTGTCCAATTAGTAGGTGTGAGGGCATGGCTAAAATTTATTTAAAAAATCCAAGTAAGTAATCACTACTAGAGATGTAATGCTTTCAAACTTAATTCAAAAGAAGGATGTTGTTTGTGGCATGCATCCTTCTTTATTATTTATATTTCGCAGGTACTAAAAAATCCCACATCAACTTTTTTAATTATCAACTCTTAATTATTTATTAGCATTTTAATCTAATTATGATAAAATTATTGAATTTTACTCAAAACAAAACTGCCTATCTTACTTACAACTTAAATTAGAAAAACAAAAGAAACATAGTTTTTAAAAAGCAGAGTTTTTAAAGAAATCCCACATCAACTTTTTAATTATCAACTCTTAATTATTTATTAGCATTTTAATCTAATTATGATACAATTATTGAATTTTACTCAAAACAAAACTGCCTATCTTACTTACAACTTAAATTACAGAAACAAAAGAAACATAGTTTTTAAAAAGCAGAGTTTTTAAAGGTGGTTTTCAAAATGACGTCCATTTTCCCATAAGTTAAATTTGCACATTTTCGTTATTCTTCTAATAGCGTTCAAAAGAATTATAGGCCTTTGCAAATTACGGAAAGTTAAATCAATTGCCACACGAAGCTCCGCTACAGACTGATCTAGTGTTTTATAGATTTTATTTTGCATGAATTCTCATAATAAAAAACCCAAAATTGAAAGATCCGGAGATTGATGGAGCCATCTTACAGGTCCGTAGGCACCGTCAAATGGGGTGACTTCGGACAACGCCCGATTTTCCGCGCATAGCTTTCCAGCGGTGAACAGGTGCGCGAACATTAATATGATTCCATGTAAACGTGGACTCCTCAGTTGCCTTCAGAGAGTGAAGGGGTGCGGCTGCTCCGTCCAGGTCAATTTTCCGTTTTTCGCCAATATTTTGCTAAGGTGAGATTTATTAATAATAAAAATATAGAAATAGTAACATTTACCCACTTTAGTAGTATGTTTTTAAAAAAATACTGTTATCACCAGTTGAATGCCTGATCTTTTAAGAATGTTTTGAACCATATTTCATTTGTTTACCTTTACAGATATTTTATATACAGGGTGTTATTTAAAATATTCACTTTTAGGGGGTGACTTCGGACATGGGCCGTGTGTACAAAAAGGTGTTAGGAGGTAGAAACTATCAAAATTATGATCCTGAATCATTAAAAAGTGCTATCCACGATGTGAAAACGAAGAAACGAAGCATACGAGAAGCTGCCGAATTTTATGGTGTTCCGAGGTCCACTATCAGTGACAAAATTAAGAATATTCATACAAAAAATGTTGGGGGCCAGACATTGCTATCATCAAAAGAAGAAGAAAGACTAGTCGTAGCCGTCAATGCTGCAGCGGATTGGGGATTTCCCCTTTCTCCGTACAATGTACGAATGCTAGTCAAGCAATATCTTGACAGGAAAGGCGTGAATATAGAAAAATTCAGAAATAACCTTCCGGGTTATGATTGGATTAAGTCATTTTTATCTTGACACCGTAATCTTACAACAAGGTTTTGTCAAAACATCAAGAGATATAGGGCACAGGTAAATGAAACTACCTTAAGGGAATATTTTACAGAATTACGAACATCACTAGAAAATGTTGATCCTTCATTAATAGTTAATTATGATGAAACCAACTTTAGTGACGATCCAAAAAGTGTCAAAGTGATCTGTAAGAGAGGATCTAAACACTGTGATAGAATAATGGACTCATCCAAATCAAGTGTTAGCGTAATGATGTCTGCTTCTGCGCATGGAGAACTTCTTCCGCCTTTTGTTGTGTATAAGGCAAAACATCGATATCAAGAATGGGAAGAGGATGGACCGGATGGATGCTGCTACAGTGTCAGCAATTCTGGCTGGTTCGATTCAGTAACTTTTTTAGAATGGTTTCGTCAGATAGCCATACCATATTTTAGGCAAAAGGATGGAGAAAAAATTTTAATTGGTGACAATCTTTCCAGCCATATAACGGTGGAAGTGATAGAAGAATGTGCACGGCGCAATATTAAATTTATCCTACTTCCACCAAATTCAACCCATCTATGTCAACCACTAGACGTGGCCTACTTCGCCCCTCTTAAAGGAGCATGGAGACGAATTTTAACAGAATGGAAAACCAAACAAAAAGGCCCGTTTCAAAAAACCGACTTTCCAAAGCTTCTCAAGAAGACACTAGAGTCTATTGAAGTAAATTCGAAGAACAACCTGCTATCAGGATTTCGCGCTTCAGGAATTTGGCCGTACAATCCCGAAGCAGTATTTAAAACGTTTGCCTCAAACACTTACAACTTATGAAGCTGCCCCAGGAAGCGAGTTGGACAGATCGCTACTGGAATTCCTCAAAGAAAATAGAAACCCTGAACTACAAAAAAAACAACCAAGAGAAAAAGAATCACTGTTCCATCAGGAAGGCCAATCATCCCTGCAGATATTGAACACACATCTGCCTCTCATAAAGAGACGACAGAAAATATTCCCTCCACGTCTGGTGTACAGAAAAGTAAAAATTGTCAAAATATTACATCGGATGATTCAGATACAGACGATTTGCCCCTAGCACACTATTCCGCCGTAAAGAGGAAAATTTATGAATTTGACAATAATTTTTTGCCATCCGACTTAGATGCAGAAGAAACAGAAGAAGAACAGTCTGACGAAAAAACACAAGACTGCGTTATTAGTGTTAATAATTTTATATTAGTTAAAGTTCCTATAGAAAATTCTGAAAAAAGCAAATTCTATGTCGCACAAGTTCTAAATATAGAAGGTGAAAGTTATCATGTCTCCTTTCTTCGAAAGAAAAAAAGTGGAGATAATTTTTTCTTTCATTTTCCAAATGTGTCTGACCAAGGCATTATTGGAAAATTTGAAATTGTACAAGAGCTTGTTCCTTTGCCTTATAGAAGAGATCGCTTTAAATTTACAAATCTACCTGATTTTATTATAGAGTAGCAGTAGGTACATATTATATATACAATGAATGTATTTTTTTTATTCTACATTTCTTTTTTTTTCAGAGGAATTATTGTTTTGTTTTCGTTTTTGGAATAAATCGCATTTATTTTTGTTAAAAATGATTTTTTTTTATCCCTTAATAATTTTTATTATCCCTGTAGATCATTAAAAAAAAAAATTTTTGTCCGAAGTCACCCCTAAACAAGACTAACATCGATTTCACATGGTTTTGTACCACCGTCCGAAGTCACCCCACTTGGTGGGGTGACTTCGGACAGATTCCAACAAAAAAAGTACAAAAAATGAAAGTAAATACAGGCAATTTGAAATGGCCAAAATGTCAATCAATGTTATAGGTACTTTTAAAATTTCAGAAATTTGGTTGTCATGGTTTTCAGTTTGTGATTAAAAACGTTGGAAAATGTGTCCGAAGTCACCCCATTTGACGGTACCAATCAATCTTTGAGGAAAGTTATCGACTAAAAATACCCTTAAGAGCGCAGAGTTGTGGCTTCGGACACCATCTTATTGAAGATAAACAGCATTATAAAGGGCAAATGGAACATTTTCCACCAGTTCTGGAATAACTTCCTCAAGGATTTGTCAGTACGGACCCGCTATGAGACCTCCTTCAAAAATTCTGTAGACTATGCGTCTTTCAAAAATTCTTGTATTATGGCGATTGAAAATTCCCGCAATTGAAAAATAAAAAGATTCATCAGTATGGATTTGTTGTAAGTACCATTGGCAAAACAACATTTGGTGCTCGGCATCGCCGGGGTGTAAATGTTGAACTATGTGGGATTTATAGGGGTGTAACTTATATTTTTGCAGAATTCTTTGAGCATTAGACTTGGACACATCGGTGCTTCCTCTGTTAGCTTGCACGAAGATGAAAGCATCGCTTCTACATAATCCAATATGTTTATTTCATTTCTCCCTATCTTGTTTGGTGTATGCCTTAGGATGAGGCTGGATAAATGATCTGTGCCCTACTAGATTTTATTTAGGGCGGGAAAATATGTCTGGGAAAGGTTGCCTTCTGTCTGGATATCTAATATGGACAAAAACGGCCCCTAAGATATTATCCTAACCATAGAGCTCACAATATGTTATCATTGTAAATATAATTCTGAAGCTTCTTAGAGATTTTCATTAGATTGTAGAAAACAAACCAACATATATCATACTTTTCATTATTTTCGAAAACCGCCATTATTGTGAAAAAATAAATTAAACATAGTAAAAATAACACCAACACAACAATAATAATATCTTATTATTAATCAAAAATTGACGTTACGCATAAAGTTTTTGACATTTTTGGCTTTTGTTCCAAACAAATTAGTCAGAGCCTACTGTACTAAAATCTCTCTTTTACTGTGCACTAGATTGTGATAGGTAAGTATTTCATGTCCCTAGAATTCCGTAAGCGGCGGCCATATTGATATTATTGATAGGTAACGGAAAGGGCCGTAATCAACAGAATGTACATTTTATGCAATCCTAAATTTGAATAGATAGGAATTAATATTAAACTCTGTTCTTTGAAGCACAGAAAAAGGCTATAGTGTCTGTGTTTGAAGTTAGGTTAGAACTACAGAATATCAAGGTTAAGGTTAGGCCTCTGTCACAAGTTCTGACATTTCTGATAGACATGCTAAATTATGTCCCTGGATGTGTCCAAAACAATTCTGCTAACCTCGGATTACCAAATTAAGAAATGCCATTTCTAGTATGCAGTTAAAAAGTGATTTTAGTATACCTACCTACTAATTGGAAACAAAAGAAAATTGAAGAAAATCTTAAATTCTCAGCTTGTTTTTGAAAATAATTGTATACAATTAATATTTTTGGAAAGCCCAAATGATGCCTAATAAGTATAAAAAATAATATACAGGGTGTTCCATTTAAAAAAGACGCGTTTGCTTCATAACTAAAAAACGGAAGGTGCTAGAAAAAACTGTGGATTCTACGGGAAAAATTCTATAAGAATACGTTTTAATTTCTTCGATAAGTTTAAAGATAACTGAGATATGGGGGTGCCTCAAAAGTGACACTTTTCAATTCCACCCTGTATCTCAAAAACCGAAAAAGCTATGCAAATTCTGCTGGCACCATCTTTAATTTCACAAAAAGAGCAGCTGTTGTGAAAACCGCAACCCTATGTCTTTAAAAATAAGGGAAATACCCAGAAAAAGTGCCGAAAATGGCATACCCTCTACATCAACTATTTTACCAGAACAATGCTAACTGACCTGTTTGCAGTAGATTTTCTGTGATATAGATCGAAGAATACACTAGTAAATGTAAATTTTCTACATGTACTTGAAAAACAGCCTGTGATTTCACTAATCTACTAATCTTACGGACTTAACAGAAAATTGTGTAAATTCACATTACTCCATTGGCTGCTGGTGTTTATAGAATATAAAAAATGTTCATAATATTTTTTTTAAGGTTGGGTTTTATCATAGACAGCTTTAGCCCAACCTGAAATATTTGCAAATTCAGGTGAAATAAGAACTAATTCCAGTCAGAACTCCAAATTGAACTAAATTGAGTTAGTGGCTCCATCTAGTAAAAAAAAAAGATGTTTTATGACCGTGAAATAAGATTCTGTAAAAACAGCACAAATGGTACGATTTAAGTAGTTGAAATTACAATTCTTCAACAAAAAACGCATATGTCTACTCCTTTTTATCCAAATACTGCCCAAGTCCGTGATAGAATAGGACATGTTGTGTGCTTTTGGTGGAAATTCTTGCAACAGTCACAACAACACAATTTCTTTAGCTTAAAATTAGCAAAAACATCAGGATTGTGAGAATTACTAGCCAAACTTCCACGCTTTTTTTAAAGGAGACCTATAACAGACAATTTATAAGCAGTATCGTCGCTAAAGCAAATTTACCATGTAACTTAGACATGGAAGATCACAAGAGCAGTGTATGCTGATAAGCAAATAAAGTAAACTATAAAGTAAAGTAATCTATCTAATCTATGCAAAGATTAAGTTATTATTTATTTTGTATCATTATTAATATACTCATATATTTTTTAATAATTTTGATTACGAGATAAAAAAGTTTTTTAACTGGCAGTCAAAAGTCTCAAAATCATCATTAAAAGCTCAGAAATCGGTAGTAAAGTAAGTGGTCGTAAGTTGTCACGGGCGTAGCCAGGATTTAGTTTTGGGGGGGGGTTTAGTTTGAGAAGTAAATAAAACAACAAAAATATACTTACATGAAATTTAATATCTATATATTCATCCGAAAAACTACGACATATTGCCACGTTCCTCAACAAAAAAAAAGGGGGAGATCTTTGATTAAAAAAAAAAACTAAACTCTAGTTTTCAAATAGTAAATTATTGTGGCAAACGCTTACCTAACCCCAATTAATGTTGTTGATTGGGAAAGAGGTGGCCTAAATGCAAAGATTACAAAATTTTACTGTTACTTAATTGGTTTAATCACCCTCTCTATCTCGGCCTATCCCGGACCACTCAGATCATTCGGTAGAGTGGCGTGAGTAAAAGATCTCCAAACAACCAAAATAGCGCCACCCGCTTTAAAGGCCTTATCAGTTAAAGAGGTTGAAAAGATTACAAGAAAAGCGGGAAAAACCTGAGGTAAGTATCGCAATAAAACAGGTAACTTAGGATGAATGGTAATGTAATATATTTACTTGGCAAGCGTAAACACATCAAACAAGATGCTTTTTACTGATCAAAAGTGGAGAACCTGGAGAACATTATAATCTTTGCCTAGCCCTATCATGTGCCTAAACTACTGCATCAAATTCTTCGGACTTGCCGTTAAACCTTATGTAGGTATTATGCCGACACCAATATATACTACTAATTCATGTAGGTATAATAATAACAAAAAAAAATATATCACAAGCGACTAGCACCTAAATATTTATAATATTTAAAATAAAACAACCCCTTATGTAGCGCTACATTCGGTGCACAACATGCAATAAAATCCGATGACTAATTAATTAAAATGTTGGTGTAAAAGTAGGTAACGAGCATATACGAGCATATATTATATAAGTGCAAAATAAGTTGCAGTAGTAGTGCAGTGGTGCAGCATTCAAATGATTCTAGTGTGATAATTTCATGCACTGAGTAATAATAATAAATAATAAAACGAATTAAAATGGAATGGACTTGCCAGCTCTCCAGGGGATGCAACCGGGTGGTATGGTGGTACTCCACGACGTTCAAGCTCTATTCTAAAGCAGCCAATATCTCAACTATATGCAGCAACGCAGAAGATCACCAAAACTGATGTTCCAAAAGCCGCTCTCAAGCAAAACATCAGCTACCATGCAGAAATCAGGGATCAGGACTCAAAAATCCCGAATCCAAAAATCAGGAATCCCGAAGCAGGCCTAAAATTGATACATTTTGTGATATAGAAAACCACGGAGGCTGGATAAAAGTAAAATGACATGCCAAGATAAAACTTTAAGAAACCGGAAACTTACCACTGGTGGTGGGGGGCCTGGTGTGAATTCAAAATCTCGACTTTCTTGTTAAATCCGATGATTTTCCTTATGAAATCAGCCTAGGGCTACGGGGTTCCAAAATAAACAACTTTGTTACACCACTACGGGAAAACGGACGGAAATCGATGCAAAATCTGCCAAAATTGGCGCAACGTGGGCTCAGCGTAAAAGCTACTGAAAGAAGGACTTTTTCTTGCAAAAGAAAAAAAAACTAATGTTCACCAGGAAAATAGGCGCCAAAACCAGGGGCAATTCCCCGGCCTCTGTTGGTAACCATGGGCTGACAGAAAATATAAAGACATATGTCAACATTTTTGTTATTTTGTGGAAGACTGTCGCTCAGATTTGACAGTGGGCATGACATTTATGGAGAACAGCTGATAATTAGTTTTTATTTATGAACAAGGAGAATAAAGTGTTTTTAAATAAATAAAAGTAACAAGCAGTGTTTAAATTTAAAAAAAAAATAGTTTGAATATTTTTAACACGTTACAACACCTCCCTCACCAGGAAAAAGTTTCCTTGAAACTTTATAACTACATACGGGACACACAGGACACACAGAAATGTTTGGTTTGATTTGCTGAGGGGTTGATACTTAAATCATGGAGAATCGGGAGGGTGAGCTTTCAGGTCCTTAGCATTCCAGATGCCACAGTTACGTCCTTGGGAGTCGGACAGTTCATAGGTCCAAGGAGATACCACTTTCGACACTATGTAAGGTCCAGAAAATTTTTGCGCCAGCTTGGATCAAAAATGTTTGGACGAATCCGAGATATGATAATTTTTCTTCCACACTGACCGGTGAAGTTGGAAACATTCGGGTCGTTTTCGCAGATTATAAACTTTACTGTTCCGAGTGTGAGCCTTTGCGATTCTCTTCTTGACATCGGCAAAAACCTTTTTGAGAGCCTCACCTCGAGAATGAGGATCGGGGGAAGCAGACACGTCGATGAGGTCATCCGGAAGAGGATCATGCCTAACAGAAAATTCTGGTTCTCGACCAAAGACAACAAAATTAGGGGACATCCCAGTAACCTCGTGACATGATGACCGAATAGCGCTACCTACTTTGGCCAAATATTTGTCCCATTTCTTGTGGTCATCGGCCACATAGCTAGCAAGGATAGTCTTCAGGACCCGATGTACTCGTTCGACCGGATTTGCCTGGGGATGGTAGTTGGCCGTGTAATGAATGTCAATGCCATAGTCCTTCATGAGGTTCTGAAAGAGAGTGCTTCTAAATTGTGAGCCATTATCCGCAATTAGTTTCTCTGGAACACCATACACTAGAAATACGTGGTCTTCCAACCACTTAATAACGCCGGAAGCGGTGGCAGTACGCAAGGGGAAAAACAGAACAAACTTGCTAAAACAATCGAAAACAGAAAGGACGTATGAATATCCTTGGGACGACCGAGGTAAGGGACCAACTAAATCGACTGCAACAATTTGCCATGGTCGGGAAGCTGTTGGTTGGAGGCTACGTAGTTGTCCGGCAGCAGCCTTCTGTATTGGCTTGGTACCCAAACAAACTCGACAACGTTTAACATATCTGGCAACATCCGTTCTCATATCTGGCCAGTAATATTTCTGAGAAATTCTCGAGAGGGTCTTAAAAACACCTAAATGACCACAGGTGGGCGAGTCGTGATTGGCTTTAATAATTTCGTAACGTTCCTGACGAGGGACAACAGATACCCATAGTCTATCCGAATCAGCCAGTTCGGGATACTGGTGGTTGATCCGTTTGTACAACCTGCCGTTGTCTAGCCACCAAAGGGGATATTTGGATGGGAACTTCTGAACCTTACTACACATTTGTTGGTACCAACGGTCGCAGCTAGTGGAGATATTAACAGTACAACAATCAGCAGGATCAATTACCGGAACACTTCGCGACAACGCATCGGGAACCACATTGTCCTTACCCTTTCGATGGATGATTTCGAAATCATACTGCTGAAGGCGAACTGCCCATCTAGCAATACGCCCTACGGGGTCTTTGATAGAATTTAGCCATTTAAGGCTGTAGTGGTCTGTTATGACGGTAAATTTTGTTCCTTCGACATACGGACGAAGCTTCTCAATTGCGAACAGAACTGCCAGACATTCCTTCTCTGTGGTACTATACTTTCGCTCATTTTTCGTGAGGGATCTGCTCAGGTAAGCGATAACTCGTTCTTCGTCATCTTGGGCTTGGGAAAGTACGGCACCGAGACCGAAATCGGAAGCGTCACACTGGATGACAAAAGGGAGGTCGAAATTGGGGCAAGAGAGTACTGGAGCCTGAATGAGGTGATCCTTGATTGTGCGAAAGGCTTTCTCACAAGGCTCGTCCCAGACAAATCTCACGTTCTTTTTGGTCAGGTTGGTTAATGAAGACACAATCGAAGAAAATTGCGGCACAAAACGGCGATACCACGAGGCTAAGCCAACAAATCGCCTAACCTCAGTGACGTTCTTAGGTGCCGGAATCTGCAAAATTGCCTCGACCTTCTCGGGATCAACAAGGAGACCACAAGAATTCACCAAGTATCCGAGATACTTGAGTTCGGGCTTACAAAAATACAAATGATAACGTCGTCCAGGTAGACAAACACAAACCTCTCCAAGTCAACACCGATAACTCTGTCAATGAGTCGCTGCCAAACGGCAGGGGCGTTGGTCAGACCAAATGGCATTCTTTTAAACTGGAAAAGGCCACGATTGGGTACAGTAAATGCCGTCATAGGCCTAGAGTCACCAGCAACGGGGATCTGCCAATAAGCGGATTTGATGTCGAGCGTACTCAAGTACTTGGCGTCACGCAATTTATCAAGCGTTGAACTCACAAAAGGGATAGGATAAGCATCCGGTACAGTGACCTTGTTGAGAGCACGATAGTCGACACAAAAGCGCCAACCCCCTCCTTTTTTCCGGATCATCACGATCGGCGACGACCAAGGGGAGTCCGAGGGTTCAACTATGTCATCCGCCAACATTTTCTCCAACTCAACGTTAACCTCCTTCTGCAGTGCAGGTGATAGTGGATAATAGAGCTGTTTTATCGGGCCAGAGTTGGTCTTAATAACAAGCTCAACCTGATTAGAGCAACCAAGTTTTTCGCCCATGGAAGAGAAGGTTTTATCCACAAAGAGTTCAAGCTGATGTCGTTGTTCCGACGTAAGTGTCTCAACCGAATGAATGGCGGTGACGGCCACAGGAAGACTTTCAGAAGGCTTAGCAAACCGCCAAGAACCAGAGTATAAATCGGGTATGATGCGCATTCCCACCCAAAAATCTACTCCCAGGATTAGAGTATGCGGGAAACCTGGCACTACCAGAACTTCCAGAGAAAGAACACGCTCGTGTAACCGAATGGGGAGTTCTATCACGCCAATGCACGAAGTTGATCTTCCATCTGCTACGACACAATTGAAAGCGAGGGAGGAGTTTAAGCGACAAAGAGGTTTTAAAAGCTCCCAACCTGGACCACCAATGACAGTTTTGGAACATCCACTGTCGAGCAATCCCAGTAAAGTTTTTCCGAAAATGTCCACTTCAAGATAGGGGCGCAAATCGTCCTTGACATGAGATAAAATTGAATCAATTTGTACTAGGCGATGAAGAGAGGCCACATAAACGTCTGGTTTCGGTGGGAGGGACACTTGGCCTATTATTGTCCTCCCCGCGTGGAGTTTTTTGTGCAAGATTGACATTCGCTGGAGATGACATTATCGCGACCACATTTATAACAAAATTTGCGCCGAGGCTTAGGGCATTGTGTAAATCGATGGCCTAATTCTTTACAATTCCAGCAGATAAGGTTGGATCTAGTGGTGACAACATCAACGTGAGGAACGGGCTCATCCAAAATAGATTGAGACTGGGTTACCTCTTCAGCATGTTCAACAGCAGCTACAAAAGAACTGGAAGAGGGCTTGTGGTAAGCCAGCGATGGTTCAAGGAGGTGTCTATAGTTCGTAGGTGGAGGTACAAAGCGCTGAATACGAGTCTCGGTTTCTTCTATGGCTCGGCTATATCGGAGCAACTCACTCAAGGAATTGATGGGCAAAGTCGCAAGACGGCTCTGAATATAAGGTAGCAAATTCCTGCGAATCAACTGCAGCCGAGTTGCTTCAGGGGGCACAACTGGAAGTTTTCGGAAAAGATTTTCCATTACGGAAACAAAGTTAATCACTCGCTCCTGTGAACCTTGTGTGCGGCGTCGAATCTCATCCCATAACACAAATTCGTAATCATAGGGCTGAAAGTCATTCCGAAGCCGAGAAACCAGCTCGTCCCATGACTCAAAGTAACAGGTACGGAACCATAATAGGGCATCTTTTGTTAAAAGTTCGGGAGCAGCACGCAAAAGTTGTGCTTTTGAAACTCCTCTGGATGTCCGAAGTTCTTCGACACGATCTAAGAAGTCGTTGACGCTACCATTACCATCGAACTGTAAATTCCAGCGACTCACATCAAAGTATTTGGGAGTTGTCTCGAAACGGGATACATTATCATTACTCGGTTGACCTCTCAATGGCGAAAATTGGAAATTGTCCAGTCTATCCGCTAAGTCGACAAAGGGATCAGAATGAGAGAAATTAGCTGACTGATGTCTGTGGGAACCCATATTAGGTAGCCTTGAATAAGAATCATTGGGTTTAGATAAAGATTGATTCGGTTGACTATTCAATCGAATACATGACTCAATAGGACTTGAGAAGGTCACTTGGGAATGTCTACGAGACTCAAAGGTGGGAACATTCTCAGAAGGCAGCTGGGGTTGTGTGATACCTGAAAGGGGTAAAGCTTGGGGACCCTGCGATCGTCTCTCGTGGCAAGACGAAGTTACGGGCCGACTAGAGACAATCGGCTGAGTACTTATTGGGGGAGCCGACAATGGCTGTTGATCAGACGATGTAAACCAAACTTGGGGGTTTTGGGGACCTCTCTCAGTGAAAATAGGAGTAGGATCAATAGTACTTGACTGGGTACTAGCAGAAGGCGGGATTACAAGTCTTCGAGCCACCGAAACTACGGGCTGTTGCATGGCGGGCGTCATTCGAGAAGATGAAGCACGTGGGTTACCATCTTCGTTATCATCAAAAGAAATGAGATCAGGGGCCTCGTCTTGTCTCACGGGTTGAAGCATTGTTGGAATGGGTTCGATAGGATTGGACGCGAGAGGACGAGAAGGCACACGGGAATCCGAGAATATTACACTACGTTCATACGTAGCTCCCAAATCAGTCATCAGCTGGATGCAGGTCTGAAGTAATTCATGTTTGAGAGAAATGTCGATCTGGTCTTTTGCATCGACCCTATTGAGGCGAAAATTTATATGTGTCAAACGGGTGTGAATACGTCTGTACTCATTTTCCCGATTCTCGTGATCGAAGTTCATAACACTATGCGACAAAGCATTCAACTTCGCACGACATGTGCAAAGCTCACTCACTGGATCGAGATTCACCAAAACTGGGGGCTGGGCTTGACCTATACGCTCCAATCTGAAAGCATCTCTAAGTAGGGATCTTTTTGCTTCGACAGTACCAGTGGTAGGCAAACCACGAACCTGAAGCTCATACGAAAGCTCCTCCGATAATAAACGATTGATCTCCATTTTTTTTTTTTCAAGCATCAAGGGAATTTTCAAAAAAAAATTTTTGTTGTAGGGACTCTAAGAATATCAAAACAACAACAAACAAAAAAAAAACACACAAAACCCGACCTATCCAAAGAACCAAAAAAAAACAAAAAAAAAAGGATTTGCGCGTGACCAAACAAGTATTATAAAAAAAAATTGGTCTACTCGAGAAGGAAAATAATATTTCCCTTCTTTTTTCCTTTTTTTTTTTGCTTCTGAATATCCTCTTAAAATTACCAAGTCGATATGCTGCTGAATTTAATTAAATTCGAAAATCGCAAGCAAGAACGAAGTATTAATACCACCAACAATAGTTTTGAATCTCCCTGTACTCGCGGATTGAACAGAAAAAATATTAAAGTATTTAATTTAATTATCTCTACAAACAAAACGGTAATAAAAACTATCAGATAAGCAGATTAGCGGGACTAGCAAAACACACTAAAGAAAAAAAAACTGCCGTTTCGAATACCGCAGACAAAAACAAAAACCGGCATATAATGTACTTAAAATAAAATGCAAATAATGGTGTTGCTACAACCATATAAATTTCTCATATCATATAGGCACTTAACAATATAAATTCGAAGAGAGTAAACACACAAAAAAAATGCCGCAAAAACTGCACAATTTCAAATTTGCTCCTAGAATGCTCCAAGTTCCCCACAGGACATAAAAAAAAATTCATAAAAATTGAATGAAAATTAATTAAAGCAAAGCAAAAGTTACGTAAAAATTAATTATGTAATATAACTAATATAGACGTTGGGCGCCAAATTGCCACGTTCCTCAACAAAAAAAAGGGGGGAGATCTTTGATTAAAAAAAAAAAACTAAACTCTAGTTTTCAAATAGTAAATTATTGTGGCAAACGCTTACCTAACCCCAATTAATGTTGTTGATTGGGAAAGAGGTGGCCTAAATGCAAAGATTACAAAATTTTACTGTTACTTAATTGGTTTAATCACCCTCTCTATCTCGGCCTATCCCGGACCACTCAGATCATTCGGTAGAGTGGCGTGAGTAAAAGATCTCCAAACAACCAAAATAGCGCCACCCGCTTTAAAGGCCTTATCAGTTAAAGAGGTTGAAAAGATTACAAGAAAAGCGGGAAAAACCTGAGGTAAGTATCGCAATAAAACAGGTAACTTAGGATGAATGGTAATGTAATATATTTACTTGGCAAGCGTAAACACATCAAACAAGATGCTTTTTACTGATCAAAAGTGGAGAACCTGGAGAACATTATAATCTTTGCCTAGCCCTATCATGTGCCTAAACTACTGCATCAAATTCTTCGGACTTGCCGTTAAACCTTATGTAGGTATTATGCCGACACCAATATATACTACTAATTCATGTAGGTATAATAATAACAAAAAAAAATATATCACAAGCGACTAGCACCTAAATATTTATAATATTTAAAATAAAACAACCCCTTATGTAGCGCTACATTCGGTGCACAACATGCAATAAAATCCGATGACTAATTAATTAAAATGTTGGTGTAAAAGTAGGTAACGAGCATATACGAGCATATATTATATAAGTGCAAAATAAGTTGCAGTAGTAGTGCAGTGGTGCAGCATTCAAATGATTCTAGTGTGATAATTTCATGCACTGAGTAATAATAATAAATAATAAAACGAATTAAAATGGAATGGACTTGCCAGCTCTCCAGGGGATGCAACCGGGTGGTATGGTGGTACTCCACGACGTTCAAGCTCTATTCTAAAGCAGCCAATATCTCAACTATATGCAGCAACGCAGAAGATCACCAAAACTGATGTTCCAAAAGCCGCTCTCAAGCAAAACATCAGCTACCATGCAGAAATCAGGGATCAGGACTCAAAAATCCCGAATCCAAAAATCAGGAATCCCGAAGCAGGCCTAAAATTGATACATTTTGTGATATAGAAAACCACGGAGGCTGGATAAAAGTAAAATGACATGCCAAGATAAAACTTTAAGAAACCGGAAACTTACCACTGGTGGTGGGGGGCCTGGTGTGAATTCAAAATCTCGACTTTCTTGTTAAATCCGATGATTTTCCTTATGAAATCAGCCTAGGGCTACGGGGTTCCAAAATAAACAACTTTGTTACACCACTACGGGAAAACGGACGGAAATCGATGCAAAATCTGCCAAAATTGGCGCAACGTGGGCTCAGCGTAAAAGCTACTGAAAGAAGGACTTTTTCTTGCAAAAGAAAAAAAAACTAATGTTCACCAGGAAAATAGGCGCCAAAACCAGGGGCAATTCCCCGGCCTCTGTTGGTAACCATGGGCTGACAGAAAATATAAAGACATATGTCAACATTTTTGTTATTTTGTGGAAGACTGTCGCTCAGATTTGACAGTGGGCATGACATTTATGGAGAACAGCTGATAGAAAGTCAATAAGTGGTAGAAAATTATAGATAATCCAATAATCTATTAATACTATGGTTAATAAAGAAAGCCGACAATTATGGACAACGCAAAAGAGAAGATACGAGGTAATAATTTGTAGATATTTTGGACGTCTAGGTAGGGGCTTTTATAATGGTTACTGTTACCTATTTTATTTGGCCTAACCCTTGATGTTTACTTTATCTTTCAGGCGATTATTGTTAGCTAATTAAAAGTTTATTGTAAATAAATGCTGCGAAGAAGCCAAGAAGACCGACAAAAACCGCGAACCAACAATCAGAAAAACAACAAGCGAAACAAGACGGAGGCAAAGTACACAGTAGAATAAAAACACGAACACAATGCAGGTACAATAGGGATTCAAGGGCTACGAAGAAACTAGTTCCTTAGGAGATTTAAATAGGTTTGTAATTTGAAATAGCAAATTGAATATATTTAATAATTGTGTTTTAGCTTTACGAGCAGTGAATAGCAGGAACCACAAGATAATTAGTTTTTATTTATGAACAAGGAGAATAAAGTGTTTTTAAATAAATAAAAGTAACAAGCAGTGTTTAAATTTAAAAAAAAATAGTTTGAATATTTTTAACACGTTACAATATTTATAAAGTTCTTAACTTTAAATGAAATGGATAAATTAATTTCGTTCCTCTGCGCTAAATCTAAAACCATTAAAGAAGAAATATTCGGCTTTTTCTTTTAAGTATATCCACTACTTCATCTGCATGAATTTCTGTTCCATAGTGAATGTTCATTAACCATTAAGTCTGTTTTCACTTGTAGTGTTTCGTAAATAGTTTTTCAGTCTCCTTAGGCTCGAGAAAGACCTTTCTGGGGTAGCAGTGGATACAGGAATGGTAGCCAAGATTTGTAGTAATGTGTAAATATTAGGATAAAGGTTTTTATCGCACATATCTAGGCATTCCAAACTAGATTTCGGGGTAGGCAGTCTTCTTATCAGCATGCAAGGTAGCTGAAGCTTTGATAGCTAAATCCAAATTTGTTTCTTTATTAGAAACCCCTTGACTTTGACTACACCACTTTTTCCAGTAGTCCATACCTTTAGGTTTATTACCCTTCCTTTTCTTCCCCTCCATTTTTCGACAGTAATAATGATTCACGTATCTATCCTTAACAAGGTCATCGAATAACAGTGCACTAAAATTACTCACTTACACGGTACACTTAATTCTCTTCACTATTCGTTCACCACTTTTCACTTTTATTCGCTTCGAGTTCGCATGGAACAATACTGCCGTAAGCGCGGTCATGCGCCGCGGTGCCGCTTATATAGCAGCCCAGTAGCCGTCCAGAAACTTCCACGAACTTTCACAAAGTTCCGCTCATTTCGACCGAGGGGCGTGGCGAATACTCGAGAAACAATGCAAAGTGTCCCTACAATACAAAATAGTTCGGCTGCAACTGCGTCTGCCTCTTGTCCAAAGATGGCGCTAGGCGCTACTATTACTACATATATTCAAACGTAATAATAATTTAACTCTTCACTCCTCGTATTTTTTCGGTATAATATTAGGTAATATTTTGCTTATTTCGGGGGGGGGGGGGGGGGTTTGAACCCCCGAAACCCCCCCCCTTGGCTACGCCCGTGAGTTGTATGATTTTTTCTATACGTTGGCCTTGGCGACATTTGAGGACCAAACGTCAGACGGGTCCCTCGCCCGTCAAACGTGGCTACATATTCAAAACCAGGCCAATATAGTATAATTTAACTTTTCAACTTCATTGCAATATGAGAAGTTTGGTCGGTTTGAACAGCAATAATATTTTATAATGTATACTGCAAGAGATTGGCCAGAGGTCGCGTAGATCAAATGGGCTCGTATACTTTGGACAAAAATATTATTTTTTTTTATCTATCGGTAGAAAATGACAAAAAAATCGACCCGTGTCTTTCATTTTTTTCATTTTTGCTTTAGATTTGCTGTAATTTTATAAATAATACTTTCCCGCCAAAGGTTGTGACGTAGTTGCCCTTCCTTATACAAGGGGTATTTCATAAATTTTACTGTTAGCATATTATGGTATTATTAAATACCTGATGTAACTTTTATTAAAATAATTTATTATTGTTAATATCTTTCAATACAATTTCAATGCAGAGCATGGTAATTAACAAAAATATTATCATTATATTAATACATCTATATGACCCCGGTCACCAGGTAAACGGCCATGCAAGTTTGGCAAAACTGCTTAGCCCCGTCAAATAAATGGTCAACTTTTATTTACGACGATTCATTTGACACTCAACGTTTGACGTGTGAGAACTTTACTTATACAGTTCAAATTTGCACTGCAAGTTTGTGTTATTATTTGAATAGTCTTTTACATAGCAAATCGAACTTTTCAAAGTATGGAGCAAGGATTTGTGAAGGCGACATCGGACAATCTGCCATATTATGTGGAATTGGAAATGGTGTGTTCGTTTATTAAACTAGGGGGGACCTTGGAGGATCGGCCATGCTGCGGCTTTGCCGCCGCGATGTTCGCCAGCTTTGCGGCCTCACGTCCACCCCGCCCGGTATTCGCCGTCCAAATCGAAGCCGTGGATTTACGTCCCTGCCCGCCTCTCCGGTCTTTCTGCTATGATTGTAGAACGTTTCTTTTTTTAGGTTCTGAATATTTGTCATTAACAAAACGAAAATGAAAATATCACTTTAGACATGAATTATTATTCAAACTTTACTATAAAAAGGTAACCAATTGGGGAAAGAATGAACACAACATAATTTACAGTTTATTGAGCAATAATTTACAATACAACTTAACTACTTAACTTAAATATATTTCATAAAATTAAAGGCCTCACACAATAACCATTATGTGATCTAAAAGGTAGGTATATTAATTGATGATTTACCCTCAAATGTATATTGAGCAATGCAAATTCTCGAATTCGTCTTATTATCCTCTCTACATGAATTGGAAGGGAAGCAATTCGTTTGCTTTTTATGTAGTGTTGAGGCACAGTTTCCTTTTTCAAGATAATCTTGCTTCCCGCAGTTTTGAAGAACATCCAATTCTTAGCATCACGCTCAAGCTAAAAAAAGAAAAATGTATCTTACTATTCTTATAAAAAAATTATTGCAATAAAAGTTGCTCGATTAAAGAGTAAGAACTTAAATATGAATTAAAATTTTGAATTTATAACGAAAAGAATTGATTTACGAGTACAATAATATAAACTATAAATACTTAATATTAGTAGGTATATAAACTTTTAATCTCTATATGTAATAAAAATTATTAACGGGTTATTTTGAGGTTTATTACATTCAGGTAGATGTAGTCTTAAGTAATAACCCCAAGGCAGTAAGTAAGTATATTAAAAAAATAAGTAAAAGTGCTTCAAACTATCTATAATAGATAATAATGTACTTACGTTGAAATGGTCTTAGCAACAATACAAAAACGTTTTCTTCATTGGAAGGCCAACTATTTCCAACCACCGTTTTCGGCGAATTTCGTCGGTAGGCACCGATAAAAACAATTTTCCAGAGTTTCTGCTGGAGTTTTCACAACAGGGAACGCACAACCTCCTTGACTATTATAACGACATGTAAACTACTAAATAACTAGTAAGATCACTTGCTTATTTTCTGCTAACGCATTGGGCAAAGGGCTGATAATCTTCGCAGGTAGAAACGTTTTCAGACAACTATTGATAGTTTGATAGCGTTTATAGTTATAAAAGTTAACAGGCCAGGTGCCCAGGTCATTTTATTTCTTAAATTAATGGTAACTACGTCACAGCCATTTCATTACATATTCAACTAAATTTTGCAACTAAACTACCGGGAAAAAAATTTTCTTTAGCGTGGTCCTATTGAGCATTCAACTGTTTTGAACGGATTCCATGGCACACTTGACTTGCCAGATGCCTTTAAAATTCCTATTTTGCTCAACTTTGGCACTCTGTAGAATGGAACTGTATATTTTTTGTTCAAATTTAGAATGTGGGGGTTTTGGGGTGTCCGGATTATCGCTGTGGTGTCAGATTTTAAATAAAAAAATCATTAAATGGTTTTCTTCATTATTTACTAGAAAAAAATTCGTAGTACCTAGGCCTTGAAAATTGAGATTAAAACCTGAAATTTTGCACCAACGTAAAAAAAAGATTTTTTTGTGACCTATTTTTAGAAAAAAGCCGGGCTAAAATCGGATTTAGAATACAAATTTTAAGGGGGTGTTCACACTTAAGATGAAACACCCTGTATAATGTGTCCCTCCGCACTGAAAGTCCTTTTCTTTACCCCATTAAAAATGTGACATGAAAAGCTTTTTTTACAAGGGAGTCAACATATGAAGTGAATGCCAAAGTTATTATTGATACCCAAGTTTCTTCACTTTCAAAGCACAGGGGAATGTTATTTAAAATTATTTTGTTAGTGAAGTCAAGCTTGGAGTAGTGGGCGTCAGTCCCCATCTTATATGGATATGAACAAGGACGTTGAATTACTAGATTCTTCTGAATTCTACATTATCAAAAGAAACTTTGCAAGATGCATTTTTTGCTAACAAACAAAATTTTGAGGGCACAGTACTTTCTGAAAAATTACCAGTTTTACACAAAATCAAGAATCAGTAGAAGGCATCATAGTTTAATAAATATGGACCTTGAAACTTACATGCATATGCATTCAGTAACTCTTCCGCAGTAGGCGGTCGGTCTTCCTGCTCTCCCTCTAAAGGTTTCGGCAATATAATACCATATTTATCTTCAATAACATGCCGGGGGATCAAATTAGTGAGTAAATTTGTTGGTGGTACATGGTCCCGCATTTGATCTACCGGAAGAATTCCATTCAGGATCATCTCTGCTTTTGTGAAAATGAAACTAGGCAACACTAGACCTGGACAGTCACACAGCAATATGTCTTTATCTAAATAAAGTGTTTGAAAATGTTTTGTTTTTCCCGGTGTAGCACTAACCGATACCTTTTTGCTAGACATCAAAGCATTTATTGTCGAACTTTTGCCAACATTCGGATAACCTACTAACCCTACAGTCGTCACATTTGGAGTAACTTTTTGACCTGTATGAATTGTTCTGAAGAATGTTATCAACTGAGAACGTGAAAGAATTTTATTGGTATTTTCATGTGAACTTTCATTTTGTTCCTTGAGGTTTGTTTTTCCAATTAAGTCTTCTATTTTATTTATTAGCTGATCTAATACATTTGCATTTTCTTCAACAGCATTTTCCAATTTCGCAATATTTTCTTGGATAGAATCTATGGTTATATCCTCGTCATGTTCTTCAGTATGTTCTTCCTCAATATCTTCTACATTTACTTCTTCAATATCCTCATCAGATGCTAGAACAGCAGAGAAGAAAACTACCCTGATACCAATTGAATTGAAGTATGTCGCCCAATGTTCTCTCTCTGTATCAGTCAAGAAATCAGCTTTATTTACAAGTATCATATTCAATTTTTGATCACTAACTTCTGTCACATATTTTTCCAAGTCTTCACAGCGAAATAACAAAGGATTCCTGGCATCTACTATTTGAACGACTACGTCACTTCTTTCAACTACTCTCCAAAGTTGTCGCCAGAATTCTAAATTCTTTTCATAGGGTGTCAAGAGTATATCATGTTCCTCTTGTAACAATGCAAGAGATCTACGCCATTCCAAAAAGGATTCTTTTTCGTTTTTGTCCAGTTCCAAAGGCGACATACCCGAGGTCCAAGGAGGCCTACAAGTAAAGTAAAGTAAAAAGTGTGAACAGGTACCTCTTATACATTTTTTATCCATATCATTTACATTATATATGCTCATGGTAAAGACTAGGATATTAGACAATGTTGAAACATTGGTATAAGCATTAACCTTTGACTGGCGTTTTTATAAAGACTGCTCACGGCTGTAATGTCTGACACTTTTTTTTGGCTCAACATGCCCTTTGTGGAGACACAATACACCGTAAAATACATTGTTAGTCATCAGTGCCATCTGTTTTCTAGGACATGAACTTATAACTTATAAATACTTCAGTCCATGCTTCGACATTCCATAGTCATTATCACAGAATATGTAGCTTTGCAACAGAAACCTCCTTACGGACATGTGTCAAAAATAACTGAGTCTCCATTTCAATTTACAGAAAAACAGACAGTATTTTAAAATCTCTTTGCTATGTAGATTACCGAAAGATCAAATAAAATACACATTATTCGTGTCTTTAGAAGATATTTCGCTGCAAAACGAGTCTCCTTTTGACACATCATGTCGCTAAGGAATTGTCTGTATTACGTACTTGTTAGTCTGTGACATTATTATATAGGGTGTCCATGGGACAATATCTTCGGAAGGAAGAGATACACATATTTTAGTTCTGTATAAGGGTATGTTCAATCGCATGAAAGGCTTTATTTTTAAATTACTAGTCCTGCCATAGTTGACTTACAGATGATGCTGTGGTGCAAAAAATTTCTTTATCCAAAGAATATACAGTGACCTGCAGAATGTACGTAACATATGGGATTTTTTTTGTGTGTCAACCCTAAAAACTTCATGCAGATATCGCGCTATACGAGGGGGGGGGGGTAAAAAATTTAAAGCAGCACGAAAGTAAAGTACCTTTATTTTGCGTCATAGAGAAAAATTGTATAATGGAATGGTGTTTGTGATGAAAAAGTATATACAAATACAAAAGCATAGCCTTCTATTAAAAACATTTTTAGTTGCAGTTTTTTCATGTGCTCGTAAAGGAAATTTTACACCACCATGTTCTAACAATTATTCAATCCATTCGCACTAAATATGATACTATAGGGTAAAAACCCAGAGAATATGTAGAACGATCATTTTTTTTGGTGCGTTACGTAAAATAGTGGCCAAGTTTCACAACAACAGATTTTGTGAATGGCTTCTTGCACGTAAAAATCTGCATAATGCGCTTGGTGTGGTATTTTAATCACCTAGGGCCCGTTTTTTTTTGTTTTTATCTGCAACTGATTATAAAAAAAAATAAAAAAATGCTTGCTCAACATGTTCTTTGGGTTTTTCATATTCCTAGTTAAATGCCCACGGTCAATATAAACACCAGTATCATATTTAGCGCGAATGGATTGAATAATTGTTGGAATATGGTGGCGTAAAATTTCCTTCACGGACAAATGAAAAAAACTGCAACTAAAGATAAAAAAAATTAATAGGCCATGATTTTGTATTTATGTATAATTTTTTATTGCAAACAACTTTCTCTTATACCATTATACGCTAAGATGCAAAATAAAGGTACTTTACCTACTATAGGCATCTCGAAGAGGGGACAATATTCGGTTTTTTAAAATACCCAAATTTCTTTAAGCTGTACCTAATTTATTTTTGCAACTTGAAACATATAATAAGTATAAAATTTATAAAAGAGTTAATAGATAATATTCAGATATCTCGTAGGTTATTAAGTAAATATTAAGAAAAAAAAAACTGAAACATTTGTAATATAAAGATTTTAGTTACTAATAGTGTGAAATATGAATTTTCTAAATTTATACTCATACCGGAAGATATTAAGTTTGATGCAAGATCATATCATATACAGTGTGTCCCAAAAAGCTGGAAACATGGAAAACTTTTATTTTTTATTTGTCAAAAAATTCTATTGTTGATAAAAGTTGGTGCTTGTCCTTGAATGAAAAATGACCAAAACAAAAGTTGTGTAGGATAGATGTTTTAGCTGTCAGTGTCATTTTTTGAAATTTCCTCGAGTAAACTACCTTAATTTTTAAAGATTCGAAAAAAGTTATACGGAAAAGTTGTTTGAAATTAATCATTATGTGCAAATATGATATTTGAAACGGACAGCTCAAATTTTTTATTATTGTTGTTGATGTTTTTTTTTTCAGAAGTGTTTTGCCCATGCACTTAACCAAATTTTATATTTGACAAAACTATATTTTTTTATTAATAACACAATATTTAATTAAATTTTGTTCTGACCAGACTTAAACAAGTCACTGACTTTGCTCTTCTAACTATTTTTACTAACAGTCCTTAGGTCTTAGTTAGTATTGGAAAATTTAACCCACTTTTAATAAGAAGGCCATGCAAAGGCATAGCAGAAAACAAACTTATTAACAATTTATTTTACTAAAAAAATACATGATCCATCACGTAAGAGTTGACTCAGAAATTTGTTGTATCGCTGGGCGAATTTCATATTCTAGTAGATCTAAATTTAGAAATGGTCTTTTGGTCAATGATAATCTGAATAACGGCCTATATTTATCGTTGAATTCTTCTGTTAAAAAATTTCTCACATCCTGTGGCTCCATCTTGCTGGAACCACATGTTGCATCTAACACTAAGGGGTAACTCGTCCAGCTCGTTGGAAATTTCGTTTATCCATCACGTTGTTAAGAGTTGATTCAGAAATTTGTTGAATCACTGCGAGAATTTCATCTTCTAGTTGATCTAAATTTAGAAATGGTCTTTTTGCATACACCTTTTGTTTCAGATATTCCCACAGAAAAAGATCCAAAGTGGAAAGGTCTGGAGACCTGGGAGGCCAATGATAATCTGAATAACGGCCTATAGATCTCCCGTGTAATTCTTCTGTTAAAAAATTTCTCACATCCTGTGGAAAAGAAAACATATAATAACGTTGGGAAAACTGAATTTCTTTTCAATTTGCATTATACTCACTTGTCAGAGGTGTACAAAAATTTTTGAACCGAACCATTGTTTCCATGGCCTTCTATATTGAAAGTGAGATAAATTTTCAATACTAAGACCTAAGGACTGTTCAAAAGAGCTAGAAGAGCAAAGTCAATGATTTGTTTAAGTCGCGCCAGAATAATTTTTAATTAAATATTGTGGTACTAATAAAGAAAATAGTTTGGGGCAACACCGTTCATCAAATTATTTGTTTTTTAATGATACTGTGGGAATATGTTTTAAAAACTATTGAAAGCAGCAGGGAATTAAATAATTACTTAAAAAAAAAACATAAATTCTGCATGAGCAAAGAGCAATTTCCGCTCAGGGGTTATTTAATAAAATGGGTTTCCAACATCAATCAACTGACTCAAACTGGTTTATTTGGGTGTTCAGGAGACTTTACATAGGTAGGGTTAAGTTGTGAAGTAAATTCTAAAATAAACCAAAACCTACGATAGAACCAAACTTACCAAAATATTATGCTTACCTAACACCAGTCAATGTTCCCTAATATTTATCAGCGATATGAATATTAAATATTAGTGGACAAAAAACCTCTTGGCTGCCAGAATTATACTTTATTGTACATACATTGATGGTATGGTAGAACGGTTCAATAAGACTTTAGAAACGTACCTGAAGATGGTAGTGAATCAAAAACAAAGTAATTGGGATACATGCATACCACCTTTTCTATTGTCCTACCGTTCCACTGTGCATGAAGCAACGGGAAAGTCTCCAGCCAAGATTATTTTCAGAGACGATTTAAGGCTCCCTATCAACATCATAACCGGCCGAGCAGAAAATTCAAAATCTACTGATGACTACATGAATCACCTGAGATAGCATTTACCTACATTGGATGTGTTCTAGATTATATTATATATAAATTTAATACATTACTTTTAACAAATTTGCATTTTAATCTTTAATTCGTATTATTTGTTGGCAAAACTTAGTTTAATTGTGCTCTTCATTGCACTTTTCACTTTCTCATAATTAAACTGTAGATTTTGCCAACAAATACGATTTAGTAACAGTCATAACAGTAATTAAATGAATAGGAGGAGCTTCTCAAATAAACCGCCATTTAGTACATTCACCACCTCATAGATGGCGCGTGTATCAGGGACCAACTTTAATACATGTACACATGATGTATCAAAAAGAAGATATGATATTGACGCGTCCCAGTTTCGTATGCATTTGCGCATGATGTCACCTTGTGTTAGATTTTCAAATGTATATGGTGCGAAATGCGCGTTATCGTTGGGAAACATCACAGTTTAATTATAATTTATGAAGTTAGTGTTTTATGTATTGTGTGATATACAGTGAGCACGTAAAGGTTGGAATAAATTCGGTAAAATGTTGTACTTATATTGGTACGCAAATAATAATATATTAGACAAAAAAAATTCATAAATTTTAAATTTAACATAAATTATTAAGTTTTTAGACATTTCTTTATTAGACAACTGTACCTACATTGTAGTGCTTATTTTTTGCTCAGTTCCATTTTTAAGCGGGCTTAATTTTTAGTCGAACAGTACCCCTACAACATTTTACCGAATTTATCCCAACCTCGCTGTATAGTTCTAGTGTGCAAGAACACATTTCTCATATAAAAAAGAAAAATATTAAAAAAGGAAGGGATGTTTTATCGTTGCAAAGAGTGGGAATTTGTATATAATTTTTTTAGTTATTGTTTTATTTGTTGCTTTAATTTTAGTATTAGTATGCAAAAATAGAAAATAAATAAGGAAGACGGTAATATTGAAATTCTTTATTAAAATATGCACCTATGGATATGATACCTAATCATGTAGAGAACACACAATGGGTATATTGAATGAAGTTAAGCAAATGCTTTTACTTAAAAATATTTAAAAAGTCTTTATTTTCTAAATAAATAAGAAATTGGTTAGTGAATCTAAGTAGAGCTTTAGGCGATAGCTACAGATAATAATTTTCAAAGTTAAAAGGTCCACTCTTCCAAAATGCAGAAATTTTATATTTAGTTCAAGATTTTTAAGTAAAAGCAAAGCTTGATTTTTATTCAATATACCCAGTATAAATGGGTTGGAACTTTTTTGAATTTAACAACATAGGTCCTATACTACAAATAACTTGACTAAGAACTTTTCAAATTGTGGGTAAGAAGGAGAAACTAAATTAATTTCTGGGACATCTTTAGTTTACAATTTTTGGCATTTTTCTTTTCCTAGATTACAGAATTAAATAGGTTCCTATTTAATTGTCTAATACGAAAATATATTCTAGATCTAAAAAATAATGTTTTTGTCTTATGAGAGCATGAAATTGATGAACTCATATCTGTTAATTTTTTCAAATATTGTTTGCAAATAAATAGATTCTCTGCATTTACGGAATTAAAAATGTACTCGAGTTTCTCAAGATGTGCCATCATTTAAGGAGAAGGTTTTGAAAGGCCTCCCTCACTTAGACGAGAAATCCAGGTCATTTATCCAATCATTTACCTAAAAGTAAAATTTTAAACTTTTGCCATTTACCTTATCTGATTACAAATAACAAAAAGACAACAGTCAAATATATAATACCAGTTTAAAAAAACTCTGCACATTCAACCCAGTGTTCTTGTTTCAATAATCCCATGGTACCACATCTTGAAATTGCCATGGATATCGTGTGGGAAAATAATTTGGTTGTTAATTTCACTTTTTGCCTTCTAGTACCTTTGATATTTTATGGGTAATTTTCAAATACGAAGTGCTCGTTACATCAACAACCTCTTCAATTATTGCCTTATTTATCTCATCTTTCCCATTTAAAATAAACTCATAGTCGGTTTCAATAAAATTCTTATCGCAAACACGAGCAAATTTAACATTAAAACTGTCGCTGTGTTTACACAAATGTTTCCAAACACCTTGGATTTCCTTATTTTTCGGAAAGCTAAAAAACTTGGTAACTGGTACAAAACCCTTGCACGTATTGTCCACAGAACAGCCATACACCCCACACCTCATTTTTCACAAAAACACTAACCTCTGCTATGAACTCGAATGAACACTCAAATAGACACAAAGTTTAGCTCAATATGGCGGACCTCAACACAAGGCGATATCACATTGGCCATGACATGTACATGATATAGTCAAATTATTTTAAGAAGTCCTTACTGGGACTGTCAATCGGTAATTTCGCCATCCTAAGTTGGCATCAATGCAGCAAAAAATGCAACCGGGTCATAAGTCCAGGTCAGTAACGAGCCCATTTGCACAATGAATAACTACTAATAACACGAACAAGAACAACACAGATAACAATAAAACTCACGAAACGTACAAAACCCGTGAATATGTTCACTGCTCAAAGTTTGAACTCTTTTGAACAATCCGGAAAACCTTCACTGTCACTTTCACAATACCGGAATAAAATTTGCCTGAGTACGCACCATAGACGCAGCCGCAAGTAGCTGATTATACCAAAATACCAAAATGAAAGTGTTTCCATGACGTTTGAAATTATTATTAAAATGAGTTGTAGTCATAGTTATTTTCATTCAACAGAATCTAAAACAAACAGAGAAAGACCTAAGAAATAAAATAAACCCATCTGCCATAAAAATTGCTATAAAAGGTACTCGCTGCACAACGAATGGAAATATTATAGTGAAGTGTCAAAATCGTACTGACTTGGAAATCCTTAAAAAAAAGGCGGATACGAAGATACCTGATTATGATGTCCAAATATTACAACTAAAAAAGCTTAGAGTGGAAATAATAGATTATAAAGGTGACCTGGATAAAGGTGAGCTGGAGAGGTGTCTCAAGGAGCAAAGCCAGTTTACAAATGAACACGATGACTTGGAGGTAACATTTGTTCGAAGAAATACAAAAACTAACTCGTGCATAATATTTGTGCAGTGCTCCCCAACATTGTATCATAAACTAATCACAAAAAAGAAAATATTTGTTGGATGGGAAAGATGTCTCGTTTAAGAGGACATTAGAATTTCCTGACGCTACAATTGCCAAGAACACTACCACAAAGCTGATGACTGCAAAAACGAAACTGTGTGCAAAATAGTTTCGTTTTAGTTTGAAAATTTCTATTTCTATTCCTTACCTTCTGTGAGAAATAGGGAATAGGGTAGTTTCCTCTAATCAAATTTTCAAATAAATTGCACATAACTTGATTCATCAAGTCCTAAGATAGCTTTAACCATTTTTTATTTCCCGAATAAGTATCCACAAAGTTAAATTTTCAAAATAAAATTCGAATTTATTTGAATTTGCGTTCGGGACCCGACCGCGTGTTGACGTCATAATAACGAGCCGAACATTTTCATTCGTTTTTTTATCATGTGGTACGGACTTGGACTGGAGACCTAAAGAGATACTTTTTGTTAACCAATGGATTTACCACTCAAAACAAATTTAAAAAATGTGATTATACAGGGTATTCATATTTTTCTGAAGTAATTAATTTTAATAAAACCCTATGTCTCCGCAACTGGGGGCCTCAGGAGCTCCATATTAACCTTAAGTTTGACAGCTCATCCGCTCGTGTGACACGCCAAGTTTGAAGAAAATATCTAGTATACTTCTAGAGATACTAAGAAATATGTGTATTTTTCTCTAAACTTCTACGCCCTGTATAAAAAAAAACTATGGCCCATAGGAGAAAAAAGTATATGAAGAAGTGCCCTTATTTTGACTCCAAGAATACGTGGTTTCATTGTGAAGGTAATCATGCCCCAGGTACATGTGAATTTAAGAAAACAGGACACAGATACAGCTTGTTTATCCAAAAAACATGCAAAGCAACACAGAAATTAACTTAGAAACCAGTGAGAAAAAGTGAATAGCCAGGAGGCTGAAGATGCATACGTTGACAATGACAGTCAGAACTATGGTTTGCCCAGAAATAACCTAACAATCAACGACACAAGTAGCAGAACAATTGTGAAGGTGCTTTTAGACAACAATCCAGTTGACATGGATATAGATTCTGGTAGTGCATATTTTGTGATCGTACACTCAACTTACAAGGTTTTTGATGATGGCCAGCACTTGTATCAAAACCTATCCTGAGTGATTAACAAGATGGAGTGATTCCTATCCTGGGATATGTGGACGTCCAGGTAACCTTCAATCAGCACAAGGCTCGCTTGCCCTTAGCAGTGGCCGAGGCCAACAGAGCAAGTCTGTTCAGTAGGAATTAGTTTCGGGCACTAGGCAGGTAAGCGCGGTAAATTCTTATGCGGACTATGCCAGCGAATTTCCAGCTGTCTTCAGTGAGAAACTCGGAACGTTCAAGGTTCCGCCTGTTTCGTTGGATATAGACAATAGCATAAAACCGATCGCGTTGAAGGTTAGGAAAGTGCCGTTCGCTTTAAAAACCGGGTCGATCTCGAACATGATAGACTAATTTCTCAGGGCGTACTGGAACCAGTTACACGCCCACGTTGGTGTACCCCTATCGTTGTTGTCGCCAAAAACAACAACGAGATAAGAATCTGCGGAGATTATCGAAGTACTTTAAATCAAGCGCTCCGTGTAGACCGTTATCCAGTTCCGTGCAACAAAGACATACTAGCTGCCCTAGCAGGGGGGAAAATTTTCACGAAATTAGATACAGCTAACACCTTGAAGTCTTCTGGGAAACTTATCAGTTTCGCGGACGATACGGTCGTGGTGTATAAGGATAACTCTTAGACAGATCTGAAGATGAAGGTGGAATTAGACATGCAGAATATATTTAGTGCATTCAAATATAAATATCTTACGGTAAACTATGAAAAAACGTTTTTTATGCCTTTTGCCCCAAATAAAAAATATTTACCTATTTATTCATCACTAGAAATTCTTGGTGATGATGGTAAAGAACAAAGCGTAGGAATAGCAACACACGGGTCGCGGAAAATTCTTCGAAAAACATTTGTTCGGAAAAACATTTGTTCGAAAAACATTTATTCGAAAATATCTGTTCGAAAAAACATTTGTTCGAAAAAACATTTGTTTAATTTAATAATAGATTCTTCCTTATCCTATGCCAACTAGGAAAACAGAAAACATCTCGTAAAAGAGTAAGAGAAGACTATAATAATAATAATAATTCTCACCCTCACAATACTCCGATAATGTTACATATTACCTATCTTTGAAAGTTGGAATCCTTTGCGACAATGTGAAAGCCTGGCCGCAAGAACGCGGTCTGGCAGCACAATATGTACTGCAACACTGCTTGAATAAGAGGCATCTTGGTTTGTAGCTTCTTTGGAACCCTGTATATTAGTGTATATTTTGTGTTTCAAAAACTGTGACTCTCACTTGCGGCCAAACCTACTCCTCTGACGGGTTCCAAAGAAGCTACAAACCGAGATACCTCTTATTCAAGCAGTGTTACAGTACATGTGCTGCCAGACCGCATTCTTATGGCCAGGCTTTCACATTGTGGGAAAGGATAAATTTGCCACTTATTTGATGCTATTTTTTTTCTTAATTTATGATCCGATTTGAATGATTTTTTTTGCATTGTAGGTTGGTTCCTTGACAACGTCATAGTTTTCTCTGTTTATGATAAAAAGTTAATTTTCGATTTATACCGGGTGTAACAAAAAATGTTATGTTTTTCCGAAAATTCGTATCACCCTGTGGAGTATACTAGCAACCTAAACATATAGCAGTTGACATTGGACGGTAGGTCCATCTTTCTTCAACATTTTCTTTTTTGGTTTACTTCATTCTCTCTGTTATTAAAGGAGATACATTGTTTTATATCGTAACATGTTTTTATAGACTTTATAATTAAACACAGTCATTGTTAAATGTTTTCAAGTAGGCTATGGAACTTTTCTGACATTTCAAGCGATGTGTCAACAGATGTTGTGTTTTAAAGTTACAAAGGTCAAATAAAATTCGCCATACCGATAAAAACTGTTCGGAAACTGCTTATTAAACGTTCGTTTCATATGCCCAATTACCCGACGAGTATTTTAAACTTGAAAAATGAATCAACCAAAAATTTTATCGGCAGAAGAAGCAGTAAGAGCTTTAACTTTGGTGGATGAAGGCTATTCGATGTCTCATGTTGCTAATGTGATAGGAAGACATCGTTCGACTATAAGTCGTATGGTTGAACGATTTAACGAGACAGGATCTTACTGTCGAAGGTCAGGCCAAGGGCGAAAACGATGTATCGATCCAAGGGATGAGCGTTTTATTAGGCAAAGTGCTCTAAGAAACAGGAATATCACTAGTACTAGGCTGAAAAGTGAGCTTAGAATTGCTCGCCATCATACAATATCGTCTCCAACAATCAGAAAACGTTTAAATGAGGCTGGTTTAAACGGGCAACTGGGCATATGAAACGAACGTTTAATAAGCAGTTTCCGAACAGTTTTTATCGGTATGGCGAATTTTATTTGACCTTTGTAAGTTTAAAACACAACATCTGTTGACACATTGCTTGAAATATCAGAAAAGTTCCATAGCCTACTTGAAAACATTTAACAATGACTGTGTTGAATTATAACGTTCTTTTTTTTACTTCAGAATTAAACTTTTTTACAAAATTACTTTTTCTTTGCAGTCGGTCTGATTTTTGAATATTAAATATTTGACAAACGGAAATTTATACTGTTTAATATATTTCCCGTTCTGATTTCCCTTTCTAGATGCGGGGGCTACCTTATAGCCTCTTTTATCAGAACCCTGTCGGAACGGAATGCTCAGGCGCCAGTTTTTTAGTGCGGTATGCTCCGCTTTTACCCAGGATAGCTTTCGTCAGAGAAAAATAATTCCAGAGTGCAAATGTGGTGTGTTTGAGGGATAGGAGCAAAATTAAACAATATTTCAAGACATCGTATATTGACTAAACAACGTAGGTAATGAATTCTTAAATAAATACTACAAAATAAGTCCGGCGAGTCGCGATCGGGGGGCCCACGGGAGTTCTGTAAGTAAAAGAAACAACACGACTTTAGTATTAACCTAGGGTTGCTAGACGTGGCTTGCTTGCGGTACTTTAAATGCCCTAACGGTTAACGTAAGCAACGGAAAAGCTAGAAGCAAGCTCAAAATATTCGGTTCGGATTCTAGGTTACGGTTAAGCAACGGATTTGACGGCTAGCAAAGTTCGGATAGCTAAGGGCCGCGGTAGGCCGTAGGTTGGGGCAAAGTTCACACTTTTCCCCCTGGTAGAGAATATTCGAAGAGCGAAATTGCTAGCACGTTCCTCGGTTGTCTAACCTGAATTAAATTATTGATAAATGCGTGATTAGCTAAAGGGCTGCGGTAGGCAGACGGTTGGGGCAAAGTTCACACTTTTCCCCCTGGTAGAGAATATTCGAAGAGTGCAAATTACTAACCTGGAATTTAGCGGGCAAAAGACCCGGTCGAAGCAGTGGAAGCCGTGGAAGCAGTGGAAGCAGGCCTCCGTGGCTTCCGCAGGCTGTCTTATAGCCGGCCACCACGTGACCAAGCGGCGTGCGGCGCAGTCCATTGGTCGGCGTCGCCGACGTGGATTCGCAAGCGATTCTAGCTGCAATTTGAGTTAGTAACCCGGTTCTACCCTTATCCGGTATCCCTCAACCCTTATGGTAACATAAGAATTTATTATTAAGCGGCGGAAAGCCGGAAAATAATCAAAACCAGGATTTAATTAAATGCAATGGAACTCTCGAATAACGGCCTACTATGTAGAAAGTCATCGGTGTGAATATATATAAACTACTACGGCGGATAGCCGGCCGTTAAAAATAGCGCGGCCAGGAATTAGGCGGGTGTAAAATAAAAATTAAAACCGGAAACTAGTAACTTCGTTACAGAATTATAAAGTCTATAAAAACATGTTACGATATAAAACTTTGTATCTCCTTTAATAACAGAGATAATGAAGTAAACCAAAAAAGGAAATGTTGAAGAAAGATGGACCTACCGTCCAATGTCAACTGCTATATGTTTCGGTTGCTAGTATACTCCACAGGGTGATACGAATTTTCGGAGAAAACATAACATTTTTGTTACACCCGGTATAAATCGAAAATGAACTTTTTATCATAAACAGCGAAAACTATGACATTGTCAAGGAACCAACCTACAATGCAACAAAAAATCATTCAAATCAGATCATAAATTCAGAAAAAAAATAGCATCAAATAAGTGGCAAATTTATGATGTTGCGTTAATTTTGTCCAGGAGTTTATTAAACGTTCAATACCTTAAAGTTTTATACTACAGTTTTGTACAGTCAAGACTTCAGTATGGCATCTAAAATAATTTCCATTTTACACAAAACGACAACCAAGACATTACATTATTTAGGGAACCCACCAGTATAAATTATTTTAAATTTCCCTCCTCATTTAGGGTTAAAAATGGCCGCCAAATTATTCCCCCGGTCGGACGTCTCTCTTGCGCGGTATAGGTTGCTATAGGTATATGGGGCCAACAAGCCCGAAACAGGTACCTGTCATGGTCTGCACACCTCCGAAAGACCCATACATAATTTCCATTAGATATTGGAAACTAGTTTGGTGTTGCCAATTACCAAAGCATTTTGTCCCATATGCCACGAGCCATTTCTTTTAAAATTATAATGGGGACACTAAATATTCATTTTATTGAACACACTGTTAGACAGACTTCATCCCGATTTTACCAAGCAAATGCTAACCAAACAAGAGAGACAGTGTGAGACAAACGTACCAGCATGAACATTTAAAGAAGAAGTTACTGTTTTTGCCCGATCATACACAGCCGGAGATAAGTGGATTGCTTCAACGATTGGAAAGTGACAGGTCCGCTGAGCTACGAAGTTTCAACGCCTGTTGGAAAAAACTTACACAGCCATACAGATCAATTGCGAACACGACATGGTGTTCAATCTGCGTGACCTGCTACGTCCCCTGATGTGTGCGACTCTCCGAGAGAAGAGTCCGATGTTCCTGTTCCTGTGACCCCGTCGTCTGAAGCTGCAGAAGTCGAGTTTCCAGCGAACCCTATTCCTGAAGAAGTCGAGCTGCGCCGCAGAAGTGCGCGCGAGAAGTAACCTCCGAAGTATAGTACGTACGCATTTATACCGTTGATCTTTTGCCTACCATAAAACGGTCATTATCAGTATCAGCGTTGTATTAGTCTTGTCTTAGTGTATTTCTATTTAGTTTAGAATAATAATAATAATAATAATTCTCACCCTCACAAATACTCCAAACTAGGAGTACCCCAGAAGCAACCACATTCTTGTGCGGGGGAGGGGGGCAATTACTATTATTTTGTCTTCGTTGCCATTTGCGGCTAGGGCCGACTTTTTTCCGATAGAACTAGGATAGCATTCGCTCAAGTACTACGGAAAACCCTAGAAAACCGTAGTAATCCCAGTGAGTGTAGGACAATTAGTAAATCACACGGATAAAGCTATTTAGGAGCAATACCATGAATCCACATTTGTCCAGCGCTCTTGGCCATAGCGGTGTTTTTCTTTAAAGACATGTGCATGTGCCTGTCTCGAACCAAGGTCGATCAAAGGCAGAAAAACATGCAGCCTAAAAAGTCAGCGCCGGTACGAGTGCGCCACCGGAATGTCTACTTATTTTAAAATAGAAATAAATAAATATCTCAATAACTTTTAAGCCGACCCTGCACCCCAGTAATATATTATACCTATATACAATGGGGTATTATCAGGTAGTTGATTTATTTCAGAAAGGTCATCGGTATAAATCCGTACACACTATACTTAGAGACTATACCTAGTAGTCTCATCAAAGAGGAGGAGTGTGGTGTATTCAACCAAAGCAGAGTATAGACAGTTGAAATCAGCTGGTATAGTTAGATAAATAATAAAAAGTAATACTCGCGCATTCCGCAAGATATTACAGATAAATGTAGTTGAGTTTCCGAATAAATAGTTGATCCCGGAATTACTATTCTATTCCCTGTCCTCCCAGACACTACATTGATACATGTAGATAGGTTCCTGTGGTCAGAGATTTTTATGCCCATGGAATCTCCCCCAAATTATTTTTCATCCACAAAACTGATGACTTGAAAATTTTTATTTGGTAAGTTTCCCGTGGTGTACCTATGTCTGCCCCGATTTTTTTGAAATTTTGGCTACCCCCCTATTTTCGAGGTCCCTGAACACGAATCTGACCTTAGTTTTTGGTGCTCGGACGTAGTTTCCGAGAAAATGAATTTTCAAATTTCCTTTTAACATCTCCCTTTTCACGGCGATATTTGTGGTTATAATTTAGATGAATTTGGCTCAAACTGATCACCACACTATTTTGCATCTTTTGCAACATCGAAATTTCGCGAAAACCCGCGGAAAAACCGAAATTTTGAAAGATTTATGCCGTGTTTACGTCCAGCCCGGTCGCTGTTTTTGCCCGACATTCGGTGCACGCCGAATGATTAGTTTGAGCTGCATATTGTAAAATTCATCCGGATTATAACCACAAATATTGCCGTGTAAAGTAAGGTATCAAAAGCAAATTTGAAAATTCATTTTCTCAAACTACGTCCGAGCGCCAAAAGCTAAGGTCAGATTCGTATTCAGGGACCTCGAAAATAGGGGGGTAGCCAAAATTTCAAAAAAATCAGGGCAGACATACACCAAGGGAAAGTTTTACCATTTATGATTCTGTTAAAAAGTGACATTGTCCTAACTCTCCCAATTCAGGATCTCTAGGTACCCCTACAGTTATTATTCAATAATATATTCACAGCATTACCTTCTTGGAATTGTAATGGTTTCTTTAAATTTTGTGTGGATATCTTCTGCCTTTTTCTTGTCTCCTGCAGTTAGTAACCCTACATTTGATCTAGGGTTAACAAATGTAATATTCAATTTCTCAGCTTGAAATTCTGTCCCGGCAAGTTCAGCCGTAGATAAAAATTCTTGAAATGAAGATTCCTCTGTCACCGATTGCAAATTTAGGCGACCCCAATCATATCCATCTTGGATTTCTGTTGTGTGAAGCTGAAAATTATTGCTTTGTAATAAGTTATTATGGCACAACCTTTACCTATTATTAGCAGAACAGGTATGTATAATAATTTTGGTGAACTAGGCTCAATTTATTAATTAGAAATTAATAAAACATAGGAAATACTTACCATTGTATTTTCCGAAACCATTTTTCGATTTTTATTATTAGAACCAAATCTATCTTTAATTAAAGCTCGTCCTAAAGTGCTCGAGGATTTTGATTTATTTTTCTTGCCACCCATATTTCCGATTTTGTCTTATTATAATAGATATTGATATCTGTTCTGTAAGACACAAAATATATAGGTTACTGTAAGATAGAAGTCCCTATCCCTAACCCTAACTAACTTATAATTTTTTTATTTTCTGGACATTTCAACTTGCAGAGCACAAAATATATAAGTTAGGTTGTTGTTGTTTTAATCAACTTATTGGACTCGGCAGCTAAAGATCATTATCCATACTCGTCTCACAAAAAATCAGGACCTTTATTTTATGTTCGAGGATAAAAAAAATGGCGTACGCGTGTAGTGTAGGGTCAAGGTTGAGCCTTGGTGTAGGGTTCCTTTATTAAGGAACCCTATATAGTGTAGTGCACGTCTGACTTCTGTCCCCACGGCGGACGACAGTGAACTATTACAGGTTAGGTTGTCGTCGTTCTTCTTTTTCTTCATATATTTTTTGGCCGCTGCCCTTCCGAGCAACTTAGCCACTCGGAGCCTTAGCCTCCTCTACGTTGAGTCGGGCTTGTCCAGCTTTTGCTGTTCCCACCCAACTTGGTATCTTACTTTTTTAACTTTTCTCCTAGGTTTTTTCTTCGTGCTGTGTACACTCAACTTAATGACCTTGTTCTCCCGCGATTCTCTTGTTTCGGCTTTTCCCTCTTCAAATTTGCTCTTCCTTTTTAATATTTTCTCTTCTTACGGGATCTCCATAATTGTACTTTATCTCTTGTGGGATTAAAATGTCATCTTCCACTTTTCTCTCCTTTGGGTCTAAAATGTCGCTGTATCCGTCCAACCTAGTACAAGTCCTTTTCCTTGTAGCTCCTGTCTTCTGTCGTGTCTATAAGCTGGACCAACACCAAGAACGTTAGTCTGGTTTAACGTTCTTGGACCAACACTATATTAAAGACCCGAGCATGCCGTCGTATTTCATTGTTGTTTACGGATTGGGGTGGCGCTACACGACGAAAAAAATTATAGGTTATAGGAGGGCATTCTGGGGGTATTGGAATGTCAGTTTCTGACGTTTAAAAAATCCAAAATTTTAAATATCCAGCTTTATTACGATTTACCTTCTTTTTACGGTAACGAATTGTCTTTTAATCCAGTATTTGGCAGGTTTATCCTATTAATACGGCTTTTCGAGGTAGATAGATTTGTTTGTGATAACATGAAATTTTCGCGCACATGAAGAAAATGGCATGCAAAGACCATTAGGTGAATTTCAGGAGAACAAACACTATTTTGGAATTATGGTATGATCTGATCAACCAGCCGAAGAAGCGAAAATTGAAGATATTATTTTGGAAGAGTATTTTTTAACGTATGCAGGAATGAAAATAGAAAATTTTGTGTATAGCTTCAAAGCGAACCAATAGTCCTCCATATAAAGAAGAAACTGAAAAATCTAATGTGTTTTATGCTTTCACATACTACAACTGGCCATGGACTGCGGTTCAAACCAAAAGGTACCAAATACTCTTGCTTGCTTTTTAGACTCGCTTTTCTTAGAAAATGTATGGAAATATGCTATATGAATTTGTCAAATTAGAGGGACATAACAAACAAATATTTTATTTTATTTTGAATATTAACTTCGTTGTAACAGACATATTTGCATGTTTTTATTTTATAAAAGATTATGCAACAATGGTGTTTTAACTGAAACCACCGTGTAAATTTGTTTCGTCATATAGCGCCAGTGGCGATCGCTTCAAACCGCGCTATGCACAGGTCTTTAATATAGTGTTATTAGCATAGATAAAGGATTTATATATAGGGAGTTATTTGTGTTGGTCCAGCTATAAGTCATAACTCTAGCCCATGATACACAAATAACGGTATGCCAGCTAGGAGAACAAAAATTAAACTCTTCTGCGCATCTACGTCACTTCGACAAAAGCGCGGCCAACTTATAAAAAATAGTCCAGAAATTAGTCTTGCTGACATACGTCAGTTATCAATTTCGCGTCAAGTTAAATCCAAAGATAGAATGTAGGCACCTTGAGACACTTTGGTGTATATATGGTTGCCTGGCTCACTATAAAACGAGTCAAATTTCCGTTTAAAAATAAAAGTAAGCCATGATTTTGTCGAATAAGCGTCACCGTTGACGTCACAGCACCTTCGCGCAGGCATACCGTTTTCTGTGTATCGTGGTGTATCGTTGTCGTTTCCTCTGAGTCGGCGGGCGGAGGAGGGCTCCGGCATGCGAAGGAACTCGGAAAGGCAGGGAAAGGGATGAAATAAAATAGGATACCCACCAAGAGAAGAATCAGTGTTTATAATAATTCAAGTTTCCAAGTTGGGTAAACTTTGAGCTCGCAAGAGCTATTGGAAGATATAGATGAGTGTATTGTATCAGTGTGTTCAAGTTCCCAAGTATTCATCAGTGTTTTAAAATTCAAGAAAATCGAGTGTACACATCACGAAAAAAAAACCAAGAAAGTAACAAAGTAAGGTATCAAGTTGGGAGGGAACAGCAAAAGCTGGACCTACACCGACACTGTATTAAAGATCCGAGCATGACGGCATATTTCATTGTTATTTGCGGACTGGGGTGGCGCTACTCGACGAAAAAAATGGCGACTTATAAGTTATCACAGGGGTATTCTGTGGTGATAGCTATGTCAGTTTCTGACATTTTGAATATCACATCACATATTTTAAATATCCATGCTTTATCACCATTTCCGTCTTTTCTACGGTCACGAATTTTCGTTGCGTTCAATATTTTGTCAGTTTTGTCATATTGTTATAGGTAGATTTGTTTGTGATAACATGAAATTTTCATGCTCATGAAGAAAATCGTAAGCACAGACCATTATGTGAATTGCAGAAGAATAAACACTGTTTTGAAATTAAGGGATGATCTGTTCAAGCAGCTGAAGAAGCTAGAATTCTGGATATTATATTTTGGAGAGTGTTTTGTAACGTGTGCAAGAATGAAAATAGAAAATTTTGTTTACTTATATCTCCAAAGCAAACCAATGGTCCACTGTATAGGAAGAAACTGAAAAATCTAAAACCGAAAGGTACCAAAACACTCTTGCTTGCTTGCTTTTTAGACTCGCTTTTCTTAATAAAATCTACAAATGTATGCCATGTAAGCTTGTCAAATTAAAGGAACATAACAAACAAGCATTTTATTTTATTTTGGATGTTAAATTCGTTGTAAGACTCATTTATTTTATAAAAAATTCTGCGACAATGGTGTTTTTAACATTAATCCACCCTGTCGATTTTTTGCGTCGTGTGACGATCGCTTGAAACAGCGCTATGCACAGTATGCACTTGTCTTATAATACTTATAGTGTCGGTTCAGGCTGGACTGGACTTGGACATACCCGCAGCCACTAAAAAATCCCGGCCGTGGCGCGGCGCGAACGCGAACTCACATGGCATTAGGAGTTCTAGCATTGCATACGTTTACCATTGCTTCACTTGTAAAATAGTGTAGGAAAAATGCAATACATTGGAATTATTGTAAATATTTTATTATTTTATTTGGATAAATTTAGGCACTCAAGGCTAAAAAATATTAACAACAAAATACGTGAGTTCGCGGCGCGCCCCGAGTGGCTAAATTGTTCGGAAAGACAAAGGCAGAGGCCAGAAAAAGACAGGAAGAAGAAGAACAATTACCTAAATAAATTTTATATACTTTTATTTTTATACAATTTTGTGGTTTTTATAACCTATATATTTTGTGGTGGTTTGTTTTTATCCGTTTTTATAATATATGCTTAGTGGAAAAATGGATTTTAATAAAAGCTGGGAAATGTATGATATTAATAATAAATACTTTTTGTACTTGTATGTTTATTTACTATATATATTTTAGAATTTTAATAATAATGATTCTGGTTGTGTCTGAATTTTCTGTGAATGCAAAGCATTTTAAAGTTTGGGGACCTGGTTTAGAGTCTGACAAAATTGTAATGCCTGCAAGATACTTTTTTATAGAAGCTGTGGATATCAATAATGCTAGGTAAATAGTGTAAATAAATATAGGTATGGATTTTAACCTTTACTGTTAATTTTTTTGTAGTGTAATACTACCTTTTGAAGAAAAATTTACAGTTAAAATAAATGGTTTAAGTAATTCTAACAATCAATGTAGGATTTGGACAAACCTATTAAAAAGGAATGATGGGTCAGTTATTGTAAGGTACAAAGTTTACGAACCCTGTAGAAAAATGACCATTAATATACAATACAAAAATGAACCTGTAGCGGATTCTCCGTATCTTATTGGTCATACAGTATACCCGGATGAATGCATCTGTCCAGATAAAGATTTAGAATCAATCATAAATAAATGGGACTGTGGAGCAATTCCGCTACAAATAAGTATGGATTTAAAGGAATTTGACAAAATCAATTGGGACAAGTTAAGGAATAATGTAAGTAATAGGTAGGTCCTTACGTAGATTATAACCGATTTCATGTCTGGGCGGTGGTGCACGAGTGGGTCCGTCATGGTACCCACGCTTTGGCACCGCTAGTCATGGGTTCGATTCCCACTGCGGTAGTGCCCGGGGTGTGGTGTGCTTGTCTTTAGGATTAAGAAATTTACCCAACTTATAAGGAGGTGGTGAATGCCCCATAGTGGCTAAATTGTTCGAAAAAAGAGCAGAGACCATAAAAAGAAATAAAAAAATAACTGATGTCACACGATGGACTAGTAATTACCAGTATTTACTTTCGTCATTCACGTGGTTATAATGTGATATTTTCAGTGTATAGCAGCAGTAAACATTCATTTACACAAGTAGGTACTTGATAATTGCTGAAAGTATCCCGATTTTATATAAATAATAAATTTTTATGCACATGTTTGGGCGTCAGTTTGACAACAAGGACAATTTCTCCAAATATACCTACGGCATTAATGATAAAAAATGAAGCTTAGCCGGATAGTCCCAAGAGATTTTCTTCAATCCAACACAATAGGAACAACAAGAACTTTAGTGGTTTTCGAAAAAATTACCTAAAAAAATATTCAAAACACAACCATACACCCATGAAGGGGTATTGATGGTTGCATAACAAGCAATTTTTTTAGTCGAGGCCTTTTTGAAAAGATGGCTCTCACGTCCGACATACCAACAGTGTGGCCATGAGCGCGATTTGGACAAAACATGGCGGATGGCGGGATATTTGAATGTGTCAGCATAAGTGAAACAAGAGCTATATGAATGACTATTAAATTGTAAACAAAGGTAAACTAACCTCGCAAAGATAAGAATTATTAGTGGGTGTCCAATCAGCCCGCCTTACTTGTGCTTTCGGGATCTCTTTTAAACACTTTTATTGAAAAACCTTGCTCTGTTCTGTTTCTACATGTATATGCTGCACAACCAACCATTGCAATGAAAGTATTCTGATCAAATCAGACAAATACGAGACTAAACCATTTTGGTCGCACGTGCGCTGCTCTGAAAGAATCCCTAGTTAATGTTTTGTGAACTAAATCACTAAATAAAAGCACACTTCAACGCAATAACTTCAACACATCCAACGTATTTTTACAAAATTTTTTTAACATTTTTGAGCGTGTCAGGCGTCAGATGCAAAAATCTGTAAGATCATGCCAAAAGCCAAAATTACGGCCTTCTAGATTGTCGCGTGACTCGTTCAATGCGCAGTAGTCTAAAATGTCAAAATTTGTTTGTAAAAATACATTGGAAGTGTTGAAGACATTGCGTTGAATTGTGCTTTTATTTAGTGTTTTAGTTCACAAAACATAAACTAGGGTTTCCTTCAGATTAGCGGGCGTGCGGCCAGAGCGGTTTAGTTTCTTATTTGTCTGATTTGATCAGACTACTTTCATTTGCAATGATTGGTTGTGCAGCATATGGGTGGAGAAACAGAACAGAGCAAGGTTTTTTATGAAAGTGTTTCCAAGGGATCCCGAAAGGAGGAAACAGTGGCCTGCACAAGTAAGGCGGGCTGATTGGACACCCACTAATAATTCTAATCTTTGCGAGGTTAGTTTACCTATGTCTACCTTCTACCTGGGTGGAAACAGACAGTTGCGTATTTTTTTGGGTAGTTCTGTAGATGGCAGTGAAACATTATTTATGAAAGAGTGCAAAATATTTCAGCATTTACCAGAGTCATAATTTTAAAACAAAGCTTATACCTACATAAATAGCGAGTAAAAAATGTAAAGAGAAAAACAAATTTATGCTACCAAATCTGAAATGGCTGTTTAGTTATAAAATAATTTAGTACATTCTTTAGTGGTTTTATTTATACCTATCAAGTGGGATTCTCACTTGTACAATTCATTGGCGCAACTCGATTGCACTGTCAAAAATTTAATTTATATTTTTTGAGACAGCAATCGAGTTGCTGCAACGAATTACATAAGCGAGAATATCATTTCACATATGCAATCAACAGATGCAATGTTATGTGGGTACACAGAAATGGAGACGGCGTAGGTATCTCTTCCCCCTAAAAAACTATTTTCAGAACCCACTTCTTTTTTTGATTTTTTTTCTTGTTTTTCGATTAAATAATTTTCTGTAGGTAGTAAGACAAAACTTATAAATAAAAGTTATTCAGAATAGGAAACTGTGGATGATGGAAAATTTTTTGACAATCCTAGGCCCACTTTGCGTTTCCTGCAATATTTTCCAAAATACAAAGTAGGCCTAGAATCGTAAAATTTTGTTATCATGCGCAGTTTTCCATTCTGGGGAAGTTTTCTTAATACAGTTTTGTCGTACTATTTACAGAAAACCATTTATTTGACAAAAAGAGAATACAATCAAAAAATCGAAGTAGGCCTAACGCTTTGAAATTTTGTACACTTAAGTAGCTTACCACGCTGAGCAAATTTTCTTTATAACTTTTTTCATTATCTCTACAAATAGAGGTAGTTTACTCTTATACTAATTAACGTTTCTTTAATTTTCTGGTCACCCAGTATAAGTCATGTCAACTTTTTCCATGCCAATTTTATTTTAAGAACAAGCAGACTTTTTTTATGAAGAATGACTTTCTTCGAAGAATTGAAAATAAAAAATTTTACAAGTATAGTTAAGTCCATCCGTGGACACACTGTATATATATTTTTTTCATTTTCAAAAAGCTTTTCATTAGGTATAATGCTGTCACATTCAAATCTCCTGCCTTGACCGCCATCCGCCATGTTTTGTCCAAATCGCGCTCATGCAGACGAGTGTGAAAACAGCCACGGTTTTTCATCCACCGTTTTGTAAAAATCCCGTCCACAAAAAATCCGGCAACACTGCATTCGTCACGCGAAACACTCTCTCCACGGCCATCCACGGTTTTGCTTTACTCATAGAACGTTATTAAATCTTCTTCCAAGGGACCAAATTTTAAATTTTCAGCGAAATGTACGATATTGCTGGCACCTGACAAACAGCGGCAGAAATATGGCCTTCACGTGGACCAGTTCAAAACCTTTGGCCCGCGATTTGGGGAGAAGCTGGAATTTAAAAACATTAAAAATTCGCGTTTTTTGGCAAATAAAAATTATTAGCTTCTTTATCGGGACATGTGCGCTATTGCCGATAGTTGCTAAATATTCGCTAGTATATGCCCTTCACCTGGACTAGTTCAAAACCTTTGGCCGGCGATTTGGAGAGAAGGTGGAATTTAAAAACTTTAAAAATTCGCGTTTTTTGGCAAATAAAAATTATTAGCTATTTTATCGTGAGATGTGCGCTATTGCCGATAGTGGCTAAATATTCACTAGTATATGCCCTTCACCTGGACTAGTTCAAAACCTTTGGCCGGCGGTTTGGGGAGAAGCTGGAATTTAAAAACTTACAAAAATCGCGTTTGTTTGCAAAAAAAATTATTAGCTGTTTTATCGGGAGATGTGCGCCATTGGCGATAGTGGCTAAATATTCACTAGTATATGCCCTTCACCTGGACTAGTTCAAAACCTTTGGACGGCGGTTTGGGGAGAAGCTGGAATTTAAAAACTTTAAAAAATCGCGTTTGTTTGCAAAAAAAATTATTAGCTGCTTTATCGGGAGATGTGCGCCATTGGCGATAGTTGCTAAATATTCACTAGTATATGCCCTTCACCTGGACTAGTTCAAAACCTTTGGCCGGCGGTTTGGGGAGAAGCTGGAATTTAAAAACTTTAAAAAATCGCGTTTGTTTGCAAAAAAAATATTAGCTATTTTATCGGGAGATGTGCGCTATTGGCGATAGTTGCTAAATATTCACTAGTAAATGCCCTTCACCTGGACTAGTTCAAAACCTTTGGCTGGCGGTTTGGGGAGAAGCTGGAATTTAAAAACTTTAAAAATCGCGTTTTTTTGGCATATAAAAATTATTAGCTATTTTATCGGGAGATGTGCGCTATTGCCGATAGTGGCTAAATATTCACTAGTATATGCCCTTCACCTGGACTAGTTCAAAACCTTTGGCCGGCGATTTGGGGAGAAGCTGGAATCCTTGTTTATGAGACTAGTTAGCTTTTGCTTATGGCGGAATTTCTATATATTAATAGATTTAGTTGCTTGTGTCGGCCTCTAAGGACCAAATCTAGAACTAACGGAGATTTGATTCACAAGGCGCCACCTATTATCAAAATCTAAAACTAACGGAGACCTATGATTGGATTCACAAGGCGCCACCTATTATCAAAATCTAAAACTAATGGAGATGTGATGATCGGATTCACAAGGTCGCCACCTATTATCAAAATCAAAAACCTTAGCGCTTCTTACTCGATCTCGTTTAGAAACCTGTCACGCTATGCAGATCCCATACGGTGTATATTCGCAGACTTATCGATCGGCAATGACGTCACTGGAGCCCTCAGCCGGTTTGTCTACACAGCCGACCAGAGTAATAAAAACGGTTGAAAACGATTTTTTCTATAGTTTTTGTATCGATCGCTGAGTCATCACCGGAGAACATTGTTCGCACCATGCCTCGCAAGGTCATTATATTCTTCCCTCGCTAGGTCGACGCATTATATTACAAATGAATTTTAGGTGTTGAAAATAATTACGGAAACAATAATTATAATAAAGTTTATTCAGATATTTACAATTATATACCTAGCTATATATAAAAAGGCCACCGTTTATAGCACTAAAAAAAACTCAGCTGGCATGCTAGAAAATTTTAAAACTGTCCGAGATAGTTTTACCTTTACCACAGGATAAACAATACCTTTACCAATACCTCCTGAGAAATTTCCAAGATTTGCAAAATAGTAGTTATGTTGTGAAATATAGCGTTGATTTCCATCGACGAATGTAGGTATACAGGGTGAGTTTTTTTCGATGCCCACTATGGGGATCTCGGAAACTAGCAGAGCTAGAACAAAGGTTAAATGGGAAAAGAATTGCGGTTTTGAATGCTCCGTCTAATGCCTCTTTTGAAATTTTAAAAAAGTTCATGCCTCACTGGATATTTTGAAAAGAGTGTTTTTTTGCTATTTTTCATAGGATCTCTGTAGCTCCCTTATTTCTGATTATACAGAAAAACTCTAGAGACAAAAATTGTAGATAATTTTGGGCTTAATAAGATAATCTAATCCAATTTTTTATGTTGTTTCTGATTTTTGAGATGTGACATAAACTTGTTTTTTTTTTAAATGTAAATCATAGTTGGCTAAGGCCTTATAAAATCGGCCATTTTTTGAGCTTTCCAAAGATATAGGTAATACTCGACATAGTTATTATAAAAAATAGAAGAGCTATGGCTATTCTGATTCTTTTTTCAAAATTTTCACATAGTCTTCCTAATATTTTGTTTTTAGCTGGTATCAAAATGTAACAAAATAAAACAAAAATTAAAAAACTCAAATTCAAATTATTATTATTTTAAAAGGTCACCTTTTAAAATAAAAAAGGTGTTCAAACAATCTCATTATTATTTACGCAAATATTGCATCTTTTTAAAACTGAATTTGTCGCCTTTCTTAGAGAGCGCCTGTCAATACTGGCAATTGCTTCTAAAACAGCTGCTCTTAATTCAACAATTGTCTCGTACTTTATTTTGTACTATTCCCCACAAAAGGAAATCCAAAACAGACAAATTGGGGGATCTGGGCTGCCAGGAGATAGGTATATTTCTCCCTATCAAACTATTTGGATATAGCTGATCTAGGCAATTTCTTACGGGCAGATAATTATGTGATGGAGCTCCATCATGATCATTTTTGTTTTATTTTGTTACATTTTGTTACCAGCTAAAAATAAAATATTTGAAAGTTTGAAGTATGTCTTATTATAAAATACAACGTAATTATGAAAATATTCCATGGCTGACTATGTGAAAATTAAGAAAAAAATCAGAAAATTAGCCATAGCTATTTTATTTGTTATAATAACTATGCAGAGTATTATATTTTTGAAAAGCTCAAAAAATGGCCGATTTGATAAGGCCACAGCCAACTATGATTTACATTTAAAAAAACACAAGTCTATGTCATATCTCAAAAATCACAAACAACATAAAAAATTGGATTACGTATCTACAATTTTTGTCTCTACAGTTTTTCTGTATAATCAGAAATAACGAAGCTACAGAGATCTGATGAAATAGCAAAAAATCACTATTTTCAAAATATCTAGTGAGCCATGAACTTTTTTAAAAATCCAAAAGGGGCATGTAACAGAAAAACGTGAGGGGTGTGTTCTGTGGCAAATAAAAATATCCCAGATGGTCTTCGAGGGTCTACGTTTATTTTGTAGAAAAAAATATGCCCTACAGTGCTGTAGAAAAAAGAAACATAATTAGTTAAATTTTAAACGCTTCAAAAAGTTACATGTTCATTACCTGGTACTAAGCCCGCGGTGATTCAAATTTTATATAATGTTGAATATTAGCGTTTCACTATAAAGACACCAGCACAAAGGCTCGACGACCAATAACTTGAAACGACCGAAAAAAGCAGCCGCATGGACTTTTTATTTAGAGTGCGTAAAAAGTAAAATTCGCCCGAAAATGAACAAGCCAAATGGAGCCATCTATGGAGCCAACACAACAAATTCAATAACACAACATGACCAAAATGCAGGACTCCGCTACATCAGCCTCCCCAAGCCCTTTGATCACTGATATACAGAGTACAAAGGGATTAAGAACCTGCACCTTAATCAAAACAGCTTATTTATGAAAAGGCTTTAAATGGCTCGCATGGAAAGAGCCCCTTTCTTTTTTAGTCTGGGGGTCCTCCAATACGTAAGTTGCGAAACTGATAAGTTTTTTTATGCGAAAAGGGCCCGAAAAAAGCAACATCATTTTCTTTGTTTCTGCGGTAAGTGCGGAAGACACGGGATTCATGCGCAGCAACACCAAATCTCCGGGTTCGAAATTACGGTAGGGCCTACTGGGAAAATTGACAGCTCGGCGCGCGGCCCTGCCTTCAAGGGTCTCCCGGGCTAGCACCAACTTCTCTCCGTGGGACATCGCGTTGGTCCGGCTCTCCGAATCGCGTAGTGGAGGGGGCAACACATAGTTGGTCTCATTGAAATGCAATTCACTGGGGGTGAAGCCAGTCGACTCGTGGACGACATTGTTTAAAAAAAACTCGAAATTACTGACTTCAAACGCCCATCGGGTATTTTTGTCGTGACAATATGCTCGACACAGCCTTCCTAACTCCCTCATAACGCGCTCGGAAACATTAGATTGAGGGTGACGTATAGAACTAAAAATCAAATTTATACCCAACGAAGTTAGAGTTGTTTTCCAGGACTTGCTCGTAAATTGTGTGCCATGATCTGATAGTATACTTTCGGGCCGCCCAACCTGGGGAAAATACTTTAAAACCAACCGGTTGAGGCAAGCACGGGTAGTCGCCTTCCTGAGGGGGTACAGAGCGACGAACTTGGAAAAAACGTCTAGGACCACAAGTAAGAAAGTAGCGCCTCCCCTGCTGGCAGGCAAAGGCCCGTATAAATCTAACGCGACGAGCTCGCCTTTCGAGTGAGGCACTATCGGATTGATAGGAGGCTTAGGTAAAACCGCATGCTTAGTTTTTTGACAAATGGCGCATACCCGAACTACCCTCTTTATATCCTTTTGCATATTTGGCCACCAGACTTCTCGCCTCAGCGCGCACCAGGTCTTGAACACCCCGAAATGTCCGATCCCTTCGTGGAAATATTTACAAAACATCGAGGTCAAGGATTGGGGAACGCAGAGCAAGCATGGCTCGTCCATAGCCTGCCGGTAATACAGCAAATCATTCTTCAACACGAAACGCGACCGCAACTCATTGTCCGCGACCCAGGTTTCTATAATATGACGGAGTTTCGGATCCTCTCGCTGCAAGGACTTAAGGTTTTTCAGCATTCGCTCGAAATCCGGGGGCATTTTAAAATTGGATAATATCTTGAAACATTTATCCGAAGGTGAGGCATCGAGCGCGCCCGAAAAACGGGACAAAGCATCGGACACGAAGTTCTCTCTGCCCGAGATATATTTAATATCGAAATCAAACTCCTGGAGAGTAAGCGCCCAACGCGTAATCCGCGGTGACAGCAATCTACACGTATTCAAGTACGTAAGCGCCCTATTATCGGTGAAAAGTGTAAATTTTTTCCCCAACAGATAAGTGCGGTAACGCTGAATGGCCCACACGGCGGCCAATATTTCTTTCTCGCTCCCGCTGTAGCGCACCTCGCGCGGAAGCAACGTACGACTCGCCCAAGCGACAACCTTTTTTTCTCCATCGACTATCTGGAACAAATGCGCTCCGAGCGCGACATCACTTGCGTCCACACACAGATTCCACGATAAGTCCGGTCGGGGGTGGTATAACATCGTCGCCGATTTCAGTAACGACTTAATCTCGTCAAAAGCGCATTGCTCGGTTTTTCCCCATCGCCATGACTCCTTTTTACGTAATAATTTGGTTAGCGGTTCGCAAACGGCCGAAAAGTGAGGACAGAAATGCCTATCGAAATTGCACAACCCTATAAACTTTTGCAGCTCCTTTACATTTCTCGGAACGCGGTAATCGGATACTGCTTGTACGCGGTCCTCCGATGGGTGAACTCCGTCGGGAGTTATCACGTATCCCACAAACTTAATTTCTGTTTTAAAAAAAACAACATTTTTTTAAATTTAATTTTAGTCCGCATTCCACCACGCGTTTAAATATTTTCTCTAAGTGTACGAGGTGCTCTTCAAAAGTGTTCGAAAGCACTAGGACATCGTCTACATAACATAGCAAAAAACCCTTAAACTCTGCACCGAAAACTTTATCTATGCATCTAACAAATGACGACACCGCCGTCGACAACCCAAAAGGCAACACGCGGAATTGGTAGGTTTTTTGGCCCACCATAAATCCTGTATATTTTTTAGAGTTATCTGACAGGGGTATTTGATAATAACCCATGGTGAAGTCTAACGTTGACATGAACTTACACCCGCTGATACGCATCAAGATTTCCTCTATCGGGGGAGGCATCTCGTATTCCTTTTGCATAATTTTATTTAGGTACCGGGCATCTAGGCAAACTCTGACCGTGTTATCTTTTTTCAACGTAGTCATAATAGGGGACACGTACGGCGTAGCGGCCCTTTCGATTATTCCCCAAGTCTCCATGACCCTAATAGCCCTATCCACCGCCTCCCTATGCGCTAGCGGCAATGGGTATGGTTTAATAAAAAACTCTATCTACCGATAGCTTTATTTCATGGCAATAGTTCTTTACCAACCCCGGTATGTCGGAGAAAGCCGCGCTATGCACCAGCAAAAACTCGCCGAATTTGCATTTTTGTTGTTCGTTCAGGAAAAAACATTCCGCGACAATAGAATGAAATAATTGAGGAGCAGAATTTTCTTTTAAGATATGATTGGTGAGATATAATTTATCGCATGCCGCTAAGCGTAACTTTAAACTCTCGGGGAGATCAAATTCGCGAGGAAAATGTTGTTCGGGGATTTCTATTTCTTGATTATCTATCTTACATACTATTCGATGTTTATCTAAATCAATCACGGCGCGACAATGCCACAAAAAGTCTATACCTATGATTACCAGAACAGTCAACCCCGGAATTAATAGAAATTCGTGTTCGAATAAGTAACCTCCCGCTTTGAAGTTTAACAAACATTGTTTTTGCACCTTTCGTTGCCCTGATTTAAAAGCGCCGGATATTTTAACACCCGTACATGCGAGATTTGGAATGTCGTCGTGAAAATCGCTTAGTTGGGCCCACACTTCCTCGGAAAAACCCGAAACCTGCGATCCGCTGTCAATCAAAGCGGGGAAATAGTGACCGTAAAAATATACTTCAATTTGCGGACATCGCGAAAGTTTCCCCATATGTTTGAAGTCGCAAAAATTTTGTGGTTCCTCCGAGGGAGTTTTTATTATTATTTTAGCCCGTTTATTTTCAGTATCCCCTACCTCCGGGCTTATTGGAGGGTACTGATTTCGTTTCCCGACTCGTTTTCTTCTGTCTCTACTTCTATGAACGATATGTTTTTATTATTTCCGAAGTTAGTGGGAGCATTTGGGTTATTAAATGGCCTCATTTTTTGAACATTTTCGCCATAAATTTGTCTATTTTGGTTCTGTTTGTACGTACTATTGCTATTAGAAAGACCCTGACTTGACTTAGGTGATCGGCTAAAATAATATTCGGCTTGTCGCAATTTTTCAAGCGCCTCCCCAAAATTGTTAGAACCAATTAAAACAGCAGAAATGTTGGGGGGGTAATGCCTCGAAATTATTTGGATTAACAATTCTGGTTCATATGGGGGTTGAAGATGTTTAGCCAATGACACGTAATAGTTAAAGTGATCTACGAACGAACCACTGCTTTGCGAAAAATAAGCAGATTCCAATTTTAATTTTATTTGAAGTTGTTTTGTCGGACTCCAGAAATGCTCTAAGAAGGCTTGACGAAATTGTGAATAATTTTGAAAAGTGCTAATGTACGCATCAGCCCATAGTCTGGTTTTTTCGGCAAATAATGGGTTAACAATATAAACAAACTTCCTATATGATACATTTTGAACATCAATAAACTCTTCTACCATATTTAAAAAATCCACCGGGTGTACACTCTTATCATCGAATTTCGGAATTTTTTTTAGAACGTCTTCGTCGAAAACCCTTTCAGGGGGATTTCCACGATTTTGATTTGAATAATTCGCGTTATTTACGCCTAAATTTACTCCTTGCATTTGATGTACCACCTGAGCAACCAAACGAGTGATGCCTTCGGGAGTAAACAGTGGGATGAGTGGTTCAGTGATGCTTCTGAACGCAGGGAGCCCCTCGGCAGCAACCCCCTGGGGGGCGCGCGGTGGCTGCTGCGCGAACCGCGGTGGCGGTGCCGAGAACGAAGATGGTACTGGCCTACCTTGTTCGCTCCGTTCGCTGGGTGTTGAGGGTGGTGGTGGTACCTCGGGGATTAAATTGAATGGAGGGCGCCCGTCGGGGTGTCCTTGGTACTCTCGGACATGTTGAATCCGTTCTCCCAAATGATTGAACATCGTTGCACGCCTCCGTAAACTATATTCGTGGTTTAATGGTGGCCTTGGAGTATTTTCTCTTGAATTCATTTTTTTTTGCCACTCGCAAACGTGTGTATACGGCACACCAACGTATACCTCGCTGCGGCCTTGCTGTGGGCGCCAAATGTAACAGAAAAACGTGAGGGGTGTGTTCTGTGGCAAATAAAAATATCCCAGATGGTCGTCGAGGGTCTACGTTTATTTTGTAGAAAAAAATATGCCCTACAGTGCTGTAGAAAAAAGAAACATAATTAGTTAAATTTTATACGCTTCAAAAAGTTACATGTTCATTACCTGGTACTAAGCCCGCGGTGATTCAAATTTTATATAATGTTGAATATTAGCGTTTCACTATAAAGACACCAGCACAAAGGCTCGACGACCAATAACTTGAAACGACCGAAAAAAGCAGCCGCATGGACTTTTTATTTAGAGTGCGTAAAAAGTAAAATTCGCCCGAAAATGAACAAGCCAAATGGAGCCATCTATGGAGCCAACACAACAAATTCAATAACACAACATGACCAAAATGCAGGACTCCGCTACAGGCATTAGATTGAGCATTCAAAACTGCAATTCTTCCCCGCAATTCTTTGTTGTAGTTCTGCTAGTTTCCGAGATCCCTATAGTGGGCATCGAACAAAACTCACCCTGTATATACAGTGTCTGCCAGAAAGTTGGACACAAATGGGAATTTTCTATATTTGAAGTTTCTCAGAAAAAAGTATTCTTGATAAAAGTTGATACTTGTGCTTAAACTCAAAATATACCCGAAAAATTTTATGAAAATTCCTCAAGAGTAAAGGACCCTTATTTTTAGAACTACAGCACTATGGCACTAAGAAGAGTTGTTTGGAATCCCAAGACAATGTCAAATATGAATTCACAGCCACCTACTCAAAAGAAGAAGAAAAATCACACTTTCGCATTTTTTATTATATTATATTATATAAATATTATATTATATTAATATTAGCTATGTACCTATTTTGAGGCACATCTTCGAGCATGACAGTACGATACCAACGATTTTTATTTATGATCAACTAGCATCTTAAAAACACTTAATAACTGAAACTTCTGCAAAGTTTGTCATTTTTTTGTGTCCAGGTAAAATACTACTAGTTACAATTTCAAACATAACATAGTAACTAATCTGTGGAACACAAAAATATTTTAATACAGCAACAATTTAAGAGTTATTTAATAAAAGATAATTCAACAATAAAAATATCACAACAAAAAGATATTATGAGAATAAACATTTCAGTGACTACTCTACATGTGCCCCTTCCTTCGTTTCCTTTCGCCCTCTCGGCAATATAAAAAATTTTTGAATACGCTTCCTCAATGTTTGCAGACTTGTAAGCTTCACAACTCTCAACGCATTCGGCTATGGCTTTTTCAACCTGTCCAAGTTCAATTTTTTGTTTTTTTTTATTTGGGACCTTCCCTAGGACTCGTGCTCGATTTGGACAAATAACTTGGGCAACCTGCTAACTTACAAGGTATTGCCCCTAAAAAATTAAGTATATTTTGTAAACATATAATAAAATAACTTGCCATGAAAATTTAAAACCTTTAGCTAAACGTGGAATTTTTAAAAGTGTACGTAGTTTCACCAGTCGATTCTACAACACACCGTTGATTGAGGACCATCGACGAACACACATAGTCTCCCTTTCAATGTCTTGTGTTAAAAAGTGTTGTTCACAGACCTACAATAACCCGAAGCTTTATGAAAAGTATATAAAAAATGTAACATATACTATAACATACCTTAGAATGTTTCTTGACTACAAAGTGAGCCCTGTCGTAACAATAATATAAGTGGAAATAAGAAAACGAGAATCTAACCGGCAGCAAAAGGCAAAAACAGCTGGACGTGGACATCGGATCGGACGGGACTATGCCGATCGATACCCGCTTAAATACAGTTTCCTGCGCTGTAAAATTTAACCTTCCACCGTCGATGGAGCGACCGTTGACATCGACGGAGCGACGCTTTGCCCGAACTGTTGATTGAAGATTCCTTCCTCAATCGACCAACTCGAACGGTGGTTTCGGAATTTGGCGCCACCGTACGGATGTGTCTCGGTGAAATGTAAGGGAACGAGACAGAAATATTTAGTAACAAGTGGGAATGTGACAGACAGATCATAAGGACATATTTGAAGGTTATAGAAATTCTGCCATGAGCAAAAGCTAACTAGAACCTCCATAAACAAGGCTGGAATTTAAAAACTTGAAACAATCGCGTTTGTCCGCAAATAAAAATTATTAGCTATTTTATCGGGAGATGTGCGCTATTGCCGATAGATGCTAAATATTCGCTACTATATGCCCTTCACCTGGACTAGTTCAAAACCTTTGGCTGGCGATTTGGGGAGAAGCTGGAATTTAAAAACTTGAAAAAATCACGTTTGTCCGTAAATAAAAATTATAAGCTATTTTGTAGGGAGATGTGCGCTATTGCCGATAGTTGCTAAATATTCGCTAGTATATGCCCTTCACCTGGACTAGTTCAAAACCTTTGGACGGCGGTTTGGGGAGAAGCTGGAATTTAAAAACTTTAAAAAATCGCGTTTTTTGGCAAATAAAAATTATTACCTTCTTATATACCTTATTTATATTTAGCCGCTATCGGCAATAGCGCACATCTCCCGATAAAATAGCTAATAATTTTTATTTGCAAACAAACGCGATTTTTTCGAGTTTTTAAATTCCAGCTTCTCCCCAAATCAACAGCCAAAGGTTTTGAACTAGTCCAGGTGAAGGGCATATACTGGTGAATATTTAGCCACTATCGGCAATAGTGCACATCTCCCGATAAAATAGCTAATAATTTTTTTTGCAAACAAACCCGATTTTTTAAAAATTTTAAATTCCAGCTTCTCCCCAAACCGCCAGCCAAGGTTTTGAACTAGTCCAGGTGAAGGGCATATACTAGTGAATATTTAGCCACTATCGGCAATAGCGCACATCTCCCGATAAAATAGCTAATAATTTTTATTTGCCAAAAACGCGAATTTTTAAAGTTTTTAAATTCCACCTTCTCCTCAAATCGCCGGCCAAAGGTTTTGAACTAGTCCAGGTGAAGGGCATATATTAGCGAATATTTAGCAACTATCGGCAATAGCGCACATGTCCCGATAAAGAAGTTAATAATTTTTATTTGCCAAAAAAACGCGAATTTTTAAATTCTAGCTTCTCCCCAAATCGCCGGCCAAAGGTTTTGAACTGGTCCAGGTGAAGGCCATATTTCTGCCGCTGTTTGTCAGGTGTCAGCAATATCATACATTTCGCCGAAAATTTTAAATTTGGTCCCTTGGAAGAAAATTTAATAACGTTCTATGAGTAAAGCAAAACCGTGGATGGCCGTGGAGAGAGTGTTTCGCGTGACGAATGCAGTGTTGCCGGATTTTTTGTGGACGGGATTTTTACAAAACGGTGGATGAAAAACCGTGGCTGTTTTCACACTCGTCTCATGCAGGGCCGTATTTTGGCAGTTTGAAGCAAATGGGAATATCCTTTTTATCAGTAAAACTAATAAGTTTTGAGTGAACAAATACTCATATTACGTTTTTGTTTAATACTAATATTTTTTGTAGGTACATTTTTGGGGGAAAACAATGAAATACACATTTTAAAATTAAAATTAAAAACTCCACATTTAATTCTACTTTTTTTAAAGTTTTCCCCAAGAAACCAATAGGTTTTCAAAAACTCTTTTCCACGTTTTAATAATAAATAAGGTCATTTAGTCTATTATCGCTCATTTTAACAATTTTTAACTGACTAAATGACCTTTCATTATCTATCTACTTAACTTATCCACAACTAAATTATTGACAAAATGACAAATAGTAGCTTTACTTATGAATTGTCCGGCTTTCTTCGTAAAAATTGCTGCATAGTGCCTTGCAGCTCATCGGCTAAAATAATTATTCTGTTTTGGTTTTTGTCGTCGATATGCCGCCCATGATTTTTTATTAATTTGGTCTCGATTCATTGTTGATTGACTTCTATCTATAGCCCACTAGCACAATGGTAGTATAAAACAATTTTACTGAATTCTGAATTAACGGAAAACGCAAGAGTATGTTACAAAGACAAAGCCCCCCCGCTTGGCTTTGTACGCTTCGAGTAGGACTTTTTAAAGATGTATAGTATAACAGCGCCCGACCAACTGTCTAACATTATCCATTCTGAAAAATATTGTTTTAGGTATTTACCCATACAAAAACTTTTTGCTCTTTGCCTATTTTTAGCGCCCCTGTGAGGCCGCTCCCTGGGCCTGAGGGGGGAGGCTCCTCCACCTCCCCCCCTGTTAGCTACGGCCCTGCGCTCATGGCCACACTGTTGGTATAGAGGCACTTTAACCCGGTGTACAGTGGCTTTATACAAGACAGTGGCCACAGCCGTGGTCCGATTTTTGATTGGATCCGCCATGTTTTGGCAAATTTTGTCATAATGGATCGACTTATTGTATCGATTTCATATTGTCTGCAGGACTTCATAGGGCTCAACAATGTTTAGTGAAAAAGAAGTACTTATTTGGATGTAACTTGCTAAAGTAGTAGAATTGATTTGCACCTTCTGGAGCCTATCATTGCTATAAACAGACATGAAATTATCATTTATTCTATTTGGGTCATTGAAGTTGACAGGCAAAGAAAAGAAGGCTTACTTCGAAAATTTACATTTAAGTCCCTAAGCCCCTTCCATAATTTGTTTGATCTACTTTGTTCAGCCAAACACTTCAAATAAGCCTTCTTCTCCTTCCTTATCCTTGAGAGAGCAATATTCCTAATTGACTTGAAATTCTGACAATTTTCAGGAGTTTTGTTAGCTTTGTAGACAGCATACACATGATTTTTCTCCCTCAGAAACGTCTTCATTTCAGGGCTCAGCCATGGTGCTGGCGATTTATTGACTCATAATGTCTTGAGAGGAGCATGTTTGTTGTATACGTTGATAAGAGTGTTTGTTAAAAGCTCAACTTTCTCATCAATATTTCGAACAAAAAATAGCTCGTGTAAGTTAGAAGAGGAAAGGTCAGACAGAAAGTCTTCCTCATTAAATGTCTTAAAGTATCTTATAGAGACAAACTTTTTGTCTCCTTTTGTATGAGGTCAGCTCCAAGCAGCATGAAACAACTTTGTGATCAGAAATCTCTTCAGCATCCACAACCATACAGTCCACGAACATCCGTGGCTGATTCGTAAAAACCAGATCAAGTAGAGTGGACATATTTTATGTCACACGGGTTGGCAATGTCACAAGTTGTGTGAAACCAACCATTTCAAAACAGGAAGAGATGGCATTATCAGGCTTCAACATGTTTATATTTAAATCGCCCAACATAATAACATGATCAAAATCGCTTAGAAGGCATGGTAAAAAATTATCCAGTTTTTTTACGCATCCTGTAACACTCAAGATGGTGGTCGATACAAGACTCCTAAAATCAAGTTACATTTATTAATGGCTACCTTCACCCAGAGATTTTCCAAATAAGCACTGAAATCAACATCAAAATCAATAGGCTTTGTTGTACAAGCCATAATTTATCCTACTTTTAAGGTTTTGAAGGTTATTTACAAATATTGGACACATCTTATCAGCAGCTGAGTGATGTACATCTAATTTAGCATGGTACTTGTTGTATTTTATACAATTAAAACATTTGGGAAACTCAGTTTTACAGAATTTGAAGGAGTATTTATCAGAACATATCATGCACACAGAATCTTCAGATCTACAATCCATTTCATAATGTCCAAAGGCACAACACCTATGACATTGAATTACATACACGTAATCAGTTACTCCGCACCTCTTCCAGCCAATATATGCAGTGACCCGCAGAAAGTTGGACACAAAAATTTAATATTTTTCAACTCTGATTTCGATTAATTTAAATTTCTAGCTGCTAATCGAACAAAATTAAAGTTTAATAGCAAATTCATGTGTTATCCGATGATAAGTTGCGCTTGCGGTATTTTTTTTTTTGTAATACACAGGGTGGTCGAAAAAAATACAAAAAAAAGTTAAATTTCTCTTTTTTGACTAGGTGGCTGTGACTTTAAATCTGACATCCACCTTTTGTAAGTAACTTTTTACCGTATTTTAAAAAATAAGGGTACTTTACTCTTGTATTATTTTGACATTTTTGAATCTACCTCGTATCCAAAAAGAAATTTTTAAATTTTGGTATGTGCATTTTGAGTTTGAAATGATGCACCAACTTTTATCAAGAATAAAATTTTCTGAGAAATTATTAATAAAAAAGTTTTCCATTTGTGACCAACTTTCTGCCGGTCACTGTATGTTACAGCCCGTATATGAAAACAGACCGTATGTATACGGTCTAGGCTGTATCTATTCGGCCTAAATGGCGCAGACCGTATGTAAATGACATGGCATTTCATATACGGACTAGACCGTTAACATACGGACTATGGACATTCAGACTGTATGTGCATTCGTAGTGAATTACCCTTTTTTTTATATAGTCCCATTAAAGAAAAATATGCGTTCTTTTTAGTATGTATTTTGCAGAAAAATAATCTAGGGTACAGGGTGGCCCATCCAAGCGGAAAAAGTGTGCTACGTGGAGACACGTTAACATAAAATCGTCATTCAAAAAATGAGATTGTAGTAAAAATTAAGGGGAATTCGAGGGTGTACCCTAATTTTGTATACGGGGGTCGGTAAAAAAGTTATCACGAAAAAACATTTTTTGCAAAATAAAAAAAATATTTTTTTACCTACACATCCATTAGAGAACCTTTAAGTAGTATTCCCGAATATTCAGTTTTTTAATATAACTTCCGGTTATAGCGGAAATGAAAGTGGTTTTCTCTATTTTACAACTTACACATTTCTCTTAACCATCACAGGATTCCTTTTTTAATTCTAAATCCAACGATATTTAATTTGACCTATTTATCTCCAACCGTTTCCGAGATATTTATCAGAGAAGCTCCATCAAACTAGATACATGGTCTCATGGTCGGTGTCTGATGTTCGATCTGAGTAGGCCAAACAATAAAACCAAATTTATGACAAATCAAGTCAGCCATGATAATAAAACTGACAAGCGAGTAGGCTGTCAATTCAATATTTCTATTTACGTGTCAGATTAGTCTAAAATTTTGTTGCTGAAGCTGTTAGTATTTGCAGTTTAAAAAATGTTTTTGAAAGAAGAATGCTGTGATATTTTAGAGATCTCCATCAAAAATGATAAAAGATACGTAGAAACTTTGAGGGAGTATTCTCGTAAATATCCAAATAGAAATGTTCCGAGTGCTTCATTTATATGTAAGCTGTATCGAAGATTCAGATCGACAGGAAGTGTGATTAGCAAGAGAAAAAAAGGGCTTAGAATTAGTGAGGACGAGAGAGAACGAATTTTAAATTATTTCAGAAGAAATAACGATAAATCTCAGAGAGATGCAGCGAGACACTTACAAATTCCCCGGTCTACAATACAAAGGGTAATGAAATTAAGCAAATTTAAAGCCTTCAAAATATTACCTGTTCAAAGGCTATTCCCTGGAGATGCTGCAAGAAGACTGGAATATTGTCAAACAATTTTAAACTTTTATTTTGCAAGAGGTGGAGCTGGATTTTTTAAACAAATTATTTGGTCCGATGAAGCTACATTTACAACGGCGGGAATATACAACCGGAAAAATAGTATATTTTGGTCTGTTGACAATCCACGGGCATTTCGTGAAGTTGTGAAATCCGGCAGAAATTCCGTGGCTGTTTGGTGCGGAATTGTGGGAAATTTTATAATGGGCCCTCTATTTTATTCAGGAAGTAGAGGAGACTGTCCTAAAATGACATAGTGTGATAAAATGACACAGGCGGCAATTTTCGTTCTGAACGCACCTTCAAGGACTATTAGCGCCATCTATGAAGCAATAGAGTAACTTGCTACTCACTCATGTAAGTGACAACCCACGAATTTGCTTATTTACGGCTTAGATGTCGACTCGTGCGTTTCCACTGCTCCCAATTTATAACCTAAGTATAAAATAAGTGTCGAAAAATCGATCAAAAATACGTTTTTTTAATTGAAATATTTGACAGTGACGTTCTGTAGAGAATATATTATTATTCTAGTGGATAGTTTTTCAATAAAATGTAAGTATATTTTTAGTTTCACTATGTTTTTAATAATGTGTTTGGTCGTTTAAAATGACACACCGGCATTCATTATAAAATGACATAGGTATGTCATTTTATCTTAGTAGTTTGTAGAACGGTTATATTGTAAAACCTAGTATCGTTGACTACTCTGAAATTTCAGAATAGTTGCAAAAGGAAGAGCAATAGGCAATCCTGGAGTGAGAATTCTATGAGGTTTGCTATCGAGGCAGTGCACAGGGGCGATATGGGTTGACTTGCAGCTTCAAAACAATTCAATGTTCCACAAGCCACGTTAAGAAGGCGAGCTCAGAATAAAAACAAAAAAATACGAGGTGTTGAGAAAGGCCTTGGACGTTTTCCCACAACATTTCCAACGGAAATGGAAAACTTGTTGAACATATCAACATAACCTACATTCGATAAAATGACATACCTATGTCATTTTACCACACATAGGTATGTCATTTTATCGAATATATTTTGTGTTCACTGAAAAGTGCCTTTTTTGTAAAATAGGGTATTTTTTCTAGATGGGTATTTTTTTATAACAATAAAAACTGCTATCTAATATTAAACATTCCAATACAATATATGCTTCAATTATGTGTATTTATTTAATTTTTTTTGTGGGACTTTTTGGTTTGAACAGTTTGGGTATGTCATTTCAGGACAGTCTCCCCTATGACAGGTAGGAAATACCTACATTTAATCCAGAACGAATTGGAACAATACTTTGACCAGTTGCCATTAAGAGGGGGTTGCCGACAGCGAAAGTGACGTTAGATTTCGTATTTTTTAAGTTGTATAGCATAAAATTTAATAACATTTTACCTGGGAAAAATTTAGTACAAACATCTCTGTCTTCATTTTAATCATAAGATCTTACAAGCAGTGTTTTGTTTTGTAGGTTATGAAAACCTTGGGAAAATAATAATTCCAGTGCATATGCTTTTAAGATCTTATGATTAAAATGAAGACAGAGGTGTTTGTACTAAATTTTTGCCAGGTAAAATGTTATTATATTTTATGCTATACAAGTTAAAAAAATACGAAATCTAACGTCACTTTCGCTGTCGGCAACCCCCTCTTAATTTTTCTTAACCAACTCCAAGAAAGACAATTAATATGGCAGCAAGATGGCGCTTCCTTCCATAAATGTGGGCCCATAACGGATTTTTTGAACAATTCGTTTGAAAATTGGATTGGTAAACATGGAACGATAAGGTGGCCGCCACGTAGTCCATATTTAACCCCCTTGGATTTTTCTTGTGGGGGAATTTAAAAAATAAAGTTTATAAGAACCGCTCCGAAAATGTTGAGGAGATTAAAAGACGAGTAAAATTAGAAATTGATAGTTACAATCGTCCTTTAATCTTTGAAAATGTCCGAAAAAATTTCTTAAAAAGACTTAGGTTATGTGTAAATAATAATGGAAACCATTTTGAACATTTAATGTAAATGAACTTCTAACTAATTTTTAATAACTAATCATATTGTTGTTGTTATAATAAATATGACAGTAGTAAAAATAATAAATGTTTCATAATTTCCACGAGATTTTTAATTAATGCAGTTTTAAGAATGCAGTTGAATGGCTATAGCCACTTTAACATTCAGCCTACTCGCTTGTCAGTTTTATTATCATGGCTGACTTGATTTGTCATAAATTTGGTTTTATTGTTTGGCCTACTCAGATCGAACATCAGACACCGACCATGAGACCATGTATCTAGTTTGAGGGAGCTTCTCTGATAAATATCTCGGAAACGGTTGGAGATAAATAGGTCAAATTATATATCGTTGGATTCAGAATTAAAAAAGGAATCCTGTGATGGTTAAGAGAAATGTGTAAGTTGTAAAATAGAGAAAACCACTTTCATTTCCGCTATAACCGAAAGTTATATTAAAAAACTGAATATTCGGGAATACTACTTAAAGGTTTTCTAATGGATGTGTAGGTAAAAAAATATTTTTTTTTATTTTGCAAAAAAATTTTTTTTTCGCAATAACTTTTTTACCGACCCCCGTATACAAAATTAGGGTACACCCTCGAATTCCCCTTAATTTTTACTACAACCTCATTTTTTGAATGACGATTTTATGTTAACCTGTCTCGACGTAGCACACTTTTTCCGCTTGGATGGGCCACCCTGTACCAATACATTATACTAAATAATTACCTTTTTTTCCTTCAAAATACTACGTACCAGCAAGAAGTAATATCCTTATTTGATGGGCCTATATAAAAAAGAAGGGGTAATTCAGAAATGGCGGATGTCGAAACCGCCCAGAAAACATTGCACATACATTCTGTCTTTGTTTACCCCGCCAGGATGTAAATGTTGGACAATCTTTATTTTATAGGGTTTGAATTTATGTTTTTTTAATATCAATTGAGCTCTAGTCTTCAATATTCCAACTTCTTTCTCAATAGCCCTATACGATGTTGAAGGAGTTGCCTCTACAAAGCCTAAAACAATAACCTCATCAATTGCGTGAATATCTTTATAGTAGGATTTTGGCCTCAGCCGTGTAAAGGAACCAACATCAATCAAATTATGTTTTATGATAGAAAATCTATCAGGAAAAGGTTGTCTTCTCTCCAGATATCTAAAATAAGAAGTTTTGGTATAAGAAGACAGACGATTGAGGATATAATAAAGTAATATAATACATATCATACATTTCAAAATGCTGATAAACTCACATTTCGGCCATTTTTCACAAAAAAAAAGTACAGTTATATAACAAACTTAAAACTATGTAATCGGAATTACAGTGGATACCACGAATCTTGATCCCCATTGTGACCATTGTGACGCAGGGATCAAGATTCGTGGTATCCACTATAATGCAAGAAGTCTTTACAAGCGTGATGACAGGTCACCAGTACCAAAATATAATATTGTTTTATATGTCAACAGCGCAATTAATTTGTTTATTGTTTAAAATAAGTATATAATAATAAATAATAATAATAATAATAACGTCTTTATTAAACAAAATAGCATAAGTGGGGCTCAAAATGGCGAAGTTCAGCATTAGCTACTCTTACACTTAACCATAATGGGCCAATTGCACTTGATCTAAATAATTGCATGTAATTTACAAAATAAGTTACCATATAGATACCAATGATACACTAAACAATGAGGCAAAGAGATAAACAAATATATATATACAATATACAGTGGGAAAGAAAACATAGAGAAAGTAGGCACTACACATTCGCAATCAACATATTTTTGACATGTCGTCGAAAGCATGAAAGGGACATAGTCTTATAGGTCACATCTATTGAATTATATAGTATAGCTGCATTATAAGAGAAGCTACGTTCAAAGAGAGACATGCTATGCTGAGGAATTATAACAATGCTACGATCTCTGACAGCCCTGTGGTGAATCTCACCATTAAATATCACCTTCTCCCTCAGGTAATCTGGCCTCGACGCCAGAATTAATCTGTGTGTGAATACGAGAAAATGATATTTAATCAAAGAATCAATTTTTAACCACTTAAGTTCGACATATTTACATGACACATGGTCAAACTTTCTGAGACCGAAAATTAAGCGCACACAGCTATTTTAGATGTACTGAAGCCTATTTCTCATATACTGGTTCAAACACGGAAAATACAAAATATCACAATAGTATAGAATAGGCATTACCAGCGTTTCACTTAGTTTTCTCCTGAGCACAAAACCAAACAGACGCCGATGAGCGTAAAGAGTGCGGAGTCGCAGGTATGCTTTCTGTATTAATTGCTTTACGTGACTTGTAAATCTCAATTTTATATCAAGTTCAACACCCAGAATTTTAGCATTCTCACTATGTTGCAACGGCATGCCCTCAACCCTCACCTGAAATGAATCTCTGATGTCCTGCCTCTTCGGGTCGGAACAAAATACGAGTATTACTGTTTTATCAGAGTTGATATTTAAGTTATGATTAGCCAAATACCTGTAGACATTATCTATGTCATCCTGCAATATTGAAGCAGAAGTCTGAGCATCGTCAGCATCAAAGCAGTACACTATTTGCGTATCATCAGCAAAGGATTGGATATCAGAATTATCAACACACATTGGCAAATCAAATGTGTATAAAAGAAAGAGAAGAGGCCCAAGAATTGACCCTTGTGGCACACCCGACGGAACAAATGCAACTCTCGAAGTTCCACCCTCTAAGGAGACACACTGGGATCGGTTTTCTAGATAGCTAGTAAAAAATGAAATAGTGAGGCTGTCAAAACCGATATATCGTAGCTTGGAGCATAGAAGTTTATGATTTATTTTGTCGAAAGCTTTCCAATAATCAACCGAAACCAATGCGACCGCCATCTTTTTGTCAAGGGCTCGAAAGATGTTGTCACACAAATTTAATAAGGCCGATGTTGTGCTGTAGTGTTTCCTAAAACCAGACTGGTTTGGAGGAATTGTATTGAATGTTTCAATGTAGGTTGTGATTTGCAGTTGAACTATCTTTTCTAATATTTTAGAAAAGACTGGTAGAAGACTTATCGGCCCAAGATCGGATAGTTGAGTCACATTTGATTTTTTTGGAATTGGTATAACAACCGCCTGCTTCCAAATTTTCGGAAAATAACCCCTCTCCAAGCACGAATTTATTATGTGAGTAATATGAGGAAATGTCACAGTAGAGATATTTTTATAATGGTTAGTGTTAGGCCATCAATTCCTCTAGCATCTGACTTTAAATGTTTAATTGCCTGCAGGACTTCATAGGGTTTAACAATGTTTAGTGAAAAAGAAGTATTTGGATGTAACTTGTTAAAGTAGTAGAATTGATTTGCACCTTCTGGTGCACTATCGATACTGTAAACAGACATGAAATAATCATTTATTCTATTTGGGTCATTTAAGTTGACAGGTAAAGAAGGCTTACTTCAAAAATTTACATTTAAGTTTTTAAGCCCCTTCCATAATTTTTTTGATCTACTTTGTTCAGCTAGAAATTTTAAATAAGCCTTTTTTTCCTTTCTTGTCCTTTAGAGAGCAATATTCCTAATTAACTTGAAATTCTGAAAGTTTTCAGGAGTTTTATTAGCTTTGTAGACATCATACACATGATCTTTCTCCCTCAGGAACTTCTTCAACTCAGGGCTCAGCCATGGTGCTGGTGGTCTATTGACTCGTAATATCTTTAGAGGAGCATGTTTGTTGTATACGTTGATAAGAGTGTTTGTTAAAAGCTCAACTTTTTCATCAATATTTCGAACAAAAAATAGCTCGTGTAAGTTAGAAGAGGAAAGGTCAGACAGAAAGTCTTCCTCATTGAATGTCTTAAAGTCTCTTACCGAGACAAATTTTTGTCTTCTTTGGTATGAGGTCAGCTCTAAGCAGCATGAAACAACTTTGTGGTCAGAAATCTCATCAGCATCCCCAACCATACAATCCATGAATATCCGTGGCTGATTCGTAAAAACCGGATCAAGTAGAGTGGCCGTATTTTGTGTCACACGGGTTGGTAATGTCACAAGTTGTGTCAAACCAACAGTTTCAAAACAGGGAGAGATGGCATTATCATGATTCAACATGTTTATATTTAAATGGCCCAAAATAATAACATTATCAAAATCGCTTAGAAGGCGTGGTAAAAAGCTATCCAATTTTTTTGCGCATTCTGTAATACTTTGAGATGGTGGTCGATACAAGATTCCTAAAATCAAGTTACATTTGTTGATGGATACCTTCACCCAGAGATTTTCCAAACAAGTACCAAAGTCAACGTCAAAATCAATAGACTCCGAGTGAAAGTCAGACCAATTATATATACTATTATATATTTCTGAAAAACTGAAAACAAGCCGAATTCAAATATCTATACAAATACAGGGTGTTCTATTTATAAAAACATAAGTTTGCTTTATATCCTCGAAATGGATAAAGCTAGCAAAAATCTGACTACTCCACTGGATTCTACAGAAGAAGTTATACAAAACTGAATTTATACTTTTCCTATATGTGAAAAGGTAACTGAGGCACAGGGGATATCCAAAAACTGTCAATTTTCAATTTCGCCCTGTATCTTAAAAACGAAGGTGGCTCTGAAAATTTTGTTTGAGGCATCTTTTATTTCATAAAAAGTAGCACAGTGTCGCGAAAACTATAAGTCTCTATCTCTAAAAATGAGGGTGTCGAAAACGGGACCACGGGACGGTACAATGAAATACAATTTCAAGAAAATATTCATCGGATTGATGTAAGAGATAAACATATATAATAACACCCCCACAACACAACACAAGTACATTTGAGAGAAGTTTTGACTATGTTGTTTCAAAGTTGTATAATAAAGTCCCAGATGACATGAAATTTGTGTCAAGTTATAGATTCAAATCCTACATAAATCATAATATAAATAACTTTTTTTACTCTTCAACATTTATGGTCAATCTAGTTTAAGTATTTTGTGTACGTTTATAATAAATTAATGTAGCAGGTTAAGTGTGAGGAGGCTATGCCTCGACTTCGCCTTTTGTATTTTTTTTATCTAGGTACAATGAAGACATATTATACAGAATGAATATTTAGTGTCCCCATTATAATTTTAAAAGAAATGGCTTGTGGCATATGGGACAAAATGCTTTGGTAATTGGCAACACCAAACTAGTTTCCAATATCTAATGGAAATTGTGTATGGGTCTTTCGGAGGTGTGCAGACCACCATATTATTATTATTATTATTATTGACGTAGCCAAAAGGCATTTGCAATCCCTCTACGGGGAACATTCACTCAGATCCGGGGTATCCCGGATACTATGAGGATCTGGCTCAGACGAGACCCTTGCCATGTTATCTGCCCTTGGGTGACATTGATGCTTTTGGATGTTCTTACATTCCCCATGAATATCCTGACGGTTCGGGCTGTCGCAAGTAGTACCGCTTTCTGCATGGATCTGTAAAGATTATCGGTTTGATGTTTCTCAGCAAAGGTTTTGGTACAACACCAATTGTTCAAATGATGATTGGAACCAATTTGAACACTCTCCACCATTTCCCATTGCCTTCTAATTCATTCTTCTAAGTCTCTGTACTTCGCGATCTTCTCGGCCTGCTTCACACGCAGGTTGTTGTTGTTGTTGTTGTTGTTTGGGATGGCCACATCAAACAGAGTTCTTCCTAGAAATTTTATCGACTATTATAAGGTCCGGTCTGTTATGGGCAATTCGTTGATCTGTCAGAACGGTACAATCCCAGTACATCTTGTAATTGCTGTTTTCAAGAAAAGGCTCTGGTGTGTAGCTGTAATATGTGCAAAATCTTGGCAACCGAATCGTGTCCTTGCTTATATTCTGTTGATGTGAACATCTAACATCCTTCTGATATGGGCTGGATTGTTTCTGAAGTTTGGCACTCGTATCTGCATCTGTCATCCACCACCAATGCATCTCCTATGACGAATTTTAGGTAGTTATGAGTTGGTATAACCTGATCTTGTGTGGCAACTAAGAAGCCTTCCGTTTTGGGAAACATTCGTCCCGAGGTCAGCCAAAGTTCGACACTAACTTGTCGAGATGTTCCTGGTTAACCTCATTAGGATGCCTCCTATGCAGCGGATTCTCCAGCCACATCTGTAGTTTATCATTGTTGGTTTGGTGGTGATTTTGATGCTCGTGTTCCCTCAGACGTAGCGGTGTTGAGACGTCTGCTCCGCATATAGCTTTATGCATTGTGGAACTGTTGGCCTGCCTGCGGAAATAATTATGCAGGTTTAATATTTGTTGTTCCAATTGTTTGTTGACGTCTGCCAATCCTCTTCCTCCTCGTTGACGTGCCAAAGTTGTTCTTTCTACGGTGCTACGGGGATGATGTTTATGAGCTTTTGTCAGTAGTGTCCTAACTTTTCGCCAGGTTGTTGATGTCCGTGTTGCTCCAATTCAATATTCCGAATGAATAACTGAGTACAGAGCACGCATACATGTTTAGGGCTTTAAAGAAATTCCTGCTGTTACGATTAGTTTGCACTACTTGTCTTACTCTTTTGATGAATTCATTCGTTAAATCGGTCTTCATTGTTCGATGTTCTTTCCTTTGAACTTGATTCATCCTGAGATACTTGTATGTATCCTCCCCATGCTCATTACTTCGAACTCCTAGCCGTCCTGCATCTTGTGTGTGCCTTGTTCGAGTCTTCCTCCGACGATGTTAAAGGTGCGGCACTTGTCCAGTCCAAACTGCATTCTGATGTCCCCAGAGAACCCCTCTACAATTTTAAGCATTTGCGTTAATTGGTTTCTGGTTGCAGTCATTAGTTTTAAGTCATCCATATACAGGGTGGTCCAAACTTTATCAGCAATACTTTAAAAACTGCTAGAAAATTTCAAAAAAAGGAGATTTTTTTATATAAACATGTATCGAAATCCTAGCGGTTTTCAATGTTCATTTTTTTTTCAAGTTTTCTTTTATTTTCCTAAAGGAAGACAGTTAAGGCAAACATATTCGGTATAGTTTAGACACTCATTAAATACTATAAATTAAAAATAATTCAGCCCATCTACTACCCGGAGAGAAGGGGGTCAATCATCATATTTTTTAATAAAAACTGGTATGCCACTGGAAAAGTAATCTTTTTTGGTCTTCACTAAGTTTTCCAATAAATTATAAGAAAAAAACTATTCTTGATTTTTTTTTAAATGTACCGTTTTTGAAAAATTCACTTTTGTGCGTTTTAATTTTTTTAGCAGAAGATAATCAAAGTAGCTCTAAGCTTTCGAAATTTTGCACACCTACTGAGTTTTTAATTCCGAACAATTTTCCTTAATAATATTTTGCCATAAGACCTACCTAAAGTCCACTTTACTGGTGCGAAAAATTAGATTTTTTTTAATTCTCAGGACACATGATTTTTCGAATCTAGGAACCTCTTTGTAGGTTTTAGGACCAAATGTTATCAAGGAAAGTTGTTCGGAATTAAAAACTCAGTATGTGTGAACAATTTCGAGAGCCTATACCTACTTTGATTTTCTTCTGCTAAAAAAATTAAAATGCACAAAAGTGAATTTTTCAAAAACGGTACATTTTTCAAAAAAAGTCAAAATTAGATTTTTCTTGAAATCGGCAGTGAAGTGTCTCAAAATCGTCATTAAAAGCTCAGAAATCAGCACTGAAGTAGCCCATTATTGTACGATTTTTTCAATAAGTAGGCCTTGAGGAGATGTAAACATCAAACGTCAAAGCGGAGCCATCACCCGTCAAAAGTGACCAAATATTCAAAACCTGGCCAATAAATCGTATTTAACTTTTCGTACACATTGCGAAATTGTTACCTATAGCAGTGCAATCTTTCAGTATAAATATTTTAGTAGATTTGAATATTAATCTATTTTACATGAGGCTGCACAATAGGCAGCAGTTTGAATTTCTGTCAGAAAGTGCCGTGTCTTGTCATACTTGACTTAGGTAGAGCAATCGTCAAAGTCAAGCAACGCCGCGCGTAGTCGGTTCATGGACGGGTGATCCCTTATGATTATTTTTTCGCCTAATAAAACATATTTTTCCGATTTAAAAAAAATTATAATATGTACCTCGGCACTGAAGTTCTTTTTATGACTCATGTGGTTAATTTGCCTCGGCCAGAGGCCTCGGCAACTAAATTCCACATGAGTCATAAAAAGTTGAACTTCAGTGCCTTGGTACATAAATAACTATTTTCTTAGAATTTCTTGGAAAATTTAGTGAAGGCAAAAAATATTACTTTTCCAGTAGCGCACCATTTTTTTCATTAAAAAATATTATGGTGGATGTAGATATTCTGAATTATTTTTAATTTATAGTATTTAATGAGTGTCTGAACTGTACCAAATATGCTGCCTTAGCTGTCTTCCTTTAGGAAAAATAAAATAAAATTTGAAAAAAAAATTGAACTTTATATCGAAAACCGTTAGGATTTCGATACATGTTTATAGGAAAAATCTCCTTTTTGAAATTTTTTAGTAGTTTTTAAAGTATTGTTGATAGTGTGGACACCCTGTATAATAGGTGATTCAACTTTGTTGTTTTTGATAGTAAAGCCGTATTTCATAGAGTTTCATAGAGTTCAGCCATGCAGAACCATAGTGGACTGAGTGAATCTCCTTGGAAAATTCCTCCTCGAATGTTGATTGTGTCGGTCTCGATGTTATCGCTTGCAGTTCTGAGTTGTATCTCAGTGCGCCAGGTTGTCATAACGTGTTCTAAAAAGGAAACTGTATGATGATCTATTTTATGCAGTTCTTTGCATCCCACTGAGCCCTTCGCGCAGCCCTTCTGCCGCGTTGCCATGATGTTGTTCCACTCGCAGTGATCATATATTCACTGCGTAAGGCGAGATTTGATTATTTTGTACAGCGTAGGCAGGCAGGTTATTGGGCGGTACTTGGCAGGGTTATCTGTATTCCGCTGGTCTTTAGGTAACAGGTACGTTGCACCCTGCGTAAGAAACAGTGGCATTTTCAGAGGATCGAGCAAGGTTTCATTAATTAAGATAGTTATTTGTTCATGCGCGCACCACAAGTTCTTAATCCAATAATTTTGGAGATGATCTGGATGTGGTGCCTTCCAGTTGTGGAAATTCTTGATGACATTGGAGACCTCATCGGTTGTGAATTGCTCATGTTGCATCTGGCTATAGTTCCGGCCTATCTCGCGTTCTTCACCGATCCAGCTTGCACTGACATTGCATGGACCTGGTGTGGCAAGTTGATTTCTCCAGAAACCGTTGACCTGTTCTCTGCTAGGGTAACCCATATTTGTGGCATCGGCGCTAGAATTCAAAGTACGGTAGAAACCTTTTTCTGATCGTTCAAAGAGTTTCTTTTCTGGTTTCCTGTTGTTACTAGCCTTGTATCTCCTCAAACACTCCGCGAAAACAGAAAGTTTTTGTTTTACTGTATCAAGACATTGTTGAGCACTGATGTTCGCGGGGTCATGCTGAGAATGCATTTGGGTGCGGCTCATTATTGCCTGTACTGCCCTCTAGATCTTTCTAGTTCTAACTCCTCTGATATATTCCATTGCAGGTGCATCCTTAACAATTGATAAGCAATCTAAACTTAAGCATGGAGATATCCCCACTTCAAGATCAAGTAGTATATTGCATCAAGTTCAATCTAAAATTGATGAGCTGGAGCGGTCAGTCAAGTTCAAGTGACATACTTGATGATCTTCAGAAGACGATCAAATTAGTCTCCAATGAAAATAGCAAATTAAGAAAAGAATAACAGTCATTGAAGATTAGAATACAAAGTCTTGAAAGTCAAGTTTCCTCAGTGCAGCTTAGATTTGATAAAGAGGTACTTCAAGAGAAGTCATAGCGTCATTGTAGTTGGCCTCAATGATGATAATGCCACAGAAGAAAATGTTCGGAAAGTCTTTCATAAGCTCAATTTTAAGGCATCCAATGGTGATTTTAGTATTTTGCCATTACGTAGCCAAACTAGGAATAAGCTGATTCTTGTGAAATTTAAGAATCCTCAACTGAGGAACAAGATTTTAGAACTTAGTAAGAACAAGAAAAAGTTCGATACAACTGAGTGCGGCATAAATGGCAAGAGGAAACCAATTTATATAAATGAAGATTTACCAAAAAGCATTAGAGAGTTGTTTCAGAAGGCTATGGAACTTAAAGGTTACAATTACACGTATGTTTGGTGTAAAAATGGAAAAGTGTTTGCCAGAAGGGATGAGGGCGAAAATGTAATAAAAATTCTAACCTTGGAATGTATTCAGGAGCTTATTGAGAAAAACTAGGTTTAAGGTAATTCTAAATATATTTATGTGTGTTGTGTCTGTATTATTTTATAGACTTACGATGAGTAATTCAAAGAAATTAAAAATTGTTCATGTGAATATCCGGTCTCTTAATCCCAGTCTACATCATGTTCAGGAGCTACTGGATTTTTATAATTTAGATATCTTGGGCATATCAGAAAAGTGGCTTAATGATAAAATCGATAAGAAATCATTGAAAATTCAAACTATAGTTTTTTCAGATTGGATCGTGCCGGGCAGCATGGTGGTGGAGTTTGAATTTATGTAAGATCCTCGTTGCATTGTTTTCTTATTGATGGATGTTCTTACAGCGGGACTGATCTGGAGCAGCAGTGGATTCTTCTTCAGCTAGACCATATAAAAATAGGAATTGGAACTATATAGGGTGGTCCAAACTTTATCAGCAATACTTTAAAAACTGCTAGAAAATTTCAAAAAAGGAGATTTTTTTCATATAAACATGTATCGAAATCCTAGCAGTTTTCGATATACCGGTCCAAGTTCAATTTTTTTTTCAAGTTTTCTTTTAGACAGTTAAAGCAAACATATTTGGTACAGTTTAGACACTCATTAAATACTATAAATTAAAAATAATTCAGAATATCTACTTCCACCAGTGCCGGAGGGACGGAGGTCTACCATCATATTTTGTAATGAAAAAATGGTATGCCACTGGAAAAGTATTTTTTTTTTGCGTTTACTAAGTTTTCCAATCAATTATAAGAAAAAACTATTAAAAACTATTCTTGACTTTTTTTTGAAAAATGTAACATTTTTGAAAAATTCAGTTTTGTGCTTTTAATTTTTTTAGCAGAAGAAAATCAAAGTAGGTCTATGCTTTCGAAATTTTGCACACCTACTTAGTTTTTAATTACGACCAATTTTCCTTAATAACATTTTGCCGTAAGACCTACCTAAAGCCCACCTTACTGGTGCGAAAAATTAGATTTTTTTAAATTTCCAGGACACATGATTTTTCGAATCTATAAACCTTTTTGTAGGTTTTATATATATAATATGTGTGAAAAATTTCGAGAACCTATACAGGATTTTCTTCTGCTAAAAAAATTAAAACGCACAAAAGTGGATTTTTCAAAAAAGGTACATTTTTCGAAAAAAGCCAAGAATAGATTTTTCTTAGAATTTATTGGACAATTTAGTGAAGGCAAAAAATATTACTTTTCAGTGGCGTATCATTTTTTTATTAAAAAATATTATGGTTGACCCCGTCTCTCCGACACTGGTGGAAGTAGGAATTATTTTTATTTTGATGAGTGTCTAAACTGTACAAATATTTTGCCATAGCTCTCTTCCTTTAGGACAAATAAAAGAAAATTTGAAAAAAAAAAAATGAACTTTGACGCTGTGTATATCGAAAACCATTAGGATTTCGATACATGTTTATAGGAAAAAAATCTCCTTTTTTAAATTTTCTAGCAGTTTTTAAAGTATGGCTGATAAAGTTTGGACCAACCTCTATATAGACCCCCCTAAGGGCAATATTTTGCAAGCATTGGGTAACCTTGAGACAGCCATATCGTTTGCGGTGCCTAGGTGTGACGAGGTGGTGGTTTTGGGCGATATAAATGTAGATATGTTAAATGATAATCATGTGTCGGTCTCGATGTTATCAAATGTCTCAAATTAAAGAGATACACACTGTATTATATACATCGAACTACCTCCATAATATATTATTATTGTTTTACTTCTTTTTTTTTTGCAGATAATATCAGAATTTGATAGACCTCATTCGGTAAGTTTATGCCATTATGTTATAAAGAATAACAAAATACACAGAAAGTGTTATGGAAAGTATGTTGGTTTCAACATGTTTATGGATAACATATTATTGAGTTTAACTAGAAAAGTGAATCTTCCAAATTTGGAATTTTTCGTGAATCTCGGTGATTGGCCGTTGGCATCTAAAACCCTAAAACGTAAATTTCCTATCATGTCATGGTGTGGAAGTAATGAAAGTTATGATATAGTATTGCCCACATATGATATCACTGAATCCACATTGGAAAACATGGGAAGGTGATATTTATTTTCTAGAGTTGTTTCAAAAATCAACAGTTATTTTATCCTATGGATAGAGATGGTATATATTTTATTGAAAATATAGAAAATTCCCTCCGCTCTATTAGAGCACTGAACAATTGGTTTGCTGACTTTTTAACACGTTGACCGCCGTAATAGAAAATATTTCTTAAGTGTCTTAAATGTTATAAATAAGACATAAAATGTCCACATTTGACATTATTTACTTTCTGAGCCTTTGTTCTGAATGTGATGCACGTGTGCTTCGCGTGGCCTGTAGAGCAAAATATTGTTGAAGCCATTCGATGCACACATATTTTCAAAAAAATATATTAATATGTTGAATTTATTTTTGACGCATATGAAATATTTCTATAAAAAGGCCAACAATCATTAAATATGCATTAGTATTATTACTAAAAATTATACTAATATAACACCATTTCAATTCAGTTTAGAGCTGGGCCAATACAAATGTTTTGTCTTCCAGGCCATTCCCATCGATCACCCATAAGACTATTATTATATACATACACACATATACACACATTTATTTCTATATCGGATTTTCCAGTCTATCTTCAGGTAAACTTATCTTAATGTAAGCCATAAACATTTTAGTGCGACATTTTTTGTAATTCATGCCATCTATGCCATTTGGTATGCCCACATGCCAAAACAAAAAAATAGTTTCCAAAAAATCATGCCTTGAGACCTCACGTTCATCTAATGCCCTGAAGATACCCAAAGAGTTTCGTACGACCTTTTTGCGGCTCAGATCATAGCTGGACATGTTGGCTTCAGAATATCAAATTCTTGGATACGATTGTTGTTAGTTTTGTGTATCACCTCTATCAGTAGGATGTAAGAGCTCTTCTACAGTACGACACAGTTAAGATGAACATTCGTGTATTTTTTGTTTTGGCCGACTGCACAGATGGAGAACTCAATAAACTCTGTGTTTAAAGGTATTCAACTTCAATGCCAGGTGCATTCTTAGCCTGCTCATTCAACGTCATGAATGGGACCAATATTCAGTATTTGTTTCACGTTATATATACAGTGTTTCCCCGGATTGTTTGGAAGGCTCTTGTAAATGACAAAGAAATTTCAAGTTCAAATTTGACCTTTTAGGGTTCAGCCCTGCTTGGTTTGAAACTAATTTGTGACATAATTTTACTTTTAAAAAATCGTGTATGCCTTGGAAATTTTGAAAACTAATTATTCGCACCAGAAAAGTGAACTTTTCGTAGGTTTTACGACAAAACAATATAAAAGAAACTTGTTCAGAATGAAAAACTGAGTAGGTTTGCAAAATTTCAAAAGTCTACGCCTACTTTGATTTTTTGACCTTTTTCCCACTTTTTTTATAGAAGTGTCTTTTCTGTATCTTTCACTTCAAAATGTTATTAAGGAAACTTGTTCGTGATGAAAAACTGCGAAGGTGTGGACAATTTCAAAAGCTTAAGCCTACTTCATTCCAAAGAAGTTTCCTTAATAACACTTTGTCGTAAAACCTACATAAAGAACTATAGCGTAAATTATTCTTGCGGAGTGCAATACGCCCTGTTCGAGCACTACTTTTCTAGTGTACTGTACTTTTTTAGCTATGTCTGATTTTCCCCTTCAAATAAGATAATATCTTTATTTGCGGCGGGCTTCCTTATAGCCTCTTCTGTTTTTAGAAGAGGAAATTCAGACTCTTGGGGGAATGGATGCTCAGGAGCCAGTTTGTTAGAGCCACAGCCCTCGTAATATAAACTCTACTGCTTTTCCAATACAATCATTGGCCCCGCCTATATACATATACAGTGTGTCCCATTTTGATACTGGACACCTCAGAATTATAATTATGAAGAACAAGGAAAACAAATGGTCTCTATTTTTTTATTGGTAATCCCAAGTGAGAGTATCTCATAGTCGGTGGTATTTGGATGGGGTAATTATTTCACGGCCTGCTATGATTTTTTAAAATAGCTGATTTTCAAGAAACCCTATTAGGGACTTTTTTACGACAAAATGTTATTGAGAAAACTTATTCAGAATGAAAAACTGAGTAGAATTGCAAAATTTCAAAAGTCTAGGCCTACTTTGATTTTTAGCTTTTTCGCTTTTTTCTCCCACTTTTTTCTTAGAAATGTGTCCTTTCTGGAGCTTTCACGACAAAATATTATTAAGGAAACTTGATTTTCGTGAAAAAATAAAATTTTGACGTGAAAGCTCCTGAAAGGAGACTTTCCTAAGATAAAAGTGGGAGATAAATCTACAAAGAAAAAAATAAAAAAATCAAAGTAGGCCTAGCCTTTTGAAATTTTGCGAATCTACTTAGTTTTTAATTCTGAACAAGTTTTCTTGATAACATTTTGTTGTAAAAAAATTCCTAATGGGGTTTCCTGAAAATTTACTATTTTAAAAAATCATAGCATGCCATGAAATAATTACCCCATCCAAATACCACCGCCTATGAGATAGTCTCTCTTGGTGCTACCAATAAAAAAATAGAGACCATTTGTTTTCCTTGCCCTTCATATATTTCTGAGGTGTCCAGTATCAAATTGGGGCACACTGTATATGTCCCACCGAAAGGTCGGCTATATTGGACCCACATGTCATTGGCTGTTAAGTGGCCAATTACAACACGGAGTTTTAGAGGGATATTTTAAATTTGAATAATGTCAAATGCACGAGGTTCTCAGTCGGATCGTTACAAGGCATTCAGAGGATGATAGTAATTAATTCAAACAGGGCAACAGAGTTTTAACACAAAAATTCCTTTACAATTTGACTTTCGTTCACGTTCTTCACATCCATTCCCTTTCTGATTTCTGATGTTCAGAATGTCGCATATTTTAAATATCCAGCTTTATTACCATTTACGTTCCTTGTAACGGAATTTTTATTTTAAAAATTCCATTACCACGTCCTAAATAATAATACATCGTTATTTGTATGATAAATCACAATTTTCGATTTAAATTCATTTCTTTTGGTATGTGTGCTTCCACCTAGCGGTGAATAGATACACTAGGGTTGTTGTGGCTAAGTTTACAGTGATTATTGTGCATTGAGTCGAAGGTACGTTCCAACACTTAGCACTAAAGTGATTAGCAAGTAATCCGCTACGCATTTGTTGATGTCACTTGTTCAGTTCAGTGCAAATATTTTCTGCGAGTCTGGTTCCATGCCCTAGGCGGGAAGCCATTGTGAAGTTTTTTGGTTGCTCTATGATCAGATGGCCAGATGACCTCGACAAATGCAGCGTTCTGATTGGTTTTGTTACGTTTTATTTTTTATAATACAAGATCATTCAAAACCACCTGCGAGCGCCGTCTCGCTCTCTTTCCCTTTGAATCTTTAGCGTGAAAATAGGTACCTGGTGATCGAAGGAAGGCTGTGTGTTTCGATTTAATTATCTCTTTTTATCGGCTTCCTGTTATCTCCATTTGGGAATATTGAGTGCTTATTTTGTGTTTAATTGTTTGCTGCAGCGGAATACAACCGTATTTTTCTCTTTTTCATGTGAAATCTCGACCTGGCGCACCTGGAGTTGTTTTGAAATTTGGGACCAGGTGGCCATCTTGGCGTTCAAGGGCGACGCGTGGTTTTTTTGGAAAACCTGTTGATCTTTGAGCATTTGGAGCGGCACCGTCGCAATAACAAGGCCCGCCAGCTGAAAGCGATGAGTCATCCAAGGGAGGTGAGCCTAAGGCGCCAAATTCAAATTTCAAGGTGTCAACTTGGTAAATTTGGTAAAAAAAAACACTTTAAAATGATTGTTTACATATATAGCTCATGGTTTTACACCACGGATAATAATCTACGAGAGTGAAAGTCACATTTTCGAGGGGTTTTGGTGCATTTAGATATCTACCAGTAAAATTTTCGTAAATGCCAATTATTTCTTATTTGCCTGCCTAGATACAACTAAATTCGAATAAATAAAACCATAAAACTTACTGATTTCAAGGTGGTTACGTTTAATCACGTAAAATTGTTAGTATAACACTCCAACAGTCCAAACCAAAATCCTGGAAAACTGTGTAGGAACAAAATCTCTTTTGATGGCCTTAACCCACTTTTCCCTTAAACTCGGGTCTTTTTGGATGAAAAAGCGGACACATTAGGACCGCCTTTGTAGTTTCCCTTGCAGTTGGGAACGGAACACGTCCACGGCATGATTTAAATTAGTCCGAAACTATAGACACAACGTAAAACCTATAAACTAAAATTGAACTTTAATCACTTTATTCTGAACCACTGCTATTTTACCACCTTATTAATGAAACTCCACGTCCTATATTACTAAAAAACACAGTCCAACACACAACAAACGTTCTTTAAAACGGGAAAATCGCCAGACAAGTAAACGTAAACAACTTCAAAAAGCAACCTCCCGACCTCCCTGTGATGACGTAGTGACGTTTCACGTCGCCAGCTGGCAGGCCTTTATCATTGCGACGGTGCCGTTTGGAGCAGGGCACGGGAAGGTGGACACAAGTACCAGGTGAGTTTCATTTAAAATTATTTTTATAATTTTGGTAATTTTCCTTCTTTGTTGAAACTCACCTGCGGCTTGCCCCAGGCACGGTTATTTTTTTTTTGAGATTTCTCCCAGCTTAATTGCAAATATAAAAGGAAGAATAACCATGGCTGCCCCTCAGTCCTGTTTTGCTCAAAGTAAGATTTATTTATATCGGTAAAGTTGCACGTCGCACTCAATACATACCAATAGCCTGACGGAGATATTTTTTATCTTTTCTAGTAATTTCATTGTTGTCTAACTTATCGTTTACCTCAATTTAGTACCGTTATTTTCTTAATTTGCATCGGAAAGAGTAGCGTTGGTAGCTGTTCAATTAAGCTAAACTTTTTTTTTTTTGTAAATTTAATACCTAAATTTTCGTGACCTCTTATTGTCTGTTTTGTTTGGGTTCTAAGCTCGGGATATCTTTCTTTAAATTCAGTAATTTTCTTGTCGTCAATTTTAACTCTCAATCCAGTCAATTAAGTGTTATTGTACAGGGTATATTCTGGAGTATACATTTGGGGTTTATTTATTGTAGTACTTATTATAATTATTAATATTTTTTTCTCGAACATTTTTTTCTTGTGAATAAACATTTGAAGTCACTGACTAAGCATATTGGCTGTGTCTAATTGATCTGAATTTTCCACACGCTCAAAACTGCACGAGGACCAACGCCTCATCGAACAACAAGTCGACAACCCCGCTGACTGTCCGCAAACCAACAAGGGAGACAGGGTTGGCTGAACTAAGGTCAAACCCTGAGCTAGCAAACATCCAAGGCCCGTAACGCAGCTTTCGGTTTGGGTCAGCTGCGTAGACTTCAGCGGTGGACCACCTCGGAAGTTCGTAAGGAGCAAACTTTTAAGTAAGGTGCTGTGTCTAAGCGTTCCACGTTTAACCTCAGAATGGTGCAGAACTTTGGTTATGTTAATTTGAGCTTTTTGGAACTTTAAATCCTACTCAGTAGAGTCAGTGCCAGTCAATTTAACTTGAACGTAACTTCACTTTGTCAATTTATCTTTAAGTACATTTCAATTTAAACCATTGTCAATTTTCATTCAACGACTTTTATAAATTCATATCCCTATTGTAAATAATCGTTTCACAATTTATTTGTTTAATAAACCACCTTTGTAAATAATTTTAAAATGTGTGTTTTATTCCTGGGTTATCAAAAGCGAGTCATATAACCAGTTTTCCTTCACCCAAGGAAAATTGTCGTTATATCCTTTTTCGGTAACGACTTCACTTTGCGGTCTATATTTCGCAGTTTTGATAACAAAACTAATATAAATTAACAGAGTTTTGATAGGTAGATTTATTTGTTAAAACATGAAATTTCCATGCACGAGTATTTTGTAACCAATGGTCCACTATATAAAGAAGTAACTGAAAAGTCTAATGCGTTCTATACTTATTTACATTAACAACTAGCCATGGACTTCATTTCACACCAATTGGTACAAAAATACTCTCGCTTACTTTTAGACTCACTTTTCTTAAGAAAATATATGGAAATATATATATGATGGAAACTTGTCAAATTAAAGGGACATAACACACAAATATTATATTTTATTTTGGATATTAAATTCGTTAATAACAGACACATTTGCATATTTTTATTTTTTAAAAGATTCTGCAACAATGGTGTTTTTAACATTAAACCACCTTTTTTTCGTCGTGTGGCAACAGTGACGATAGCTTGAAACAGCGCTATGAACAGGGCTTTAATCTAGTGTCGGTCCAGATTCAACTAACAGAACAACCTACTAAAATTACTGCAGTCACGGCAACTCTCAATGAGGAGGGAATGTTATAGCACAGACCCTATAGGAATTGGAGGGGTCAGTGACCATCAGGGGCGCGTGAAGGGGAGGCAGCTGCCCCCCCCCCCCCCCCCTTCCCTGGAAAATCATTGTTTCGCTTCACACTTTTATAAACACGTGCAAAGAATGTATAACAAACCTGAGGTCTGCTATAGTTGGGTCTGTTCAATAAGACCTTGTTCCCTCAGTAAAATATATATAATTTATTGATCACAATAATTTGTGAGATATTACAATTTTAATTAAATGACAACCATAATAGGTAAATCAACTTTAATATACAGTTAAATTTGAGTAACTATTTAAAAACAGTAAACTAGGAAAGAGTTACATTTTAGTTAAAAATTGGTTTGAGGACAATAAAAAAAGGTCAAATTGTCTTTACAAATACTCTGACTATTCAACTATAAGTTCCTTAACTTTGATCTTTAAGTTGGTACTGAGTACACAGTGCTTACGCTCTAGACGAGGTTCTTAATGAGTGTGGAGGCGAGACTAGGGCTTCTTCCTGCTCGTCGAGGCACTGTTGTTGTGGCTAGCGTTTATCTCAGGGTTTTCACCGAAGTAGAGCTGACCAAGAAGTCACTCCTATGCCTGCGCAACTCCTCTCACGCCGTTGGTGGTCGAAATACTCTCGTCGAAGGGTCCTCAGTCGAGTATTGCAAGCATGAACAAATCAGAGACAAAATAGCATTAGACAAGGTCTAAGCCTTTTACAAAAATGTATAAACCACTAGGTTACGATTAATATTTAAAATTGAATTATGATAAAAGTTATTTAATGTAGACAATTAATGATGAAAATTGAATGTTTAGAACTATACTAAACTATGGGAAACTATGTATAGCTTTTAAATTTCCTAGATAATATTAATTAACTGACCGAAATAGCAAAGGGCTTACTATTTAATTAAAAGAAAAAATTTTGAGAATGCTCCAACCCCAATTTTTGAAATTTATGAAACTTTAAATCAAATCTTAACGCGAAAAGCCCATTTGAGACTTGAACGGTAAAAACAGAATTTAAGAAAGTTGATAAAACTAAAGTTAATATGAATTTACTAGAACACTGAATTTATCGGTGTCAGATTTATTTGAGTGGCCCGGTATCACAGAATCGAGACTTGTAGATTTTGTAGATTTTCTCGGGGTCATTTGGCCCTAATAGCCTTTCTTCACTGCGACCTATGTAGATCTTTTGTGATTGACCCTACTCTAATAAATGCCAAGGTCACCTAAGCTTTTAATAAAGCTCAGTATTTTCCTTGGGGCCATGTTGCCAATTTCGTTTGGATTTATATCAATCTTTTCGTGTTTGAGTCTGCTTCGGATTAAGAGGGGACACTCACAGAGTATATGCTCGCTAGTCTCATCTCGTTCGTTGCAGAATCTACATAGTCCATTATCTGTTTTGCCCATTTTCATAAGATGATATCTTAATGGGCAGTGTCCAGTAAGGAGACCTGTGATTAGTCTTACTTCATTCTTGTTTAGAGTGAGAAGCTTTTTGGCATTCTCAGGCGAATAGGTCAGAAATCGTTTCGCTTGTCTTTGGCCCAGAGTGTTTCTCTAGTACAATTCTTTTTGTTCTTTTTCCCATATCAAGAATCGAGACTTAACCCGAAAAATAAACGCTACTAACGTGACCAAAACTTGAAAATATTCAACACGGAAACAACTGCAAGATGGTGGGTATTCAAATAAAGACAATGCTATGTTTTTGAATTAAAAATGGCCGGGGCCTTAGACAAAATGAGTCCTTCAAAAAAAAACAGCACGTAAAAAAATCGCTACAAGTGAGTAGTAAAGTCGCTGAACTAAGCAAAAATCAAAAGAAATTACTCACCTGTAGGGTTTTCCAGGAGAAACAGCCACCACCTGCTCGCTGTGTCCTGCGTTTCGTCAGCTACGCAGCCAAAAAAGGAAGTGCCTCGTGCAAGCGCCTTGCCCTCACGATGCCGTGAACATAGAAAAACAGTAAAACCCAAAAATATTAGTCTCACCAAGTCAATCCCCAATATAAAAATACCAAACCACTCTAATAAATCACCGATGGTAGAAAATGAGCGAGATAAATGCCGAAAATGTCGAAAATTTGGCGGAAAATGGGCTTAATACAAGCGAGTACAGGAGCAAAGTCGCCTGAAAAATGGTACCCTCACGGCTGGTGGCCGGCTGGACCTACGTCATCAGTACGCTCCCGACCAATCACGTTCGAGCATTAAATTATCTAAGAAACTAGACAGAGTTATGAATCGATTGATTCATAAGACCGATTTTTAATTACATACCTGCTGATAAATAAACACATAATTTGCACTTGAATTTTCGCATTTTGAATCTGCGCAGGGTTCGAGGCTAGGCAGATGTATACAGCCATTGACTACACGGCGCGCGAAATTATGAATTATTTGAAATAATTTAAGTTTTAAAATTTGAAAAAGTCGTAATAAAATTGAATACAATATTGTAAATGAATTGAAACTGTATGAAAAATAAATAGTTATTGAGTATGAGATATATGTTTGAAAATAATGACTTTATGTTAATAAAAAAATATAAAAACGAGTAACGGATTTAGAAACGGAAAAATCCGTTACAAATGATAAACACATGACTAAAAATTTAATGACTGATATGCCACAAAAACATCCTTCTTTATTTATTACAGGTGCAAAATCCATCTTTTTTTTATAAAGTATTCATGCCTATTAAGTGCAGTAAAGAACAAAATATTGAATATTCAAATTTCCTGCCGCCACCGCGAGGGTTTAAGTTTGTGTTTTCCTAATTTTATTATTATTGTCGAGATTGTTGTATTATACAAAGTCTACATGGATATATTGTGTGTAGGTGTATATATATATATATATATAGTTGGAGTCCTATTTGGCATCCGTTCAAACTTGAAACAAGGTGGCGTCCGCGGATATACACTGACCATTAACCGGTCAGATGGCATCCGTATATTAACAGGCAAGCGTGCATCCAAAATGTATATGAAAATAGCAACAGAGGTGAAGTTGGCGTCCGTATATGGCAGATAGTGGAAAACTGGCATCCAAGCAACGTTGCCAGTAATGCCATATTTTTTTATATTTTTATGGCGATATTTTAAGTTCCGAAAGGGCGCTCAATTCCATACTCCGTTGCAAAAGGAGGGAGGGATTAATAATAGACCCTATTTGGCTCTCATTCATGGGCCCAATACTTATATACTTAATATAGTAATTAACATTTCGGTAATTGTCCACAGGTTGCAGGTAATCATTGTTGAACATATCTGCTTTCAATAAATTCCCCATTATTTTAAAGCTATCTTTAGTTTTCGCCAAGAAGAGTCAATAATCCCATGCTTACAAAAAATTTTTTGATTACCTCACCATTGAGATTTTGTATATATGTGTAATAATTTATGTCCAAGCAATTTCTTACATAAGAATATTCTTTATAGCGGGCCGTTTTTTGGGACCCCTTCAAACTTTTAAGGGCGTCCAACAACGGATTTTCCCGAAAATTTTTGTGATGTTAAATATTTTTATTAAACGATCCTGAAAAAAATCAACTGTGAAATTTTATGACATCATAATTTTTCCATGTTAGGGTGTCGCAGCTGTTTTTTCAGAATCGTTTAATAATAGTTATTTATGTACCAAGGCACTGAAGTTCAACTTTTTATGACTCATGTGGAGTTTAGTTGCTGAGGCCTCTGGCCGAGGCAAATAAACCACACGAGTCATAAAAAGAACTTCAGTGCCGAGGTACATATTATATTTTTCTTGAAATCGGAAAAAAAAAAAGTTTTATTAGGCAAGAAAATTCTAATATTAAGGGATCACCCGTCCATGAACCGACTACGCGCGGCGTTGCTTGACTTTGACGATCGCTCTACCTAATACAATTACAATTACAATACATCTACCTAAGACAAGTATGATGATGTACGGCACCTTCTGACAGAAAAACCAAACTGCTGCTTCTTGTGCAGCCTACACAACAAATCTATTGATTTTCAAATTTACTAAAATATGTATACTGGGATTGCGCTTCTATAGGAAACAATTTCGCAATGTGTACGAAAAGTTAAATGAGCCTTTATCGGCCGGGTTTTGAATATTTGGTCACTTTTGACGGGCGATTTCTCCGCGTCTGACGTTTGATGTTTACATCTCGCCAAGGCCTACTTATTGAAAAAATCGTACAATAATGGGCTACATTATTGTACCATTTCTGTGCTTTTAATGACGATTTTGGGACATTTTAATGCCGATTTCAAGAAAAAATATTTAAAATCAAGTTTTACCTTGTCCGACAAAAATTTTAAGGAAATTCTGTTGTCGGAGGCCCTTAAAAGTTTGAAGGGGCCCCAAGAAAAACGCCCTGCTACTAAGAGTTTTCTTATATTATGTAAGATGTTGTTCGACTGGACATAAAGAGCACATGTACAAAGTATCATTGGTGAGGTAATCAACATTTTTTATAGGCATGGGCCCGGGGATTACAAGGGTAGAAATGGCAAATGCTTCAGGCTCAGCTTCAGGTTTTTTTGCTAGCGAAGAGAATAAGAAACGGTGTAATTATTCGAAACGTATTCGATGCCATCAGATGTGATTATCCCACCAAAGATACTGCCGACTCTGTTGAGATTCTGGATAGTAAAACTGCCACAACCATCCCCAGGAAGAGGATAAACGAGGACGCAAAACGGGCAGTTAGAAGGAAAGTTCGTTCATTCTTTGTTTTGTATAATAGTAGTAAAGAAAGTTGTACCTTTATTTTGCTCACCCTTATACGTTTTACGTTCATAATGAGCATTTTTATTACTCTCTCTTTTTGAAACTTACTATAATATAGGTAGCTATTTATTAGCTGATTGTGGTGAATAATGACCATAAGTGTTCGGAGGCATTGTTTTGACAAGTTAACGTTAAAAATATTCAACTGACTTATTTCTCAGGAACGCATCTTAACGACCAGTTTGAACAGTGAAACAAATAGTACATTTTATCGAAACTGCAAATTGCTTTAACTCCTATATGCAATGGCAGGTTCAAAAAAATAAGGATATATATCAATACTATAAGAATTTCAATTTATTACCTCGATGTCAAGCGGCACTTCGACATTTGCTGAGAACCTGGCATATTACAAAATTACGGAAAAATTGCTTCTTAAAAGATTCGTTGGAGAATAGTGAATTGGTTAATTACGATGGCTCTAAAGTGGAAATAAATTAAACTTTGAAGGGGACCAAGTACCTTTGTCGTACAAGAACTTTCTTCAAGAATTACCACAAGATGAGCAAATAGATAATTACCTCCCATTGCGAAGCGAAGGTTTTTGTGTTGGCAAAAAATATATTTTTTTATTATCTCAATGGATTCATAATATCTCAAAACGTAGAAAACCAAAATTTGAGAAAATTGTTGTGTCTGTGGTGTGTGAGGGTGTGGGTGGGTGTGTATGTGTGTTATGTGTTCAGTGATACAATGATAACTCTCGAACAGGTTGAGATATTGACTTGAAATTTTAATGATTTAACAGAGCTTCTTTTTTATCAGTTTACAATTTTATTTATAAAAAAACGCAATGATCTAAATGTCTGGAAAACTATATTTTGATATCTATGTAGTCAAATTAACATAATATTACATAAATGACAGGAGCTAATGATTTAGGAGAACCTCTTCTTTTTAATTAAAAAATGATTTTTTTTTTTCGAAAAATTAGCCTTACCTGAATATCACTTCCTATTACTATGTGCACGATTGTGGCACCGAACTTAATAGATCCACTTAAATGCGCCAAAAAAAAGGTACCTATTTAATCTAAGCAATTTAACAAAAGACTGAGTTAAAGCATTAGTAATTTTAAGACGTTATTTCTCTATAAGGAGATAGTCTGGACAAATATTTGCTTTTAGCTAGGTTATAAAAATATATTGACCGTCAATATTTCGACTTATAAGTCGAAAATTTAAAGCTTCGAGTTATAAAGTCGAAATTTTGGGTCAATATTTCAACTTATAAGTCGAAATTTTAAAGTTTCGGCTTATAAGTCAAATTTTTAGGAGCGGATCTAGAAAAAACAGGCGAGTGTTCCTTCCAGGCCTTCCTGTGAACCCATTATCTTATCAAATTGAGCCCAACTTTAAATTGTAATTAATCCGTTGTAGGTCACTGTGGATTTTCTTTCTCAGTTTTAAATTAATCTATAATAAATGAAGAACGCAGTCTACTTCATAATTTATCTGAACGATCTTATCGGTTGTGTGAAAAATTACGTAAAAGTTGGGCTCCATTTGACATATTTGACAAGATGCGACTCTCTGTATTCTGGTCTTCTCTGTGGTAGCATGTAACAGGAGGGAGTTCTGGGACTAATTTCCACGATCGATGGAAATAAATTCTAACAATATAAGAAATTATTAACGCAATACATATTTACTACAAAACATTATCCTCGACCTTACCTTCCACCACTGAGTAAAGGAATACGTTTATTCAATGCTTCCACCTAAATATACATGTGATCCAAATGTAACAGGGGAACATTATTTTTATGATCAAAGTGAAAATTAGCTTTTCAAAATTGTATTTTAGCGAAACATTACCTACGCCTATTACTGTTTGTGTTTTGGTAGGGAAATTATTAAAAAGTGTTTATTAAAATTATAAATGATTTTTTAAATTATGGTCAACTAGGTATAAAGCGTGGGCCAACTGGCAAATGAGACAGTACCTATATTCTGTAGATTCATACAATCACATAATAAGGTAATAAAATTTACAATGTACAATGTACTTAAAACTATTTAAAATATTCTACATTCTACAAATATTTGGCGCAGTTATTTAAACATTTTATTTAAAAAGCTTTAAAAACTCAAGCACTAAAATTAAATGTACCCAACTATCAAAACATTGAGATTATAAATTTTACACGCAGAATAGCTCCGATGTACTGAATTGAAATATCAAAATATATCCAATGTGACAGCCAGGCGTCACATCGGAGATATTTTTAGAATGGGTAATATCAACGATGTTACATAAATGCACATAAGAGATGTTTTTGTCTCATTCTGCAGTACCTCGGCACATTGGATATGTTAATATCAGGTATAGGTAGGGGTAAATACTATTATTTCACATTGTAGGTACTCTACATAGATGCGCAATGTTAAAATGAACCTAAATGTGTCAAAACCCGAATTTGGTCCTAATTGTCACATTGGAGGTATTACACGCTCGACGACGATAAGGTGTAAATAACAAAAAATTTCGAGTTGAAATTTGAGCTTCTGGAAATCAGCCCTGCTTGATTTGAAACTAATTTGTGGCATAATTTTAGTTTTGAAAAATTACGTATGCCTTGGAAATTTTGAAAAAACTTATTTCTAGCACCAGTAAAGTGCCCTTTTTGTAGGTTTTACGACAAAATGTTATTAAGGAAACTTGTGCAGAATAAAAAACTAAGTAGGTTTGCGAAATTTCGAAAGTCTAGACCTTCTTTGATTTTTTGGCATTTTTTCCACTTTTTTTGAGAAAAGTGCCCTTTTTGTAGGTTTTACGGCAAAATGTTATTAAGAAAACTTGTTCATAATGAAAAACTGTATGGGTGTGAAATTTCTAAACCCTAGGTCGACTTCGATTTTTTCCGCTAAAAAATTAAAACGCGCAAAAGTCTAGTAGACCTAGGCTACTTCCTATCCAGTTTTTCATTGTGAACAAGTCTTCTTAATAGCATTTTGCCGTAAAACCTAGAAAAAAGGCACTTTTGTAAAAAAGTGGGAAAATGCCAAAAAATCAAAGAAGGCCCAGACTTTGGAAATTTCGCAAACCTACTCAGTTTCTCATCCAGAACAAGTTTCCTTAATAACATTTTGTCGTAGAACCTACAAAAAGGGCACTTTATTGGTACTAGAAATAAGTTTTTTCATAATTTATAAGGCATATACGAAACTAAAAGCAGGGCTGATTCCCAGAAGCTCAAATTTCAACTCGGCATTTTTTTGTTATTTACATCTTATGTGAACTCCATCCGGGGACACACTGTATAGTGAACAGCAGATGTATTGCATAAATTCAGTAAAATGACAATATATTTATTTAGGCAAAAATCCACGTGTATGCGGTTACTAGTTTTTTCTTTTTGTTAACTTTGAGTGTTTGCCCATTATCACCTTTTCTTGTAATTGTTACATTTACACTCGCTAATCTTACATCCTTATTGTCCTTGTATCTTGGGCTATGAAGTTTTCCACGCAGGTCGCTTTAGCAGCCTCCGTGGCGATGTTAGTACAAGCTCCAAAATAGGGGATGTGCTGACTGAAGCTGCAAATGTGCTGTTGGCTCCTGCCTGGACTTCATTTGTTGCTTCCCAAATCATGTCTATCTTTTGATTTGGTTAATGTTACACCGTACTTATGATTGCCAAATAGCATGAAGCACGTGTATGCGGTTACTAGTTTTTCTTTTTGTTAACTTTGAGTGTTTGCCCATTATCAACTTTTCTTGTAGTTTATAGTATAAACATATTATGTCTGTATATTATGTAAAGAAATGTCACAAAAACGTGTAAAAATTAAATGTTTACATTCATCCCCCTATTTCAACCCCTTCCTGTGGAGCGATTTGCACCAAAAACTATTCCAGCTTTCATTTTCAGGGACCAATGATGTGTAGGTACACAATTTCAAGTCTCTATTCAAATCCGTTAAAGAGATAAAGATATTGTCAGAACACACACACACCCATTTTTGTTAAATGGAAACTTGTAAATAGGTTTGTGGTTTAAAATTTTCGTTTTTCTGATTTTTTTTATTCTGGAAAAATTTGTATTTTTCTGGTTGCGCCACTGTGCATTTGAATGTTTTTGATCTAAAGCGGTCAACTTATAACTTATTTTGGAGTGATTTTGAACTGCTTTACGTAAATAAGATGATTCCTAAATTGTTCCCATACTAAGATAATAACTATAATAAAAGGTGGCGTTGTTATATTGGACGTTACCGGTTACCGCCGTATAATAAAAAGCGTACGAAGTGTAATAAATACCGCAAAAGACCGATAATTTCATTAGAGGTTTACAACGTAAAGATAAAACTAATGCACTCTCGTTATCTCAATACTTATTCTTATTATAAAATCCGGTAACACTATTACTTAGGTACTTTTCTCTTTAGCAACAGATTTTGCTAGACGGTCCAGAGTGGCTCGCTCTAGAATATCCGAACCCTGCGTTGATTCGTACGGAGGATAATTTAAAATCCTGAGCCGTTCTCTATCACCAATTCGGGCCATTTTCAGTAATTTCTTACTTCGACTACTCATTGTAAATAACACCGCAAAAGCCTGCACAACACGCGTTTCCAAAACAAATAATGTGCTTTTATTACAACGTTGCCAAATGTACGGATGCGAACTGCCTCGACTTTGAAACACGTGTATATCGACGATAGCGCCACCACTCTGCCTTACTCGGCACTAAGGTGTATAAAAATATACAAAATCAGGCAAATTGGCCTCCTGCTAATTTTAAGCGCATTAGATAGGGGGCGCACAATAACCTAGGAAAAGCCGGTTTTTAGCGTTTGGCAAGTTGGCATCCGTATATCGGATGCCAACTTACCCCGGATGCCAACTTGGACGTAAATTTTACATGGGGGGATGCCACCTTGGACTATAAATAAATATATATATATATATATACAGGGTGAGTCACATCTAAAGGCAGAGCCGAAAACACAAGGTAGAATTCGCTAAAATAAGCACATATGCTTAGTAAACATTAGCTCAAAAACGCTTGGTTTTCCATATGCAGCGTGTTGAAAATTTTCCAAAAATAACCTTTTTTTTATTTCTAGTTCTACCTTGTGTTTTCGGTTCTGCCTTTAGATGTGACTCACCCTGTATATATTTCATTTTATCACAAAGAGAGCAGTCTAGCAGTAACTAGTGGAGCGAAATCGGGCTAAAAAGTCGCCAAAAAATTTTTTGAAAGTAGAACTAGATCAGACTTCATAGGTGTCGTTAAGTACATCACTCTGCATACCAAATGGCGATTTACGACATTTTTTTGTGGTCGAGGCCTTTTTTATTTCGAAAAACGGTCGAAATTGGCAATTTACGGAAATTGTGTTTTTTTACGTTTCCATCGTCATATCTTTGAGAGTAGTGGAGCTATTGACTCGATTTTTTTTTTAAATTAAAGCTAACATATGAGCGCTTACAACGAATGCCATCGTTGTTGTCCAATATTGTTCAAAAACACTTTAAATAGCAACAAAATTGCAAGGTTATAAAAAGTGTAATGAAATTTTCACTAAGCGAGAAACTTTTTTATTTGTGGAAATTTTTATATACATGCTGCGATGGAAATGTGCCCAAAACATGAAAAAAGTTTTTGGCAAAAAAAATTACCTATAGCGCCTATAGTTTTTGAACTGTGAATTTTTTTGTGGCGCGCGCTACTTACGTGGAACGCAAAATTAATCCCTTGCGTGAGAATATCCACGCGTGGCAGGCATGTCTCAACAACTAAGGTGTATAGTTTACATGCACAAGTGAAACTATCACAAGTATAAATATCTTAGAGTACCTACCTCCTGATAGTTTGCCCCTCTCAGGGAGAACTCTCTGCCATTGTAAACGATCTGTAAAAGAGTAGGTACGTCTCTGGGAGCGTTTGCATAAACTATTTGGGAGTATTCTCAGATATACGACTTGTGATAGTTTTACCTCTCTGTGTCGACTATTCTATAACAGATCGCTGGTAAAATAAATTGATAATTTTAGACCAAATAATGTGGGTTCAAGCAGACCAATAAAATTAAATAAGAAATAAAATAACCAAATGGTTGATTTTTGGCAATTTTTGAGCAGTAATTACAGTTGCCGCAGATGAACAAACAACCACCTGCTTATTTTATTTATCATACAGATACAGTTGCAATTTTTCTTATTACAGTTTTTGTCGAAACAAAAATGCTTAAACTTTGGCGTACAATGTGTGGTATGGTTTCTTGAGATGAAAATATATGGGAAGCCAGTTATCGTTTACTGAAGTCCATCCATAAGATCCGCAGGATCTTTAAGTTGTGACTTCGCAACATTACTTGAATACCATTTTTTAACTGCTGCGTGCACCTGCAAACTAGTAATACCTCAAAAAATGTTGATAAAAAGCACAGTCAGTAGGGGGAAGATCCGAAGAAGGTTTATTAGATTTGGTGGCCATTGCGTTTAGTGACTATGGCCACATTTTTATGTTTACAGCTCGTTAAAATCTATAAAATAAATAAACGTTTCATTTCCATAAACAAAATTGTACAAAAATTAGGGCAGCCTTTTTCGTCGATGCATCGTTTGACGGGATGCGATACTACAAGCGCATTTTAGAAAATTGGAAAAAAAATGCTTTTCAAGTTCTACAGAAGAATATAAATGTGCTTGAAAAATTGTAGAAGGTACAAAATATGTTCCCCTATTATATAAATACAAAAACGTGGCCAAGCCACTAAACGATTTACGCCTAGCAATGGCCACCAAATCTAATAAACCTTCTTACGAACTTCCCCCTACTGAGTGTGCTTTTTATCCACATTTTTTGAGGTATTACAAGTTTGAAATTATATATTGGATTGTTTCGTTATTAGCAGTTGCAGGTGCACGCAGCAGTTAAAAAGATGGTATTCTAGTACCTAACGTTGCGAAGTCACAAGGATATAGACTTCAGTAAAGACAATTGGATTCGCATGTTTTCATCTCAAGAATCCATACCACACATTGTACGCCAAAGCTTAAGCCTTTTTGTTCAGACAAAAAGTGTAATACGAAAAAGTGCAACTGTATCAAGGAAAGACTGAAATGCTGTGATCAATGTAAATGTGGCAGGTGCAATAATAGATCGTAGAAAATACCGAAGATGAGTCTGTTGATAACGTGAAAGAGATTTTTTAATATTTATTTTATACCTATATTTAGGTGCTATGATCTGTCTGATCACTGTCGTCAGATCCTTAATGTAAACAACAACATTCTAAGCACTAAAAAACATAATATTACACATATCGCAAGGTCGTTCCATGAAAATAATATGAACAATTTCCTTAATACCATTCAATTCGAAAATTGGTTTGATGTGTATCAACAGGCTGATCCAAAGAGTAAGTTTGAACATTTTTTCTCAATTTTTAAATATTATTTAAATGAGGATTTTCCAAAACGCAGAAAAAAAAGCACTAGAGATCTCAGCCAGAAGTATGTACTGCCTGAAGAGATAAAATCGTGGTCGAAAAAGATAGGTGATCTCTATATTTTATTTAAAAACACGCAATGCTCAGACATCTACAATTATTACAAAGCAGAGCAGAGATCGTATAGGAAATACATTACACAGTACAAAATGGCTATAAACGAAAACATAATCAACAATTCAAATCATAGATCGAAAACAACATGGACTATTTTTAATAATCTTATAAACAAAAAGTTATCTCAAAATAACCAAATTTTACTAACCGAAAGTATTCTGCAAAACTTTTGATTATTCAATGCCAACAACTATGAGTTCGCGTTCATCCGTGGCTTCAACTACAAGAATAATCAAAAGCATAGAGTTGGAACACACAACAGTTACGGAAATAGTAGATATAATAAACGAAATGCCAAAAAAAAATCATCGGGTATTGACGAAATCCCTATTTCAGTAATAAAAAAGTGGATATTTTTTTGGCGGCACCTCTGGCCGATATAATTAATTCCATGTTTTTACACGGAATATTTCCCGATAGTATCAAAAAAAGGCTACAAAACAAAAGCATCCAATTACAGAGGAATATCCCTACCTACATGTTTTTCTAAAATAATAGGAAAGGTAATCTATAACAGATTACTATTCTTTGCAACATCGAACAAAATAATAAGTGACACGCAATACGGGTTTTTACCAAAATCCTCTACTGAGAAAGCAATTTTCAATTCACTCAAAACGATATTAGAGAAACTAGATGAAAATCGGAAGGTAGGTGGAATATACTTTGATTTAAGCCGCGCGTTTGATACCCTTCCGCATGCCACCTTACTAAACGTACTACACTGCTGTGGCTATAGGGGACGGTGTTATGATCTCCTGCGATCTTACCTAAATAATAGCCTTAGGTAATTAAAATATAAACCGTACAAAATAATATAAAAGAAGATTTCCATTCAGACAAACTCCCTATAAAGCATGGGGTCCCTCAAGGCTCTATATTGTCCCCATTTATATTCATTCTATTTACAAACAAGCTCCGAAATGTGGTAGATGCGGATGAACTGTACCAATTTGCAGATGACACATCGTTCGTTGTAGTTAGCAACAATCTAGTCAAGTGTAATATTAAAATGCAAAAAGCCGCCTCGAGTATGCAGCAATGGTGCAATGACAATTCCTTAACACTTAATGTTGAAAAAACTAACACACTCATTTTCTATCCCACGGGAAACCGTGACGAATCTGCTTACATATCTCCGAATGGACAATCCATACAGCAGGCTAACAGTATAAAATTTCTGGGATTCCCAATAGATCAAAAATTAATTTGGCTAAATTATACAGACTTGATACTTAAGAAAATTAATCTGGCTGCTATTTGATCAGATCTATGAAATACCACATGACAGTTGATTTTCTCATGATTTTCTCATGAGAAGTTGATTTTCTCTCCCCAGGTCAATAATAATTTATTATTGACCAAGGTCAATAATGAATTGACGTCACGGTTCACTAGTATCAGGCTCTTCTATGTACGGCACAATTTCGTATTATTATACAACCCTGCTTACCTATTTCACTGATTTTTTTCAATTTGTATTAAACGCTGAACACACGCCAATGTAGATATTTTTACTTGTGGACTCTGCCCACAAAACAGAAATCTAACCTTCCCTGCCCCCACCTCCACCTAACCGTTCTAACCTAAAATTAGTAACAACAGCTGATGAAACAACGTTTATTTAAGTATTTGGGAAAACAAAAATTACAAATTACAACTAAAACTAATTATTATTATTAATGTAATAATTGACTGTGCAATTGTAACTAGTCATATTAATTAAACTTGTTGCAGTGCTTGTATTTGTAACCGGAATATTAATGTGTTGATTGTTTAAGTGAATATTATCTGATATTTTTTGTGTAACACTGGCGGGATTTCTCGATTCTATATTAGCAAAGGAACTAGAACTACCAATATCAAATAACTGTTCATCACGAGGTTCATTATGACTATCATTTGGATGGATAGTGTTATCGCTCTGCGCAACTACAGGTACTGATGTAGCACTGTAAACTGGCCCTTGAACCATTTTAGCTATTCTTTTTTTAGAAGCCAGAGATTCTTCAATTTACCCTTCGGCAACAGTGGAAGATTTCCAACCTCCGTGCTGTTTTACAGTTATAAGATCGCCACCATTTTCCGCTAAAATAAGCGTGGTAAATCTGGGGTAGGCCGTTTTTGAATATACTTTTTAACAACTTCGACCCAAACTGGCTTCATGATAACAAACTTTCTTGCTGTTCCATTTTTACTAGTAGAAATATCAATAACGATCATATCGTCTCGAACATCCAAGTCTTTTCGAAGCATATTACAAAGTTCATCTGTTCTACATGCACCAGCAACTGCGATAACAAGTACAACCTAGTAAGTAATAAAGTAATTATTGTTTATTGTAAATATGTAAATATATGTAAAGTAGAACGAGGCATGTTTAGGTAGGTACCTTTGCTGTTAAAAACACTTCGTCTGGTGCGTCTCTCAAAAATCGTGCAATTTCATCTTCTTTAAAAACAAGTGATTTTTTCGCTACATAATTAGTATTTTGCCTTTTCAAAAATGCTACCAGTTTAAAATACTTCGAAATGTCAATATTTTCCTTCAATAAAATCGTGGATTTTAACATAGAAAACGTTGCCCACAAGCTTGATGATTTCTTGTTTTCAGCTTGCGTTCGAAAATATACCAATAATATATTTTCAGAAATTGTTTCAATATTCTTCATTTGGCACCAGTCTTTAAACATTGTATAAGTTTTTAAGTAAACACTTTTCGACTTCTGTGGAAGCAACTGATCATTCATCTTTTGTGCCTCTTCTCTAATTTCCGGAGGAATGCAGAATATGTTTGGCGAGGATGAGCCATCAAGATAATCATTATCACACTTTTTCACAAAAATAATATAAACTCACAGTTTATTTAGTCAAGAATAAATAATAATAATAATAATAATTAATGGCTAAATTTGACAGATAACAGTAAAGAAACTTCATTTGATGAAACAAAAATCAAGGCTAACTTGATTTGTGATTAAATAATATGAAGGAAAAAACAAAGGTAAGTTTACTATGAAAAATGCTTTACAATTTTTTACAATAATATTTTTATGGAGTGTTAGTAGTGGAAAAATATTTTTATGGAGTGTTAGTAGTGGAAAAAATTGTATATTAACCACGGTTTAGACAGCTATTATTGCCCTCACGTCTTAAATCCCTTGGCGTTGCCTCGGGATTTAATATTGACGTTCAGGTCAATAATAGCCTCTGTCTAAACCTTGGTTAATAATATACTATTATTTTGCATATGTTCACTCAACCTTGCAGTATGGTATACTCTTTTGGGGCTTTTCGCCCCACGCGAAAAAAATTTTCTTAACACAAAAGCATATTATTCGATGCCTGATGGGGGTGAATCGCGGAACATCATGTAGAGGCTATTTCAAGCAACTGGGAATTCTTACTATTCCATCTCTTTATACAGGATGATTTTTTAGGTCTACCACCGCGATTTTCTCGCTCATTTTGCGGCCTACAAAAAAAACGTAAGAAACAAAAATGTGGCAATTTTGGACAGATAAGTGGTGCTGCAAAAGAAATCGGCATCCATGGCTAACTTGTCACGCAATATTAAAAAAACCTCAAATTGAGCAAAACTATTAATGGCCGTGGAATGTTTATTTTAAGAGACAGAGGAAAACTTTTATATTGAAAATTGATGGCACTGAGAAGCTTTATCCACCCAGGTGCTCAGATAGTTTCAACAAATTACACAGGGTCTTCGGCTCTCTTGAGACCATGAAAATTTTTGTCGATTTTAGGTTTTTTTAGTACACCGCGAAGAGTTGGGTATGGAGGCCCATTCCTTTTTTAATGTCGCCTCGCTGACCAAAATTGCCATATTTTGTTTTCTTACATATTTTCCGTGCGGCCCAAAATAAGCGAGAAAATCAAAATTGCCATATACAGGGTGTCCGGTAAGTTCGGGGAAATCTCTCGCCAGCGTGTTGGTGACGTCAAAATATACCTGGTGTTTCATATATTTTTTTCCCCTAAAGTACTCCGTAACAGAACTACAGGGTCCCAAAGGGGTACTCACTGCTTTACATTTTTTGATTTAACTTTTGAACGCCCTTGTATATTTTGATGAAATTTTGGAATTTTGCATAGACGGTAAAAACCAATTACCTCATATTTGAATCATGCTTGGACAATGCCGTGGAAGTCAGGAACGGACTTCACGCAATACCCATGGGCTCAAAATTTTGACTGGTATAAATTTAAAAAGCCGAAAACAAATTTTTTTAAAGCCTTGAACATTTCTCTTCAAAAAAGGTACTCTTTATTCGTTTCGAAAAAGTCAACCGTTTTCATGGAAAAATCGCTTTTTTGAAATCCGTAACTTAAGATGCAATAATGGAAACTACCAGAATTTAGTGTTTTCACCTGACGGATAACAACAATTACGTGTGACAAGATTTGTCAATAATTTTTATTAGCAATGGAGCATTTTTATACTTATGCCGAATATGCAGACATGCATTTAATTTATGGACAAGCACACTGCAATTCTCTGGAGGCAAGCAGAATTTATGCTCAAAGATTTCCAAATCGCAATTTGCCAAATCGAAAAACATTTGTGAGAGTTGATCGTCGTTTAAGAGAAACAGGTAGTAAACAAACCGAGTTTAGAATGTCTTAAATCAGTCTCCTAAAATTTACATTAGGTAGTTTTTTACCTCGTCGTGGTGGGGAAGGGCCGCAAAGGAGAGCAAGAAATCAAAACTTAGAAGAGCACATATTGGATGAAATATCCGAAAACCCTTCTAATAGCGTTCGTAAGCTTGCAGCTCAGTTAAATACCACAAAGGGGGTTGTTCATGAAACATTGCGAGAACAGCTACTTTATCCTTATCACGTCCAAAAAGTGCATGCAATGTCTCCGAATGATTATCGTCCACGGCTTAACTATGCAAACTGGTTTTTGCAACAATTTATAGGCGATCCGAGTTTCACAGAAATTGTTTTATTTAGCGACGAAGCTGGCTTCACGAGAGACGGTATTACCAACAGTCGAAATCTGCACATTTGGCATGACGAAAACCCTCACGCCATAGTTCAGATCAAGCACCAACAAAGATTTCTGGTTAATGTTTGGGCAGGGATAATTGGGAATAATTTGATTGGTCCTTTTGTTTTGGATGAACGTTTGAATGGAGCTCTGTATTTACATTTTTTACAAAATAATTTAAATGATTTACTGGAAAATGTGCCCTTACAAATAAGGAATCAAATGTGGTTTATGCACGATGGCGCTCCCCCACATTATTCCCGGGAGGTACGTCTCTACTTAACCCAGCACTTTGACAATCGTTGGATAGGCCGAGGAGGACCTGTTTTGTGGCCACCTAGGTCTCCTGACCTCAATCCGTTAGATTTTTTTTTCTGGGGTCATCTCAAGGGACTAGTATATTCAACTCCTGTAAATACCAGGGAAGAGTTATTGGAAAGAATATTTCACTATTCTGATCAAATTCGAAATGATCCTGAAATGCTGTTTAGGGTGCAGCAAGAAAAAATTCGCAGGATAAGAAAATGTATTCGGGTAGAAGGAGCTCACTTTGAACATTTGCCCGACTAAACGAAACATTTTCTTTATAACCAAACTTTATTAAACTATTTTTAAACAGTTTCATTGTTTTTTTTCATTTTCTCGATATTAATGCCTACTGAAAATTGCAGTGTGCTAATAAAAATTATTGACAAATCTTGTCACACGTAATTGTTGTTATCCGTCAGGTGAAAACACTAAATTCTGGTAGTTTCCATTATTGCATCTTAAGTTACGGATTTCAAAAAAGCGATTTTTCCATGAAAACGGTTGACTTTTTCGAAACGAATAAAGAGTACCTTTTTTGAAGAGAAATGTTCAAGGCTTTAAAAAAAATTGTTTTCGGCTTTTTAAATTTATACCAGTCAAAATTTTGAGCCCATGGGTATTGCGTGAAGTCCGTTCCTGACTTCCACGGCATTGTCCAAGCATGATTCAAATATGAGGTAATTGGTTTTTACCGTCTATGCAAAATTCCAAAATTTCATCAAAATATACAAGGGCGTTCAAAAGTTAAATCAAAAAATGTAAAGCAGTGAGTACCCCTTTGGGACCCTGTAGTTCTGTTACGGAGTACTTTAGGGGAAAAAAATATATGAAACACCAGGTATATTTTGACGTCACCAACACGCTGGCGAGAGATTTCCCCGAACTTACCGGACACCCTGTATTGTTTTCTTAATAAGAAATAAACAAAAACAAATTCATAGCCTCAAGAGAGCCGAAGACCCTGTGTACTTTTCTGAAACTATCTGAGTACTCTTTTGCATAAAGCTTCTTAGTGCCATCAATTTTCAATATAAAAGTTTTTCTCTGTCTCTTAAAATAAACATTCCACAGCCATTAATAATTTTGCTCAATTTGAAGTTTTTTTAATATTGCGCGACAAGTTGGCCATGGATGCCGATTTCTTTTGCAGCACCACTTAGCTGTCCAAAATTGCCACATTTTTGTTTCTTACGTTTTTTTTTTGTAGGCCGCAAAATGAGCGAGAAAATCGCGGTGGTAGACCTAAAAAAATCATCCTGTATACAGAGTGTTTCATTAATATGGTAAAAAAATGAAACTAGGAGTAGAGGGGACCAAAATATGACGATTGAACGCAACATCGCTTATACAACTGTTGATGGTTAAAAAGATATAGGGCGTTCAAAATTAAAATTTTATTTGCAAATTTCTTAACAACTTCTTCAGTTTTTATGATATGAATTATAAAAGTTGATGGAAATGCCCACCTCCGACGTCAATACATGCTTCGATTCTACGCCTACTTGTTTTTTCTTGAAAAATTTATTTGAATTTATTTTTGACTTCCATAGTTAAAATCGGGCTTATCGTGAAAACGGTAAGGTTTTTCGACTTTTGCCAAGAATACTTTTTTTGTTCAAAAGGTAACTTAGTTTAATAAATGTTTGATCAAAAATCTCGATTTTTGACGGACAAAAAAGTTGTGCGTATTTTTAAATAATTCTAAGGGAGTAAGTGGCGCCCTTTAGGGACTACATTAAAACTGATAAAATATTTTTGTTTGCTGTCCTAAAAAACCCTAATGTACCAATTTTTAAGCTGATATCATAAAAACTGTCGAAGTTATTAAGAAATTTGCAAATAAAATTTTAACTTTGAACGCCCTGTATCTTTTTAACCGTCAACATTGGTATAAGCGATGTTGCGCTCAATAGTCATATTTTGGTCCCCTCTACTCCCATTTTCATTTTTTTACCATATACAAACTTGCCGTATTTGCAAAAGAAAATCCTGACATTTTCACACGTAACGTTGAGGTATATGGTTCGAGAACGACTAGGGGTGCGTCAGATTTTAGGACACCGAGGCATGCACATGCTTTGTTTGAAAAAGGGCCCTACTATATGGCCGCAAAAATATGTGATGCGCCGTAGATACCAATGAGGTACCCCGTAGATACCAACCAAAAATCTTATTTTATTTTACCAAATAACTCGTGCCAATATTAAATAAAATTCTTGACATTCTTCTGCGAGAAATCATCGGGCTATGAGTCAAACCACCGGAAACTAGGAACATTAAGTTAAATGAAAAACCATGTTGTTTATATCTTATAATTATCAAAACGCCAGAAAAGTTCGCTACGGTTATTAGTATTCTTGGAAAAACTTACGCTAAAATCATGTTGTTATACATTCCATCCGCCCACACTAGCACACGTGCAAATCCTGGAATCGAGGCGAGAACAAAGAACTTGGCTGCTATAAAAAGGGGGTTACTCCCAAAAGTAGAAGAAGTCTCCGACTACCAGTTGTAAGGTGAAGTCCTGGCCGAAACAACATCCAGAATCTGCTGCCGTGCCTGCTCAGAGTCACACCAAGAACCGACCTTAGTATAAACATGCTGTCCGTTGAGCTGACCAAAAGTAAGCTATCTTGTTTTTATTAATTTTGACGTCCGAGCTGCCCTATATTTTTGAGTATCTAAATATTTTATTTTTATTTTATTGAAACATAGTAAATAGTTTAAGCGCCTTGGAGTATTTTTGCTATAGCTAGAAACATAACTGTGCTGTGTATGCACCATACTAGTATTTTACGCATTTATTCTCAGCCGAATTCTTTTTGAAATAAGCTATTCTTGTTTGCCACCTAGGTTTGGGAACCAAGGGCAACTAGTAAATACATTTTGTTCAAACTTTTATTGTCAATTCAGTCTTTAATATTTTTAATAAGTCAACTGTAATTTTTTAACGATTATTTTACCATATTTATGTACCCATAGGCGTACTATATTTATTTTTAATATATGTATTAAAGTTCCCCTGCACCAAAAACAAATTAACTTATGGACCACCTTTAAAGGTACCGCTCGACCAACTAACATCAAAAACAAAGGTGCGCGCCATAAATATTTAATAAACTGCCCCACGAAATAAAAGGTGTTGGTAGTATCTCTAATTTTAAACTACTAGTTAAGAAATATTTATTGGATAGGGATAGAGTAATATATGCATTATCGGAATTCTAACGGTGTACTCTGTGTATCCACTTTTTTGGTGCTTCCTACATGACTTTACAGTGACAATTTTTAGATATTTGTATATAGGATGAGTCACCTGCTTGCCTATTCATTTTTTAATTCTGTCGTTACTTTTATACTTTATTGTGTTTTTTTATATAAGTTTTTCTATTATTTATTATAAGTGATAATCTACATTTTAAAATATGTGACACTGTCTATGTGCTCCACGGATCAATGACAATAAAGTATGTATTGTATTGTATATAATAGAACGCTAGTAGACAGAAAAACAAAAATACTTATCTGTGAATCTCTTGTTCTCTTCCATATGAAGTACTGTGATAGTTTCACTTGCGCATGTAAACTATGCATTAGTTGTTGAGACATGCCTGCCACGCGTGGATATTCTCACGCAAGGGATTTAATTTTGCGTTCCACGTAAGTAGTGCGCGCCACAAAAAAATTCACAGTTCAAAAACTATAGGCGCTATAGGTAATTTTTTTACCAAAAACTTCTTTCATGTTTTGGGCACATTTCCATCGCAGCATGTATATAAAAATTTCCACAAATAAAAAAGTTTCTCGCTTAGTGAAAATTTCATTACACTTTTTATAACCTTGCAATTTTGTTGCTATTTAAAGTGTTTTTGAACAATATTGGACAACAACGATGGCATTCGTTGTAAGCGCTCATATGTTAGCTTCAATTTTAAAAAAAATTGAGTCGATAGCTCCACTACTCAAAGATGGAAACGTAAAAAAACACAATTTCCGTAAATTGCCAATTTCGACAGTTTTTTAGAAATAAAAAGGACTAGACCACAAAAGATTGTCGTAAATCGCCATTGCGTATGCAGCAGAGTGATGTACTTAACGACACCTATGAGGTCTGATCTAGTTCTACCCTCAAAAAAAAAATTTCGAGAACGGAGCGACTTTTTAGCTCGATTTCGCTCCACTAAACAACAATTAAGTAGGATTTACTTAAGCTCAAGCAATTTCCAAATGAACATAACCTAAAACTAACCTGACAAAATCTGGAGTCCTGGTTTTCAGTAGTAAATGAGAGAGGGAGAGTTTTTCCAGCGATTTAATACCAAAATTTTTTTAATATTGATGGAGATCAGATCAAATTCCAAGATTCAATTAAGAATCTATTATAATTTAAAAATGATTTATCATAATAGAACGCTAGTAGACAGAAAAACAAAAATACTTCTCTGTGAATCTCTTGTTCTCTTCCATATGAAGTACTGTGACTCTGTATATGGTCCCTGCCTTTATCTTGCGGATGCCAATAGGATTCAGTAGCTGCAAAACTCTTGTCTCCAGTTAATCTATGGTGTGCACAAATATTATGCTGTGCGACACACTCTGGCGTTTGCACGTTGTCTAAACATGGCTAATAGAAGGAGGCTTCATATGCATCTGATTTTTTTGATATAGTTAATTACCACTGTTCTGCGTATTTACATAAAAAGTTAAAGTTTCGCATAGAAATTCATAATCTCAATATTAGATTTATAGACCGGGAGATAGTGACAGATTTTTGGACGTGATTTTACTCAGTATGCCTTGCAAAGGGCATTATGTGGCACATATTCTCACAATAATAAGGTATGAATCAGAGAGTCATCCTGGGTCCTTCATGTGAAAAACTGAGTTTTTAATTATTCGAAAAATATGCGTTTTGATATGATTTTATACAGGCTGCCATGTTTTTTATAATGAAGTTCAAATAGAAAATTCCTCGGAAAACCATAGGCATACCGTTAGGGTGGGTCCAAAGGGCTATTATAGCCACGTGATCTTGTATTTTAATAATTAATTTTTCCACGTTTCTGAACAGGCTGCCAATGAGAAGTATGCAAGTTCTTATTATGAAAATGCTGAAAAAAGGATGGCATACCTTTCGCGCATGTCCAAGTACTGTTTAAATTGAATGTTATTTAATCATTTAAATGAGTTATTCGATGTAAACTGTACTTGGACATGCGCGAAAGGTATGCCATCCTTTTTTCAGCATTTTCATAATAAGAACTTGCATACTTCTCATTGGCAGCATGTTCAGAAACGTGGAAAAATTAATTATTAAAATACAAGATCATGTGGCAATAACAGCCCTTTGGACCCACCCTAACGGTATGCCTATGGTTTTCCGAGGAATTTTCTATTTGAACTTCATTATAAAAAACATGGCAGCCTGTATAAAATCATATCAAAACGCATATTTTTCGAATAATTGAAAACTCAGTTTTTCACATGAAGAACCCAGGACGACTCTCTGATTCATACCTTATTATTGTGCGAATATGTGCCACATAATGCCCTTTGAAAGGCATACTGAGTAAAATCACGTCCAAAAATCTGTCACTATCTCCCGGTCCATTAAGGAAACCCTCACCCCCCCCCCTGGGGTCATAGAACACAAAAGTTTATACTAGATCTTTCCTATACCAAATAACTAATATACATAACAAACTCTCAAAATATATGAAAGGTTTAGTAAGTCGTTCTAAGAAAAAAATCACTAGAACTTTATTGTTGGACGAGAAACGCTAGTGGCAAATAAACAGATTTTGATATGTGATGTGCGGTTTGTGCAACTTTGTATGTAGATATATTTTATGTGCTGAGTTTTATATGTAAATGGGTTTATCTGGTTGTCATCTATGCTTCTTATGGTTAAGTTGAAGAACAGATATATTACAGTGCAATAAGGGCCGCGGTGGCGTCGCTCGTACCGGCGCTGACTTTATAGACTGCATGTTTTTCTGCCTTCGATCGACCTCGGTTCGAGGCAGGCGCATGCATATGTCTTTAAAGAAAAACACCGCTATGGCCAAGAGCGCTGGACAAATGTGGGTTCACGGTATTGCTCCTAAATAGCTTTATCCGTGTGATTTACTAATAATTGTCCTACACTCACTGGGATTACTACGGTTTTCTAGGGTTTTCCGTAGTACTTAAGCGAATGCTATCCTAGTTCTATCGGGAAAAAAGTCGGCCCTAGCCGCAAATGGCAACGAAGACAAAATAATAGTAATTGCCCCCCTCCCCCGCACAAGCATGTGGTTGCTTCTGGGGTACTCCTAGTTTGGAGTATTGTGAGGGTGAGAATTATTATTATTATTATATAATATCTACTGCAGCTCGCCATAGCGCATTTATAAAATTGTACTGAAACTTATGTTTCCAAATAAAAGACTTATCATCATCATCACCATTATCTTCGTCGTCGTCATCTTCATCATCATCATCATCATTATTATTGTGGTTGTTGTTGTTATTTATGTAGTTACCCGTCATTCTGCTTCACAGTACAAAAAATCATTTTCTTACTCTGCAGTTAAAATTTTCAGTAGTATTCCTCCAAACATCAAAGATTCTTTTAGCATTACCAGTTTTAGGAATAAATATAAGAAATATTTACGAGAGATAGCTGTTTAGTTTTGACGTTTTATTGATTTATTTGAAATTATCTTTTTATACATGTTTTTTTATTAATCAGTGGTTACATAGAAGTGCACCCAGTGTGAACGTTGTCATCTTGTAATATTTACATTTTACTGCATCATTTAATAATGCCTCTATATTATTTGTTTTTCGTATGTGTAAATATTTAAATACATAGTTGCATGTTACCCGGAACCAAATTCCGCAACTTTTCTCAAATTTGACTTACTTCATATCTTAAGATAACCGAGACCCCATGGTTAGGCTTGAAATTCGGGAACCACATATATAGAGTTGTCCGTAACTTACTGCTGTTTAATATAGGGCGATAAAATTGACAAAACTCATAAAATCGATTGATTTTTCTTTTCCTGTACATACTTAAGGCCCCTAAAATGGCCAAATGGCCAAAATTTTCGATATTTACTTTTTGAGATATGGATAAAAGATAAAAATTTTTGGCTTTTAGAGAAAAATGTGAGGGAATTTTTTTTATTTGTTCCACTAAAAATAAAATTTTTGAGGTATATTTTATGAAAATTTCAAAATTAAGAAAATCCTCCATTGCCTTTTGCATCTTCACCTATAATGGACTGAACATTATTATGATTGTGCCATCTCTATCTACAGGATATGGAACTGATTTGCAAATTAATTAATTAATACATGTTTCTTCCCAGGGTTACACTGGATATGCTGTCAATACAAGGAAATACTCACTTAGCATGGCATGAACGTTTACCTAAACTATTTTGGAGAGGCAGAGACTCCAATAAGTATCGATTAGAGCTTATATCAATATCTCGAAAATTCACAGAATTGTTTAATGTTTCTATAACAAATTTTTTCTTCTACAAAAATGAGGAACATATTTATGGGCCAAAAAGTGATTATGTATCTTTTTTCGAATTTTTCAATGTGAGTATTTTATTATTTTTATATTAGGTGTGCAATAGTAAATAAAACATGTTGTAGTACAAATATCAGTTAGCCGTTGATGGAACAGTAGCTTCATACAGAATGCCGTACTTACTTGGGGGTGGTTCGCTGATTTTTAAACCAAAATCAGACTACTATGAACATTTCTACAATGCTCTTGAACCAAATATTCATTACATACCTGTTAAAAAAGATTTATCAGATCTCATAGAAAAATTAGAATGGGCAAAATTGAACGATAATGAAGCTTCAAGAATAGCCAAAAGAGGTCGAAATTTTGGAAATGAAAATTTATTGCCAAAGAACATATTTTGCTACCATATGCACTTATTTCATGAATTAAGCAAAAAAATTGTAAATGATTGTAATGTGTTTGACGCTATGGAACAAATAAATGATGTGAAAGCACAAACATGTACTTGCAATGAGAAAACAAAAGATGAACTGTAAACGAGCATAAAATAAATGTGTTATAAATTGAATGTAATCTTAAAATTTGAGGCAACGAATTAAATAAATATGTTACCAAAAAATGCTTGACCACCTCTATGTACCATAAATAAATTCCAAGGTAATATTATTGGTTGTTCAAAAATCTAGAGAAGCCATATATTTTTTTAAGAGCTAACGTTTATTGTAGATAATAATAATAAAAAATACAATTCCATATGGATGCCATTCTGTCTACAAGGCTATTTCTAGGGTAGGTGTCATGTGTGTGCCAAAAACCTGGGTTATTATTGTGGAAAATGTGTGGCCACCCGCTAACACCAGATCTGCCAGGAAAGAGAGAGGACGCCTGACAACGCTCGCGGCGCGCAGCATGAAACAAGTTCTTAGCCGAAACGTGTTCTTAGCCAATATCACAAAATTGTTAAATATGAAAAGGTAGTTAATTTTGACTTGTAATTTAAAATATTGGTATTTATTTGCAGATTATTTCCCAAATGTAAAGCTAGTGTCAAGTGCTGAAATATATTTATTTGTGGTGATTTCCAATCAATCAAAATAAAATGAATAATATACGCCCATGGAATCCAGCCCATATTTTTTGAAACTATCATAACCAATTAAGAAATTTTCAATAAAAAGGGCTTTTGGCCTGTCGCTCGGCACCCAAATTACTATTTTGAATAAAATGACTAGTAGTGTTATATCTTCCCTTAGAGTAAAAGGAAAAAGGAGTTTTCTACCTTTCCAGAAAGGAATAATAATCAGAAATACATAACTAAAGTATGTTTTAACGTACAGGTTGAACCAAGATGTGCTGGAAAACCTTTTCGGAGTTCTTTGATCCAAAGGGGGACTGCACGATCATCCCAATGCGCTGGAATTTAAGTACCTACGGCTTAAGAGGTTACATTTTGGGGAGAAACGAAGGATATCCCTCTCTGATGCGGGCAATACAGACCGGGTTGCCAACACTGTTTTGGTAAATCGGGATACTGTGTTAAAAAATCGGGATTAGACGAAAAAAATCGGAACACTTTTTTTTTCAAATTTTTTTATTTAAAATAGTGTATAACAAGTATTATCACAGAAGTTCGTAGTAGATTTTCTGTGGTATTTTATTTTATTACCCGAATAGACTGGTGACTATCATGCTCATGTTGTTGCGGCCAATGGCAGGGTTTCTGGTGGGGGTGGGAGTAGGGAGGGATAGCAAAAGCATAAATTAATAATTGATTCTTCTCTTTTATTCCCCACCATCCTCCGCCCTCGTCTTCCCGGCTCCGTTTGACGCCATGAGTGTAACCCGCGACCTGTTGGCTGCTATAACACACCTGAGGTCTGCTATAGCTGGGTCTGTTCAATAAAACCTTGTTCCCTCAGTAAAATATATATAATTTATTGATCACAATAATCTGTGAGATATTACAATTTTGATTGTACAACTTTTAAGTGATAACAGTATAAAATAAATCAACTTTAGAATAAAGATAAAATTGAGCAACTATTTAAATACAATAAACTAGAAAATATAGTTTAATTTTTAGTTAGAAAATGGTTTGAAGCAAAAAGTGAAATTGTTGTTACAAATGCTCTGACTGTTCAGCTATAATTATAATTCCTCTGAATAATAAGTTGGAACTGAGTCTTCAGTCGCTTACCCTCAAAACGAGGCTTGTGGTAGTGCGGGGGCGAGGCTAGGGCTTCCTCTGGTCATTGTCTGCTCGTGTAGGCGCTGTTGTTGTGGCTAGCAAATCTCAGGGTTTTCCGCCAAAGTAGAGCTGACCAGGAATCTACACCTATGCCTACACAACTCCCATTACGTTGTTTGTCGTCAGAAGGCTGTCGTCGTAGCGTCCTCAGAGATGGTGTTGCAAGCGTGAACAGATCAGAAACAAAATAGCATTAGACAAGGTCTAAGCCTTTTACAAAAATGATAAACCACTAGGTTATGATTAATATTTAAAATTGACTATTAATACCAAAGTTATTTAATATAGACAAATAATGATGAAAAGTAAATGTTTAGAATTATACTAAACTATTGGAAACTATGCATAGCTTTTACATTTTTAGATACTTAATATAATTTAACTGACCTGAATAGCAAAGTGCTTAATATTTAATGAAAAGAAAAAATGTGAGAATGCTCCAGCCCAAATTTAATGAAAATTATTATATTTTAAATCAAATTTAACGCGAAAAGTTTATTTGAGACTTGAACGGTAAGTACAGAATTTAAAAAGCTCGTAAAACTGCAGTCAATATGAATTTACTAAAAAACGGAGTTTATCGGTGTCAGATTTATTTGAGTGGCCCGGTATCACAGAATCAAGACTTAATCCGAAAACAAAAAGGTAATGTGTGACTAATGTAACCCAAAAATTGAGAAATCCTCACAAAAGGAAACAGACAGCAATTGGTGGTCGTTAAAGAAAGACAGTGCTATATTTCTGAGTTAAAGATGGCCGGGGCCTTGTACGAAATGAGTCCTTGAAAAAAACAGCACTTCAAAAAAAAACCGCTATAGGTGAGTAGTAAAGTCACTGAACTAAGCAAAAATCAAAAGAAATTACTCACCTGTAGGGTTTTCCAACGAATCAACCACCCATTGCTAGCAGCTGTGTCCGCAGCGAAAAAATGCCTGGTGCAAACGCCGTTGCCTTTCGACGCAGTGGTCGCCGTGTACATGCAAAGATAAAAATCCAAAAATATTAGTCACAACTATCAAAATCTTAGCACCAAAATACAAAACCACTCAAAAAATTCACCGATAGCGATAATTAGACCAGATAAAATTCGAAAATATCAAAGTCAAACTTTGGAAAATATTCAAAATTTGAAAAGATATTTTGACTGAGCTTTCTCTATGAATTGAATTGAAAGGACACCGGGAGCAAACTGGAGTTGGAGTTGGCGCGGATGCCGGGCAGCACCAAAATCACCCGACCGCATTCGACCAATCAGGTGTTAGCATGAAACGTATTTAATAAATCAAATAGAGTTTATGTTCAAATTATGCATCAAAAGAACCGAAAAATCGAGTAATTCATAATACCGATTTTTAATTACATACCTGCTGATAAATAAATACATAATTCGCACTTGATTTTCGCATTTTAAAAATTGAATACAATATTGTAAATGAATTGAAACTGTACGAAAAATAAATCCGTTATTAAGTATGAGATATAATGTTTGAAAATAATGACTTAATGTTAATTAAAAAAAATAAAAACGAGTAACGGATTTAGAAATGGAAAAATCCGTTACACTGTGCGAGTGAGTGAGCGAGAACACCCACCAAAATAAAAGGTTGTGGAGGGGAGCTTTGGCGGTTTCCTATTTCTCAACTTCATTTCCCCTATATAAGTAGTTCAAATTGTGTGTGTTGAGGTGCCCCGTAGATACCAACCAAATTTCTTATTTTATTTTATCAAATAACTCGAGACAATGTTAGCAGCTATATCCTTGAAATATTTCTGCGAGGAATCATCGGGTTATGACTCAAACCACCGGAAACCAGGATCATTAAATTAAACGAAAAACCATGTTGTTTACATTGTGTAAGTACCAAAATGCCAGAAAGAGTTTGCTACGGTTATTAGTGTTCTTGGAAAAACCTGCTCCAAAATCATGTTGTTTATACATTCCATCCGCCCACAAACACAAGAGCGTCTAGAGAACACCTGCAAATCCTGGAATCGAGGCGAAAACAATGTCCCAATTGGGTATAAAAGGGGGTTACTCCCAAACGGGAGCAGCAGTCGTTGCCGACCACCACTTGTAGGGCTAAGTTCTGCCCGAGAAACCAGTGAGCATCCGATCCGGAGTTGCAGGGCGAAGTACTGCCCGAGACATCATCTAGAGTCTGCTGCCTTGCCTGCCATAGATTCAACACCAGAAACGGCCTCAGTACAGTAGGCTGTCCGTTGAACTGACCAAAAAGTAAGCGATTGAATTTTGTTTTGTTGGGTTTTGTCGACCGAGTTGCCTTTCTATTTCTAGTTCATTCATTTATTTCAATTTATTTTATTTTGAATGTTAGTAGTGTTTATTTGAGGTATCGAAAAGGATGGTTATATTTTTTTATATTTTAAAACAGTGTCGTTACAGTGTCGTGTCGTGTCGTTGAATATTTTACGCTAAATTTTTGGGTATTTTGTAACGGAATTTTTTTGGTTAAAAACTCCGTTATCACGTTTTTAAATAATTAACAACCCTTGCACACAGTTTTGAGTATTCTGTTCTGAAATCGCAAGTTCGAATTTGATTCAGTCGAATATCAGTTCTCTCTTTTGTTTCGATATCGATGTTTGGTGTGACGTAGTGAATACGAAACCATCTGTAATAATCCAAGGTACGTTACCTTTAGAGTACACTGTAACACATGTGGTGGGTCGTTCGGCTTGGTTCAGCCTGGACCAACACAATATTAAGTGTTGGTCCAGGTTCAGCCATGGATCTATTGGGGTCAGTGCTCAGATTCGAGTAATCTGCTCGGTTAACAATTGACTGGGTCTGGTTCTGCGACCCGGTAACATTTTTATGGCTCAAAATTCGATTTTCTGTCTGAGCGCTGACGTCATTAGTAATTTGAGCAAGACCTACTATAAAGACAGGCCCTGGCGCACAAAAATCACGTGACTATCTTAGGCCGACGTTACATGTCATTTGTCACATAACTGAAAGCGGCAGCTTGGGTTTTGAGAAGTTTTAAATGTTTGAAGTGTTTTAAACGTCTTAGTTTATATTTTAGAAACAAGTTTGTGTCTAGTGCGCGAGTGTCCTGGCGGAGGAGAACCGCCCAGGTGTTATTATGGCCTCTGGGTGGAAGTCGTGCCGTCCAAGAGTATTGGTGCCGTTCGCACCGACGCGTGAGCGCTGTAAAGGCGAATTCTCCCCTGAACCACAGAATAGGGAGCCCGGAATTCCGGAATGGACTATTATGGACATGGACCGTATTGGACAGTGGAGCCTGATACACAGAGGGGTGAACTGCTTACGGGAGATCCGCGAGTTCAAACGGTCCGGGTGGCTGGAAGCTGGAAGCCGTTCCCGTTGACCATGTTCGGGTTTGTGTATTTATTGTATTCACCATTCACCTTCTACGAAATAAATCAGTGTTGTAACGTACTCGAGGATTTTCGTTGTCGACCCACGCCCCGATACGGTTTCTATATTCGGTCTTTCACGCTGCCGAACAACTGAGACCTCGTCAATATTTACGTATACCTACTGAGGTTAGTTTTCATTTTTATTTCGTAAAAAATAACCTAAATACCAAATATTGGGTCTGTTTATATTATATTTATACATATTACAAAAGCCAGGAAGAAAATTTCTGAGATTTAATTTCTAAAAAACCCTTAAGTATGTGTGACTAACAAATTTTTAAGAAAGTGAAACAATTAAAGTGGACAAATGTGTTGTGGGAGGAAAATACCTATAGAGAATATCACCTAAGCTAAAGGAAGGTGATGTCCCAACAATTTTTGAGAAGTGCCAAAATATTGTGAGTGCAGTGCCGTTTAACTCTCAGCCTAAATCAACTGAGGCAGGTTGAAAATTTTGAAAAAACAATTAGAGAAAGCTTGGATGCACAAAACCAACAATGTAATAGATGAAAGAAAACTTGCCAAATTGTTACGAAATTTGTTTTTTCTACTTATCTCCAAAAATGCCTTTCATTATATAGCACTAAGTTGGTCACGTGACTACGCGATTATGCGTTAGCGCCGTGGCCTGTCTTTATCGTTGGCCTCGTAATTTGAGTATTTTGTGAAAAACTGTCAAAGAGGGGCGTCCCGGACGTCGTCGAACGTTGCCGTCTGCGTGTAAGAGTTAACGGTTCTACGTGTTTAGAATGTACTTTGTTAATTTGACACTTGTGACATTTGTTTATGTATTTGGCGACATCAAGTGACATGTGTTTCCATCTGTAAGATGCTTTCAATTTTTTTAACAGTCTTTTTTGTCCGCAATGACCGCCTAACATGGGATCGTCGTGAAATTTCTCTATTAACTTGTCCTTGTCACTTCTATTTGTGATTAATTTTCGAGGGGTACAGAGTAATATCGATAAGTTTTTTAAAGTTCGTTGCCTTACTTGCTTAAATTCATTTACAGTGCACTGTGTAAATATATTGTCGTCTAATTGTAACTTTAATTCAGTACATTTTTCCTCATCAGCCAACTTTTCGAGCTTAGATAACAATTGTTCTAACCATAGACTTATGAACAAGGGAGACTCAACCATTCATTGTTGAATAGGCTTTTGTTGTGAATCAAACATTGCTATGAGTGCGAGAGAGAAAAAAGAGAGAGAGAACTTCATAATTCCGACTCCGAGCATCGCGGCCCAGGTTGACATCTAACCTAATATTTTGTGGTTGACACAATTCCGACCAGATATTTAATACGCCAGTGGCGAAAGATTTTTAAAAAATAATAAAATAAGTTGGGAACAAACATTATATTTTTATTATACTGGTATATTGTAAATGCATTATATTTTATTTAACATTTTTATACTTATATTAATCTATTTTTGAACATTAAATAAAAAAAATATTATCAGACATCACAGCTTTTTTCTTGTAAACTGTGTTTACAAGACCCTGGTTCAATACATTACTTACTGATTTTCTCTGTACAAATAAATATTAATTAATTTTCATATCTTAATTACTTTTCAATAATTAGTAAATTTTTTAAGAGCAACGTTTTTGTTTGCTGGAAGATAATAGTTTTTCCGTTCATGAAACTACATTAATTTATGGATATAGTGTTTAAGTGGCTTACTTACCTATCTTTAGAAGCAGATGTGCTCCCAGACGAAGCAACTCCTCAAATGAAATGTTTTGCAACCTGCAGAATTGCTCTGTTATTGTTCTATTATAGTTACTATTATTATTACTTTAAAAATGCATACTATATCTCACCTGAATTCCGTAGGTCGCTCAGTTAATTTTTGATCAGCTCCAGGTTACATACCGGGGACCATTTCCCTTTATAACTATTTCGCATGAATGAAAATGATCCGAACAATTTTCCGGGTGTTTTGGTAAACGCTGGTTCTCATTTAAGCCGACAAGGGAAAACGGAAAACCACACCTTTCTCCTTTCAGAATCCATGTGAAACCTACAAAATATTCCCAATGTTAACAAATTGTTATTTCAAATAACTGCCGAACTAAAAGCACCAAATCAACATAAAGCAAAGGCAGTACTTTGGATATTTATCAGTACTTAGTACCTACTACCACTACCTACTTATCTACGCTACTGAAGAGGGCCAAACATTATGGTGAAAATAGCGAAAATAATACATACCAGTGAAAAGGCGGTTCCGAGTTAAAAGAGTTCAACTTTCCACACACCTGACACCGGCGCACCATTTTTTAAAGTTTTCATATAACGTTTTTGCAAAAAATACACGTAAAAACCTGAAAATTGAAATGTTCCGACTACTAAAAATGTCGCAAACAAATCTTATGACAGCGTCAGGTTTGGTACCAGTCACAATGAAATATGTCTAGTGGGAATTAAGGGGCGTTGTCGCTTAATCTCCATAAAATATTATACATAAATTAATAAACAGCATTTAACAAGTTTACCACAAAATATATTTTGCCTACGGCGTTTGCGTTTGCAACAATTATTCTTCGGTTAACAATGCTTATATGCTCTTCTGTTATTATTAATAGATAAGCTGTACCCATTTATATCTGCGAAAAGGGGGTTGGGGGACAACCGAAAATCTGGCAACCACACGCGCTGAGAATTTACAGGGGAACCAAATGAATAGTAGACCAAAAGGATCTCTGATTGCTTTAAAATGTAAATAGTTATATCTCCCCTTGCTTATAAGTCTATGGTTCTAACACAATGTTACCATTGATAACCGGAAGTGTACTTTGAGCGCTCATTTTTTTCTTCCTACATATTATATTTGTTACTATATACGTGGGCATAACTTTAAATTTCAAAAGTGGTAATTTCAGTGTATTATAATTGTCTAGCGTTTCGAATACCTTTGGCTGAGGTAACATTTTTTGCGTTATTGTTTGTTTAGTCAGTTTGGTTTCATTAGCCTTTGCCATTGACCTAGTTATCGCGGATACCTGACACACATTTTCTTGTATTTCTTTTAGGTGTTGTATATCTATTCTTGACAAGGCGTCCGCGCCAACGTTATCTTTGCCTTTGATGTATTATATTTCAAAGTCACTGTCCTCTAGGTCTAATCGCATTCGGGTAAGTTTTGACGCGGGGTCCTTCATGGAAAATAAATAGACTAATGGTCTGTGATCTGTTTTTACTAGAAATTTTTGTCCATACAAGTAATATCGGAAATATTTTATAGCCCAATGAATCGCGGTTAGTTCTTTCAGTATGGTTGGTTTGTGCGATTCTCCTTTAGTAAAACTACGCGAAGCATACGCTATGGGTAACTCTTGTCCATTGAACTTTTGAGAGAGTACCGCACCGCAAGCATCTTTGGACGCGTCTGTGGCAAGGATAAATTGTTTTGAAAAATCTGGGTATTGTAATATGCGAGGACTTTTTAAGCTATTTTTTAGGACTTCAAACGAATGTTGGCATTCTCGTGACCAATTGAATTCAACGTTTTTGCGTACCAATTTATTTAAGGGTTGTGTTATAGTTGCGAAATTTGGTATAAACCTATGATAAAAATTGCAGAATGCAACAAACCGTTTGACCTCGTCCGGGGATTTCGGTATCGGGTATCTATTTATAATATCGAATTTAGAATCGTCTGGTAAAATGCCTTTGTCTGTAATTTTGTGACCAAGATAAGTAACTTCTTTTCTAAAAAAATTGCATTTTTCCGGATTTAGTTTCAAGTTACATTTCCTACATGTTTCAAATACTTTTCTTAAATTGCTTATATGGTGCTTTTCAGAACAACCAATCACTATTAAATCGTCCATATAGAGAAATGCTTTTTCCGGTGTAATACCTGCGAATGCTATAGACATCATTCGCTGAAAACTGTTTGGACTTACGGATAAGCCAAAGGGCAACCGCGTAAACCTAAAGGATCCCGAGTCTACACTAAACGAAGTTAGATCGCGAGATTCTTCGTCCAATGCTATTTGGTGAAAGCCCGATATTAAATCGATCACCGAGAACCACTTTGCTCTGCCAAGTTGATCCAAAATGTCGTCTATACGAGGGAGAGGGAATTTATCAGCAATAAGTTTTTTATTTAGTTGTCTGAAATCGACTACCAATCGCCACGCTTTTTGGCCATTAGTACCTTTTTTCGGCACTAATAATACCGGACTATTGTAGTCCGAGATCGACGGTTCTATTATAGCGTTTGAGATCATTTTCTCGACTTGCTGATGAATTTCCTCTTTCTGTACTTTTGGAGTTCTGTAATTTTTTATATATACAGGCTTATTATCTGAAAGTTTTAATTTTTGCGTATAGAAATTATTAACAGTTATCTTATCACTTTTTAAGGCAAAAATATCAGAATATTCTTTACACAATTCTATGACACTTTGTTTTATAAAATTTGGCATATCGCAGTTCAGCTGATTTAGTAATAATTGTGAAGTGCGATCTTGCTTTTCAAGTTCTATATTAAAAATATTAAATTGGTTTAGAGGCACTACTTCCACCTTGGAGACATTTATACTCACATTTTCGAATGTTGTGTTTATTATTCTAACCAGCGGGTTTTGTTTTGATATTACGGTTCTGGCTAAAAATACGCCTGGGTGCACTTCTTTGTTTAGTACTAACGAGTCCTGTGCTATATTTTTTAAACTGGCTATTTCTCTAACAACTTCGCATCTGGCAGGGATGTGTATAACGTTTTCATCTGGGCTACTAAGAATAGGGATAACAACTTCGCTTTGTTTAGTTCTAAGTGTCAAGGTCCAGTCAAGATAATCTAAGGGAATAATATTTTGTTAAAAAATCTCTGCCTAAAATTCCATCCACAGGTATGGGAAAATTACTGTCAACGATGTGAAAAATATGTTTGAAATTGAAATAATTTACTGATATACCGGTTTCTGTTGTCCCTAAAGCATTAGTGAGCTCATCTGTTATTCCTTTAATTTTGCTTGGATTAGTAATGTCGATTATTTGATTCAAATTAATATTTGTCCTTTTAAAAACGGAAATATCAGCTCCGGTATCTACTAAAAGCGTGTTTTTGGAATAATTCGTAATTTCAATATAAAATACTACAAAATTCGAAAGATGTAAGTTTATTGTGTATACGTTTACATTTCCCCCAATCGAGCCTATTTTCAGTTTGACAGACTCGCACCGACCTATGATTACCACTCTGCTGTCTATAATTATTATTGCTGTAATTATTATAACTATTTCTACGACCGCGGTAACCTCTATTTGAGAATTGCCCCCTATTGTTACCATTTGAGTAACCTCTACCTCTGCCGCGACCATAGCCACTGTTATTAAAGTTCCTATTTTGGCGAAAGTATAAAATATTAGAGCCGCTATTTTGCGAATTGCTATTTACGAATTTTGCCATTAGACTTTGAACTGACGTAAAATTTCCGGCTTGGATTATAAGTCGTGCTTTTTCATTGTTAGCATTGGTACTTAGAGCTCGTACTGTATTTTCAACCGCGTAATTTTCAGCTACGTCGCATGGTACGCCCTCTGAGATATACGCTTTCCGCAACTTATCCGCTAACATTTCCATTTCTGTAACGTAACTTGACGCATCTTTGGCATTTTGCTTGCAATTCAACAATTTCGCAGATAACAAATGTGAACTCTCACCTTTTATGCCACTCTTTAACTTGTCAACTATCGCATCGATTGTGTTTTCGTTGGTAGTTAAATCGCGAGCTTTCCCGGTTAGATGTGTTTTTACGAAAGCAAGTGCGTTTGCAGCGTGATCATTCGAGTTATTTCTAAGTGAGTCTAAAAAGGATCTTAGGTTATCAGGATTCCCGTCAAACTGAGTGGGCACTAGCTTGCTAGCCAAGTTAAAAAAATCCGCAGCGGTCATAGCCATGATTTCCTCAACTTGGGGTTCACTATCGTCTTCTAAGATATCGTCCTCTAAAACAAGAGGATCTATACTTTCTATGCAAGAAATCGGTACTTTATAACGTACTCCTAGTGCTTGAAAGGAGCGGATAACTTTATCTCTGCTTCCCTGAAAAATTAGTTTGTATTTAGCTTTGGCTAGATTGTCTAGAGAATACCACGATTCCTTCAAAGTACCAGTAAAGTCATTAAACAATTTAACTAAGTTATCCCTGATCTCGTGCCTAACTTGATCGGTTTTTGGTATATTCTTTTTGATGGCTCTTTTCGACTGACTAATAATTTCTTGTTTGATCTATAATATCGACAGATTAAGTGTTTCAAAATCACCTTGCATTAGGTCCCTAGGTTCATGATAAGGACAACCAGTACCAAACGAATAAAAACAAAGTGCTACCTATACTTAATTAGACATTGGACATTACCAAGACTTACTCTAACAGTTTACACAACAAAAATTCAGACTCGTCGGATGCACTTTGCGCGCACTATTTTAACTCTCATGGCACTACCCTTCCGTGACTTCTGACTCTTCTTAACTGATGCACACCCGACAATTGTTTACAGCTTTAAGCACACTACTAGAAGAACACTGCGAAGAACATTCTCGCGTCGCGAGCGGGGCTGTTATCTACTAAGGGCTCCAGCGCCCCGGGATACTGCATATTATGCGTGCTTTATGCCCCTTTTATACAGCGCTTACACTTGCGGCCAAGTTGCGACGCATTCGCTTCTTCAGGCCTCTTTCGTAAACTTGGAATATCCTTAACGTCAAGTTTGAGTTCACCAATCCATTTTCTTCGATTTGTTGACTTTTGGAGCAGGATTTCCCCATTGCTTGCACCTATTTCACTACTTCACTAAACTTAAGTCCCTTTGGCAGGGTCGCCATGTAATGAAATGAAAAGCGGGACGTCTTTATACTAAGACAAACGTATATTGAATGATTGAATGTCGACAACCTTCTTGTTACAAAAGTGATTGTTCTACTTAGTACTAACAATATTGCTTACTTGCTAAACACCAGTTACCTACCTAATTAAACCTATTGCGATATTCTATAATGTGGATAATATTGTATGCCGATTTAGCAGTATAGGCATTTCGTAAAGAGGGTCAAGAGGGTGAATGCACTGGTCCCTTACAGATGCCGTCCGAGATAAATTATAATGATAATAATATTTATTTATTTTTTTTTTATACATTTTACATATTGCATTCAATATTGCATTCAATAGTATCTACATGTTAAATAAATAAATAAAGATAAATCCCACAGAAATCATTTAAGATTTGTGCGTGGGCTCAATATTCATTACATTTAAACAAAGCAGAGCATTGCTAGAATAATATCTATCATACATATCATATAAACAAACAAGCAAGTATCTAATTTAATGTAACCTTATCTAAAAAAATATAAACAGTAAACCTAGTTACTTCCAACCTATTAAAAAATAAAATTCCATCATGAAAATGGTCTGTTTTGAACCAAAACTTATCATTTATACATCGCAACATTATCAAAAATTTTTTTTCTTTTTATTGACAGTGAGACATGGCTATTCGGCCTCAAGTCAAAGTTAATGGTAAGTAAGGAAATATCGCCGCTTGGTTTTGCTTAGTTTTTGTTTATAATGTAGTTGAAATATTTCCTAGGTAGGTTTAAAATATACTCTTTTATTAATTTTACAAAATGGCTCTTACATAAAGTGTTTCTTATTGTTTCAGGCAACTGACAGTACAAACGTGGACCAATGAAATAGAATGACTGTTGGCCCTTGACTTTTTCTGCTTTAGGCGGCCTAATGTTGCTTCTAATTTTAAGTCTGGTACTGTAGCCATGAGCACTATTTTCTAGGTTATGTCTTTTTTATGCTGGAGAGTTATTAGCTTTAGGCAATATATCCGGTTAATGTCCATTAGGTGATTGTCTTGATACAAAAGGTCGCTTGGATATGTTTGACATTTATTATACATAATTTTAAGAAAACGTTTCTGCATGACCTCTAACTGACGTGTGTGCACATTACAAGTGCTGCCCCATCCAACAATACCATACTGTATCAGAGAATAAACCAACCCAAAATATACTACCCTCAGCTTCGGCAAGTCCAAAATGTATTTTAGTTGATGGAATCTATACAATATTGTTCTTAATTTTTTTATTAGTGTTTTGATGTGTACATCCCATTTAAGGAACTGATCTATTTCTATTCCTAGATATCTTATGTTTTTCGCTTGACTTATCCTTATTTGAATATTTTGTTGATTCAAGAGTAAATGATCAAAGTAAGGCTGTTTTCGCTTATCACAGCTGAAGGCAATATATTTGGTTTTATCCAAATTGAGAGTTAAAGACATCTCATCAAACCAACTTTTAATTGTTACTAGATCACTTTCCGCTTTTTCTTTAGCTTCCTTCCAAGAATCTCCAGTATAAATAATTACAGTATCATCTGCAAATGACGCTATATTGCCGACTAGGTTATACATTTCAAGAAGGCCGTTGATATAAATCGTAAACAGAATCGGGCCTAGTACAGTACCTTGCGGAACACCGTACTTTACTAGTTCTAAGTCACTATGTACATCGTTTATTTGTACGCATTGCATTCGATTTTCTAAATAGGATTTTATTAATTTCAGTGATACACCCCTAAACCCAAAATCTTCGATTATTTTCAATAGTATTTTATGATCTACTGTGTCGAAGGCCTTGGCCAGGTCCAAAAACACACCTATCACAGCCTTACTTTGGTCCAAGTTGTTATATAACTCATTTGTCAAATGTATTATGGCATCTTCTGTTGACTGGCCTTGCCTAAATCCGAACTGCTTTGTTGATATAAGTGCGTATTTATTGAGATATTCCGTTACCCTTTTTTTTATCGCTTTTTCTAGTATTTTCGCCACATTAGATATCAGGGAAATCGGCCGATAATTTTCTGCAGATGTTCGTTCACCCTTTTTATTTAAAGGTTTAATTACTCCTGTTTTAAATATAGAGGGGAAGTGACCTGACACAAACATTGAATTGATCAAATGCACCAGTGGTTCCTTGATAAATTCTAATAATAATTTCAGCACCCTAACAGTAATTTTATCTTTTCCTGGCGATTTATCTGATTTGAGTTGTTTAATTATATCTTCCACTTCCTTCTCGTCGACCGGGGTGAGAAATATACTGTGGATGGATTTTTTATTTTAAATCACTGAAACTGCAGGCTTTCTAATTGTGTTTGCTAGATGTTGACCTAAATTACTATAGTACCTATTAAAGTGGTTTGCAATTTCTATCTTGTTGGTGACTATTTTTTCATCAATTTTTATATCTTTAATTATACTCTTACTTTCCTTTTTTGCGTAAATAATTATTTACCAGCTTCCATAATTGTTTGCTTTCGTTTTTATTGGTTTCTATTTCAGATCTGTAGTACTTTACTTTTACTGTATGTATTAATTTTTCCAAATGTTTTTTATAATATGTGGAATATTTATATTTATTAGCCATATTTTGCGGATCAGAAGTATAGCTCTTATAAAGTTGTTGCTTAGTGTCTATAGATTTCATTAGCGCTTGTGTAATCCATGGATGCCGTTTTTTGTATTTATTATGTAAATTTATTTCCGTGGACGATTTACTCATTGCCGCTTTTATGGTGTCAACTAAAATATTGGCCTTGGCATCAACATCATCAGTCTCATAAAGGTTTTGCCACTTTACATTTTGAAGAAAAAGTTGTAATTTATGTTCGTTCATCTTATTTAATTTTATTTTTTCCGTAGTCTTGCTTGTTGTTTGACACGATAGAGACGTACAAGATATAACCGGAAAATGATCAGTAATTGGGTACTGTAGAACAAAGGATTTATGAGTTTTATTCTTTGTGTCTTTTACAAAAATATGATCGATACAGGTACGAGAGCCATCATGTATTCGCGTAAAATTGTTTATTAGAGACTTATAGCCAGCTTCATAAAGTATATCCAAATATTCATTGGCATATTGTTGATTTGATTTTATATCTATATTTATGTCTCCCACTAGATAATAGAGATTTTTTGAATGACTGCTTCGATTTTTATTAATGTAAGTCCTAAGGTTATCGTTGAAAACAAAGGGAGAAGTAGTGGGCGATCGATATATTGTGTCTAAAACAATTCTCTGACCATTCAGTTGAATCTCAATCACGTGACACTTTATTTCGCCTATGTTTTTAATTTCAAACTTACCTGTATGGCTATATTCGTTCTTGAGGTACACCAGAACTCCATCGTTTTGATTTATTTCTCCTTCATTATAAAATAACTAATAATCCTCAATTTTATAGGCATTCCTATCGACTAATTTCCATGTCTCACTGAAAACAATGATGTCAAAACACAGTTTAAACGTTTGGAGCAGAACCAATACTTCGTTAAAATTCTTGTTTGCACTCCTAATGTTGCAATGAAAGACTGAAAAGTAGTTACAAAGATTCTCATATCCTAATTTATCAAAAAAATCATTTTCATTATCTATTTCAATTGTTTTATGTTCATTTATTTTAAACTCTCTTATGTAGCTTGTCATTTTACTGTATACAAATATTTTTCGAAGTTTCTAATATAGCATGTGATAAATCTACAACTAAAAGTATACAATACAAGATAAAAGGACAAAAAAGCATATAGTTATTTTTGTGACTTCTTGCGCAGTGTTCGACTTCCACCAGCGGTTGCCTTCCTATTCTTGCTTCTTGGACTATAATATGTTATGCCTTCTTCGGTACCTCTTTCCTTGCTGATACTTTTTTTCTGGTAATTTCCTTCTGCCTTGGTTTCTTCCTGTGTTCCCTTTTGTTCCTCACTTCAGATTGTCTCTTCTTCATCTTCAGTTTCCGGTATCTGTTTTTCCAATTCTAGAAGCTCCTTAGCTGAGAATGCATTACCATCTACAATCAACCTGTAACCTTGAATTCTCGCGTCGGAGTGTTCTTCGCGTGCTTTTTTAAGATGGTTGTTTAAAACTTTTTTCTCCTTTCGATCTTCCAGCGATAAGTCATTTGCAATTGATACACCGCTTCCTTTTAGCTTACTTGTGCACTTAAAAACATCGGCTTTCTTAAGGAAGGATACAAATTCCAAAACTATAGGATTTTTGTCTATTTTTTTACCAATTGTATAAATATTATTGATGTCATTTTCACCAATAGTAGTTCCTAGTAAAGTGTTGAGCTTTCCAATAGTGTCCTTAAGCAGGTTATCACTATTGGCATCAATGCCAAATATTATAATATTATTTTTTCTCGATTTCCACTCCAAATACAAAACTCTTGACTGTAGCTTTTCTATTGCTTCATTTGACCTGTTCAGTTTCTCATTTATCTTCTCGATAGTACTATTTAGGCCTTCCTGTAATTCTTTAGTTTGTTCAGCATTGGCTAGCTGAACAATTTTAAAAATCTCTCTTTTTAGTTCTTCACCAATTTCATTGGACATGATCCTTTATATTCCCACCGTTGGCGACAAGGCAAGCATTCACTTGCGTCGAGGAAAGGTTGGCAAGCGAAAACAGACCTTACAGCATTTGATCGGTGCGAGAGCTACTCTTATGTTGCATTTTTATTATCAAACATACATTGCAATCTCTCACAAACAAGATCTTCTTAACAACAAACACTGTGCCACCATTAATTTCACTTTTTTCTTATTTACGCCGACTTTTACTACACAAAAATCAACAAATTGCAGGAGCGATACGCGTGTATCGCGTGTATCTACCTGAGTTCAGATTATTGCAATTAATTTCATCTTTCACGTTCCGTCGTTCACGCATTTCTGGACGCAAACTGCGAAGGTCGCCGTCAACTTCGAGCGCCAACGCAAACGTCGAGTTTATAAATCCACCTTTAAGGTAATATCGGGTGCGTTGGTTTTCCGGATTCGAATCCATCTTTATCGCCGCCCCGATCTTATCTTTTTGTAATCTTGTGTGCTTATTTGCTGTATATTGTTTCAGTGCAACCAATTATAAATGCCTTATTTTTGTATTTTCATGTGATCATCACCGGCTTTGAGTTTTTGGATTTTCGAGGACGTCGAATAGGACGGCCATTTTGGGGTTAAGGAATGCGTGTAGCAGTTGCGGCCGACTGTGTTGATTGCGTTTCGTTTTTGGTACTTTGGGAGCCAAGGCACTGGTCAGGACTGAGGAAGGGGACATTATAATTTTTTTGGTCAATCCATATTTGTATGACTCTCCTGTGCCTCTTCTTTTTGCACGCTTCTTTCTTGATTGCGGTCAAGAAATAAGCGTTGCTGCCTTGTCCTGCTCTGTGCTGCTCTATTGAGTTTGGGGTACTTATATTTTGTTGGTGATCACATGGTTCTAAAATAGCACACAAGGTTCGAATACCTGACCTCCTTTCTTTTTGGTTCTGTCATAATATTTTTATTGTTTCATTAGTAGTCGAAGACCAAGCCAGAACTATTTCGAGTTAATTGAATTAATATTTTTGCAAGTTTAAGTATCGTGGCCCCATTTAGTTCAATTTTTTGTCATTTGCAACCTTGCAATATTTTTTTGTAACTTTATATCTCTTTGGCTCGCAGTTAATCTAGCCAAGTTTGTGTTTTCAAATTGTCATTTAATATAACGTGGGAAAGATATTCGTGAATATCGTTGAGGGTTAATATATATGGGATTTAACTTGTATTTTTGATTTTATATATTTTTTATAAATTTTAAGTCATAATTGTATTTCCCTAAATCTCTTTTATAACAAGTGATATACTAAATACTGACCAGGCCTTAGCACTGCCTAATTCACTTGAATTTATTTCATGCACATCGTCACGAGCCAACACCAGTAGACTGACACGGTGAACACGTTCCTACGATCTGCAGACCACTGGCTGATACTGGGGCAGCTGACTTGGTGAGATCCTAAGACTCTGAGCTAGCAACATCAAGGCCAGTATCACCGCTGTCAGACAGTTACGCTTGGTCGGAGTCATAGTTGCAACGTGGAACTTCATCCACAACTTCTAACAACTCAGCCAAAGACTGCACGTCACATCCAAAGAAGACGAACATTCGTATTCATGTACGGTATTTCTTTAGTTAAAGCGTTCCAGTTTTAAGATCGTGCATACAAAGGACTAGACCTTGGTTTTGTGACGTTACTCGTCTCGAGCAGTGCTAAGTTGTTTTCGAACTTTTCTAAGTATCTCGCTGCAAATCATTATGATTTCATTTTAACACTTACAGTGTTCCCTTTAAAATAAATTGTAATTCTGACGGACACTGTTATTGTAAAACATTTCACATTTGTTCATTGTTAACAAATTTCAGATCTTTCTTTATAAACAATTATTCTAAAGTTGTTCCAAAATAAACAACCCGTGTAACTGTTGTAAAACTGTGTTTTATTTCAAGTAACATAATTGAGCCAGATATAACCGGTATCGATAGCCGGGCCGAAACTGTCCTTATAATTTTTAAATGCGATTTTGTGCCAATTTCGAATCATTTTTAAGAATTTACATATTTTTATTATCGTTTGTGTGATCAGGCTAACTAACTTGTGTGCCAATAATTTGGATATTATTCTTAAAATATTTTGAGCTACATTCACGTACTATTTCCGCAGGTTTTGTTATCAGTTTATGCTATAAGCTAGTATTGTTCGCCACCTAGGTTTGAAACCAGTTACTAAAATTTATAGATAATTATTTTGCGCTTAACCCTTATTGCCGATTCTTTTCTGTTATATTTATCCTCAGTTTATTTTACTGTGTAATTCGTAACCTTCTTATTTTATACGCCATAGGCGTACCATTTACTTTTTCAATATATGTATTAAAATTCCCCTGTTGTTTCCGTTAATTCTTAGGCCCACACCAAAAATAAATTAACTTATGGACCACCTTTAAACATACCGCTCGACCAACTAACATCTAAACCAAAGGTGGGCACCATAAATGGTGTCAGGTGTGGGGTACAATAAGGATAACGGAGGGGTAGTTTGGAAAAAATTAGGAAAATTTCGGAAAAATCAAGAAATATTTGTAGAAAATTTGAAAGGATAACGATATTGTGAGGTCAAAAAGAATTTTAACGAATATTTTAGAAAAATTATAGAAAAAGCGCTAAAAGAAAAAAGAAAATTTTAGGGAAACTGTGTGATATACTAAGAGATAACGGGTCGGAGAGAGAGGCTAGGAGGAACTATTTAAGGGTGAAGAAAAATTCCATCCAAAAATAGAGGTAAATAGGCAAGAAAATTTAGGACTTATTTTTACTAAAGAATTTTGAAATGCCAAGAACAAGTGGAGGCAATGGCAGGGGCAAATGGCAAGGAAGGTGAGGTAAGGAGGGAGGTAACCTCGAGACTGTTAATGGGAATAGAAACGGTACCAAATTATGGCGGGAAAGACAAAGTAGAGGAATTTTTAGGAATAATCGAGGAGACCGCGTTGTTGGCAGGATGGTCCGAGGAACAAAAAGTGGCTATTGTTAGGTTAAAATTGAGAGATAGCGCCAAGCAATTGATAGAAGCGGAACCAGAGTTGCAAAAGACAACGGATTGGGCTAAATTAAAGGCTATTTTAAAGAAGCAATTTGAACGAAGACATGTATCAGGTACGGCGATAAAGATGTTCATAGACGCAAGGCAGAGATACGGGAAAAACTGTCGCCAATTTTTGACTAGGCTTAAGATATTAGGGAACAGGACCGTAACGTTTGTAGATGACCCGGTAAAATCGGAAGTTCTGCAGGAGAAACTCGAAATGGATATCACGACGCAATTTGTTTTAGGGTTATTAATGCCAATAAAACAGCGGGTTTTGTCGTTAAGACCGAAAAATATGGAAGATGCAATAAAATACGCAGAAAGAGAGGAATCCATAGAAAGAATTATTAGGCCATTTCAAAATAATAGGGAATGCCGAGTGGTAGATAAGAATGAAACCGGGAATGCCGCCGCGAAGTGGCCAGGAATGTTTTAACTGTCACGAAGTAGGTCACTACGCTCGGGAATGTTTAAAATATCGCCCGGAACGTGGAAGACCGCTGCCAAATAATAACGATCTTTGCTATCAATGCCGGCGCACAGGTCATTCCGCTAGAAATTGCCCGGGGAATTCTTCGACGTACCGCCGGGTGGTACAGGGTCATTTAAACGACCAGCCAACCGCTCATGACCCTCGGGGTACGGCTGGAGCACAAGCAACTCGCAATTAGTAAGGAAACCGATCCGCAACTGCTTTAGAAAAGGAATACATGCTCGGAACGTTGCGGAAATGACTGTATGTCATAGAAAATGTAGAGTTTTAATAGATTCTGGGGCAGTTGTATCTTTAGTAAAGCCATAGTTTGCAAAGGGTTTAAAAATTAGGAAAAATAAGGTAGTATTAGTAGATATTCAGGATAATGATATAGCAAGTTTAGGAGTTACAAGTTTATATATTGGATTGCCCAATGGGAAAACCTTAGCGCATGAAGCTGCGGTCTTAGAGACGGATGATATAGCGTTTAACGCGGATATTTTATTAGGATTAGATTTTTTACATAAGTATGGTGTGAAAGTTGACTGGGGAAGTGGAATAATTTATATGTTAGAAGAAATACCGTTAATTGAAGGGAATAATTTTAGTACGAGAGCAAATGTAGTTAACAGGAGTGAAAGAAGTGTCAATATGAGTGATATTTTATACGACGAAGTTCAAGAGTTGAGAGTTATAGTTGAAAAGTTAGCTAGTGAAGTTAAAGGGCAACGAGAGAGTGTTGTGATTAATGACAGCGTAATTAAAAGAGAAGAGAAAAATGTGGTTCTAATTGAAGTTCTGTGTGAACAAGTTAAGGAATTAAAAAGTGAAGTTAAGTTGTTAAGGAGTTAGGAAGTGAAGTTAGGGGAATGAGTTAGCTCGCCTGTCAGAGGCGGTTTTACAAGATAAATAAGGCAGTTTTACAAGATAAAATAAGCTTTAACTAAATATGATTTTGTTTAATGTAAACAGTATTAAATTTCTTAAAATAAGGGTGTTTAAAAATTTAGCTAGTATTTTCCACTACCAGAATATACAGGGTGTCCAACTTTAAAACTGACTGGACCGGCACTGCCGGACTGACACCCTCAGACTAAAGCAGGTTTTACACGGGAACAAATCTGTGCAGCAGGCAGCCAACGTTAATTTAGTTGTTTTTGCACAGTTCCCTAGGAAATTATCGAAGGGTGTGTTGGTTACCTATTTTATGTACAAATTTGATCAAAACTATTTCCATGTAAAACCGAGCCGAATTCGAGCCGATGACCGATTTTAACCAGGTTATTAAAAGTTAGGTTAGATTATAAGAAATTGAACATTAAAATAATTTTTGATGATAATAGAAAAATATGGTGTGTTCACAGTGCCTTAAAACCAAATAATCTGGCCCTTGATCAAATAAATAATTTTGTAAAATTTACTCAAAATTTAAATTTTATAACCAAATTGTTAACATACACAGTACACAGCGCACACGCAGAAATCGGAAATCACAAAACATACAAGTTAGGTTAGGTTGAGAGAAAAGAAAAGCGGATATAATACGCGACTGAATTTAAGATGCCAACACCCTGACGGGACTATGCGAACTAATATATGGGCCATCGTCACCATGGGAACGGTGCTACCACCGGGTCTGCACTTCGTTGTTCTTTGTTGTTGTCCATTGTTGGCATGGCCCATAGACTAGTTTAGCATTGAGCATATATGGGGCATATAGAAGAAGCCGATTTTAAAAGTGGGGGGAGGAGCTTTGTAGGAAACAAAAAATTTCTGCAATTTCTGATAATAGAGATAAAAAGAGAGAGATTTTTCTTCTGGTGAGTTAGTTACTACGAGTATCTCAGAAAGATAAAAAACATAGAAATGGCGTTTGTAGTTTGCAATGTTTGTAAGCGGCAGCACTTTTTATACTCTATTATTTATTTACTAGTTAAAGTTTAACAGCGTTGCCAAAATTCATGAAAAATATATATTGTTACTTCTGGTAAATTAAAATATTCTTCAAGATAACTAATTCTAGTTATAACTTACTTTAAATGTAACGGTACCAACATGCAAGTAGATTTTTCAACTTGAGCAGTGGTTTCCTTTGCATGTAGATAAATAACCAGTTAGAAATATATTTGCTTTGAAGTAAGAAGGTAGGTAGATAATATAATATTTATCTATTTATGAGAGAAGGTCTGCCTGAATAATGGGTGAATCTATTATTTTTTTCTAATTATCTAGACACTTCGGTACTATTTATACAGTGCCCGCCAAAAAGTCTGCACCATATGGGAAAAATTTTTAGTAAATAACTTACGGAAAATTTGTTTGCGGCATCAGGTTTTGCTTGCTCTAGAACCAAAATTGACATAATCAAATGTTGTGACGTAGTCTCTTTTATATGTCAAATTTGACATTAATGAAAAAAATGTCCGAAAAATGGGCTTATTTAACCGAATTTCGAAAAAAGTCATAAGAAAAATATGTTTCTTTCGCAATTTTATACCCCTGTGCAAAAGAGACTACAACGATTTTCATATTTTGCCCGTTGTTGGATATTATTGGACACAGTATTTTAAATTTTCTAGATTTTTCTGATCAGATCAGCATGACAGAAATATTTGTATGTTTTTACAACTATTTACTATTGAAAGAAGTTTGTAATTCGAATTTATGTGTTTATCTGTAAATATGAGATCAGTTTTGCACCAAGCGTGCTTCTTCAACAAGCCCTCATTTTATTTTTTTTGCAAAAAAAGGAAAAGAGGGATATTTACACCGTAAACTAAGTATTGTGCAGTATGTATTCAGTCAATAAGTGTTTTAAATTACATAGCATCGACTTTTATGGATTAACAAAAACGGAAAAGGGCAACAAAGGTCAAAATATGAAAATCGTAGTAGGCTCTTGAAATTTTGCACAGGGGTATAAAATTGCAAAAGAAACATATTTTTCTTATGACTTTTTTCGAAATTCGGTTAAATAAGCCCATTTTTCGGATATTTTTTTCATTAATGTCAAATTTGACGTATAAAAGAGACTACGTCACAACATTTGATTATGTCAATTTTGGTTCTAGAGCAAGCAAAACCTGATGCCGCAAACAAATTTTCCGTAAGTTATTTACTAAAACTTTTTCCCATATGGTGCAGACTTTTTGGCGGGCACTGTATATATTATTCCTATACTATTAGTACTCGTGCTATTAGTACTACAACTAAGGAAAGCAGACCTATTAATCGCACAATCTGGCAAACGCGCAAGTCGGTCCAAAGTGTACGTCAACTTGTGTTTGACATAATTGGTGCTGTGCCTTTTAGAAGCAATTTTTAGCCGTTTTTAAGTGTTTTCTTAATTATTCGTGTGTTTAAAGTGCTTACATATAATTAAATTATACGTTATATATGGGCAAAAAAAGGGTATTGTTTGCAGATCAAGCAACTTGCCAAAGGAGATTACATATCATGTGTAAGTACACAGGCGTACCTAGCTCGGGGCATGCATAGACAAAGGAAAAAGGAATAATAATATATTCATTTCTCTATGGGGGCACGGTACAGGAGATCTTTATAACCAGAGCATAAAGATCATGATATTATGATCTTTGACCAGAGGGAAAATAATTCTCTCTGTTTAAGTTTACTCACGGTCCTATTTACTGATATATCGTATTCGGGGTTAGCAAACAAGTAAAATAACAAGATGTTGGTAAAAACGTTGTTCCTTGTTATTTTCTAGGTTCCCTGCTTATGAACCAAGACAAAAAGAATGGTGCACAGTATTGGAATTAGATTATAAATCAATCTCAAAAAGCAGCTTTATTTGTTCGTTACATTTTGAAAAAAATGATATTAGAAAATTTGGCAAAAACACCTACATATCTCACACAGCAGTCCCCATAAGTTCTTTAAGGTAAGTACGTTAACTAGGTGTTTTTAACAAATAAATAGAAAAATGGCATGGCAACTTCACGTGAATAAATTGTCAGTGAGATGGTTCATCACTTTGGCGATGTCACAGAATCTTAGTTTCAGCGTTTTATTCAAAAAATCAATAAATATACAATAGAAATAAATGATACTTTTTTGTTTTATGTGTTTTTGTTAATATGTTTATTAATTACGTAAACGATAATGTTTATACCCTTGAATAAAGAAGTTCTTTTTTCAAAAGATGTATTTTATACTATACTGTATTTATTGTTTATTTGATTTTATTTATTTTGTGTAAGATACATTATATTTATTTATTTAAGCATTATTAAATTCTCAGTTTATAGAAGGGACTTTTTCTAACCCTACTTGTTCCAAGTTTGAGTGCAGTAAACTATTTAATATATATTTTTTACAAATATATACCTTAAGATTTCAGAAAAATACAAAACAAGCTGATGGAGATCAATATAATTAGAAGAGAAGACCCAATGTTTTGCTGCTGCCACTGCTCTAAAGTTTTCTGCGCTTTAGGGACATTACAACAACATTTCGTATTGGATCACAAAATAAGCTGTGTTCGCTGAACAATCCCGAACTCGAATTAGTAGGTATAACTGTCAATAACATTGATAAGTTTGAATTTTAGAGTTGACGCGTACTAGTTAGAACCATTTCGGGATCTGTCGGCCAACACAGCTATTATACAGAGTTATAAAAATATTTTTTTCCTATTTTTATAACTATTTTATTAAAAAATAAGAGGTACGCCACTGCCTTCTAATCGTTAGCACCAGATCTGACAACCGAACTGTAAACATAATTTTTTATTATGAGATAAGGAGGTGGGGATAATGAGTGTTAAGATACGCGAAATGACTAATTTTTGTCTCGCGCCATTTTGAAGACACTTTTCCCAGTTTATATACGTATATGAATAAAAACCTTAAATTTAATCCACCTAATCTATCTAGTAATAAATGTAATTGGTACAGAAAGGTACTGCACTAAGAACTGGAAAAAGTAAACAAAGCTATTGGCAAATCCTTACCGGAAAAAAGATGTTCCCTCACGTCTTTCTCTTGTAAAATTCTTAGTCTTTCACAGAACACGACATAACGCTAAAATCAATCGAAATCACTTCGAAAACTCCAAATAAAAACAGGTAAGCACTTCGCACCAGCCGGTAAAATGTCAAAAGTGTCTTCAAAATGGCCGGCAGATTGTAGACGAAACTCATAATATGCAGAAAGGCAAAACGAGTTCTCCTCTCTTCCATTTCTCTGCGATATATTGATAACTGTCGATAGTCAGGTCAGCATGTCAATATCGATAGCTTGATAGTGACCAGAGAAATGCATTTTTCTCTGATAGTGACGCGTGACCAGAGAAATGGAGTGGGCGCGTGACGTGACTAGCAATAGTTGCCACCTCTATTTCACACAGTAACTAACCTAACCTGTATATTTTGTGTTACACAAGGCTAGACTTCTCTGTTCGGATATCGGATATAATTTTGTTTTCTCATATGGCTGTCTACAGTCTCTCTATTATCAGAAAACAGTTCTCTGCTATTATGATGAAATTAACCTAACCTATATATTTTGTGGATGAAATAATAATAATTTTGATTTTTCACTATTTTTCAGTAATATCGTTTAGTGAATTATTCACTCAACGGTAATATACAGAAATTATAATAATGCCACAAGATTATGACCCCAAAGTCAGCCTGCACCTGGATATAAATCATGGATTGGAAAGGTAATGGGAGAAGAAAATCGAAATTTAAGGCGGATTTTTTAAACACTAATTATAAATATAAATTAAGCGCGATTATGCAGCTGATGGGGAGATGATTGAAAAACGAAAAAGCAAAGCCAAACACTCTAAAAAATGCACAAAAACGCGTTTGTGCAAAAATTGCACGTGTGGGACTGGCGCAAGCTGATATGATATGTCATTTTTAATAATTTTTGAACCAAGTGGCTATTTACCTATACGTCCCACGTATATGAAAATCGGTTATATGTCTTGCACTCTCATTGGCGAGTTGAGTCACGTTACTTCTTTGTATGTACATTTAACCCCATACACATCCGAAGTTCTGAAGTAAACTTATTTGAAGATACATCAATATTCTTTTTTCATACGATACGGCAGTGCCCATCGCTATCGACTGCCATAATATGAGGCGAATGCCCCCTTGTTCTTTCATACGGCAGGGCCTATTGCCGAAAAAAAAAGAAAGGCATATTGCAACGATGCTTGAGAAAAATACCCTTCCAACGTATATTCAAATAAGTTTACATTGGACGTGTATGAAGTAAAATCTACGTCCAAAGAAGTCACGTAACTTAACTTTTATATAAGTCGGACATATACCTAAATAGCCGCGCCCCTGCCTAATTTGAAAGGAAACCACTTTAAAAATTTTGTGTCATTGACAAATTGATTTTTACCTTAATACTTTTCTTAATATTTTTGGTTCTAATTATATTTTACTGTTATAAAAAAGAAAGTGGCTATTTATACATCCGACGTATATGAAAGTCGAAGTCGGTATACGTCTTGCGCTCTCATTGGCGAGTTGAGTCACGTGACTTTTTGGACGTACATTTAACTCCATACACGTCCAAAGTAAACTGATTTAGATACGTCGGAAGTGCATTTTCCGGCGATGGGCGCTGCGGTATGAAAAAATAAGTGGTAATTATTTCCAATGGTGTAACCCACCCCCGATTTTCTTGAAACTTTGGCTACCCCCCTATTAACGTCGGGTGAAAATAGGGGGTACCTATTCCAAGAAAATCGGAGTTGGGTTACACCATTGGAAATAATTACCGCTTCTTTTTTCATACGGCAGCGCGCAACGCAGCCGACTGCCACAATATGGTACGAATGCCCCCTTCTTTTTTATACTGGCAGCGCCTATCCCCCAAAAAGGAGGGCATACGCTTCGTATTGCAAAGATGCTTGAGAAAAATGCACTTCCGACGTATCTATTAAGTTTGCTTCGGACGTGTATGGAGTCACACGAAAAATAAAATTATCGCCTACCGCATTGAAATGTTTTACAGATGAATTGTACGTTGAAAATTAAGAAAAAATGCCTAATGGATGTTGAGTAAAACATCACTGGTTTTGCTGAAATACGGATTTCAAAATTTTGTCGACTTCAATCAGTTCCATTTTGAAAGCGAAAAATTTTTGATACATTGTTCATAGGGAATTTTTTGTCACTTTAAATGGTACAATTATTTTGTAAAATTTGAAAGCGGTAATTGAAAATTTTATTTTTGGAATTTTGGAGTTAACAGGTGTTTTGGAGCACATTTTGCCGATTTCAACGCAAACGGTTGATTTTATCGTTATGAAACAAGAGTACATTTTTGTTGCAAAATAAAAAGATGCACTAAAATGATGAACCTGCGAGACCAAAAAGATAACCTGAGTAGAAAACCCATTGTGCTACCCGGCCCCTCTGCCTCTGGTCGATGGGAATAAATCGTTTTTACACATAATTGTTGCACTTCAGTTACTAAAGAATTGCACCAAGTTTCATTTAAATTGCATAACTTCTGTAGAAGTTATTGTGATAAACATGTTTTTCAAACTATACTTTCATCACCCTGTAACTTTCTTATTCTGCATTTTAGGACCCATGTTTATAGGAAAATATAGGCCGCCTGTTGTTTTGATGGCCCTCTAAATTAAGGGCCCTATGAGCTCTTGAAACAACCTTCTTTTATTTTTTGACCATACCTTTTGAGCTGCTTGACAGATTAAACACAGTATAGTAAGGATTTTTTCGCGAGTTCATGTTTATGCATGGTGCAAATAGGCCTGAGAACAATACTGCTTTCCTCACCTAAACAAATTGTCTCCCGCCTATCTCGTGGAAATGCAGAGTGCACGATCAACCAAACATATAGAAACTTATATTTTGTGACATGACATATATTTTATTGTTTAAGAGCAATGGCACTGCAAATAGTACAGATAAACGCACGGAATTCCGCTAGCTTTCTACCGTATACTTTACATGGAATTAGTCCCAGGACGTCCACCAAAAATGCAAAACGAAATTTCAAACTTAAAAATCTATCTCCTCTTTTATACGTAAACTGATTTCTGTCAAACCTGTCTCAAACTGTGGCAAAAATATAGGTCTACGATTCGTATGGACAATTTTTTTGTTTTTAATTGTAGTTTTTTAATGGTAACAAAAATACTCCTTCAAATACTCCCGAGAAAATGAAACGGTAGCATTTTTGTAAATTTTACAAGTACCAACAATATTTAAAAAAAAAAATTCATACGAATTGTTCCTCCATCTATTAGTTACATTTTGGTAAAAAAATCGAATTTTTGGAACTGCAAATAAAAAAGTAGATCGACTTCTAGAAAAACACTGCAAAGCCGAAATCAATATGAATACACGGAATTCCCCCGTGCCCCCACTCCTGCCTTCTCCTCAAGCGAGTTTCCGTAGAGGGGACACTAAATAGACAAAGATAGGTACAATATGTTCGCCGTCGCACTCTTGTTTCCGCTTATCGTATTTTACAAGCTTCACCTGTTAGTGTGGGTCGAATCTTGCAAGCAGAATTAGAACCACTTCCTGACATCCGATTGAGCTGAAATTTTGCATACACCTTTAGTTCCGGTGACAATGCAATATGCAATACTCAATATTGTAATACTTTCTACTTTCTAATACTTAATATGGATATCAAATGAAAGGGCTTGAGAAGTAGAAAACGCTAAAGTTAGTGAGATCACACTAAATGCAATAAGGCCGCCGCTCGAAGATGGCGGACTAAATTTCTTTATCACTCTCCTGATACGGGAATCAAATATGTACTAAAAAGCACAAAATAAAATAAAAGATAAAAACCTTTTTAAAAACAAGCTTTTATTTAAGCCATGTACTAAAACGAATAAAATAAAATAAATCATGTAGGTACTACATCGAATAGAATAAAATAAAATAAGTCTAGGTTTTTGTTAGAATAATTCAGTGCCAAATTGCGCCAAGTTTTTGTAATTTAAAGAGCTTGTCGCGAGAAATGTTCATAGAAAGTAGGTACCAATTAATTTTAAGAGGGGGTTGCCGACAGCGAAAGTGACGTTAGATTTCGTATTTTTTTAAGTTGGATAGCATAAAATCTAATAACATTTTACCTGGCAAAAATTTAGTACAAACATCTCTGTCTTCATTTTAATCATAAGATCTTAAAAGCATATGCACTGGAATTATTATTTTTCCCAAGGTTTTCATAACCTATAAAACAAAACACTGCTTGTGAGATCTTATGATTAAAATGAAGACAGAGATGTTTGTACCAAATTTTTGCCAGGTAAAATGTTATTAGATTTCATGCTATACAACTTAAAAAAATACGAAATCTAACGTCACTTTCGCTGTCGTCAACCCCCTCTTAATATACAGTGATTGGTTGATAAGCAAGTACCTAGTTGCCAAAGTATGTATTTTCTTTAGAATTCGCGCGACTAGCTTTTTGATTTACAAAAATTTGTCGCAATTTGGCATTGAATTTAAAGAAAACCTAGATTTATTTTATTTTATTCCTTTTAGTAGATACATGACGTAGGTATTTTATTTTATTCGTTTTAGTACATGACTTAAATAAAAGTTTGGTTTTAAAAAGGTCTTTTATCTTTTATTTTTTATTATCTACAATAGTTATCTAGCCTAATCTTGATTGAAGGCTTCTATAGGCTGAATTTGATGTTTCTGAAATTCTTCCGGATGGAATTTACAAGTATATAAAACCATAAATGCAATATTTTAAATTTTGGTTGTGTTAGTTCGTATATGTACAGGGTGATCATTTTTAGACGCCCAGCCTCTCTTAGTGGAAAACGGTCGAAGATATGGAGATATTATATATGGGAGATGATATAGGCGTCGCGTTGCGGCGCCAAGAAATATTTTTCCCACCAACATACCATTTTTGTTACATCATTCAAAATCCCTTAGGGTAGTTTATTCATTTACACACTGCCCTAAAAAAGGGTAAAAACTAACAACCCCTATTAATTTTTTTGCTCGAATTTTTTTGTGGGTCATTTTTACGTATAACAAAAATATGATTTGTGTAGCCCTTTTATTATGGACCTATCATTTTGGGCATCTACTGTAACATTTTTTTTTATCCTGAAGCTGAATTGTTGTTACCTGATATTTTTGTTTTTTTAATGTTCAATAATAGTACATTATACCATTGAATAAGGAATTCGTCTTAATCAATGATTATACACTTAAGTTGAGAAGTGAGCCATTATTTACCGAGCATTTTTATATCCTGAGGCGCCTAGCACCGAAGGATATAATATGGGACATTGAAATATTGCCACATTTTACATATTTGATTAGATTTTGATATTTTAGTCATTTCTCGCTTTTTTCAAATACTTCGAAAGCCTGGGAGTTCAGTTGTCAAGCTGATAAAATGAAAATAATTTTTAATGTCATATAGAAAATTGTTCATTATTTACCTAGGTTTTTTTTATTATCATTATTTACCTAGGGACAGAAATATTACTTCTCATTAGAGGAATGAGGTAAATAATGTTGATTTCTCAGGTTAGTAGTAAAAAAAATAATTAAATTTTTGACGCCCGTCTACTATGAATTTTTACTTGATTTTCTGTAGTCAGGGGAATGGCATTTATCATGAAATTATTTTTTTGTAGGAAAAATATTGTGTTTTCGAGAAAAAATGTACAGGGAAAAAGTTTCTTAAATAAAAGGGCTACGCAAATCATATTTTTGTTATATGTAAAAATGACCCACAAAAAAATTCGAGCAAAAAAATTAGTAGGGGTTGTTAGTTTTTACCCTTTTTTAGGACAGTGTGTAAATGAATAAACTACCCTAAGGCGTCTTCCAGTAAGTAGATAACACATACCAAATTTCAAATTTTTAAGTAGCGCCGTTATTGAGATATAAATAAAAAAATATTTGGGTCACCCTGTAGACCCGAATAACTTGGCAAGGAAAGCCCAAATCGAAAAATTTTATATGAAAGACCCCCTTAAAACCACCTGCCGAACACCCCTTTAAAGTATTTACTATACATTCTGACTCACCCTGTATAATATCTCCATATCTTTGACCGTGTTCCACCAAGAGAGGATGGGCCTCTAAAAATGATCACCCTGTACTTTTTTTGTAGGAAAAATCAAACTTAAAATTTTTATAAATGGTATTTTCAAGTACAGGGTGGTTCATTATAAATTGACACCCTCCCTTAACTTGCTAGTTTTGAGGTTAGAAAAAAAGTTTTTTACAAAAGTTTTAGATACTAATACAAAGTTTTTTGTGACGCTATTGGACCGTGTACAGTGTGTTCTAGAAAGCCGTGGCAGACATAACTTATGTTCTTTTAAATGGAACACCCTATATATTTTTGCATTTTTGACATCTGCTCATCAAGGCAATTAAAATGATATTAAACTTTGTGGCATTATCTTTTTCCGTTTTTGAAAAATTCCGTTTTCAAATTTTATAGGTACTAAATTTCATCAAACTGGGACACACTGTAGGTAAAAGTACCTATAGTCAGTGGCAAAAGAATTGTTTGCCGGCACCTCATTCGGGTGCCGTTGCCGGCAGTGGAGGCACAGCCTTTAGATAAATACAAAGTTTTTTGTGACGCTATTGGACCGTGTACAGTGTGTTCTAGAAAGCCGTGGCAGACATAACTTATGTTTTTTTAAATGGAACACTATATATTTTTGCATTTTTGAAATCTGCTCATCAAGGCAATTAAAATGATATTAACTTTGCGGCATTATCTTTTTCCGTTTTTGAAAAATTCCGTTTTCAAATTTTATACTAAATTTATTTAACTGGAATTTGTGGATCTTGCGATAAAGATAGATGATCGATGTAATAACAAAAAATATTTGTTTTAAACAAGAGAGTAATATAGTAAAACTCCAAAATGTTTAGGAGCCTCTTCAAATTTTACTGATTATATTCTAGAAATAAAGAATTTCAGGAAAATCGTAAAAGCTCCTAAACATTTTGGAAGTTTCACTACGTTACTCTCTTCTTTAAAACAAATATTTTTCGTTATTACATTGATCGTCTATCTTTATCACGAGATCCATAAATTCGAGTTAAATAAATTTAGTATAAAATTTGAATACGGAATTTTTCAAAAACGGAAAAAGATAATGCCACAAAGTTTAATATTATTTTGATTGCCTTGATGAGCAGATTTCAAAAATGCAAAAATATATAGGGTGTTCCATTTAAAAAAACATAAGTTATGTCTGCCACGGCTTTCTAGAACACACTGTACACGGTCCAATAGCGCCACAAAAAACTTTGTATTTATCTAAAACTTTTGTCAAAAACTTTTTTTCTAACCTGAAAAACTGACAAGTTAAGGGGCGTGTCAATTTATAATGAACCACCCTGTACAAGGGCAACTAAGAGTAGCCAATAAAGTGGGGTGCCTTTTTGGCATTTGGACTGGGAAAAATTTTAAAATGAAAATTTTATACCTAAATACAGACGTCGCGATTTTTGGGAAAAACAGATGGAGCCAAAATTGACGAAGTTATATTTAAAATGTTTGCTCCCGGAATTGGTAGATCCGACCACAACACATCTTAGAGGCACAAAGTAGGAAAAGAAAAAAGTAATAGAAATCCAAAATACCACATAGATATAGCATAACCTACCTACCTACTGTGGAACTGATAATTTATTGAAACACTGTTCTACTTTGGCTGTTTGATTGATAGGAATAATAATTTCATGTCAGAAAAAATTGTAAAAAGTTATAAAAAAATGTCTTTCCAATTCAGTGCACTTATCAGAAAAACAATTATTATTGCATACAAAATATCGAAATATACAGACAAAACTTAGTTTTTTTTTTATTAATTTCTATAACCCAATTTTCCGCAAGGCACTGAAGAAAAAAACAGGGTTAGTAAATAACAAAAAAGACTCGAAAAGATACTTTCGGAATTCGTACAAATAGGGGTATGTGTTTAATATGTATATGTGTTTAATATTTATATTTTTTCAACAATAGCACAACAAATACACAAACCGAGTCAACAACAAAACGCCATGAAGTAGTCAGGTTGCAGCCCTACAACTTTTGTATTTGATATTTTTTCTAAGTTGATAAATAAAAAAGTTATGAAGTGGCCTAATTTCGCGGAATCACCCTGTACACCGGCGCCCTTCCGACCGATTCAGCTCTCGGCTGCCTGGCGGTCCGACTCGCTCGGGTCCGAAAAAACGTCGTCCGTCGTCCGACACCGTTCCTCGCGCAAACGGGCTGCCGGTGAGAGGGGAAGGGACGAGAGTGCGTGGTGAGGGGTGACTAGAGGAGAATATTCCGGAGATTCCAGCCGGTCGTCGCAACCGTTAATTTTAGATCTTGTCTGCGTGGTCATGACTCTTAAGTGTGTATTGACAGGAAAAATTATTGTTATATACAGTGTGTCCCAATTTGATACTGGACTCCTCAGAAATATATGAAGGGCAAGGAAAACAAATGGTCTCTATTTTTGTATTGGTAGTCCCAAAGGAGAGTATCTCATAAGCAGTAGTATTTGGATGGGGTATTATCTCATGGCCTGCTATGATTTTTTAAAGTATCAAATTTTCAAGAAACCCCATTAGGGATTTTTTTACGACAAAATGTTATTAAGAAAACTTGTTCAGAATGAAAAACTGAGTGGATTCGTAAAATTTCAAAAGTCTAGGGCTACTTTGATTTTTAGATTTATCTCCCACATTTTTTCTGGAGCTTTCACGTCCAAATTTTATTTTTTCACTATGAACAAGTTTCCTTAATAATATTTTGACTTGAAAGCTCCAGAAAAAACACATTTCTATGAAAAAAGTGGGAGAAAAAGGCAAAAAAGCTGAAAATCAAAGTAGGCCTAGACTTTTCAAATTTTGCAAATCTACTCAGTTCTTCATTCTGAACAAGATTTCTCAATAACATTTTGTCGTAAAAAATCTGTAATAGGGTTTCTTGAAAATTTGCTATTTTGAAAAATCATAGCAGGCCATGAAATAATCCAAATACCACTGCCTATGAGATACTCTCCCTTGGGACTACCAATAAAAAAATAGCAACCATTTGTTTCCCTTGCCCTTCATATATTTCTGAGGTGTCCAGTATCAAATTGGGACACATTGTACATATTTTTTGTTTTGTTTCTATGTCTGACTTAAACTTGTTCATCTTCTGCCAGTACACATGCTATCGAAAGCATGAATAAGAATAGTTCTCAGTGCAAACTAATGATGTCAACCGCCCTCCCCTATCCTCGTTTTCCCGTGAAAATGAATCATGCTGTGAATTTGAGTTTCCATTAGTGCACTGTGTACTCTTGAGAAAATCCTTATTATTGTTATAAACATGAATTATTACAACTGTATCTTATCTTATAACTAAAAATTAATAGTATATGTATAAACTTTACAATGGGTAAAGTGTAAATAAACAGCTTACAAAAGTTAGCTCTAAGGGCCATACTGACTTTTCCACTAAGCCCCAAGGGCCAAGACCTAGCTAGCTCATCATACCAACATACTGTAGTTTTGAATTACGGGCAAATTTTTGTATTGTGACCAGCCGGCGGGTGAGGTATCTATGGCGCATCAGCACACAGGGACGATAGCCGATGTGCTTGCTGTGAGTTACCTATTGTTACAGCTACTTACGACCATGCTAAATATGTATAGTAGAGACTTCTTGCGGAAAGTAGAAAGGCTAAGTGCAGGACGTGGCATAAAGCTACAGTAGTGCAGAGCCATCTTGTAAATTTTTAGGATAAATCTCATACCATTAATTACAGCTAAAATGCTCTATTTCATATACAGGGTGTCCCAATTAGGACTCCCGTCGCCGATATCTCCGGAACAAAAAGAGATATTTTAATTCTGCAAACGCCATTCGCTAGGACGTGAAGAGGGCTTTATTCAAAACTGATAAGCGTTCATTTTGATAATGGCGTATAGATGGTGCTGCGGTGCAACGGAACTTTTCGATCCTAGGAACGTTGGAGCCTAGCGCATTTGAAAGACTGATTAATTTGGAGAAACTTTTGTTCTATGGACTATTTTCCTACTGTCACTAGTTTCTGAGATAACCGCTCTACAATGTCATTTATAAAAAATGAGCTAACTCGCTTAAAATTAACTTTAGAGGAAAAAGTTGTTAAAAATATCTTTGTAGTTCACTAAGGACGAAGAAAATAGCTACACGTGTCAAATTATTACACATCCGGTTTGACCGAAAGTACCGGAAGTGACCCATTTTTCAGATTAAAATGAACATACTGTATAATTTACCCCGCAAAAGTAATAAAGGTAATTTCCAGTGTCATATAATAACAATAACACCATGTATATACCTACATACATCTAGACAATGACAATTTGGCTGAATTTATTTTTATTAACCGAAGATGGCTCTGTCTCTTTAATACGTCAGTCAATGGTATTATTTTATGTAGAATGCGGTAAAAACAGTGCTGTAACCACTGCCCGCTGCTCGTATTTAGGTATGGAAATAATTTTGAACATATTTATTGTAAACATACACGGTTAATTTCTATAAAATAAAAATAAATTCAGCCAAATTGTCGTTGTCTACATGTACCTACAAGGTGTTATTGTTATTAGGTATATTTTTTCCAATTTTGAGGGAAAATTGTACAGTATGTTCATTTTGAACTGAAAAATGAGTCACTTCCGGTACTTCCGGTCAAACTGGATGTGTAATAATCTGACACGTGCCGCTATTTTCTTCATTTTAGTGCACTATAAAGATATTTTTAATAATTTTTTCCTCTAAAGTTAATTTTAAGCGAGTTTAAGCGAGTTAGCTCATTTTTTGTAAATTACATTGTAGAGGGGTTATCTCAGAAACTAGTAACAATAGGAAAATTGTCCATAGAACAAAAGTTTCTCTAAATTACCCAGTCTTTCAAATGCGCCATGCTCCAATGTTCCTAGGATCGAAAAGTTTCTTTGCACCGCAGCGCCATCTATACGCCATTATCAAAATGAACGCTTATCAGTTTCAAATAAAGCCCTCTTCACGTCCTAGCGAACGGCGTTTGCAGAATTAAAATATCTCTTTTTGTTCCAGAAATATCGGCGACGGGAGTCCTTATTGGGACACCCTGTATAGTCAGTTATTATGTTTCTTAATTATTGGTCGTTAAATAAAAGCATCTGATTATTATTTTGGTTGATTTACTTACATTGTAAATTTTACAATGTAATCAAAATAAACTATGGTGGGCCGGATTGGTGGTGCTCTGGCAGGCCGGATTGGCAGTGCTCGTGGGCTGCTGTTGGAATGCGGTCCGTAGTTTGGAGACCCCTGCTCAAGATAATTAATAGCAGAGCAGCACCACAAATAATGTACTCTAAAAGTAAAATTGATTTGTTAAACATACCTACCTTGTTTACAAGAATATTTTGCCTTCTATTATTTTTATAATAATATATTATTTTTTCTTGTAGAGTAACTGAACTAGTACAGACTCGTTTAATTGAGAGTGGATGGAGAGACCAAGTACGCTTGGCTTGCCGTAAAGCCATTGTAGAAAATGGTGACAAGCATGTTCCCACTGTAGATGAATTAATAGTAATGATTACCCCACAAGCGAGATCTCTGGTACCTGACGCTGTCAAAAGAGAATTGCTACATGAGTTGGAATTAATTTTAGTAAATGTAGATAAGGCAGGATATAGTAAAAAATTTTAAATTGTTTTATAATAATTATATTAAGCCATATAAGATATTAAATAAAATATTTTTTAACACTGGCTGTGTTTACTGTGTCAAAGGCAAATGGGAATATGTTTTAGCTTGCACTTTTTTATTGATACTAACATAGAATGGTTGACCTAAAACTTGGAAGGAAATAAGCCAGCTGTGTGCGTTCTCCACTTGCAAGCAAAGTGATTTTCCACTTAACGGCTGAAAACACAGTCATTGTAGGTACCTAATATAATACAGTAAGTACATAAACAGCACAAAATAATGTTCTAAATTGCATTGTTTTACATAGGAGTGTCTCAATTACTTTTTATTACGTTTCTAGAATACACATGCTTGAAAATATTCAATACTGTAAGCAGAGATGTATACAGCCTAGATATATGGAAAATCTGATTTTCCAAATAAATTGATCCACCATCTACTAGCGAATAGATGAACGATCTGATTCTAAATGGTTATTGGCGAGTGCCGTCTACCCTTACCACTTCTCGCTTTAACTTTCGCACTTACCGTATGAACTGGTTGTCTTGGAATTCTGTCTAGCGGCTCAAAATTCGTGAGACATTCGGTGTACCCCATAATGCCCGGGCTAGTAGCAGTGACTCCAGTCACTGCTAGTAGGTTGTATTCATCTTTGTTGTAAAGGTAATACAATACAGTAGGTACACTCAATATGGGGGGGGGGGGGGGGGCGAAAAAAATGAACAATATATATTTTTTAAATTCCATGGCAAGTAGTATGTAAAATGTGTAATAGGTGAACATTAATTATAATACAAGAGAAGGACCGGATTAAAAAAAAATTAACCGTGGTCCCCGCTAGAGGGGACCACGAAATTTGAAATGACCTTACTGGACAATCATTTGATAGAAGAATGAACGCTCCTTCAACAAGCCCAAATTCGACCAACTCGGTTAAGCCATAAACCGGAGTTAGCAGCACTTTTTCAAGTTAAGGTTATCCGCCCGTTTCACCTCTATTTGAAGAGCTAGAGCAAAAAATCCTTAACGAAAATTGTTCAGAATTTGCTGAAGAGTGCATTAAAATTATTTCTGATATACCTTTATTAGATTTTTTTAGAACAGTCATTTTTACTGTTTCGAATACGCCCCCTAGCGGCCGACCTATTAACTAAAAAATAATTTGCAGCGATTTTTCGTGACCACATTACTTAAGATTTTTTCCCCAAAGCTCCAAGACTATTATTAATTCCTGAGATATGGTACCTTATCATCTTCACCCTTAATGAAACACCCTGTACAATATCCAGATAAGATTCTAAAAATATTTTCAAAGAGTACCGCCCAGTGTCATTGAAATTTCCTCTTGAAGAATAAGCATTTTCTGCATTCTTTGTTAATTATTTTGCCATTTCAAAATACTTTTAAAATCTCTAAAAAATGCTAAGATACAGTGCTCACTTTTAAGTGTATACAAATCGATAAAAAATATATTTTGTGAGATATTTTCAAAAACCTTTTTTGTTCGAAAGGTCTTCAAAAACCGCTTCTTTTGAACTTTCTGCCATTTTCAAAATGCAAATCCAGGGCCGGCTGCGATTTTTTTATACCCCCGATTTTTACGAAAACCATTTAGCGATTTTTTTATTTAAAATCTGACCCCACAGCGTTAATCAGAACACCCAGAAACCCCTATATACCAAATTTGAATAAAAAATATACAGGGAGTTCCATTCTGCAGGGCGTCAAAGTTGAGCAAAATAGGAATTTTAAAGGCATCTGCCAAGTCGAGAGTGCCATGGAATCCCCTCAAAACAGTTGAATGGTCAATAGGACCACTCAAGGTGTTGGTGTGTAAAGATCCAATACAAAATATACAGAGTGTTCTTATCTGTGCCATCTCAAATTACTGAATTTTTTGAACTTTATACTGGTCAAAAATCGAGTATATCAAAACCGCTACACACACTATAAACGAACTAAATCTAAAAAATGCAGAAGTCTGCCAGTCAGTAAGTCCATATCAGTTAAGGTGGCTGGTGTGCCACAACAGGAAACGCACAGAAAATGTATCATCTTAGACAGTGACTTTGTTGAGTAAGGTCCAATAATTTAAATTGTTTTTATTTGTTAGTTGGCATTTTGTAAAGAAATACATTACTTTTGTGTTTATCAATATTTTTTCAATGATTCCACAGCACTCATGACCCATATAAAGTTTCATAAAAATTCAGCATTTTGAGATTGCACTGATAAGAACATTCTGTATATTTTGAATAGGACCTTTGCACACCAACACCTTGAGTGGTCCTATTAACCATTTAACTGTTTTGAAGGGATTCCATGGCACACTTGACTTTGCAGGTGCCTTTAAAATTCATATTTTGCTCAACTTTGACACCCTGCAGAATAGAACTCCCTGTATATTTTTTATTCAAATTTGGTATATAGGGGTTTTTGGGTGTTCTGATTAACGCTGTGGGGTCAGATTTTAAATAAAAAAAATCGCTAAATGGTTTTTGTGAAAATCGGGGTATAAAAAAAATCGCAGCCGTCCCTGGATTTGCATTTTGACAAAAGTAAAAACGTCAAAAGAAGCGTTTTTTGAAGACCTTTCGAACAAAAAAGGTTTTTGAAAATATCTCACAAAATACATTTTTTATCGATTTGTATACACTTAAAAGTAGGTACTAGGAAAAATTCTAACTATTAACCCAAGGCCTACTATAAAGACAGGCCCTGGCGCACAAAAATCACGTGACCATCTTAGTCGGACGTTACATGTCATTTGTCACATAACTGAAAGCGGCAGCTTGGGTTTTGAGAAGTTTTCAATGTTTAAAGTGTTTTAAAACGTCTTAGTTTATATTTTAGAAACAAGTTTGTGTCTAGCGTGTCCTGGCGGAGGGGAACCGCCCAGGTGTTATTGTGGCCTCTGGTTGGAAGCGGGCCCGTAACTAGGGGGGGGGGCAGAGGGGGCAATGCCCCCTCTGGGAAAAATTGTTGCCCCCTCTGGCGCTTGCGCTATCCACTACCCTGCAACTGACACAAGGCATCCGCGAACCGCGCTCCTGCACCGCCTGCGCCTGGGTTCGGCAGGCGGCACTGGCCGCAGTGGCCGCATTTTTTAAGCGACTTCAAAAAAAGGGTTGTATGTTTTTTATGTTTGTTACCTCAGAACTCCGTTATTTCTAAACCGATTTGGACAATTATTTTTTATTTGAAAGGGTATACTTACAGAATGGTCTCATTTAAATTTGAAGAAAAAATTCCACCCCTAAGGGTAGACAAATAGGGGATGAAATTTCATATTGGACCGATTTCGATGATTCTTTATTGGAAAGGGAGTGGTCCCATTGTGTGGCCCGCGGTGGCGTCGCTCGTACCGTCACTGACTTTTTAGACTGCATGTTTTTCTGCCTTCGATCGACCTTGGTTCGAACCGACGTCGAAGCAGGGGCATGCACATGTCTTTAAAGAAAAACACCGCTATGCCCAAGAGCGCTGGACAAATGTGGGTTCACGGTATTGCTTCTAAATAGCTTTATCCGTATGATTTACTAATTGTCCTACACTCACTGGGATTACTACGGTTTTCTAGGGTTTTCCGTAGTACTTGGGCGAATGCTATCCTAGTTCTATCGGGAAAAAAGTCGTCCCTAGCCGCAAATGGCAACGAAGACAAAATAATAGTAATTGCCCCCCTCCCCCGCACAAGCATACGTACTTGCTTCAGGGGTACTCCTAGTTTGGAGTATTGTGAGGGTGAGAATTATTATATTATTATTATTATATATTTAAATTTAAAGAAAAAAATCCACCCCTAAGGGTAGATAAATAGGGGATGAATCATCCAAATCGGTCTAATATGAACTATATTGGACCGATTTGGATGATTCTTATTTTATTAGAAAGGGGTTACCTTAGGGGTGGTTACATTTAAATTTGATGAGAAAAATTTCAATCCTAATTGAGTGGCCAAATAGAGGAGGGAATTATAATATTGGACTTTAGATAATTCTTAATAATTCACTAAAAAATAAGAAATAAAAAATTTTAACAAATAGGGGATGGAATTTAATATTGAACGATTTCAATAATTCTTAATAATTCACTAAAAAATAAGAAATAAAACAATTTTAACAAAAAAATTAAAACCAACTTCAAAAATTTGCCTCAAAAAATAACACCGACTTCACAAATTGGCCCGTATGCACATTTCAACTAAAATTTTAGAAATATTTTTCTTTTTCTAAATTGAGTTATCTTTGGAGTCGGTCACAGTAAGTTATGATGTATGTAGGAGTAGGATATGATGTATTCATATCTAAATAGATTTAAATTCCTTGCCTTGACTGTCACCAAATCCAAAGATAACTCAATTTAGAAAGAGAAAAATATTTCTAAAATTTTAATTGAAATGTGTATACGGGCAAATTGGTGAAGTCGGTGTTATTTTTTGTCATTTTTTAAAATTTTTAGTGGAGTGTGCATACGAGCAAATTTTTGAAGTCGGTTTCAATTTTTTTGTTAATTTTTTTTTATATATTATAACTGGTGCTGAGGCTGAGTTAAGTTTGTGATACCTACGAATACATTTAGCATTCGCGCATTAGATTTTTTTTTTGTTAAGAGGAAGAAAAAAATTTTATTATATTAAAATAAACATAAAAATTGCTACTTTTTTCTTTTTTGTATTTTGAGATTATGGTTAAATCTCGCCCCGCCCCCTCAAAAAATATTGTTGCCCCCCGCCCAAAATATTGAACCTGGCTACGGGCCTGGGTGGAAGTCGTGCCTTCCAAGAGTATTGGTGCCGCTCGCACCTCGCACCGACGCGACGCGACGTGTGAGCGCTGTAAGGGGAATTCTCCCCCGAACCACAGAATAGGGAACCCGAAATGGACTATTACTATTATGGACATGGGACAGTATTGGACAGTGGAGCCTGAGACACAGAGGGGTGAACTGCTTACGGGAGACCCGCGAGTTCAGACGGTCCGGCCGTTCCCGTTGACCACGTTCGGGTTTGTGTATTTATTGTATTCACCATTCACCTTGTGCGAAATAAATCAGTGTTGTAACGTACTCGAGGATTTTCGTTGTCGACCCACGCCCTGATACGGTTTCTATTCGGTCTTTCATGCTGCCGATCAACTGAGACCTCGTCAATATTTACAGTATACCTACTGAGGTTAGTTTTCATTTTTATTTCTTAAAAAATAACCTAAATACCAAATATTGGGTCTGTTTATATTATATTTATACATATTACAAAAGCCAGGAAGAAAGTGTCGCCATAACAAACATTTGTTTTGCCTCGGGATTTTTGTTTTTCCCCTGTGTGAGATATATTTTGCTAAAATTTAATGTAAAACTAAAAAAGTTGTGCCTAGGTGCAACGCTGCAGCAAAAACTATTTTTTGATAGAAATTAAAATCTTGGTATAACATTATTGTTTTTTGTAGTATTTAATAATAATTATTTTATCCTAGCATTAGGTTATGTTATAAATAGTATATTTTCAAATTTGAAAGTAAATTAATTATTGCTTTGCATTTTGTTTAATTAAAATGCCCAACAGTCCAACATGGTGACTATTTTACTCACTTTAAAGTTTAAAATACAAATAATACATATTCGGTAATGTTATTCATATATTTTTGTATGCCTTTTGTTATCGAGGGCAATCAGACTCGCACTATTTCAGTTTTCAATTTAAAAAATACTCCGGCGCCCATGAGTTCCCATAATGATAAGGATAAGACAATAAAGGTGGGTTAATAAGAATAAGAGTTATATCTTAAATTGCGATTGGAAGTGTTTATACGTCCGAAATAAGAATAAGAATACGCGACTGAATTTAAGATGCCAACGCCCCGACTGGACTATATATGCGAACTAATATATGGGCCATCGTCACCATGGGAACGGTGCTAGCATTGGGTCTACACTATGGTGTGTTCTTTGTTCTTGTTCATTGTTGGCATGGCCCATAGACTATATAGTTTAGCATTGAGCCTATAGGGGGCGTATTTCTTATATTCAATGGCGTATAGTAATAAGGAATAAGTAGGCCATTGCCATTGTTTATCTTGAATATAATAAGGTCGGCGCTGTTGGCGCCATTTTCCTCAATTAGTATAACATTAAATTTGGGGTTTTACGGGTAAGACATTATAGTCGCTAGAGAGAATTTACATCTCTCGTGTTTTTAGGGGTTTTTGTACGTGCAATACATAAAAATTATGCTAGGGTGGGTAAAAAACTAAGAAAAAATTAAGAAGAAATAGTTAATTTTTTGGGAAGTATTTGGAAGATTAAAAATTAAAAAGAATTATTTGGAAGTCGTATATAATGGGGATGCATTATTGTTAGTCGTTAAGGTCCAGGAAGTGTCTGGGACGCCTATGGGGTAACTTTCTATTGACGTCGTACACACATACTTCGGTCAATAGGGGGTTAGGATGGTTGGGAATGGTTTGGTCGTAGATTTTCTGGGTGTGGCTTTTTATAGTATCTTTGATTGTGGGTATATTTAAGTCCTGATGTATAGTCCTGTTCGATGTATACCATTCCGCCCCGACGACAAAGCGTAAACATTTATTTTGAATTACCTGAATTTTATTTATGTGAGTACGGGCGGCAAAGCACCACGCTGCACATGAGTATAGTAGGGTAGGCCTAATCACCTGCGTGTAAATTAGCAACTTGTTGGGCGGACTTAAGTTTGAGTTTCTTGCAAGTAAAGAAAATAGTTTGCTAATGGCAGCTTTCGCCTTTCCTATTCTAGATTTTATATGTGCGAACCAAGTTAATTTTTGGTCTAGTATGACTATGACTCCAAGGTATTTAACCTCATTTTGCCATTCAATTATATCATCGTTTACTATTATATTTCCCACGTTGGGAATTTGTCTCTTTTTTGTTATTAAAATTGCTTGGGTCTTATTTTCATTTAGTTTAATTTTCCATTTGAAAAAGTATTCTGTTAGTGAATTGATGGCGTCCTGAAGAAAAATTTTTAGATAATAAATTGATTTGTCTGTAGACAAAATGGCAGTATCATCTGCGTACAGAAAAATTTTTGTGTTTTCGTGAGAGGTAATGTCCGAGATATATATCGAATATAAAATTGGGCCTAATACAGAGCCTTGCCTCAATTTCTCTGAAACTAGAATTTTTGTCCTCAATTTTGGCGCTGAATTTTCTTTGAAACAGGAAGCTTTTGATAAGGCGTACCATTGAGGTCGAAAAAGCACCTTGGAGCATTTTGTAGATAAGACCCCAATGCCACACCTTATCAAAAGCTTTGGCGATGTCTAATAAAATTAAGCCTGCACTACCGCCCTCTTGTAGACTTTTAGTGTTCTCTACAAGTCTACATACTTGTAACTCTGTACTATGGAAACTTCTAAATCCAAATTGCTCTGGTTGTAAAAAATTTAAATTTATTAATTCTGTATCTAATCTAGATAGTGTGACCTTTTCCACAACTTTTGAGATCGTGGGAAGGAGCCGGGAAATAGGAGCCTTGTTTTTTAGGTATGGTAATAATTCTTGATTTTTTCCAATCCTCCGGGAAATACTGATTTCGCAGTATTCCATTAGTCAAATGTAAAATCGCGAGTTTATATTTTTTCGATAGTAGCTTTAGCGCTTTATTGGTTATCCCGTCTATTCTCGGCGCCTTACGTGCTAGTAGGAATTTGATGATTTTTTCCACTTCTTCTGGCTCGCAGAACGATAGTATACCTTGCGGAGCTTCCCTTAGGACTCGTCTCGCGTGATTTATAACCCTATCCTCCCAGTCGAGGTCGTCTTCGGGATCTTGGTTTTCTGAGAACTGATTTTCGTAAGTGTCAGCAAAAGCCTCGGCTTTTTCTTGTGCTGTATAAACTATCCCATTGGCGCTGTGTATTGGTGGGATGTTAATTTTTGTATTGCCTTTTAGCGCTTTGACAATTTGCCCAAAAGGCCTATCTGATGTTGAAAGGGACTCTAATTTGGCTTGCCACTCTTCGTCCTTAAGTTCTTTTATTAAATTTTTAATTTGTCTGTTAAGTCTATTATAGTCCGCGTTGTGACCTGTCGTTTGCGCTACTTTTTTGGCTCGTATTTTTTGTCTTATTAATTCTTTGATTTCTGGGGTAATGGTCTGTTTATGGCGTGCGTACGTTTGTAGGGTAGTCGATTTCGAAATAGCATTTTTGATTAGGTCAGTAAGTAATGTTGAGTAATCGTCGATGTCCCGTGAGTCTGTCACGTGTCTAAGTGGCGGCGGATTTTGAAAAATAATCGTTTTATAAAGTTCCCAGTTTGTGATAAATTTGAATGACTCAGTGACAATGTAGTCAGTACTGTCCAAGATCCCGAATACTACCACAACCGGGTTGTGGTCGCTGTTTAGATCCGAGTCTGTCCAAGTTTCCCGCTGCCAGTCGAAGTTTTTAGTTATGAAAAAATCCAGCACGCTCGGCGTACCTGCTGGGGGATAGTGCGTTGGATCATTAGGTGCTATAAACTGCAAATCGTGACGGGTGATGTACCTATCTAGCTCTCTCCCTTTGGTATTTTCAGGCAGTGGTGACCAGCTATTGTGCCTAGCGTTGAAGTCTTCTCCCACGATTATCGGGGCGTCGCCATAATTTGGATCTAAAAAGATTTCATCGTATTCGTTAATATTATATCTATTAGAGGGCGGTTGATAGAGCGAGTAGATTATGATATCTCGGTTTTGAACTTTAATTTTTATAGAGACAAATTCCAAATTCAGGTTAACATTAGAACTTTTATGTATAGAGAATTTGAGCTTCTTATGTACCGCAAGGAGGACACCCCCTCGTCTGCCATTCAGTCTATCTCTTCTAATTACACTATAATTTTGAATTTTAAAGTTATTCGCCGGTTTAAGAAAGGTTTCTTGAACTGCCACTACCTGTATTTGATTTTCTTGTAGAAAATAAACAAACTCATCTTTTTTATTTGAGATACCGTTCGCATTCCAAGTTGCAAATTTGATCTTGTTTGGTGACATTTGTTGTTCCTTATTATTCATGGCAGGTGGTGTTATTACTACCGAAAACAGCCGCTAATTTCTTTAGCGCAGGTAACAGATTTCCTAATTCCTGCATCGATTTTTGGAATTCTTTGTCTTGGGAATTTTGAAAATTTTGCGAGATATTTTTGGAGGTAGCCGCTGCATATGAAACGTTTGGATTTGTTAGGCTATTGTTGTAAGTTTGAGATTTATCTTGCTGTTGGATTTTGGGGAAGAAAGCGCAGCCGCTATAATTTGCTGGGTGCTGTTCCCCGCAATTTGCACACTTGCACGGTGCTTCGTAAGGTTTTTTTGCAAGTAAAAGTATTATGAGTGCCAGCGCATTTCAAACATTTTGGCGCAGCGTGGCAATAACTTTGGGAGTGCCCGAATCGCTGGCATCTATGACACTGAGTCACTTTTGGCCTCGTTTTTGGGTTCAAAAGTAACCCAGTTGTCTGCTATTTCCATTTCATTATAGATATTTTTCGACTCTTGTGTTTTAGGTAATATTACAAGTAAATTGTTAAGGGGCTGCTGATTTCTTCCCTTTAATCTGATGACAGATTTTACTTCATAACCCTTGTCTTGTAGGTCTTTTTTAGCTATATCCGCGCTAAATTCGGTAGGAAAATTCCGTACAAAAACATGTAGAGCTTTATCGTCGGGGGTAGGATACGAATGATAGGTATTCTATCTTATTCATGGTAAAAAACTTTTGAATGCTTCTGTAATCATCGGATGAAGAAGGAAAGATTTTTATACCATTGGGTGTATTAACGGCCTTGTCGTAAGATACTTTTTTATTTTTGAGAATTTTTGAGATTTCGAGCCACTTTTCTTTATTGCGTAATACAATAGGAGTGATTGATTTTTTTGGTTCTACAAATTCTAGCTCATTATCAGAATTATTTTGTTCGTTGTTGGTAAAAGATTCATCCCTAAAACTTTCAGCTTCCATAAAATCGTCATTGTCATTACCTGTTTCTTCTTTTTGTAGATTAGGGGTAGAGCCAGAGGCTTCTTTTGAATTTTTTTGCATTTTTTTGATTTTATTTTTTTCGGTATTTTTTGTGCCTTTTTCTGAATTTTTAATGTTTTCTTTGTTTATGGCTTTTTTCTTTTCAGTCTTTTCAGTCAACTTAATAACAGAATTGTTTGACGCCCGCGAGCACAAAGGCGTCCATCGATACATTAGATTTTACGGACTGGGATCTGCTCTTCCGAGGAAAAGCAATGGGTACATTAAGCCCATTCGCGTCCTTTTGGCTAGTAATAGTGACCTTGGAGGACACCGAGGAGTCAGTGGAATTTCCACTTTTCCTTCTTTTGCGTGTTTCTTTATTTTGTAAATTTTTAATATATTCAGTTAGCTCTTTAAGTTGTGCTGACTGACTGGCTATTTCAGTGGAAAGCTGGTTAATTATATAATCTTTTGCTTTGATTTGCTCCTCGAGGGAACCTATGATTTGTATGAATTTTTGTTGTTGCGGTATCAAATGCCTAAAGTTAAGGTCACTATTATTTTCCGGCGCAGACTCCTCCTGAGAGAGGTCCGAGGCGGACATGGCGCGGATGGATTAGAAATTACAAAGTATAAAATTTTTTGCACGTACAAAATTAAGAAGTGACCTGTCTTACCCTAACAGGAGGTTCAGGGGGGAAAATGGGGGCCTTATATTGTCTCTGGGGGCTCGGGGGAAGTTCTCCGGGATAAAAGTCTTTGGTCTGGGAGGGCAGGGGCACGGGAGGGAGGCTGGCACCGTTCAGACGCCCATCTCGGACGCCTGGGGCACAGCTGAATACAGCTCCACAACTTCGAGCGGCGCCTTTGATCTGGCCGAGAACCAAGCGAGATGAAATGGTGCTGTCTTCTTCTCGCTGAGGGGAAAAGTCGGGGCCGGACTAAACGGATTTTTATTATTAAAGTAAAATATTTAGTTTCGGACTGACAGTACCGTAGTAGGTAATTTTTAAACTTTATTTTAATGTAATATTTTGAAATTTGCATTGCAATATCAAGTAATATTGCAATGAAATTAGATAGTAGGTATATTAAATAGTTAAGATTTGTGAAATATGATTCAGTGCTCCCATAGTCGTTAGGTGGTCACAGTACTAACTACTTTAATGCAAATGGAAATATTGACTAACTAAATAAGATGAAGAAATATAAAAATACGAAAAACAGAATGCAATAAAAATATACAGGGTGTTCGAAAAATAGACGGAGGGTGATTCCTTGTTAAGAAATATGAAAAAAAGTTTCTATAAATATGGGTCCGGAAATGTTTCATTTTTTCCAATAATATTCGCTAAAGTGCCCCCGGGACACCACCGGACTTAATAATTTTAATCTACATATTGGGGCTAAATTAGCCTCTTAATACAACAAATAACATTGCCAAATTTCAACAGAAACGATATTTTTTAAGACATTAATAAATTATTATTTTTTTAATTTAACATCCTGTATCTTGAAAACTCTGCATTTTCGGACCCATATTTATAGAAACTTCTTTTCATATTTTTTAACAAAAAAAAATATCTCTGTCTATTTTTCTAACACCCTGTATGTCATTGTCGCCACATATTCACTGTCGAATTCTGACCATTGAAATTACCATAACAGATGTAAAATAATCGAGAAACATTATAAGTGAGGCCTCTTAAAACATTTACCTATTAGCCTTGGGAAAATGATAGCATTTTTTCTTAGAGTTGTATCCTTTGTGAAAACCAGGGACTCTACAAGGTTATGTTATATGTCAGTGTCCAACTGCCATCAGGTTTTATGTGATAGATAGTGCCATAGATTCTGGCAAGGAGGCAAAAAATTTCCCATCATAATTCACAATTTTCAGATACTCAATTAAAAACAATTAAAGAATTTCAACTATAAAATAAATTTGTTTCATTTGACAGCTGCCATATTCTGCACTTGTAGACACAACATTCTGAAGTCTAATTTTTAGAAATCGTGGAAACCATTAATAATTTTTACTAACAATCAAAGTACCTGTTATATTCATAGATTCTCCAATAAAATGGTATACTTGGCATCACTGATACCATTAGAATGAGGAAAGAATATGCATCACTTTGGAAAGTATAATGCAATAATGCAATTTTTGTTCACTCATTTTACTCGAATCGTATCTAATTAAATAACCGAACTAAATACTCACAAATATCAAAATATCAACGAAACCTACTAGCGCACGGCTATGCCTGCTGAGCGTCTGATATTAACACCAATTACCCGACTGTACGCCATAGCCGTTTTTCCTCTAAGGGGCGGGGCATAAACCCTGCGCGAGGGGATCGGCGCAAACAGTTCCCGCCAAGAGAGTGGTGGAGCTGATCATATTTAAGCTGTGCCTGGGGCTTCGGCCTCCTCGGCAACAGGTAAGAGGACGCTCGGGGCAGGTATTCTTGATACTCACGCCGGTCTTTGCCAATTTTATCAGAGCGAATTCGGAACACGTCAGTCCTGACAGTCGTCCAGGTAACAATTGAATAAGTAGGGACCTTGAAGTTGGTTAACATTAAATTTTATTCTTGTTCTTAAATCCAAAATGAAAATGCGCATGCTCGTAAATGTCATCATCGGCTACTGCACGGTCGGACCGTGCAGTATGGCCTTTAGCTCAATGACAGCTGACATGTGCTATTCCAAGAATATTTCAAACTGTATAAACAGCTCTTTTGGTTATTCCTATATTCTTATTCTTAAATAAAAGTGTATAAACCCAAGAACGTTAAACCAGACAGGATAGAGGATAGCTCAATCTCAATGGTGTAATGATCGCAGCGCCCACCGAGGGTATGACGTCACCGTTAGACGTCGTTAGGTGAAAGTTATATCGCATGACCGTTGTTTACTTTGTTTTTCTAATTTCTGTGTTCTTTATTATTATTCAGAGACACTAATAGTGCCTGATACTTGAATTTCTACAGGAAAATGATCACTTAGACCTAACATCTTAATATTTCATCTTATAAAAAACATGAGGCCAATAGGAAGAAGTACGTTACAAATTTTTCAAAAGGAGATGTTAATGTCATAAGGTCCCTCCAAAATTTATATCAGGATATGAAAAGTAAACTTGGAATAACATATATTTGCACCCACCGTTTAAATCAAGACAGTTTAGAAAATTAAATTATTTTTTCAAATCAGAAGTAGAGGGCCTAATGAACATCCAAGTCCGTTAACAGCAATATTCATAGTGTTAGAATGATTATATTAAGAAAAAATCCGGGTATTTTTGATTTTGATTCAAATGTAAACACTGAAGAAAAGATTTTAGATGAATATTTAGTTCCACAAGTTAGTATTAGAAACCGCAAAAATAAAAGTATTCGATGATAATGATGAATCGAAAAATTCTCGAACTAGTTCTTTTTTCTTTTTCATCAGCATCTTCAATGAATCAGTCTTCGAATCAGTCTTATGACTTTAGTGAAGCGTCAAAAGAAATAACCGAAGACGCATTATAGAATATATCGCAAGCTATACCTTGCCAAGAAACATAAAGATTGTGGTTTAAACTTAGGGCAGCAAACGTACACCATTAAAAATGATCATAGCTATGTTATACCATCATGGGTTCAACAGTTATCTTACGGGGGCCTTATTAAACTTACAGATAACTGCGGTTAAGAAAAGTAAAAAAATGGAATCGTTATTTTGAAATTCAACATGGCAACTCATTCCGAAAAGGTCCTGGAATAATTGTAAAACAATTGGCAATAAAAGTTTTTAAAACAGAAGTTAACATGCCTTTTGTAGTTATAAAAGATTTTTGTAAATTAAGAACTATTATTAGGATCAATTTTCGAAATTTAAAAGCACGACATAATACTTCACAAAGAAATAGTTCTGTGGATCCTCTTCGAAAAAAAAAAAGCGGAAATTAAACAAAATTACAAATTAGAATATTTATTATTTATGAAGAAGAATAAATAAATGACTACCTATATATGTTTTCAACTGTGTTTTAATTTGTCTTGGAGCATTTTATCAGTGTTCTAATTTTTTTATTATTGATTCAAATATTATAATATGAATATCATAATCCAAAAATGCTCTTCAAAAACAAACTAATCAGAGGAGGCCCACGATTATTAACAGAATAATCCTGATATTATAATCTGTGTGCTATAATAAAAACTATTTAAGGCAAAATTCGCACCTTCTGAAAATACATTTGCTGCAATAAAGCGCTTTTTTCTCGTATCGGTTGGAGAAATTTTCATAAAAAATTCGTGTTCAAAAAAAGAGTGAACTTTATTGACTTCCATATTTGTTTACAATTCTTAAAAAATAAATCCGAAAAAGCAAAAGCATCTAAAGGTCACTTTTTGTTTTTATGAACTTTAAAAAAAGCACAAGTCGCTTTCTGAACGCGCGCGATTGGGTGTTTCGTGGTGCGAGTTTACGCAGTCAGTACGTCTAACTGTGACGTCATTACGTCGGGCGGCTCGGCGGACAGATCCGCGTTATTGAGCTATCCTGTCTGGTTTAACGTTCTTGGTATAAACCTCAGACTAATGAATAAAGGGGACGAATTTGTTTACAAATTTAAGTGAATTGTTGACAGGCATAGTTGTTTATTACTACCCCCATGTTTACAAATATTGGTCTTACTGACCTGCCCCAAATATGTCACATTTAAGAGAGTAACAATAACTAGGAATATCATAAATAAAACCGGCAATTTCTTTAGTAGATGCATGGAACGTAAAATTGCCCCCACTTATAAAATTCAGGCGGAACAGTAAAGTAAAACAACCTTTTCGTGTTCAAGAAAGATTATGTGGCTGTTTTATTATTGACAAAATGGTTATAGTAGAGAATACCCATTACTTTTCGAACTAATCGGCAACGTTGCGGCAGTTTGACAGGGACCAAAGTTAGCGCTTGCTCAAATTGTTTGTTTTCCATTTTGTTTTTTTTGGTTTGTGCTTCGGTATTTGCTTAGTTTTACCAGAAAACAAACACTAAAATCGAGTTTTTCGTGCGGTTCCAAGTTTAAAATATTAAAAAATGGTAAAAAGGTGCATAAAGTGCAAGTGTCTTTCCTTTAAAGTGAATAAGAGAATATTTCGTTCCATAGGTAGTATTTGTAAATACATTTATCTCTTTCATAAAGTGAGAAGGTTCAGCTTACTGTTTACATCTGTATAAAGACGCTATAATGCGGTGTCCCCTTTATTCATTAGTCTGAGGTATAATAACCTAAATAGAAGGCCGTGACAAGAGTCGCTTTCGGGTATTACACTTAGAGCACTCCAGAGCTACTCAGGAGTACTCAACTTCCATTTCATTCTTTCGGGTTTGCTTGAGCTTGATGCTCCAGAGTTGCTCTTTTTTCCTCCCCCCTGCCCCCTCGAGCACCAGCCGTTTGTTAGGTACGTGACGCTCCGAGTTGCGCAGTAGAATCATTGATTGTCAGTTTGATGTTTTTGGACCTTCGCTTGCTTCTCTTGCGGTATCAATGCTAACTAACGAAAAATATAACTTACCATAACTTCACTATCAACCATTTTTTCCATTTCTATTTGCAAATTATAGCATTTGCATCGTAAATTTAAGGTTAGTTCATAGGAAAGATTTCTTGACCGAACTGCGAACGCGTGTGCACGTACGAGAAGCTAGTGCGTAGAAGACTCCAGATTTCTGCCTAAAAATAGTATTCATATTACTAATACCCTTGTTTATGGAGGTTCTAGTTAGCTTTTGCTTATGGCGGAATTTCTATAACCTTATGGTCTGTCTGTCACATTCCCACTTATTACTAAATATTTCTGTCTCGTTCCCTTACATTTCACCAAGCCGCGTCCGTACGGTGGCGCCAAATTCCGAAACCACCGTTCGAGTCGGTCGATTGAGGAAGGAATCTTCAATCACCGGTTCGGGCAAAGCGTCGCTCCGTCGATGTCAACGGTCGCTCCATCGACGATGGAAGGTTAAATTTTACAGCGCAGAAAACTGTATTGACGCGGGTATCGATCGGCATAGTCCCGTCCGATCCGATGTCCACGTCCAGCTGTTTTTGCCTTTTGCTGCCGGTTAGATTCTCGTTTTCTTATTTCCACTTATATTATTGTTACGACAGTGTATTTGGTGGATACAGTAGGGTTCGGTGGTGTTCTAGTCCGATAATTAGTGTGTGCATATAAAAAAACATTTCATGTTTTGAGCCATCAGATTAACGATAAATAGGTACAGAGGTTATGAAGTGAAAATGTGTTTTGTTGTATCGTCGATGGCAATTACCTAACCGGGCCAAAGCCAAAAGTGTCCGTTTTTGGCTTTCCTAAGGATCCAGTTTTGAGGGCAAAATGGGTGCAAGCCTTATTTATACAAACAAGGGTGCAAGCCATAAAAAGGGCGTACTTTGTAGTCAAGAAACATTCTAAGGTATGTTATAGTATATGTTACATTTTTTATATATTTTTCATAAAGCTTCGGGTTATTGTAGGTCTGTGAACAACACTTTTTAACACAAGACATTGAAAGGGAGACTACGTGTGTTCGTCGATGGTCCTCAATCAACGGTGTGTTGTAGAATCGACTGGTGAAACTACGTGCACCTTTAAAAATTCCACGTTTAGCTAAAGGTTTTAAATTTTCATGGCAAGTTATTTTATTATATTTTTACAAAATATACTTACTTTATTAGGTGCAATACCTTGTAAGTTAGCAGGTTGCCCAAGTTATTTGTCCAAATCGAGCACGAGTCCTAGATAAGGTCCCAAGTAAAAAAAAAACAAAAAATTGAACTTGGACAGGTTGAAAAAGCCATAGCCGAATGCGTTGAGAGTTGTGAAGCTTACAAGTCTGCAAACATTGAGGAAGCGTATTCAAAAATTTTTGATATTGCCGAGAGGGCGAAAGGAAACGAAGGAAGGGGCACATGTAGAGTAATCACTGAAATGTTTATTCTCATAATTTTTTTTGTTGTGATATTTTTATTGTTGAATTAACTTTTATTAAATAACTCTTAAATTGTTACTGTATTACAATATTTTTGTGTTCCACAGATTAGTTACTAGGTTATGTTTGAAATTGTACCTAGTAGTATTTTACCTGGACACAAAAAAACGACAAACTTTGCAGAAGTTTCAGTTATTAAGTGTTTTTAAGATGCTAGTTGATCATAAATAAAAATCGTTGGTATCGTACTGTCACGCTCGAAGATGTGCCTCAAAATAGGTACATAGCTAATATTAATATTATCTATTATACAGCGTGGTGAATAAATAATGCGAAAGTGTGATTTTTCTTCTTCTTTTGAGTAGGTGGCTGTGAATTCATATTTGACATTGTCTTGGGATTACAAACAACTCTTCTTAGTGTCAGTGCTGGAGTTCTAAAAATAAGGGTACTTTACTCTTGAGGAATTTTCATAAAAATTTTCGGGTATATTTTGAGTTTAAGCACAAGTACCAACTTTTATCAAGAATACTTTTTTTCTGAGAAACTTCAAATATAGAAAATTCCCATTTGTGTCCAACTTTCTGGCAGACACTGTATATACAGGGTGAGTTTTGTTCGATGCCCACTATAGGGATCTCGGAAACTAGCAGAACTACAACAAAGAATTGCGGGGAAGAATTGCAGTTTTGAATGCTCAATCTAATGCCCCTTTTGGATTTTTAAAAAAGTTCATGGCTCACTAGATATTTTGAAAATAGTGATTTTTTGCTATTTCATCAGATCTCTGTAGCTTCGTTATTTCTGATTATACAGAAAAACTGTAGAGACAAAAATTGTAGATACGTAATCCAATTTTTTATGTTGTTTGTGATTTTTGAGATATGACATAGACTTGTGTTTTTTTAAATGTAAATCATAGTTGGCTGTGGCCTTATCAAATCGGCCATTTTTTGAGCTTTTCAAAAATATAATACTCTGCATAGTTGTTATAACAAATAAAATAGCTATGGCTAATTTTCTGATTTTTTTCTTAATTTTCACATAGTCAGCCATGGAATATTTTCATAATTACGTTCTATTTTATAATAAGACATACTTCAAACTTTCAAATATTTTATTTTTAGCTGGTAACAAAATGTAACAAAATAAAACAAAAATTATCATGATGGAGCTCTATCACATAATTATCTGCCCGTAAGATATTACCTAGATTAGCTATATCCAAATAGTTTGATGGGGAGAAATATACCTATCTCCTTGCAGCCCAGATCCCCCGATTTGTCTGTTTTGGATTTCCTTTTGTGGGGAATAGTACAAAATAAAGTACGAGACAATTGTTGAATTAAGAGCAGCTGTTTTAGAAGCAATTGCCAGTATTGACAGGCGCTCTAGGCGAAAGGCGACAAATTCAGTTTTAAAAAGATGCAATATTTGCGTAAATAATAATGATAGATTGTTTTAACACCTTTTTTATTTTAAAAGGTGACCTTTTAAAATAATAATTTGAATTTGAGTTTTTTAATTTTTGTTTTATTTTGTTACATTTTGATACCAGCTAAAAACAAAATATTAGGAAGACTATGTGAAAATTTTGAAAAAAATCAGAATAGCCATAGCTCTTTTATTTTTTATAATAACTATGTCGAGTATTATATCTTTGGAAAGCTCAAAAAATGGCCGATTTTATAAGGCCTTAGCCAACTATGATTTACATTAAAAAAAACACAAGTTTATGTCATATCTCAAAAATCAGAAACAACATAAAAAATTGGATGAGATTATCTTATTAAGCCCAAAATTATCTACAATTTTTGTCTCTAGAGTTTTATAACGGAGCTACAGAGATCCTATGAAAAATAGCAAAAAAAACGCTCTTTTCAAAATATCTAGTGAGCCATGAACTTTTTTAAAATTTCAAAATAGGCATTAGATGGAGCATTCAAAACCACAAGTCTTTTCCCGTTTAACCTTTGTTCTAGCTCTGCTAGTTTCCGAGATCCCCATAGTGGGCATCGAAAAAAACTCACCCTGTGTACCTACATTCGTCGATGGAAATCAACGCTATATTTCACAACATAACTACTATTTTGCAAATCTTGTAAATTTCTCAGGAGGTATCTCAGTTTTAAAAATTTCTAGCATGCCAGCTGAGTTTTTTTAGTGCTATAAACGGTGTCATAAAATTCCTACTATACAATTGCAAATTAAAAAATGTTTTTATAATTCTGCTTTAATATAGGTATTTTACGAGGTATTTTATGTATTTGTTTTCCTTTCATTTTTCTTAAAATAAACCTTTTCTCTAAAATTAATTTTGATATTTTTTTATGGTATTTGTACATGTAAAATAAATGCATATTATTGCATATTTGGCCAAATAAATGCATATTATTGCATATTTTAAACAAAAATGATGCATATATATACGCGCATATTTCGATTGAAATTAAATGCATATATTCCGCCCTTTAGTGATGACCTCAGAGAAATAACCAAGGATAGAGGGAGCAACAGCCTCAAAATACGTACCTTTGTAGTCAACCAACATCTTATGCAAATTTACCGAAGTAAACAAACATTAGGCCCGTGTGTACAACGTTTACCTGAGACAGGTTATGTCCTGAGAAATATCAAGGTAGCCACATGCCACACACTTTCTGCGTCCCATTGTATACAAAATCAGTCACTATATCCTAAATACTAATAAATAGCCTTTAAATTAACAGAAAAACAATTAAAAACGGGAAAAATCCATACGTAAACAATCGGAAAACTTGACATGCTGGGCATACACAAAACAAATATCGTTGAGTTAACGGACGCGGCGCCCGCGGCAGCAAAAGCAGCGTTGCCATGTCGGGCGGTTTGAGGTATCTGCGACGATTTTATTAAAGTGATAATTAGAAACAATAATTACACTGCAATTTAGTTTTAGTTTAAAATTGTTACAAACTAGAAATTAATAACTACATTTGGTAATTTAGCGTTATGGGAGGTGTGCCTTCATTGAATCCCATTATTAAACCCTTCTATTTTGAAATGAAATGCTGTAAACAATGGAGTACGCGGCATCACTCAAAAAGATGTTGGCTTTGTTTACTTTTTGTTCTTACTCCCTCTATCCTTGGTTATTTCTCTGAGGTGATGACAGAGAACAATGTTCTCTGGTGATGACTCAGCGATCGATACAAAAACTATAGAAAAAATCGTTTTCAACCGTTTTTATTAGTCTGGTCGGCTGTGTAAACAAACCGGCTGAGGGCTCCAGTGACGTCACTGCCGATCGATAAGTCTGCGAATATACACCGTATGGGATCTGCGTAGCGTGACAGGTTTCTAAACGAGATCGAGTAAGAAGCTCTAAGGTTTTTGATTTTGATAATAGGTGGCGCCCTTGTGAATCTGATCATCACATCTCCATTAGTTTTAGATTTTGATAATAGGTGGCGCCTTGTGAATCCGATCATAGGTCTCCGTTAGTTTTAGATTTTGATAATAGGTGGCGCCTTGTGAATCAAATCTCCGTTAGTTTTAGATTTGGACCTTAGAGGCCGACACAAGCAACTAAATCTATTAATATATAGAAATTCCGCCATAAGCAAAAGCTAACTGGTCTCATAAACAAGGCTAATACTCCTGTGTTGTTACTTGTTACCTATCCTTCCTGGACAAGTAAGTAACATGTATAATGAGACGAGGGGGAAAAACCCCCAGACCCTGACCCAGACCCCCCTGACGTACATACAAACAAGACGCAAGGTTGAGGTTGAATACAAGTCAACGGACATGGGACCTTTCGAAGTATACGTACAAAGTAATAACAGTAGAAACATAAGTAATTATTGTTGTCTAAGCATTGCAAAAGAAATTTTAAATTTAAAACTGGATACGGTTAAAAAATTACATAAAAAAGGCAAAAACAGAATCAGCATAGAATTCACTAACTTCAAGGCCGCGAATTAATTTGCTAAAAATGGAGACCTTATAAAAAGGGATATGAACTTTTTATTCCTATCAATAAGATTTCTTGCAAGGGGATTGTCAGGGAAGTAGACAAAAACTTTACAGAGGAGGAAATTAAATATTTCACATGGGTTAATTCATATAGGTCCGATATTGAGGTACTAAATGTAAGACGGTTGAACACTAAAGACAAACAAAGCAACAGCTATGTTCCAACTACAAACGTTTGTATAACTTTTTAACTGTTTATTATATGGCCACTCCAAAAAGTTATGCAAAAACAAAACAATGGCATGCATAACATGCGGTAAACCTACTCACGATGAAGAATTTTGTCTAAAAACATGCAAACATTGTGGCAGCACAGAACATTACAGTACCTCAAGAATCTGCCCGGAATACCTTAGACAGAAAAACATCAAAGAACTCATGTCTAAACAAAACCTTTCTTTCTATGAAGCCAACGAAGTATATCCTAAAAGAAGAACTAACACGTTAATAGGCTATTCCACTCAAAACAATCAATTCCCCACGCTTCCCAGATCGGAAGCAAAAGCTGAATCGAATGTAATCTCAGTAAATCAAAGAGCAGGTGCAGTTAGTGAAAGTTTCAGAGGGAGCAGGACATACAGTGCAGTGACATCACAAAAGAAGAGAAAAACTTCAAACAATTAAACATAATATGATCATGAGGCACACAGCAGTTTACTAATTTCACCTAATGGTAGATCAGCAGGCCCAAGTAATCAAAGCGAATTATACTACATCCCGGATACTCCACAAAAAGACACTGAGGACGCCGGTCTAATTGAAGTCCTCTCAGAGGTATGTTCACAAAGTAAACACAAGAAAACCATTATACAATATGTTACCAATCAATTAACACAAAGAAAACTTTCAAACTTCGATAATGGGATTAACAGTTCTTCAATGGAACAGTAACAGCATGAAATATAACACAGACAACCAAAAAATTCTCATTCACGATATCAGACCTGATATCATTTTACTTAATGAAACAAAATTAAAAAACAAAGATCACTTCAACATAAACAAATATGTTATTTACATAAAAGACAGACCGTAGATGAATTCGGAGGTACTGTAACTTTGATCAGTGCTAACCTTGATGTTAATCGACATCAGACTTTAAAGACAAACTTGACAAAACTCCTTGTACAAGTGAAATATCCTATGTTGTTTTGTCTAAACTAATATCCTCCCTTTAACCAAAGAAACAAGAAGAAATATAGTCGAAGTAATCGTTCAAAAAACACAACAAAGGCACATAACACAAAGAAAGCAGTTCGAGGGGAAATGGCATAAGCCAGACTAGTACCGTCAAGAAACAAAAGGGTGTTGCGAAAGCGTTCACCGGAACTGGGACAATGGCCTTGCAGCCCAGCCCAATAACCAAGCATTGAATTGAAGGTTAGTTCATAGACATAAAACAAAAATAATAACTGGATCCTATATAGCGTTCGGGTATGAACGGCACACAAGCAAAACGGAGTCTCAAACACACAGAGCTTGACACATCATACCCGAAAGCGCCTAAGGTCTTTCTTTCTTTCCATCCCCCTGGGTGGCCGCCTCCGCGAGTGCATTTTCAATTAATTTCAAATAATTCGGTCCAAGGAGGCCATGAATAGTCTTGTTTTACAAAATAATGTGCAGTAGTGCGGAGTGAAACTGAAGGTGAACAAATATATTTTAACGATTGTACAATTTGACCTAAAGAGGAAGATGCACGGGTCAAATCTGTGATATAACTAATGATTGTGTTTTAATGAAGTTTGATTCCGTAAATATGATGAGATGCTGTAGATTTTAACGGATTTGCGAAGATTAATAAATGAGAGCGATCCACAGGGATACTGTAAGCTTGTAAAGGAAAGGAATGAAAAAACTTTGTAAATACAATATCCATTGAATATAAGAAATACGCCCCCTATAGGCTCAATGCTAAACCAGTCTATGGGCCATGCCATCAATGAACAAGAACAAAGAACAACGCAGTGTAGACCCAAGGCTAGCACCGTTCACATGGTGACGATATATTAGTTCGCATAGTCCCGTCGGGGCGTTGGCATCTTAAATCTTAAATTCAGTCGCGTATTGATGGTGAACAAAATAGATTTTGAACGATTGAACAATTTGATCTAAAGAGGATAGATAAGTAAACGGTTAAAATCTGTGATATAACTGAGGATGATTTATGGCAATAAGGGTTGTAACATTGAAAAATGAATGATATCCATATGGAAACGTGAGAAATAGTAATAAACAGTAATTTGGGAAGGAACGGATTGAGAAAGGATAGTAGAAAATTTGTTTAAGTACCAAGTTAGTGCACGGCCACACATAAGGCGGACGGCGGACCGGAGAGCAAAGCGGAGATGGTAGCGGAGAGTTCAAAACAATAGGAAGCCTACTATCGTGTCCACACATACCGCGGAGAGGGGAGCGGAGAGTAGGCGTGTTTGCTCGCCAGTAGTGGAGCGTTCAAGTCAGTTTGACATTTTCCGGCGTATTGGCGCATATTACACCTCGAAAATAGAGCGTTAGTATTCTTATATACCTACTTAATAATAAACAATATGGATCGCAAGATGTTAATTAGTGAAGTTTTTAGTCGCAAACTCCTATGGGCCATAACTCATGCCCATCACCACAACCGAGATGTTTTAGACAAACTTTGGGTCGAGATTTCCAAAATTATTTTTGTACAGATGATGGAATTCACCAAGTGTTTCCCTGCTTAGGTTAATTTCATGTACCTACACTGCACTTTTATTTTGCAAAATCCGAAATTTGAGTTGTGAATTTTCACAAAAAGAATGTAGAAATCGACATTTTTATAGCGGTTTCTAGGAAGTTCGACTTTTCAATGTTTCCACTTTACTTTGAACCTCTGCGCAATACGCCTTTCAAAGCTGTCACAATCCGCTGACTGTGAGGACACTACCCACACTACTCTCCGCTTTCCGCCCTGCTCTTCGGTCCGCTGTCCCCGTTATGTGTGGCCGTGCACTTAGGCGGACGCAGCAGAGGCTGGTCATGTCCGCCCCTACGACGAGTAATGCGGAAGATTTGAAGCTCACAAGAGGATTCCATGGAGAGTATAGAATGTCTTTGGTCAGTGTTTAATAGTTCAAGTTTCTAAGTTGGGGGGACACAGCAAAAGCTGGGTATATCCGTCCCAACGAAGAGGTGGCGTAGGCCCCGTAGTGGCAAAATTGCTTTCAGAGCAGAGGCCATAAAAAGAAGTGAAGAAGACGAAGAGTCTTCCTGCGCCGGCCGAGGCGGTAGGATGTCGGTGGCCGGTCCATCCGGCGATAAAATGGTGGTGGCACGTGGTTCCATAATATATGTCGTTGCCGTTTCCTGCGAGTCGGCGGATGGAGGATGAGAAGATAAGTATAATCTTAGGCGCACTTTAGGGTGCCGTCCCGAGAGTTTAAGAAAGTACCGACGATTTTAAAGAGGTGGCCTATGCCCCATATTGACGAAATCGCTGTAAAGGCAGAGGCCATAAAAAGGAGGGAAGGAAGGATAACCTAAATACAAAAACCTCTAATTTGACATACAGTTTAAAATTTTTGGGGAGACAAAATATAGGAAATATCTCTATAATGTCCATAATCGGCTAATAGTGACATAATTACTTTATTGTCCTAACTCTCCCAATCTAGGAACCCTAGAGGTGTATAGAGTAGAGCTAATATACCTATATACCCATGAAATGAAGTGTTCTTCATAAAATCACTGACGGCAACCATCTCTAGAATTTCTACATATTGATTTGGATCACCCTGTATAAGCTGCATTTGTTGTGAAAAGTATAGGTGTTATACTAGGTGTTACTCAGCATTTGTTATTAATAGATCTTATGCCAATTATACTAAAATCTCTGTTTAACTTTACTGGATACTATAGATTTTTGTTGCATATCTCTAGAATTTCTAAAGGCCCATAGAACACGACAGACGATAGAGCTGTACTCAGAAAATTTGATGTTTGGTTAGGATATCGGCATTATCTTGTTTTAATATCAGTATCCTTTGGATTTTCTCTGATGTACATATTAAGTATGTGGTCTTCTTAAGTCTTAACAAAGAATTATTTTTCAATTTGACCCATAGTAAGTGAAGGTTAAATATCTGACGATCATCTGTCAATATGCGAAGTGGCTTAATGAGACCCTGGTTTTAATGCCGCCAACTTTGGGTAACTAAATTTAAAATATGCTATTTCTGGTGTCTAGTTAAAGAGAGATTTTAGTATACAAACATCATTAATATTTTTTCTCTAAATGTTATAGTAAATACAGAACAAAACTGTTAAGTGTGACACATCCAATTAAATGGGATATTTCGATTTATAAAAACCGCGTCATTAAAATTTTTGGTCCCAGAAGAGCCCAAATTTACTCATAACCAATATATAACATGCGCGTTTTATTGCATTGTGCGATGTGTGGACAGTGCGTTATCGGCTCGTCGTTTCGTGTGAAAATTTTTGAATAAAAATCATAGACCCACAATTCCCTCTTTCAGTTGTATAATAATATAGCCTTTACTCTTTACTTGCCGGACCAGCTGTTGTTTAAGATTCCGCCATTTTACACAAGGAGGAACCAAATAAATATTGTATAAAAAATGTCATTATAGAAATGGACAAAATATTAAAGGTATTTACCCAAAAACTTTTCTATAAATGCCAAGTAGATACTTATATTTAGCGTACAATAGAGCTTTAGTCGTATAATTTATAAATAATTTATTATATTATATTTAAAAGTGTATACAGGCTAAAAATTTACTTAGTACCGTCCTGCATTCCGCATAGTGCGCCTGTCGGTCCAACTTTGCCTTGCCAGATAACTATGGGTACGCCGTCATCTCCTGATGATGCTAATATATGGTTAGCAAAACGCACGTCGAGTGCAAAAAAACAAAGTTTTTGTGTGTGGAGATAAGCAAAAGAAGTATTTTCTAAGTGCCAAAGGTTCCTGATTCCCAACTTAGTTGTTCCAACAGAATATTTGACCCTTTGGAAACCGCTTCTTGACAGTCAAAACCATTGAGGTAGTATGGGGGGGGAGGCGCCATAACATTACTTTGTCGCATATAGCAAACGGGTTCAGGGGGTGTGGCTAAGTCTGTGATCCACGCCAGGGTCTGATTAAACAGTATTCCTAGTAAAATTATAAAAAATGTAAAAAACGAAAACTAACAACGACGAAATCAAAAGCTGGGTTTAGTCAGTCAGTCAGTCAGTCAAATACATACCTAGAGTAGTTATAAATGTAATATTTTTCTTTTCATAAAGTACCAAAGTGGATATTATAAATTATATTGATACGGCTCTGTCTATTGTTTACATTACCTGTGAAATGTAATTCCTGTGAATTTCTTTTTATCCACTTTAGAATTGCTACTGCAACAACGTACAGCACATGACATATTTATTTCCAGAGGTCAATAGCTCGCAATAACAAGGAAAACTGCACTTTTAGCCACTTTTAATGCACTTTTAGCACCAAGTCAACAAATTGACGTTGTTCTTGTAATCTATGACGTAGGTGAACCCGTTTTGGGTCACGTGACAGCTTCTCCCCCCCATACTACCTCAATGGTCAAAACAGTCCAATAAGCGTTGGTTAAAGTATGAATCGAACTTAACCTATAAAAGAGAGGTTATGGTCAATGAATAAAGAACCACAGGAAGGAGCGTTACGTAATTTAACTGCAATAAAGTACGCGACGGAAGTGACCATATTGTTGATCCACATTCCACGACATTATAACCTCGATAGAGGGTAGTTAAATGTCGGTTGATAGTTTTGTACATTGTAATCAGTCTTTGGGTTTGTGAGGTGCCCCGTAGATACCAACCAATTTTCTCATTTTATTTTTATCAAATAACTGGAGACAATGTTAGTTACTCCCGGAAATATTTCTCTTATAAACTTAGCGGGTATGATTCACGCCGCCGAATATCGGGTCATTAAGTTAATCGAAAAACCATGTTGTTTACATTGTGTAAGTACCGAAACCCCAGGAAGAGTCTGTCATGGATATCAAGGTTCTCCAAAATACATGCTGTAAAACCATGTTGTTTATATGTTCTATCCGCCGACAAACACGGGCGCGTCTAGCGAACACCTGCAGATCCAAGAATCAAGGCGAAAACAATGTCCCAATCTGATATAAAAGAGAGTTACTCCCAAACGAGTGGCAGTAGTAGCAGATCCCCAGTTGCAGGGCGAAGTACTGACCGAGACATCATCCAGAGTCCGATGCCGCGCCAGCCATGAGAGGGAGTCGTCGCAGACCACCAGTTGCCCGAGAAACCAGCGAGCGACCGATGCCGTGCCAGCCATGAAACCTACACCAAGAACCAGCAGCAAGTAGCTTCCACTGTCCGTTGAACTGGCCAAAAAGTAAGCGATTGAATTTTGTTTTGTTGGGTTTTGTCGACTGAGTTGCCTTTCTCTTTCCGGTTAATTCATTTATTTTGATTTATTTTATGTTGAATGCTATTAGTTTTTACTTGGGGTGTCGTAAAGGATTGTTATATTTTGTCATATTTTAAAACAGTGTCGTTACAGTTCTTAATATTTTACGCTAAATTTCGGGTATTTTGTTTTATGCGATTTGTACCAATTTTGTTTTTAAGAATTTACATATTTTTATTATCATTTGTGTGATCAGGCTAACTAACTTGTGTGCTAATAATATTGATAATATTCTTGGAATATTTTGAGCTACATTCACTTATTATTACCTGCAGGTTCTGTTATCATTTTATGCTATAAGCTAGTATTGTTCTCCACACAATTTTGGAACCAGTTAGTAAAATTATAGATAATTATTTTGCGCTAAAACTTTTATTGTCGATTCTTTTCTGTTAAAATCATTTAATAATATTTTAGTAATGCAATTTGATCACTTGTGTGCATCCTTATATTATTTTACTGTAATTCGTAACTTTTATATTTTATATTCCATAGGCGTACCATTTAATTTTTCAATATAATATGTATTAAAATTCCCCTTTGTTTTCGTTAATCCTTAGACTCACACCAAAAATAAATTAACTTGTGGACCACCCTATACATACCGCTCGAACAACTAACATCTAGAAAAGGGTGGGCACCACATTTGTAAATGGTTCTTTATTCCTGCGCGATGATAACCCACCTGATGCCAGGCAAAAAGGTCAATATGGTCAGTTGTGCGGCTTGTGGTTGTTCCTTAACTCCGAAATAAACTTTTGGCTATATCATTTCATAGGTAAGTGATTTTATTCAAAGATAAATGTAGTTATTACTTTTTTGAGGTTAGGCATGACAAAGCCAAACAAACCGGAAACATCTCATCCGCCATACATAACAACCACATTGTCTCGAGTAGGGATCTTTCCCCGTTATTTAACACAAGGCCCCTTCATGTGGTTCTTTATTCAGTGGTTATGGTAGAGGTTTCACCACAGAGATCGTATATACAGGGTTAACTATCACTTAGTACACATTTTTTTATGGTAGATAAAGAAAAATTAGACTTGCCAAAATAAATTTTCAAAAATTTTCTAACATTTGTCTTAGCCCAAAATTTTTTTTTTCAAATTGTTTAAAACCCCTCAAAAAACGCCGCCTATGGACGCCCTCCGTGACCTGTCTTAAAATTTTGTCTATGTCAATGGTAGTGACAGGAAGTGAAATAGCGCGGCGTTACCACGTCTATCAATTTATCCGAGGATTCACCACGAAATTTCGATTTCCTGTTGGAAACGATTACTTTCTAAGGAACATGTAGAATGCCTATGAAACACCTACCTTACTGACATTTCCAGGATTGAATATCGCACCATCCACGACGAGGTGGATCACCCCCGCCTCCGCCAGGAAGACCCCGAAGGGTAACCAAAAAACACAACTGCAAAAGCACTATAGTAGCTGTTCACCCACTGACCTATAGTCCGTATATAGTTCAGTGTGTTCACCTAACTGCTGCTCGTTGTCGTTGTCGATTTCCTGTTCGTACACAATCGCCTTCATGACATGATACATTGTATCCCCAAATACAAAAAAAACATTGGATTCAAGTCTGGTGTGCCAGGCCCTAACTTTCCCATTTAATTAGTTATTAGCTGTATTGTTATTTCTAAGCGACCGTATTCCAATAAGGAATACGATCGCATCTGCCCGCGCGCAGATGCTGTCACGTCAACGCCGTCAACGGTTACGCTTATTCGACAAAATCATTTTTATTTAAAATCTGACTCTACAGCATTAATCAGAACACTCCAGAACCCCCATATACCAAATTTGAACAAAAAATATTCCATCCTGCAGGGTGTCAAAGTTGAGCAAAATAGGAATTTTAAAGGCATCTGCCGAGTCAAGTGTGCCATGGAATCCGCTCAAAACAGTTGAATGGTCAATAGGACCACTCAAGGTGTTGGTGTGTAAAGGTCTAATACAAAATATACAGAGTGTTCTTATCTGTGCCATCTCAAATTACTGCATTTTTGGAGCTTTATACAGGTCAAAAATCGAGTATATCAAAACTGCTCCACGCACTATAAACGAACTAAATCTAAAAAATACAGAAACCTGCCAGTCCGTAAGTCCATATCAGTTAAGGTGGCTGGTGAGACACGACAGGAAACACACAGAAAATGTATCATCTTAGATAGTGACAGTTCCAATAATTTAAATTGTTTTTATTTGTTAGTTGGCACTTTGTAAAGAAAATACATTACTTTTGTGTTTATCAATATTTTTTCAATGATTCCAGAGCACTCTTGATCCGTATAAATAAGTTTCATAAAATTTCAAAATTTTGAGATGGCTCAGAGAAAAATACCCTGTATATTTTTGTAGTAAATATTTTCACACCAACATTTTGAGTGGTCCTGTTTACCATTCAACTGGTTTGAAGGGATTCCATAGCACACTTGACTCGCCAGATGCCTTTAAAATTCCTATTTTGCTCAACTTTGACACCCTGCAGAATGGAACTCCCTGTATATTTTTTTATTCAAATTTGGTATATAGGGGTTTCGGGGTGTTCTGATTAACGCCGTGGGGTCAGTTTTTAAATAAAAAAAAATCGCTAAATGGTTTTCGTGAAAATCGGGGGTATAAAAAAAACGTAGCTGGCCCTGGATTTGCTTTTTTGAAAATGGTAGGAAGGTCAAAAGAAGCGGTTTTTGAAGGCCTTCTAACAAAAAAGTTCAGGCGATTATCTCCAAAAATGAAGATTTTACGGATTTGTACAGTTTTAAAGTTGGACACCCTGTAGAGTGCTGGAGCTTCCGCCATTATGGCTAATTTTGTACGACGCACTGGGGCCTGCGGAGTTTGCGCGCTGTTTCGAGAATAGGAGGGAAACATTTTTGAGAGAAAGATGGAAACTTTTCTCGACCAATAGCTTGTATTCACTCATTTCGTCTCTATCCAGAAATCGGGCGCCTCTCCCTTGATCTAGAAAATGCGCATGCGATCTGGGCCATAAGTCAACTAGATATTAAATGCGCATGTGTAATGGACCCCAATATATATATACAGTGACCGGCAGAAAGTTGGACACAAATGGAAAATTTTTTATTATTAATTTCTCAGAAAATTTTATTCTTGATAAAAGTTGGTGCATCATTTCAGACTCAAAGCGCATATATCAAAATTTAAATATCTCTTTTAGGATACGAGGTAGATTCAAAAATGTCAAAATGACTCAAGAGTAAAGTACCCTTATTTTTTAAAATACGGTAAAAAGTTACTTATAAAAGTTGTTTGGAATCAAAGGTGGATGTCAGATTTAAAATCACAGTCACCTAGTAAAAAAAATTTAACTTTTTTTGTATTTTTTTCGACAACCCTGTGCATTATAAAAAAACAAAATACCGCAAGCGCAGCTTATCATCGGATAACACATGAATTTGCTACTAAACTTTAATTTTGTTCGATTAGCAGCTAGAAATTTAAATTATTCGAAATCAGAGTTTAAAAATATTAAATTTTTGTGTCCAACTTTCCGCCGGTCCCTGTATATACAGGGTGTCTACTGACGGAGGGCCACTTGGAAATATCTCGACAAACATGCATTTTTCGGAGAACTTTATTTGAAAAAAAATTACCTTTTTGATGGCCCAACTTTGTGTAAAAACAAATTCGAGATCCATGGCCTACTTTCCGAGAAATTTTTGAAAAACCAGAAAATTGCGGATACTTCTTTGGCATGTAATTTTTTTATTTCAAGAGCTATCGAAAAAGTTTCTGAATAGAATCTGTAGGCAAAATTGATTACTTTGAGCCTGCTTTATCATAATTTGGCAAAATGCCGTGGTTTAGGGGGTGCTCTCTTAGCGCTTAAAAAAAGTTACTCAATTATAGCAGGCCATAGCGTCAAAAAACGACCTATTTTATGCACTTTCGATCGATATATCACAAGCGCTACATATCCCTTGCGTTAGAGTGATTTAGATTTTTTTTAGAAAAAAAAATAAAATTTAGATGTCTTGGAAAAATGCATTATTGTTTGATAGAATTTGATAGAATTGATTCAAGAAATAGGTACTTGTATAAAATTAGCATGGCATTTTCAAACGAAGACACATTCAATTTATTTGTAATGTACGTGGAAAGCAACTTTAATTCAACGCTAGCGTTCACACAATATCAACATAGATATCCAAACGCCTCTAGTCAAATAGAACCATATTTAATAAGTTATCAAGTAACTTAAAAAATCATCAAATCGGAGATGTGTGTGAAAAAGCACCATGATTTTTTAAGTTACTTGATAACTTTTTAAATATGGTTCTATTTTGACTAGGGGCGTTTGGATATCTATGTTGATACTGTCTTAACGCTAGCGTTGAATTAAAGTTGCTTTCCTACATTGCAAATAAATTGAATTTGTCTTCGTTTGAAAATGCCATGCTAATTTTATACAAGTACCTATTTCTTGAATCAATTCTTTCAACTTCTATCAAACAATAATGTTTGAAAGATCCAATTGATTGACTGACAGAAGCTGGTTGCTATTGTTTTTCAAGGCATACTAGAAAATTTCAAAAATGTGGGAGATGCAGATTCCTCGCATCAAATTTCATTTCGACAAAAGATTTGCAATGTAATGTGTTGTGTAATTAATTAAATCGATAGCTGTAGTTTATTTAACCGAAATTTGAAAGCATTTTTCCGAGACATAAATTTTAATTTTTTTTTCTAAAAAAATTGTAAATCAGGCTAACGCGAGGGATATGCAGCGCTTGTGATATATCGATCGAAAGTGCATGAAATAGGTAGTTTTTTGACGCCATGGACTGCTATAATTGAGTAATTTTTTTAAGCACTAAATGAGCACCGCCTAAACCGCGGCATTTTGCCAAATTATGATAAAGCAGGCTTAAAGTAATCAATTTTGCCTACAGATTCTATTCAGAAACTTTTTCGATAGCTCCTCCAATAAAAAAGTTACATGCCAAAGAAGTATCCGCAATTTTCGGGTTTTTCAAAAATTTCTTGGAAAGTAGGCCATGGATCTCGAATTTGTTTTTACACAAAGTTGGGCCATCAAAAAGGTAAAATTTTTTTTCAAATAAAGTTCTCCGAAAAATGCATATTTGTCGAGATATTTCCAAGTGGCCCTCCGTCAGTAGACACCCGTATATACAGGGTGTCCCGAAATTAGCCTGCCATAATTTACCAGCGTATTCTACGACCTAAAAAAATGAAAAAAGTTCGTATAAACATGGCCTCAAAAATGCCCCCTAAGAGGGCTATAGCTCCCGAAATGGACACTTTGGCAAACGGTTTTTTCTAAATATTTCCAGAACGAGCAAAGATAAAATTCTGAAATTTGGTATGTGACATACCTGGGAGAATAAATCGTGAAAAAACCGCCCAATTTTTTTTTTGGATATTTTAACCCCTTGACCCCCCTTATTTGGGACGCCTATGATGAAGAATGTCAAACTATCTCTACCTCGGTAAACGTGAAATCTCACAGGTATATCATACACCAAATTTCATAATTTGATCGTTGTTCGTTCTGGAAATATTTAGAAAAAACCGTTTGCTAAAGTGTCTATTTCGGGGGCTATAGCCCCCTTAGGGGACTTTTTTGAAGGTGGTGGTAAATTATGGCAGGCTAATTTCTAATAGGCATTTTCATGGCACTCTGCAAAAAGTTTTCAAAACGAGTTTACCCGAAAACCATGCATGCTAACGCCTATGATTAAGAATGTTTAACTCTCGCTACCTCGGTAAATGTCAAATCTCACAGGTACATCACATACCAAATTTCAGAATTTTATCTTTGTTCGTTCTGCAAATATTTATAGAAACCAGTTTGTGAAACTGCCCCTTTCGGGGGCTATAGCCCCATGAGGGGGATTTTTAAGGCCATGTTTATAGGAACTTTTTTCGTTTTTTTAGGTCGTAGAACACCCTGGTAAATTATGGCAGGCTAATTTCGGGACACCCTGTATAGGGTGTTCCTAAATATCATGTACATACGGAAGGGGGTAATTCTTTGGCTCATTTTAAGAAAAAAGCTTCATACGAACGTATGTCGTAAACGTCCTAACTTTTGAGATACAGGGTGTTAAAGTTCATTTTTTTAAATTGAATTTTGGCTACATCTCCCGAAATAATCAAGCTGCTGAACTGAAGTTTGGCACTGCTATGTTTTTGGGGATGGGAAATAAGCTGAAAATGTCAATTTCAGCGTATCTCACAGAGGGCGGCACTTGCGCTGTTTTTTGATCACGCTTTTCGCGTAACTTTTTTGAGGTTATCTTTTTGGTCCTGCAGATCCATCATTTTAGTGCATCTTTTCATTCTACAAGAAAAAGGTACTCTTGTTTCATAACGATTAAATCAACCGTTTGCTTTGAAATTGCAAAAATGTTCTCCAAAACACCTGTTGACTTCAATATTCGAAACATAAAATTTTCACCTACCACCTTCAAGTGTTACAGATCAACTGTGCCATTTAAACTGAGAAAAAATCCCTATGAATAATGTACCAAAAATTATTCGCTTTCAAAATGGAAAGGATTGAATTTGACAAAATTTGGACACTCTATTTCAAGAAAACCATTGGTGTTTTGACCAATGCCCATTTGGCATTTTTTTCATCATTTTGAATGTACAGTTGATCTGTAACATTTGAAACCAGTAGGTGATAATTTTATGTTTCGAATATTGGAATCAACAGGTGTTTTGGAGAACGTTTTGGCAATTTCAAAGCAAACGGTTGATTTAATCGTTATAAAACAAGAGTACCTTTTTCTTGCAGAATGAAAAGATGCACTAAAATGATGGACCTGCAGGACCAAAAAGATAACCTCAAAAAAGTTACGCGTAAAAGTGTGATCAAAAACAGCGTAAGTGGCGCCCTCTGTGAGATACGGTGAAATTGATATTTTCAGCTTATTCTCCATCCCCAAAAACATAGTAGTGCCAAATTTCAGTTCAGCAGCTTGATTATTTCGGGAGATGTAGCCAAAATTCAATTTAAAAAAATGAACTTCAACGTCCTGTATCTCAAAAGTTAGGACGTTTACGACATACGTTCATATGAAGTTTTTTTCTTGAAATGGGCCAAAGAATTACCCCCTTCCGTATGTACATGATATTTAGGAACACCCTGTATATATAATATTCATTTTTGGTCATTGACTTTCCGCGCACCCTATTAATAAAAAATATTCTACAGCACTCTATGTATATATACGATCTCCGTGAGTTTCATAGGCCATCTCCAGAGATATAGAGGAGGAGAATGCGCTTTGACCTACTGCACTGCCGATTTTTCGGCGACACATTGGGAGCCTAGACGGCCGCCATTTTAACCCGATCTTGTCGTGTAGTTTGTTTACGTTTTGATGTGCTTACTTCTTACTTGCTTTTTAAGGTCTTTTACGTGTGTTTAGCGTTTTTGCTAGCGTGTTTTTGTAATCGTGTTGTGTTCATTACCATGTCTTGCTCTGTAAGAACATGCACACATTGCAGAAGATTTAGACCTGAAGGTATATCTTTCCATTGGTAGGTATGTTGCATTATAAATTCTAGGTTTCCCAAACGCCGGGACCTCTATTTGGAATGGTTAAAAGCTTTAAATTTGCCCAGCAGTGTACTATGATCGAAGGACAAATTCGTTTGTTTAACAAATTTTAAATCTGATGATTTTTTTGTTGGTGGGCAATAAGAAATACCTCCAATCAACTTCTATACCGCCGGACAATTTATCTGACCAACAACAAAGTGGTCCCAGCCTACCACAAGCTTCAACTTCAACAGATTCATTTATTTATTCATTTTAATTTTTTTCCAAAATATAAAATTATACCTAATAAAACGTAAATAAATGCAAAAAAAATTTGAAAAAGCAAATTATTTTGAATTTGCCGCAATTAGCAGTTTCGCGCACGTTGACAAGCATTCTCCTCCCTCTATATCTCTGGTCATCTCGGACGATTCAGAGATTTATAAAGGTTAATTATTTGCGCTATTTGTAATTGTTAGTTGGGAATATTCTGTGTATATCTGAAAATATGAGCGATATTGAAGGGGCCGACATAACCTGCAACAACTCTAAATAATTATGAGCATGGGATGGGAGTACAGAAACCGTCCCAACTTTTAGTTACAGAACGGTACAGAAATCGGAAATCGCGCATGTGCATTATGTCGTTCACCTTTCAATTCAAGAACGGTTCATTGCAAGGTTAGTAGATGCCAAGGTTAGTGGAGAGAAGGTTGAACGGTAACTTTTCGCTAAATATCAGGATAATAATATGTAATTATTTGTTTTACAATACACCTGCATGATTTTTATGTTTTTATTAAGGTAATACACTATAAAAATATAATATCTATAAAACTGTCCAAAGATAGTGTAACAATCGCCTGTATCGCCACACACGTTTAAACAAACAAGCTAAAATCGAGGTTATTTAAATGAGCTGAAACCAGAGAACGCTAAACCATCTGAATGCATGTAAACTCAAAGCAATGTATCCATTTTATCCACATGTGACGTCACAGCCTTCCCCTCCCCGCTCGCCTCACCCGAGTTACCGTTCAACCTGTTCTCTCTACTTACCTTGAGTAGATGCCTCTACTTACCTTGGGTTCATTGACAGTCAAAAGCCGCGAGTTGGAGTGGACCTGGTAACACCTGAGAACTAGAGGGGGGAGAATACGTTTCAAGCTGCGCGGACTGCCTAATAAAAAGGGCTGGCATATTGGTCCCAATTTATTCATGGAACGGCCCTCGTAAAATAAACTGGACCGCCATTGGGCCCAAGGCCCTTCACCAATTTTTAGTTATCCGGCAGAGGGCGCTGGCGCCCGCCGGGATAGCCGCCATATTGTGTGCATTCTAGGGGATTTAGAGTGCATTCTAGGGAAAAAGCGAAATTTGTTATGGCAATGCAAAATGACATTTGACGACGGCCAACCACGGCCCTCGTGCATTTGACAGCCAATGACGTGTGCGCCCAATATGGCCGACCTTTCGGTGGGACATATATAATATATAGGTTTGTATAGGCATATAGGTGGGACTATTTAGGGTAGAGGTAAAGAGGACCATCTCTGTGTTATAAAATTGTCCGACAAAACATTAAATTCGAGGCCTACGATAAAGACAGGCCATGGCGCACAAAAATCACGTGACCATCTTAGTCCGACGTTACAAGTCATTTGTCACATAAGTAAAAGCGGCAGCTTGGGTTTTGAGAAGTTTTAAATGTTTAAAGTGTTTTAAACGTCTTAGTTTATACTTTAGAAACAAGTTTGTGTCTAGTGCGCGTGTGTCCTGGCGAAGGGGAACCGCCCAGGTGTTATTATGGCCTCTGGGTGGGAGCCATGCCATCCAGGAGTATTGGTGCCGCGCGCGCCGACGCGTGAGCGCTGTAAGGGGAATTCTCCCCCCGGAATGGACTCAATGGACAGTGGAGCCTGAGACACAGACGGGTGAACTGCTTACGGGAGATCAGCGATTTCAGACGGTCCGGGTGGCTGCAAGCCGTTCCCGTTGACCACGTTCGGGATTGTGTATTTTGTATTCACTATTCACCTTGTGCGAAATAAATCAGTGTTGTAACGTTCTCGAGGATTTTCGTTACCGACCCACGCCCTGATACGGTTCCCATTCGGCCTTTCACGCTGCCGATCAACTGGGACCTAGTCAATATTTACAGAATACTGAGGTGAGTTTTCATTTTTATTTCGTAAAAAATAACCTAAATACCAAATATTGGGTCTGTTTATATTATATTTATGCATATTACAAAAGCCAGGAAGAAAATGTCACCATAACAACATTTGCTTTGCCTCGGGATGAAAATTTGCGCCTAAAATGGATTCGTCAAATTCCAACTGAGATTTAATTTCTAAAAAACCCTCAAGTAAGTATGTGTGGCTAACACATTTTCAAGAAAGTGAAACAACTAGTGGACAAATGTGTTGTGGGAGATACTTATAGAGAATATCACCTAAACTAAAGGAAGTTGCTGTCCCAACAATTATTGAGCCTAAATATTTGAGTGCAGTGCCGTTTAACTCTCAGCCCAAAACAGCTGAGGCAGGTTGAAAATTTTGAAAAAACTATTAGAGAAAGCCTGGATGCACAAAACCAATAATGTAATAGATGAAAGAAAACTCGCCAAATTGTTACGAAATTTGATTTTTCTACTTATCTCCAAAAATGCCTTTTATTATATATCATATAGGACTAAGTTGGCCACGTGACTACGCGATTATGCGTTAGCGCCATGGCCTGTCTTTATCGTTGGCCTCCCATTAAATTAGGATGACGCTGCAGTTGCTCCCTGGACTCCCGGGTACCAATTTAAAAAAAAAGAGCCAAAAGTTGGTAGTGACATTAGACAAGGAAAGGTTAACATCCGCCTTCTAAAGGCGCCGTTTTCAAAGTATCATGTAAATAATATTTTTAAACGATAACAAAATTAATACAATTCTGAAAATTAGTTTGATAGATGGTTAGTTAATAAATTAGATATTTTATTAAAATAAGTAGATATTTATTTAGTTGTATCAAATACGTCGGCAAATTTTCAGGTTATATCATATCTACCCTCCGAACTATGCTACTTTCCACTCGGCAAACTTCTCTTTTAATCAATTAATTACCGAAGCAATTAATTGATCATGGAGTATTATAATGATAGCACACCCGAAGGTGCGGGGCAAAGCCACTGGTCTTGATCGGCAAAGGCTCCCGCCACAATTACCGAGACCCGCCATCTGCCGTCTCCACGGCGTCGGTTAACCAACCGAAAACATCGATAGAACAAAAAGAGTGATAGTCGACCATATACAGTACGGTTTCGGGACGGTACCACTTGATAGTCGGGTGAGCCATACTGATGAGAGATTACCGTCCCGAAACAGTACTGTATATGGTCGACTATCACTCTTTTTGTTCTAAACTTCTCTTTGTCTACAACCGCTTCGGGTCATACCCGGGGAGAACACGAGCGCCAATGTGGAGTGTTCCTGAAACCTTATTTAATGCTTTTAGACGATAATTTTTGAGCCGAACACCCTTATAAGATGGTCCTCCTTACCTCTACCCTCCCTAGGTGGGACAAATGATTATATTGGAAAAGCAGTCAAAAGTATAAAGTAGGAAATTCATGACCTGGAAGATAAAAATCTACTTTCGTTGTTAGGTAGGTACCTACTTGTGGACAATGTAAGTAATAATAAGTGAAAAGTGGACACAATATATTTATTTGGTTTTATAACAAAAACAACTTGTACATAGCATTTCATAGCGCATATATTATGCGCCTTACTCTAAAAATATCCAACGTACATATATCTAAATTACAATTTTTTAAACACTTTGCTTGCCAACCCGTGGGGATTATATATAATACCGAGGTAAAGTGTGGAAAACACATTTTTAGATACTTTTCCTAATAATTTTAAGTATTCTATAGAATGCCTGATTTCATACTTTGCCCGTGACATATACGAATTGCAAATCGATGCCCCAAATATTTTTCTGTCTGGTTCAGAATCAGACTTGGGACTGCAGATTGCTTTAGAGCTCTTCGTCCTTGTTCACCACGATGCATATTAAAAGCATCCAGCAGCAAAATTTTTTGAACAAATAAATATATTTGACCTCCAAATACCATCAGTCCCCAAATTAAGAATTTTTAACATTTTGGGGAAATCTGCAATAATTGTAACCTATTATATTACTATTCTGTCATTATACAGATGCGGGCCTATGACGCCCAAAATTCCAATGATTGTTTTTATTAAACTTACCTATGAAACAATAAATGATACTCCCGGAGGTCTCCTAGATTTATAATTTTTACAGCTTGGTATTTTCAGGGGTAATATAACAAGTGGTGTGCCTATTATCGATAATACCTTTCGTTAATTTTACGAATTATAATCCCAAAGCTGAAAATACCAGGACTGCGCTGCAGGAGTGGTATTTTCTTAGCATTGGGATTATAATAGGTATTATCTATTATTAGGCATACCACGAGAGAATAAATTAACACATCCGGGATTTGAACACGCGACCTATTGTACGCAAAGCGAGAATCATGCCTCTAGTCTATTGAGTCGGATGAATGTTTTACTTAAGGTGCGGCATATACACACATATGACATTAAATACTACCAACTCTGATTTTTTGCCCAAATATGCGCAATGTAATGTAGTATTTGAGTTGAGCATTGGTTTTTTGAATAACCTATACTAAAATCGAGCAACTCTTACGCCTGGCGTAAACAAGAGCACCTGACTTGAAATATTCGCCAGGGCCGCACTGAGGCAGAACCTGTATTTAATTTTAGTTTTACAATTGTTTACATCAAAATATTTCGGAAAAGAATTATTGGCTTAATTAAAATGGTTCAAAACATCCATAAAATTATTTGTGGCAGTGTCTAAATAGCTGAAAACAACAAGATAAAACCGCTTATCTACACTTTTGCGATCGAGTACGTTCCTGGTGCCGAGTCGGGTGAAATTTTATAGTCTACCGACCAATCGCGGAACGTCATTGAACACGTGGTTTTATTTACGCCAGGCGTACGGATTGCTTGATTTTAGTATAGTAATTTTAAAAACAAACACCAAAAACACACTTGGGTTGGCACTATGTGTGATAATGCCCCCTTAACTAGCCGTATATATATATATTTAACTAAAGTATCCAAGTTACAGCGGCAGTAGATATAAACAAAGTCATACATGACCGCATTGCGATCGATTACCAGGGTCTGACTAATATGAGATTCCCAGTGGCTTGTAATTCTGAACTAATTATTTTAGAAGTTCTAAAATTTGTGTTTCTACCTTTCGTGGATCTTTATAAATTTCCTTAAATTAAGTAGCAAAATAAATTTACAGAATATACTGCTCGCGATCCGATCTAAAATATGCAGGAAACTCGACTGAGGGAAGAGCCGGCCCTGCATTCTGCTCGCCGCGTAAACACTTGACATTTTATGTCGGCCAGACCAATAAGAGAATAAGTCACTTATTGGTGGCCAATGTTTTGATCCACCGACTCCTGTAACTTGGATAGACTTTAGGTACCATGGTTAAAAGCAGAGCATATAAAACAACCAGCAGATTACTTCCCTTGGCGGGAAAACTCTGCGCACCTGTTCGCGCAACTGCCATTTGGGAATAGATTCTGTCAAATGGATGCAGTGTCGGGGCAGGTCGATTGGGCAGGTTTTTTGGCTGTATGAGAGATGTTACAAGTGCCGTGGAGTGTGCTTTTTTGTAAATTGTGCTTTGTGCTAGTATCTTTAAATAAAGAATCCCAGGAAGGAGTCAAAGCTGCTTGTGCTTACCCCACACTGTATACTTTACTTTGTACTACTCTGTATTTCTGAATTGATTTTCCCGGATACAACACTGACTTCTATTCCCCCAATATGGCTCAAGGTCATTGAATTTGCGGATGATTTCTCAAGAGAAAGTAATGAGTATATAATTAAAAGTTAGTTCATTTGACAGCTGTCATTTAGATTGAACTTTCGGTTCTGAATATGTTTTTTGTGCTAATAGATATTTAAAGATCAATGTGTTAACTGAAAACATATATCTTCTAGTCCTATATTAAATTTGGTAATGTGAAGAAGTTATCGGGTTATCAGTTTTAGCTGCCGCAATATTGGTTTAGCGTAATAATTGCAGGACGTAACTAAGAGAGTAGGATTTCAGCGAAAATACCACTAGTGGTATTATCGTATGTAATATCACTAGTGCCAGAAATTTTATCGATAATTTTTTCGAAAGCGCTATTTTGCCTAGAAAGATCACGAGTATAAATTGGGCTTTTATTTTCTGATAAAATCCCGAGAGCGAAGCTCGAGGGGTATCCAAGGCAAATGCGATTATACCTACACCCTGTCGGCGTTGGTTTATTTTCTGAATGTGTCATAAATTTAAACGGAGGCGGAGGTCTAAATAACAAGAATTTAGCAATGTAAAAGTTATATAAATTCATTGATATAATGCTTAATAATACCGCAACATAATTTATAAGCTGCATAATTTAGAACAGTGTGAAACACACAAACTTTAAGAAGTAGGTACGTGTTTGTATCCAACAGATTTCCGGTTGCTAAGCAACGAAGTGATAATTTGCACAAGTGCAATTACCGGTAATTGCACTAGTGCAAATTATCGCTAGCAGAGGCATATCATTGGTTGGATTTTTATGGAAGGAGCTACCTTATTGGATGCAAGCAGTATGAGGGAAATAATCGCTGAAATCATCACCTGACTGGTTAATATTTCAAAAATCATATTATTTCATTGGTTCATATTGGCAGGCGTTGAATTCTCACGTAAAATGCGTCCAAAAACACTGAAAAATCTGACAACCACACTTCCGGTCACAACAATCTGCAAACACAAACATCAAAACAAGGTTGCAATGCAAGGTCTCTACCCGAGTGAATTTAAGCTGCCAGCGCCCCGACGGGGCTATGCGAACTAATATATGGGCCATCGTTACCATGTGAACGGTGCTAGCCACCGGGTCCACACTGCGTTGTTCTTTGTTCTTGTTCATTGTTGGCAGTGGCGGGTCCAAGGGGGGGCACGGGGCAATTGCCCCACCCTTGGCCCTAGATTTATGTCATGTTAGTATAGAAAATATAATTAACCGTTTTTCAAAATCAAAACATAGATTAGATTTTGTCCTGTAAACTAGGAGGCTAGGAGTCTAATAAAAATTTGTTGTACTATTCGGACTTTTACCAACAAGAGCCCCTCTTATATTTACTATAATTATATATGCAGTGGTTTTTATTTGTGATCGCTGACCAAGTCCATTTATAATAGCATGTGCCCCTCCCTTAGTGAATTGCTGGATCCGCCACTAATTGTTGGCATGGCCCATAGACTAATTTAGCATTGAGCTTATAGGGGGTGTATTTCTTTATTCAATGGCGTATAGGCTCAATGCTAAACTAATCTATGGCAAGGTTAGTGGAGAGTAGGTTGAACGGTAACTTGGGTGAGGCGAGCGGGGAGGGGAAGGCTGTGACTTCACATGTGGATAAAACAAGGCCTATACTATAGACAGGCCCTGGCGCACAAAAATCACGTGACCATCTTAGTCCGACGTTACATGTCATTTCTCACATAGCGGCAGCTTGGGTTTTGAGAAGTTTTCAATGTTTAAAGTGTTTTTAAACGTCTTAGTTTATATTTTAGAAACAAGTTTGTGTCTAGTGCGCGTTTGTCCTGGCGGAGGGGAACCGCCCCGGTGTTATTATGGCCTCTGGGTGGGAGTCGCGCCGTCCAAGAGTAGTGGTCACATAACACAAAAATATGTTATGTGGTATTGGTTCTCTGGTATTGGTGCCGCTCGCACCGACGCGACGCGACGCGTGAGCGCTGTAAGGGGAATTCTCCCCCGAACCACAGAATAGGGAAACGAGGGAACCCGGAATGGACTATTATGGACATGGGATAGTATTGGACAGTGGAGCGTGGAGCCTGAGACACAGAGGGTGAACTGCTTACGGGAGATCCGCGAGTTCAGATGGTCCGGGTGGCTGGAAGCCGTTCCCGTTGACCACGTTGGGGTTTGTGTATTTATTGTATTCACCATTCACCTTGTGCGAAATAAATCAGTGTTGTAACGTACTCGAGGATTTTCGTTGTCGACCCACGCCCTGATACGGTTTCTATTCGGTCTTTCACGCTGCAGATCAACTGAGACCTCGTCAATATTTACAGTATACCTACTATGAGGTTAGTTTTCATTTTTATTTCGTAAAAAATAACCTAAATAGCAAATATTGGGTCTGTTTATATTATATTTATACATATTACAAAAGCTAGGAAGAAAGTGTCGCCATAACAAACATTTATTTTGCCTCGGAATGAAAATTTCCGCCAAAAATGGATTCGTCAAATCCCAACTGAGATTTAACTTCGTGTGGCTAACACATTTTCAAGAAAGTGAAACAATTAAAGTGGACAAATGTGTTGTGGGAGGAAAATTCCTCTAGAGAATATCACCTAAGCTAAAGGAAGGTGATGTCCCAACAACTTTTGAGAATGTGCCAAAATATTGAGAGTGCAGTGCCGTTTAACTCTCCGCCTAAAACAGCTGATTCAGGTTGAAAATTTTGAAAAAACATTTAGAGATAGCTTGGATGCACAAAACCAATAATGTAATAGATGAAGGAAAACTTGCCAAATTGTTACGAAATTTGTTTTTTCTACTTATCTCCAAAAATGCCTTTCATTATATAGGACTAAGTTGGTCACGTGACTACGCGATTATGCATTAGCGCAGTGGCCTGTCTTTATCGTTGGCCTCGTGGATAAAATGGATACATTGCTTTGAGTTTACACCTCGATTTTAGCTTGTTTGTTTAAACGTGCGTGGCGATTTTTACACTATCTTTGGACAGTTTTATAGATATTACATTTTATAGTGCATTACCTTAATTAAAACATAAAAATAATGCAGGTGTAGTGTAAAACAAATAATTAGATATTATTATTCCGATATTTAGCTCTTTACTAACCTTGCAGGCGTACAAACCACGTACAAGATCGTGCGTACAAGCTAATATTATATGCGCACGATATCCATATGTGACGTCATCGCATGAACCGAAAAATTACCGTTCAACCCATTCTCCACTAACCTTGAGTCTATGGGCCATACCAACAATGAACAAGAACAAAGAACAACGCAGTGTAGACCCGGTGGCTAGCACCGTTCACAAGGTGACGATGGCCCATATATTAGTTCGCATAGTCCCATCGGGGCGTTGGCATCTTAAATTCAGTCGCATATATGGGGCGTATTTCTTATATTCAATGGCGTCTAGAAGATCAAAAGACCTTGGTTTCAATGGTTGCAATATGGCGGTGCTTGGTCCCACTTTAGCCCTCTGTTGGCGTTCCCGATAAACCATATGCAAATTAGGTCAAGCGAGTTCTCCCACCCTCTAGTTCTCTGGTTAACATTATACCAGACATTGAATTGAGAAGTAGATGGAAGGAGTGTAGAGAGAGAAACTGGCAGCCAAACTTGAGTAAGTGAAATAGTAAATAAATCAGCTGATTCCGGCAAAAACCACATAAGACAAAAGAGGTGTGTGTCCTAACTTTCTATGTTTGTGTACTGTGCTTCAAACGAGTTCCGTTGTCAAACGTCATTTTAATTTTCCTTCTGTCCCAAGTCCCAATAGGAATAGGCTCAATAGAAGTAATTATTATTGTATTATTTATATTTGATTTGAGTTCGTGTCTTGGTGGCAGTTTCGTATCAAACGGCGTTGAGTTTTCTTAGTTGGTGATTGGTTTAATATTATTTAAATTACAAAAAAGAGGATCAACTCCTGTTATGCATTTGGATGTACCAAACGGGGCGGAAAGAATAAGAATAGTGGGGTTTCTTTTCATTCGTATAAGTCTTAAAAATCTTTGCTAATAACTTTGCAGTTTTACAAGAAATAAGGTGATATTAGAGACAAGTGGATAGCAGCAATAAAAAGGAAAAATTTTGTACTGTCTAGAAGTATTTACTTGCATTTGTAGTCAACAATTTATTGAGAGCAATTTCATAGAGAATTTTGGGCAGCGCAAACTTAAAAAGTATGTAATTACTACAGTTTTTTTTATTTTCCAAGTCATGATAGAAACTCTATCAAGGGAAAAACTGGCAAAATATTGTGCTAATGAACCTAGCTCTTCGTAGTCAAAGATGGAATTAATCTTGAGGTTCTGGTCCCTTTAATAAGGTAATTATTTGTAATTCTTTTTGTTAGATGCCTAAACATTAAAAATTATATAAAAGTATGTAAAAGCTACCTGTCTTAAATGCTTTTCCTATTAAATTGAATTTTAAAATTAATAAATCAGTTAAGTAAGATAAGTAATTAAAGTTGAAAATGTATACCTTATCCTAGATATTTTGTCCCCTTTATTTTAAAATAAACTTTTATTGTGGAATTTGTATTTTATTTGTCTCAATTTACTTCCAGGCACATAAAATTGCCATGTAGGTAATTTTTTAATCAATTCACTACTTTTTTCTGTGCTATATTCACATAACTGTGGTTATAGTGTAGAAAAATTCTCATTCCTACAAACAAGCCCCGAATTTCGGAATACAGATCATACAATAAAGATAATTACGGAACATGCCCATTAAATTCGTCCATTAATATGCAACATCCCTATATACCTCCTTTGCCTGAATCAACTGACACGTTCATTAGGCGTCCTTGTCTTACTTATTGCCATTTGAAGCCTATCTCTCTCTAGAGTTGGCTGCCCCAAACAACAATGAAAGTGGTACCTGTGCGACTTCCATTGTACTTATCAATTCGATGATACCAGAGCAATGACGTCAAAACCTATAGACGTGGTGCCCCATTGTTAAAATGCCCTTTATTTTGACGCCAAGATTAAATATATCCATACTACTCTAACAACATGCTACAAACAAAGACAGAAAGTCAACCATCAACCAACTATACACCCGGTGATTCCCGGTTATAGTTGCTCCAGAATCACACTTAGATATCGCATGTTTTTTCTTGTTTGGGGGCGCCGGAAGCTTCGGAACCTCATCTGAAGACTCGGGGGATGGTCTAACGACGCCAGCCTCCGAGCCCAGAGTCGAAATAAGTTCGCTACGGCTCGACAAAAAGGGGCAATTTCTGACAATCTCGCGACATTTTCGGAATAATTTAATGGAGCGCTTAGATTGTGATTAGTTCTGGGCGTCAAGCGTTTATCAAAACAAACCTGTCTATAGGTTCTGACGTCATTGTACCAGAGCATATAAAACAACCAGCAGTATCCCTCCCCATGGCGGGAAAATTCTGCGCACCTGTTCGCGCAGCCGCCATGTGGGAATAGATTCTGTCAAATTGATGCAGTGTCGGGGCGATTGGGCAGTTCTTTTTTGGCTGTATGAGAGATACTACAGTGCCATGGAGTGCGCTTTTTTGTAAATTGTGCTAGTATCTTTAAATAAAGAATCCCAGGAAGGAGTAAAAGCTGCTTGTGCTTACCACACACTGTATACTTTACTTTGTACTACTCTGTATTTCTGAATTGATTTTCCCGGATACAACACCGTGCATTTAGTGTGAATACTCCATTGAGGTAGTAAGAGGGGGGGGGGGGGGGAGATGCTGTCACGTGACCCAAAACGGGTTCACCCACGTGATAGATTGCCAGAACAACGTCAATTTGTTGACTCGGTGCTAAAAGTGGATTAAAAGTGGCTAAAAGTGCAGTTTTCCTTGTTATTGCGAGCTATTGACCTCTGGAAATAAATATGTCATGTGCTGTACGTTGTTGCAGTAGCAATTCTAAAGTGAACAAAAAGAAATTCACAGGAATTACATTTCGCAGGTTATGTATGCAATAGAGCCGTATCAATATAATTTATAATATCCACTTTGGTACTTTATGAAAAGAAAAATATTACATTTATAACTACTCTAAAATAGGTATGTATTTGACTGACTGGCTGACTGACTGAACCCAGCTTTTGATTTCGTCCTTGTTAGTTTTAGTTTTTTTACATTTTTTATAATTTTACTAGGAATACTGTTTAATCAGACCCTGGCGTGGATCACAGACTTAGCCAACCCCCTGAACCCGTTTGCTATATGCGACAGAGTAATGTTATGGCGCCTCCCCCCCCATACTATCTCAATGGAATACTCGAACGCAGCTTTAGGAAACCTGCCAAAGTGCAAAAAACACAAACATCCTCGTTGTTTTGTTTTTGTGAAAAATTCAATAGGGCTGCCGGCTGTCTATGTCTATCGAATTATTGAATAAAAAGTTGTTGTGAGTTATGTTAATGTTGATCAGTTGATAGAATAGGTGTTGATAGTTACTGAAATATTTTAACACACCTATTATTGTGCTATAAACTGGTCTTAAAGTAGTAGTACAAGGTAGGTACATTATTCAGAACCTGGTTGAACTTATTTGAATGTGGTGAGATATTTAATTTTTCGATTTTTTGTTAATAACGATTTATAACCATTAACCATTATTCTCCTGTTTTATTAAACAACTGGTAGTACTAAGTTTTTTTTTCTGCTTTTTTCATTTACTTTATTGTAATTTCTTGACGTAAAATAAAGTATATCTGCATTCGCCAATATCGTAAAAAGCTTTGAGACTAGATTTGGAGAAGTTGGGACCAAAAATGTCCTTGTGAATAATTCAAGAACTGTAGGAAACCAAAATAGTGAAAAAGCTATAGTGCATTTGGTTAATTGTTGATTATTATAATTCATTTTTAGATCATACACTTTAGCATATAAAATTGCCAAGAAATAAGCCATAATAAATACAATAAAATAATAAATTTTTAGGCCTACGTCCACAAAATAACAGTTTTGATCTAAATATTTTGGTTGCTCTTTCCTGTTGAAATAATTTAGTATATCAGATATGGATTTGGGAAATTCAAATTCACTTCTGATCATATTTTCCGCCTTATGAACAATACCATATACTTTTTGGATAATATTCTCTACATCTTTAGTCTTATTTTGAAGGTTCATGCTGGGAATTTCAACTAAATTTGGCATATTTATAGGTGGTCTAATACTAATATTGGTTGTATTGCACATATTAAACCCACATATAGTAATATTATTGTAGTTATCGAGCATTATAAAGTAAAAGATAGTGATTAGTAGTATTGGAATTATACTAACACTTACAATTTGGACACAACATTGTATTTTGTTCAGTTCACCTTTGACCACCATTTCACATTCTGCTTTGGACAGTGGCATTGGTGGAGTCTTCGACTCCTGAGTATGGATTTCTCTTTCTCTGAAATTATCAATTTGATTTCTTGATGTAGTTGAGATGTCATCTCCCGTTTTAGGATCATTTTCCATATGGGTGTGAGACTTGTGAATTTCGGAACATATTCCTCTGTCCTGTTCTGGCATTGTTGATTGTGACTGTACAAACAGTAAGTTGTCAAATCCTGTTTCTTCTTTACTGGTAAAGTGAGGTTGTATCGAGGATTGGATACTTTTCTTTAGTTTACTTATATTTTCTGATTCTCTTTTACTTTCATTGCTGTTGGTTTCTTGTTCTTGGGTTACATTGCACTTCTTGCATGTGTAACAACTATTGATGAATGTAATAATGCAATAAGAAAAAGAATACAAAATCAGGCCATTGTCTATGAAGTTTTCCAAAAAGCAATCGTTTATGAGGTTGTTATCAGTATTTTGTTCATCGAACCAATAATTTAAAAATGTGTTTTGTTTGTTATGGGACAAGTTACTATAGTTTCTTGAAACTTTCTTCTTAATAAACATATTTTGGTAGTTAGTTAAGAACTGCACGGTCTTATTTATTTTTATGGAATTCTCAGTATGAGTATTGACGGGTCCTAATGTAACTTCACTAAAGTGAGTACTTTGCTCACCTAGAACAGGCATAAAATTTTCTATACTGTTCTCTTCGCTGTTCTGTGTATCATTAATGATTGTCAAATCTTCAAGAATTCCAATTACTGTTGAGTTGGGAACTCTCATATCGTTCAAGTTTGATGATAACACAATAGCACTTGCAATGTAACAAATACCAATAACCAATGTTACTGTAGATTCGGCCAGTGATGATATCAATAAATTATCATAGCCTTCTGTTTTGGCAATTTTGAGAAAATAGATTGCACTCAAAACTCCTAAAAGGAGTAAAATAGAACCTATAACTGCGTACACTTGGAACATTTTTCCACTGGATATATTTTTTAGCATACAGGTAGTTTATGGCTCGAAGAGTAGAAATTTAATGCTAATTTGTACTGGAACTGGGACCCACATGATTACAGTTCCTTTAACTGTACATTTTATTTAGGATGAGGGTAGAACTAGTACAACAGGGGTATAGATAAGATCTATCTAATACTAAGTGTAATGTTCATAATTGACATATATATACAGGGTGTGGACTTTATACCTTAAAGGGGTTAACCAAATCATAATAAAAACATGTTAAAAATAATACTTACTGAGGTACCATTAAGAAACTTAAGTATATTAAATTTATATTATACCTAAAGGCTGATCTAAAAAAAAAAACAAAAAAGTAAAATCACAGCAGTTATACTGACTAGCAAGAGAGATTTTGAGCTTAGATAAATAAATGTCTTTATAGTTTTTCAAAAATATGGTACTAGGGATTTGTTGAAAATCTGGTTGCAAGGTTCAGGAGTCACAGAACGTAAAACCACCCTAAATATTTCCACAGAAGGGCCACAAAAATTCATATTTTTAATTCCAACTTTAATGTCGGAATTAAGGCTAATTCTTTAATTAGTCTTAATTCCGACTTTAAAATCGGAAATAATCTAACAGGGTTAGGGTTTCCAGTTCCGGTAGGTATTTAGTACCGGGATTGTCCCGAGATTTTCCTCATAATAATAATAATAATAATAATCTTTATTTCAAGGAATGTTAAATACAAAAGTTACCCCAAATGTACAAACATTAAGTGAAAAAGCGTCAAATTTCCTTATATCTAACTGTACAAAATAATACGAAACACGACATTATAAAAAGTAATCTGCTACTTGGTATGGTTCTAATTCTATTATCAAATTTTTTATTTTCTTTTTAAACACTGATTTATTTTCTATGCATTTGATGTTATTCGTCAACTTATTGAAACATTTGATGGACATATAATATGGACCCTTTTCTGATAATGTTAGTCTATGCCTTGGAAAGTCAAAGTTTAGAGTACGAGTGTTATAGTCGTGACATAGGGAATGCCTGTCAAAAAAAGGCTTTGTTGTTAAACAAAAACATTATGCATTCAAATATGTATAAACCATATACTGTCATTAATCTATTAGCCTTAAATAAATGTTTACAGGATTGATTGTATTTCATTTTGTATATTAATTGAATGGCCCTTTTCTGACATAGAAATTTTTTTCTAAAACCTTCAACGTTTGAACAGCCGCCCCTGAATATTATCCCGTACTTAAGAACTGATTCAACAATTTGCATAATAAACTATCCTGAGAGTAGTTTCATTCATATATTTACTTATAGTTCTTACAGCGTATAATATTTTATTTAGTTGTATCGCGAAATTGTTTATATGTTGTGACCAATCCAAAAATTCATCAATTCACAGTCCAAGGAAATTGGTCTTACTAGCAGTAGGAATCTGTTGTCCATTGAGGAATATTGTCACAAGCTGGGTGACTTGGGGGGCTATAGAAACTCAGATGGTAGTTAAATTAATATATTAATAAAGCAATTACAAGGGGACATATGTAACACATGATAAAATCATTAGAACGGCTAAGACATAATAAACATGATTAAAACGACATAATAAAACAAGGGGTTTGTATGGGTACAGGGGAGGTGCTTACCATTGGGGCTTCATAGTGCAGGGCGATGCTCGACGGATTGTCTGCATGCCTTCGAATCGATCAGGCCGATATTTATACTATAAAGTGTATCGCTGATTTGGCATTCTAGGTTCTAGCTCCTATGCTCCCGAGTGAGACGGCAACCGACGGCCGCACGGCTTACGTTGGACTCGGGGGCACGGAACTCGCCGTGCAATGACTGCAATGGGATATCGACCGGATACGAAATGATAGCTTTGCATTAAGATTTACTACTTATTAGAAATAATATTTTAAAGTTAATATTGAATTATTATGGAATTATTGACAATATGTTTTCTGGTTTACTCGCTTTCACTTGTTTTGTATTAAAAACAACGATTTTAGTTTTTTCTTTATTTAAGATGAGCTTGTTACTATTGAACCACCTATTAGCAGAATAGAAAAGATCCGCCCCCTTCTCCAAGATATCCGAGTTTGTTAATCCCTTCCAATAAGAGGTTTGTGTCATCAGCATAGTTGACAATGCTATATTCAGAATTATTTATTATGTTATTTAAATCGTTTAAATAAATGATGGACAATAGAGGTCCTGCGATACTTCCTTGTGGGATGCCTATGCTGTTACTCTCTACAATATTTGAGTTAAATACTGTGTCATTCTTTTGTATTAAAACACTTTGCTTGCGATTCGTGAGATAAGATTTCACAAGTTGCGATGCATTCCCTCTAATTCCATACCTATTCAATTTTACTAAGAGAAAGTCAATGTTTAAGGAGTCATATGCTTCAGACAGATCCAAAAACATGTTTTCCATCGAATTCAATATAAGCCTTGTGAACTGAAAGATCGCTGTTTGTCTTGACCTCCCTTTGATGTATCCATGTTGAGTACTATTAAAAATATTGCACATTCTTTCAAGCGTGCACACATTATTTTTATATATTATATATATATTTTTTATATATTCATATTTTTCCAATAATTCAATATCCCCTTTTTTATATAACGGTTTTATAAGTGCCAGTTTTAACTGATTAGGGAAAATGTCATACTTAAAGCTGTTGTTTATAATATAACAGAGAATATCTTTTACATTAAAAACGCATTTTTTAATAATATTAGTTGGAATTTCGTCATCGCCACTGCTAAATTTGTTTTTTAGAACTTTACTTAACTCAACTATTTCATCTGGTGTAACAGGACGTAAGAACATTGATTTGTTATTTTCGACACCCTCGAATGAAAACTCAACATCTGGAAGCGCTTTTAACATGTCTGGTATTATGTTTAATAGATAATTATTGTACTGGTCTGCAATAACTGATGGTTCACCTGTAATATTACAAGTTGAACTGTCTGCTTTTCCTGTTATCTCGTTGCATATTGACCACATACATATTTTAGTTTTGTTATCAGAGCTTCTTATTTTTGATTCATATATTTCTGCTCGTGCGTTTTGTAATAATTTGTTATACTCTTTTTTTTGTTGTTTTGTAACTATCTTTATACATTTCATTATTTCTCGACAGTACTAGCAGTAAATTTAATCTATCCTTACATTTAATGATATTTTCGTCTTTGTATTTGTTTACTTTGACTTTATTAATTTTTTTTACTGTCTTAATATCTGCAGAAAGCATCTTAAAAACGCATCCCATTGTCCATCAACATCAGATCCATCTAAAGACAACACCTCTGTCCACAATTGATCCTTGATACACCTCAAGAAAACAGACGTACCTATTCTCTTCGTTGAGAAACCTTTTACGAATGAGAACTAATTGTTTAACATTTTGCACTGTAAGTGTAAGCTCTTGAGCTGTATAATCGGAAATGGTGGTGTTTATGTTTCTAGTTTGAAAGCCATGTTCTAAATTAACAAAGATATTATCTATAGCTATAGCACTTCGTGATACTGGTGTAATTCTTGTAAAGTCTGACTCCGTCAGTGTAAGATTAAATGACATTAAGGATATTATTTTGTTTTTGGTATCATTTTCTTTTTTCATGTCTATATTAAAATCTCCTGCTATTATTATTGTTTTGCTTTCTGCTATAATAACTGACAAAAGCCGTTCCATCCTATCAAGAAACAATGGTGTATTACCGTTTGGTGGACGATATGTGCAGACAACGATTACCTGTGTATTTCCGATCAAACACTCTACTGCGGCACATTCTAATTCACCTGTTACAGAGAAGTTTGTTATTGTTTTTATATGTTTAAAAGTTATTAAATTATGCACATATACTGCTACTCCTCCGCATGTTTCCCTTCGTCGCAACAAAAATAAGCTGCAAGATTAAAACCACGGATTGGCAGTACCCTTTTAGCTGGTCCTCAGATTTCCAATATTCGCTGATACACAATAACCTACATTTTACACTTTCTGATAACAGAACTTCAAGTCCATCTACGCTATTGCCTAGTGACTGGACATTTTGATGAATAAGACTCACTTTCCTGGAGTTGCATTGTGGTCACTTGTTCCTCCTGAGTATTGAAAGATGCTCTGAATTGATCACTTCTCATAAAAAATCCCGCCCTCTTTGTACTTATTGTAAATTTTGAAATTGAAACGTTTTATGCCTACATTTGCCGGCCAGAATTCTGTCTGATAAAGTTCGTCCTTTCTTACGAAAGGAAATGTAATCACAAAACTTTTGTTGTCGCCTTTTTTGTTAGGGTATGAACTTTGAACATTCTCTAACTTCTACCACTTCGTTTTCAAAAACCTGTTTTTTTGCGAATATAGTTTGTTATTATTTCCTGAGTCACATGTGGTTTCACTCTATTGACATATATCCAGGCCGCGAATTTACATAGTATACCATGTGGAGAGCATCGGGTCTGGCAGCCCCGCCTCCAAGCTTAGTTCGCAAGTGAAGATGTCTCGATGTCTGTAATGTGGTATAGAATGTAATCAGGAAATGCGCGCAGTGCGGTATAGTTCGTAGTCTCGTTATAGGCGAGTAATCAGCCACCTCAATTCGATGTGTTTGGTGGAAAATAAACTAGAGATGTTCGTATAAATATTGAACACATTACAACTAATTACTTTACTTTAAGAAAATTAAAACTGAATTGGATAATTTGATTAGTCAGGGGGATAATTCAAAGACTATCAAGTTTACCTATAAACAATAAACCTACTATTGTAAATAAAATGAATAATGTTAAAAACAATAAAAAAAAACAATAGAATCCCCTGATATATTATATAACATTGATATACTTTATTTTAATGCCCAAAGTTTGCTCAATAAAATAGATCAGGTCATAATAAGTGTACTATGTTACAATCCTAAAATAGTGTTAGTTAGTGAGGCTAGAATTACTGATGATATAGAAGATTCAGAAATTGCTCTGGATGGTTACAGACTGATTAGATGCAATTCTACTAGTTCGCATACAGGAGGTGTTGTTATTTATGTTAAGGATAATCTTAAGTTTTCTAGGAGTAAAAGTTGTATTGTTGAGGGAAATTTCTATTGTAAGTTTGTTACTGTATTGATTGGTTCATATAAATGGTCAGATGGATGTATATATCGATCACCATCAGGGTCTGATGCCATGTTTTTGGATAACCTTTCAGATATATTTGATAGGTTTTTTAGTGCTGATAAGCGATGTGTATTGGTCGGGGACTTCAATTTTGACCTGTGTAGGGACAGCTTTTATACTCGCAAAATGAAAGCATTGTTTCTCCAATATGGAGTTGCTCAATTGATTACTCAACCAACGCGTGTTACGGTGGATAGTGAGACTTTAATTGACTATGTGCTTGTTAATAATGACTTTGCAGGGGCAGCTGTACATCCTACACCTAAAGTAAGTGATCACTCAATAATTTCTGTATGTCTTGGAAGGCAAAGTAAAAATGAAGGTATAAGAATCAGGATGTACAGAGACCTATGTGAGGTTAATTTGGATAGGATTGCATTAGATTTAATTTCTTGTGATTGGAATTTGGGCTCAAGTGATGTTAATGTCATTTATGATGAGTTTTTCACTAAGTGCCAGGAAGTGATTGATAGGGCTGCAACATTACAGGTCGGCCGGATTCATAGTAGTTTACCATGGTTTGAAGATGACATTGCTTTAAAGATTAAGGAACGGGACAAATTGTATAAAAAGTTCCAGAAGTCTGTAGATAATGAAAGAAATGAAAAATGGGCTGCCTTTAAGAGACTTCGAAATGAAGTTGTCAATCTGCTAAAGTTAAAAAAGGAAAAATATTTTTATGAAAAAATCGATAAATACAGAGGTAATCCTAAGCTTGTGTGGAAAACTTTGAAGAAAGTTATTGATATTAAGTACAAGACATTTCCAAACTGTATTAAGTTTGAGTTCCAAGGACGAATAGAGATGAGTCATGATCTCTTACAAATTGTCAATAATTTTAACAGATACTTGTTGCTAGTATTGAGGGTATAGTTGACAGTATTGGTCAGTCTACATGTCTGAATTTTGTGAATTGTAATTTGTATCCTGGTTTTTCAAGTTTCAAACCATTGTCTCTAGATGATCTGCGGGGTATTATACTGTCTTTAGATAATAGATGTAGTGCTCATGATGTCCTTAATTCAAAAATGTTAAACCATGTATTTCAAACATGTGGTCACGTTTTGCTTAATCTTGTGAATACCTCGCTTAAAACATCAAAATTTCCGGAACCTTTGAAAACGAGTAACGTAGTTCCTATCCCTAAGGTTGGGGGCACAGTTGAAGCAAGTGAATTTAGGCCAGTTAATACTTTACCATCAATTGAAAAAGTGATTGAAATGGCCGTTTATAGTCAAATTCTTGAACACGTAGAAAACAATGAAATTCTGATTGTTAACCAATCTGGATTTCGTAAGAAATATTCATGTGAAGCAGCACTTCAATTATCCTTGTGTACTTTTAAGAGGGAATTGAGTAATAAGAAGTATATAGTGGTCATTTTCTTGGATCTGAGGAGAGCATTCGAGACTCTAAATAGGTGCATATTGTTGGATAAGCTACGGGGATATGGTTTGTCTGGGGATGTTCTTAGCTAGTTCATGGATTATCTTAATAATAGAAAACAGCGAGTAAGATTACAAGACATTGAATCCGATGAAATTGATATAAATTTAGGGGTGCCCCAAGGGAGTGTGCTGGGACCTCTTCTGTTCATCTTATACTTGAATGATATAAAGTTGTTTATTGATTGTGATTTCATCAATTTGTTTGCAGATGACACACTGTTGGCTTGTTACGATGTTGATTTGAATGCGGCAGTGCAATTATATAATTATATAATATCCAAAAATTTATCTATGAATTCTAAAATCACAGTTTTCCAATCAATAATTCAGCCACATTTTGATTATTGTGCTTCAGTGAGTTATATGTTTAATTCCAATCAAATTATTGGACAGCTACAAAAACTGCAGAACCGTGGAATGCGAATAATACTAAAGATTGGCAGATGTGCGCCAGTGGCAGTCATGCTTGATGTTCTAAAGTGGCTGCCAGTAAACAAAAGGTTATAAAGCGGGGACGCATTTAAAAGATACTTGCGGTCTGAGGAGCAAAGGGGGCCTGTGGGAGGAGTTCAAATCTCATAGACAAGGAGAGAACGTGTGGATAGCATACGATGGTAGGCATCGGGGCGGATCCTGGGCATGCAGCGTTGCCACGCACTCGCAGAATGACTCAGATGCAACGCTGGTTACACCGCATATTTTTAAGAGCGCTATAAAATAAACCCCTCATCTGGCATCGCAGCAAATATAGGAGTTCGTTAATATCCAATAGACTTTCAGAGAGGAAGGGGGCCTGCATTCTTCGCATTCCTGCAAAGTATCACCTTATTACGGCTCAGCTTTACTACCTAACAATGGTTTTCATCTTTAAGATATTGCACAACTTGGCCCCTCCTTACTTTCAGGATTTTATAAGTCTAAACAGATTATTGTGCTTCAGTGAGTTATATGTTTAATTCCAATCAAATTATTGGACAGCTACAAAAACTGCAGAACCGTGGAATGCGAATAATACTAAAGATTGGCAGATGTGCGCCAGTGGCAGTCATGCTTGATGTTCTAAAGTGGCTGCCAGTAAACAAAAGGTTATAAAGCGGGGACGCATTTAAAAGATACTTGCGGTCTGAGGAGCAAAGGGGGCCTGTGGGAGGAGTTCGAATCTCATAGACAAGGAGAGAACGTGTGGATAGCATACGATGGTAGGCATCGGGGCGGATCCTGGGCATGCAGCGTTGTCACGCACTCGCAGAATGACTCAGATGCAACGCCGGTTACACCGCATATTTTTAAGAGCGCTATAAAATAAACCCCTCATCTGGCATCGCAGCAAATATAGGAGTTCGTTAATATCCAATAGACTTTCAGAGAGGAAGGGGGCCTGCATTCTTCGCATTCCTGCCAAGTATCACCTTATTACGGCTCAGCTTTACTACCTAACAATGGTTTTCATCTTTAAGATATTGCACAACTTGGCCCCTCCTTACTTTCAGGATTTTATAAGTCTAAACATTGACATTCACAATTATTCCACAAGAAGAAACTGCGACTTTCACATCGATAGACTTGGTAATAGAAATTCAATGAACTCGCTCTTTTTCAAGGGATTCGGGGACTTCAATATGTTGTCGGATGAGATTAAGAGATCGACCTCGCTTAGAATTTTTAGGAAAAGATTATTAGATGATATTAAAACCAATTAGTAAACTAATGCCTTGTATTTGTGCTTTCTTATAATTATTAGTAAGGTATGTTTTTCTGGTGGTTGTGTATCGCATTCAAATTGTTTTGTTAAATATTTGTATATGTGTTGTTATGACGGTTGTTGGCTCCCTGCTAAGTAAGTTAACTGTAAGTCAATCATTTGTATATTAGGGTTTCCTATTTAAATAAAATAAAGGTTCTTTCTTTCAACCTAACCACAAACTTGTATTTGAGCATTCAGACCATTTTTCAAATAACTGTCACGTAGGATAGTGGCTTAAGTATTTTTTGTTTTGATGTTGATTTGTACATTGTAGCCTTTCTTCCTGTTCCGCAAATTAGAAATGCCCCTTTTCCGTGCTTTTTTGTTAAAGTCGTTATGCTGACTAAGAAAATTTTGCGAAACGCCAACTTTTTTAAATTCGGAAACGTTCTTCTAACTATCCAATTTGTACAAGTCTCGGTACTAAACTTTTCTATGAAACTCTTAACTTTTTCTGCAAAATCACTCCACATCATTTTGCATCTAATTAGAGCCTTATATTCAGATCTTGATGGTTTGTCTATAATCTGCAACAAGAAGTGAATGCAAAAACAAGAGGACGATACACAGACAAAGAAACAAGAGTACTAAGAAACTAAGAATGCTTACGTCACGAATAAAATTTGAACAGCTTGCCCCCACTCCGCCGTTCGCCGTTCAACTACAAACTATACCGCATTTTACGCATTACTACCATTCTATACCGCGTTAGGGACTCGCTAAACAGCCAGCTCGACCCTACTCCGCCGTTCGCCTTTCGACTACAAACTATACCGCATTTGAAGCATGTACTACCATTCTATACCGTGTTAGGGACATGTATGCTTTTCATCTGAAATGGAGGCGGGGCTTCCAGACCCGATGCTCTCCACATGGTATACTACGTAAATTCGCATCCAGGCCTTAAGATCCACACCTGTGAATCCACTTTCTTCCTCTTCTTTGTTGACAGCTGCTGTACCAACCCTCCTTGTAAATTGTTTATTTCTTTGTGACTTCACCAGCGTGAAGTCCTCCTCTTCTATTGTACCATCTTGTTGATTATTTTGTAAATGTATCACTTTGTTCATTATTCTTTTTTGCGTCTCTATCATCTTATTTTCTTGTTTTTCTTCCTGATTATCTAGTTTTGCTTCATTATCCTCTTTATTGTTTATGTCGGGCCACCGTATGCCTTCATTCTTATTTATGGTTTCTTGTCCTTGGCTGTTTTTATTTGGTAGTTTTTTACGAGTCAAAATGTGAGATTTTTTCTTCAAGTAATTTATTATTTTTAACCAAAAGTTCGCTATTTTCATTTAATAGTTGGTTATTATCCTCCAATAATTTGTACTTATCTTCAATTTGCTTGATGATGTTTTTCAACATCTGGTTTTCAGACTGTAGCTTTTCCATGTTTATGTTTATGCTTTGTGCTTCTCCAACTGTCACTTGTTTATTGCAGCATTTTATTCTTATATCTCCCTTTACTCTCGGGAAATTAGCGAAATCTCTTTCAAAACGTGATTTGTGGAATATGTTCCCACAGTCAACACATACTAATGCTACACTATTTTTGTTTTTTCAGCATTTAAATGCTTTTTTGTCAGCATGATCTGCATCAACTTCTGTACCGTCGGCCATCTTGGCAAAATATGGTCCCGAAACCTTAAAAGTCGCGAATTATTTTACGTCATGAACACGCCACTATTGAACAGCCAACCGGGCCGACATGACGCAAGCCGCGAAGCAGTTAGGAGGGAAATTCTTTAGTATTATTACAATTCTAGGTCAAGACGCCCGTGACACTGTCACCTGTGACCTTACCCGTTAGTGTAATACAGTTCTGTGTATATTTAATTTTTAATTAATAGGTACATAAAATTGTGGAATTAGTACAATTTTTAGGTTTTAAACTGAAATAAGAATACTTATTTGTATTAATTAGTCATACATTTATAAATTACTTGGAGATGGAGCTACTTTAGTTGTGTGACTTGTGTGTTGTGTTTTTCTAAGTAACCTCAGTTTTAGTTTGTTAGTTTGTGTTTTTTTTGTAGGCAGGTACTACCCACATTTAAGTAAAAGTTTTTAATTTTATAAACTTTTTCTTGCAAAATTTGTTGTAAAGCAACATTATCTTGATTTTGGGAAAAGGTATTCGGGACTTTGGTCCCAAATACCTTTTCGGTCCCGGGATTTGGGAACCCTAAACAGGGTATACCTATATAATAATATGCCTTTTCTTATGCCATATTTTGCATCTAGACGTGTCTACCTCAAAATGCGGGGTTTCAAAGCTGAGTTAAAAAAGAATTTAATTAATAACTGTGTTTTTTTTTGTATATGTAGAGGGTTGAAATTTGGCAGAGATTTGTTTGTTATAAAAATACATTTTTTGTGTAATTTTAGTCAAAAAATCAAAGAACAAAATTAACCCTGATTCTAAAGAATGATTCGCTTACCTACACCATAGGAGGATCTCCAAAACTATAAAGCCGAAACAAAAACCATAAAGCCTACAAATTTGAAATTTGTCATATAGATTTCTTACAAGACATGTGCGCGAGAAATGTGGAGACTTCAGATTTGATCTAGTACGTTCCATACGATATGTCTAGTAAAGGATTTTCTAAAATTCAACCTCTAAGGGTGTGAAGTGGGGGTTCAAATGTGAATTTCCATGAGTGCAAAGTTGCGGGTATCAGCTTAGTTCTCAATAAAATGCAAATCAAGTGAATCGTATTTTAGACCGCCAGACAGTGACAGATTTTCCTTACTGATTTTCTCATTTATGCCTTGGAGAGGGTTGAAAGGTATATCGATGCTGAGTCGGAAAATAGCAATTTTAAGTTTGGCTCCCGGGGAAAACATATGGAAAATTCGATTTTTCAAAACAAAAAAAAAAGGTACTAATTCTCACTTATGCCATGTTCACCGTATGATTTCTTATACTATTCCGACCTCGAAAATCCAAAGGCATAAGTGTCGCGTGTGGAAAAAAGGTTGAATTAAGGGTTTGGCAGATCACACAAAAAATGACTTGGTTTACTGACTCCGTCAGTTATGCCGTTCGAAATGGTGAAAACTTATATCCTCACTAGCCCAAAAATTGATTGGCAGACGTGACACGTGGGGAAAAATGCACTTTTAGATCGGAAAATAAGTCGGAATTTTTTTTTTTCGTCAACTGATTTTGTCAGGTATAAAATGAATTGCAATAAAACTTTCTATAGTTTCAGAGGCATAAGTGCAGAAATCAGTTGACGAAAAAAAAATTTTCCGACATCTTTCGACCCAAAAGTGCATATATCCCCACGCGTCACTTCTGCCAATCAATTTTTGGGCTAGTGAGGATATAAGTTTTCACCATTTCGAATGGCATAACTGACGGAGTCAGTAAACCAAGTCATTTTTTGTGTGATCTGCCAAACCCTTAATACAACCCTTTTTCCACACGCCACACTTATGCCTTTGGGTTTTCGAGGTCGGAATAGTATAAGAAATCATACGGTAATCATGGCATAAATGAGAATTAGTACCTTTTCTTCTGTTTTGAAAAATCGAATTTTCCATATGTTTTCCCCGGGGGCCAAACTTAAAATTACTATTTTCCGACTCAGCATCGATTTACCTTTCAACCCTCTCCAAGGCATAAATGAGAAAATCAGTAAGGAAAATCTGTCACTGTCTGACGGTCTATTTGGAATTATTATGTTATCTGGAAATAGCCTAAACAAGAGTGATGATTATTTGGGATTCTAGATCACATAATAATTCCAAATACGCTTCACATGATTTGCATTTTATTAAGAACTAAGCTGAGGCCTGCAACTTTGCCTTCATGGAAATTCACATTTTGAACCCCCACTTTAGAGGTTGAATTTTGAAAAATCCTTTACTAGCAGATACCCACGTTTTGTATGGAATGTATTATTAATTTGAAGTTTTTAAGCTTATAGTCCATGAGATTAGTCTGAACATTTCGCATGTTTACGTTGTGTAAGGAATCTATGTGAGAAATTTCAAATTTGTAGGCTTTGTGATTAATGAGATCCCCCTCCCCATTTCACCCCCTTAAGGGTTGAAGGTTAAGTTAAGGAACCTCCTACCAAGCTTCAAGTTTGTTTAGGATTTATAGTTTTGGAGATCCTTCTCTGGTGTAAGTAAATCATTCTTTCACAAAAATGTATTTTTATAACAAACAAATCTCTGCCAAATTTCAACCCTCTGCCAGTTATTATTAATTTTTTTAGATCAACTTTGAAACCTCTTATTTTGAGGTAGAGACTAGATAAAAAATGGCATAAGAAAAGGCATATTGTTATAGCCTAAAGAATCTGTGGTCATGGGATAGACCCATACTTTTGCATAACACCCTGTTAGATTATTTCCAACTTTAAATTCGGAATTATACTATTTCCTACTTTAAAGTTGGAATTAAAAAAAAATTGTGGCTCTTCTAGCTTCCGTAGATGTATATACAGGGTGGTCATAAATGGAGTTTATGCCTTCAAGGAATTAACAAAATCACAATAAAAACATCTCAAAAATAATACTGAGGTACCATTAAGAAACTTCACTGGAAAATTATATTATACCTAAAGGCTGATCTAAAAAAATTTCAAAAAAGTATAAATGTATTTTTATGGTTAATAATAATTAGAAACAAAATTATTGTGGCATTATAGTTTTTAAGAAAAATGATAGTAGGGATTTGTCGAAAATCTGGTTAGGTACAAGGTTCAGTAGTCATTTAAATCCTAAATCCAGAAATTTTTATTTCAATTTTAAAATATACGGGGTGAGTTTTTTTCGATCTCGGAAACTAGCAGAGCTAGAACAACAGTTAAATGGGGAAAGAATTGCAGTTTTAAATGCTCAATCTAATGCCCTTTTTGGATTTTTAAAAAAGTTCATGGCTCACTAGATATTTTGAAAAGAGAGATTTTTTGCTATTTCATCAGATCTCTGTAGCTCGGTTATTTCTGATTATACAAAAAAACTGTAGAGGCAAAAATTGTAGATAATTTTGGGCTTAATAAGATAATCTTATCCAATTTTTTATGTTGTTTGTGATTTTTTAGATATGACATAAACTTGTGTTTTTTTAAATGTAAATCATAGTTGCCTGTGGCCTTATCAAATCGGCCATTTTTTGAGCTTTCCAAAAATATAATACTCGGCATAGTTATTATAAAAAATAAAATGGCTATGGCTAATTTTCTTATTTTTTTTTTAATTTTCACATAGTCAGCCATGGAATATTTTCATTATTACGTTCTATTTTATAATAAGACATACTTCAAACTTTCTAATATTTTATAAACATATAAATATGTGTCGAAGAACCATGTGGCGCCTTCTGTTGGTGAACTTTAAAATCAGAGCTTAACATCAGCAGAAAACTGTATGAATTCTAGCCTTTCAACATCAGCTATTGCTAGTGGTCAACAGGTGTCTTAATTCCACTTTTAACATTATTATTAACTATTCTGAATTGAAGCTAAGCAATACGCCACCTGGTGGCCAAATGTAGAACTAGTCTCGATGAAATTCGTTTTTTCCTGTCCCATGTGTTTACATTTGCCAGCCGTGAATTTCACCATTTTTATCACATTTTTATTGTTATTTTTTTTGTTGAGCTGTGTTACATCTTTGTTTATTGTTATTAAATTCAATATCTATGTGATAGGACGTTGGTTTTTCCTGGATAGTACAAAGAAGACCAAGCTAAGGAACATGGCTTCTAACAATGCAGTGCAATTTCTGGGCCAAAAAGAACATTGAGAGAAAGTTATGTTATATGCGTTTCCTAGGAAAAGCACAGGAAAAGTTTATGTTGAGACTTGAGGCTAATAATGTGATAAGAGAGTTAACTCAGGCAGATTTTTTCTAAAAACAAAGAACACAACAGCTACAAAACAAACAAGTAGCAGTACCTATTCATTTTTCAATGGACATGGCTCGATATAATGCCTTCTTTTCTTGGAAACCTTATACACCTGTGACCTGGTCAATAATAGTATAGCGCTATTTTCGTTCACGTCCTATTTTTCCCTTTAGTGTACTCACCGGGGGGCTCCCTTATAGCCTCTTTTATTTAAGAAAGAAAAAATTGGACTTTTCGGTGAAACGGTTTGCTCAGGCGCCACCTTTTTTTGAGCGGTGCGCTCTGCTATGCCCGGGATAGCATTCGTCAGAGAAAATAAATTCCAGAGGTCAGTGGTGCGTCGGGGTAGGGTACAAATAAGGAAGATTTGGCAAGTTTTAACACGGTTTATTAAAGGTCAAATGTTCGTTTAACAATAGCAATTATTGGATAATATTTGTTTAACAATATCAAGTTATTGCCACGGCCGGTCCAGAGAGATCCACGTAAGTATCTGGAAAAAGAAACGTGCAGGTTAAGGCTCTATCGCGGAAATTCTGTTCATTATTGACACGGTTTTGTCTACAGGCGGTAAGCAAGCTCAAAACTATTCAGGACAACTAATAGAAAATACGGCAAACTTAATAAGACGTGGGAAGAGTCATACACACCCAGTTCAAGCGATACTATTCGGCTAAGCTTGGTGCAAACTGTGTTTTAGGAATAAAAAATAACTTTCCAGTGTTGGTGGTGGATGGTAACTCACGCCGCCAACACGGTACCAAGCCTAGCTTCAGTTAACCTTGATCTGGGGGTGCACTGAACCGGTGTCGGCTGGGGATAGTGGACTCACACCAGCAACACGGTTCGGGACAGTTTCTAAATCTAACCTAATAATGCTCACCAGGAAATATGCCGGAAATCAGAGAGGCTCCTAGGCAGCCGCAGCGTATTTATCGGCCTGGGTGGCCCCCTCTCTTCGTGAGTGCGCTGGCCGCCCATTGGTCGGGGCAGTGGCAAGGCCTCAGGTGATCGTCCCCACTCTTCTGGTACCCAAAACGGCTGCCGGGGGCTAGAGTGGCCATTAGGGGTGGTTGCACCCCCCACAGGGCTCGGACGGTGGTCTCTCTGGATCGGGCGTGTCCGGGTATATACCCGGATTGCCCAAAAAGAACGGCGGCTCTAGCTGTAATTTGAATTAATATCCCGGTTCTACCCCTAGCCGGTATCCCTCATCCCTTATGGTAACATAAACAATTCTTTACAAGCGGCGGAAAGCCGGAAACTAATCAAAACCAGGATTTAATTAAATGCAATTAAAATCGATCGAATGTCGGCCTACTATGTCGAAAAAGTCATCGGTGTGAACATAAAAGTACTACGGCGGACAGCCGGCCGCTAAAAATAGCGCGGCGAGGAATTAAGTGGGTGTTAAAAATAAAAATGAAAACGGGAAATTAGTAGCTTCGTTACAATAGTATTACAAAAGCCGAAATATGCTTGCATTGCCCTCCAGCTCCTGCCTTGCATAAACAATGCATTTTTGCTGACTTTTAGCAGTGCAAATCTTTAAGGCGCTAATTATCTGATGGAAATCTGACTGCAAAGCACTTGTTTGCAGGCAATAGGCAAGAGTTTAATAAAAGTAGGTATCCCATTCGTTTATGCCATGCAAAATAATGTGGACTGCAGCAAACACTTTGTCCGTCTTTCTCCCTTTAAACCACTGACCTAGAGTTAATACTGGTAGATAATATTGCCACAATCTACAAGGCTAAGGGTTATCCGAGCCATTTTTGTTCTAAAAATTCTCGAAGACAGGAAGAATTACGAAAATTGAGTACACACCTGCCCTAGAAACAACCTATAACCACTGTTAACAAATGTAGCGTATTTGAGTGAGAGATGAGTGGAGAAAATTTCAAAGAAATTGAGAGAATGTTTTTCCCGAGATTTCGTGGAATGTGCGAGCTCAGTAAGATCTGGTTACTTACCCAGTTTGCTGTTCTCTTTTCTGTGGCCACATTCCGCCCTTTTTTTGGATGAGAAATCTGGGTTCAAACCGACAGATGAGTAGACAATGATTTCACGGCGCGCGCCCGTATACGACTGAACTCTTCACACCAGGTATTCGAGCAACCGTACTCTTACTGATAAAAAACGCGAAAAAGAAACAACAAAAAAAAAGAAAGAATTGATAAATTTAGAGAAGCTATTCTCGTTTAATCATACACCAAGAAAATCGCAAATCTTAAAATATTTAAAAAAAGGAGATTAATAATTTCAACTACCTAATAATTAATCACTAGATTCCCCAATAATGAACATACCGCCCACCAAAATGAATATTTTTTAAAGAGTACTAACCTAGAAAATTAAAAGAAATTCAACTTAGCATTAAAAATAGATACCTATGTAGCAAGCTATGTATTCAACTATCTATTCGAGAGGTAATGGGCAGACTTTCGCCACAGGTCTGCGCAGAATCCCTCTAGCAGTTCGCACGGTTACAACACGGCAAATACCATCAGCTCCCGGATGACAGGCTGTTATTCGAGCAATCGGCCATTTTAAAGGCGGATTCATTTCACATTTAATCAAAACGAGAGCGCCAACCTTTATGTTATCCGCATTATCAGTCCATTTGGTACGTTGGTTCAAAGTATGAAGGTACTCTACGTGCCACCTTTTCCAAAAATCTTGATGGATTCTCCGTAGAAGTTGCCAACGATTTAATCTGTTGATTGGGACATCACTGAGATCAGTTTCAGGCAGGCATGAGAGTGGAGCAAGGGTGAGGAAATGTCCAGGAGAGAGAGTAGAAAGGTCATTCGGGTCTGAACTAAGTGGGCAGAGAGGTCTAGAATTCAGAATGGCCTCTACTTGCACCAATACAGTATACAGTTCCTCATATGTTAATACTTGATTGCCGACCACTCGTTGTAAGTGTGACTTCACCGATTTGACCCCAGCCTCCCAAAGCCCCCCAAAATGAGGAGAAGACGGAGGGTTGAGTGACCATTTTATTCTATCTTCAGCGCAAGCATTTTGCATACACTGATCAAATTCAGCTCAAGCGCCTACAAAGTTAGTTCCTTGATCAGAAAAAATTAGGTTACATTTGCCATGCCTGGCTATAAATCTTCGAAGTGCTGCGAGGAAGCAATCAGTGGAAAGATCAGTAGCCAATTCTAAATGGAGCGCCTTTGTGGCAAAACACACAAACAAGCACAAATAAGCCTTTTGTGATCTAACCCCTCTATGCTTACCAAGGGTGATGAGAAACGGTCCGGCATAATCAACGCCGACTGTCTGAAATGGTTTAACTTGGTGAATGCGGTGCGAAGGCAAATCAGCCATTAATGGAGAAAGGCAGCGGGGAGAGACTCGAAAACATTTTATGCATTTCGATAAAACCTGCCGAATTGCTCGTCGAGGTGAGAGTATCCAAAACGTTTGAAAAAGAAGGTATTGGAGAGTTTGCAAACCAACATGCAAGTACTTTAAGTGAGCCTGTTCAATAATGAGGTAAGTAAGTCTATGATTGCGAGGTAGTAACGCTGGATGTTTTTGTGAGAATGTTAAATCCGAATGGGCAAGACGACCCCCTACTCTAAGAATGCCTTCTTTGTCGATAAAGGGTGTTAATTTTCTCAGAGATTTAGAAATTCGACGATTAGCCCGTAAACTAGCCATTTCGTTCTGAAAGGAGTCATGTTGAGCCCTCTTCACCAAAATAAACAAAGCAGTTTTAAGCTCTTGTTCGGAGAAAGGTCTATTAGAACGATCACTGGGATTTTTTAAGTTATCAATAAATCTGAGGACATAAGCAAAAATCCGTTGGATCTTGGAGAGAGACGAGAACCGAGAAAGTAAGGAATCAACTGCTTCTAAGGAAACAAAAATCGAGAAAGAGAAGACTTGTTCTTCCCTTTTGAGAGACGATTGACAATCATCAGAGAGAGATAGAGAGGAGGTCTTATACGTGGGCCACTCGTCCTAAGGAAGCGAAAGCCAAGGAGGACCCGCCCACCATGACTTATGGTCCACAAGATCTCTAGGAAGGAGACCTCTTGATCCACAGTCTGCAGGATTTTGAGACGATTGCACGTAGCGCCAACATGATGGAGCGATTGAACGTGGCTAATACGGTTGGCCACAAAGGTTTTCCATCTGTGAGGAGATGAGGTTAGCCATGAAATGACTACTCTGGATTCTGTCCAGCCAAAGATTTCTTTTATAGAAAGTGTGTTTGTCAATGTCGACAAAACGAACCCTACAATATCAGACAGCAAAACCGCTGCACAAAGTTCTAGCCGAGGCAAGGAGAGATGCTTTAAAGGAGAAACCTTTGATTTTGCACAGACGAAGGAGACGGTAAATGTCGAATTATGGTGCAAAGCCCGAAGATAAACGACGGCTGCATACCCTTTCTCTGAGGCGTCACAAAAGGCATGCAATTCATGATCTACCACGCTGTTTTCAACCATGTGTCTAGGAATCTTTAATTCGACAAGATGATGAAGCTCGGCTTTATATTGATTCCAAACATCAATAACCTCAATTGGAGGAGTTTCATCCCACGTCAATCTTAATGTCCACAAATACTGAATTAATCGTTTAGCAAGTTAGTGGGGCGAGAAATCCCAAGGGATCAAAAATGCGAGCCAATTCCGAGAGAATAGTTCGCTTACTGCAGGTTCTATCCAGAGGAGCCACTTTGTACGAAAATATATCTTGGGAAGGAGACCACTGCAATCCAAGGATTTTTATGACCGCATCCTTTTCAAAATCAAAATTATAATGCACATCTTGACAATGTCCTTGGTCAAGATGCGAGATGAGCTGCTGACTGTTGCTTGCCCATTTTCGTAAAATAAAACCTGCTGAAGCACATAATTCGATGAGCTCGATTTGTAAGCGTTTTGCTTCTTGAAGTGAAGAAGCACCTGTTACCACGTCATCAACAAATATATCAGAATCGAGAGCTTGAGCGGCCAATGGAAATTTTGAACGACCTTCAATTGAAAGTTGAAGTATAGTGCGAAGAGCCAAATATGGTGACGATGATACTCCGAAGGTGACAGTTTTGAGGGCAAAATCTTCAATAGGGCCATTTGGAGAAATCCTCCATAGTATGCGCTGATAGTCTTGATCCTGTGAATTTATGAATATCTGACGATACATCTGTTTGATGTCCGCGGTGAGGACATACCTATGGAGTCGAAAATTGAGCAGAATTATTTAAGGAATTTCCATTCACGTCTCGACACGACGCATCAAAAACCACTCGTACCTTTGTGGTGGTACTGTCAGGTTTCAAAACAAAGTGATGAGGGATGTAAAAGAAGTTTCCACAATCTGAGGAGGGTGCTAGGACCTTTTCCATGTGGCCATTTGCCAAATAGTCATTTATTGTGTCTGCGTAGGCTTCGCAATATTCAGATTTGCTCAATTGTCTTTCCATGGAAAGAAAACGACGTAAAGCAATGGAGCGAGAACCCGAAAAGACTGGATTTGGTTCTTTAAATGGCAGGGAAACTGAAAATCTTCCGGTTTCATCGCGACTGAATGATTATAGGAAATGATTTTCACACAAGACATCATCAGGTGACTTATGTTCGGTTTGAGGTAGTTTTTCAATTTCCCACAATCTTTTTAGATTATTTTCTAGAGACGATTCATAGTTATTTATATTGAGAAAAGCACATAGAGAAACCTTTGGAGAGTAGCCAACAGGATATGGTCTGCCCAAAATTATCCAACCAAAGATAGTTAATAGAGCCGAAGGAGCTTGGATGTCTGAAATTATTCGTCCATCCTTTAGTATAAGTGGGAAAATATCAGCTCCTATGAGTAAATCAATTGGACTAGGCGTTCCACATTCAGGATCGGCCAATTTGAGACTTGCCAAATGTGGCCATTGAGAAATATCAAAAGGAGTTGAGGGTAAATCAGAATATATAGTGGGTAAAATTGCTGCCTCAATAGGAAGTGAGTGAGTCTGGACATCACATGGATGGAGCGTACTGCAAATTTCTTTTGTTGAAGGAAAAGTTTGTCGAACAATTCCTACAACTGTTAGTTGGATTTTATAGCGTCGTAAACCAAGTTTGTTAGCACATTTTTCAGTAATGAAACTGCACTGGCTTCCAGGATCCAAAAGAGCCCTAACTTGTTTATAACCGCCATAAGCATCAGCGATTTTGACGAGAGCTGTGACATGTGACGATCGAAAATGAAGCAAGGTATGATGAGGGTCTTTACACACCCGACAGACTGATGCCGAGCTACAATTACGGACTGCATGATTATTGCAAACGCAATTTATGCAGAGACCCTTTTGATTGGCAAGATTGTAGCGTTCTTGAGGCGATTTTTCTAAAAAGGAGGCACATTTATAGATTATATGACTGTTGGACAAGCAAAATGAACAAAAGGATCTAGACCGGTTGTTTTCGTCTGTCCTAACAACAAAGGATGAACTTTGCCTTTCCCGACATGGTATGTTCCGATTTGGTTTTGGTTTGGGACCAAACGCAACCGATTTATGAGATTGAGGACATGCTAAAGCGAATGATCTTAAGGCGATGCACTGTTTCTAAAGAAACTCTCGCAATAAAACAAAGGACGGTATCTCATTAGAACTGTAAGCAAGCTCAAATCGTTTTATTGTTTCCGAGTCCAATTTAGACATCACTAAATGAAATAAAACAAAGTCCCATGAATCTACCGGTAAACTATGATTACGCAAAGCCTCTAAATTCTCATGTAATATATCCAACAAACGCCCGATTGCCCTTGGATCTTCAGATTTCAATTTTGGCAAGTCCAATATGCGATGCCAATAATGATCAGTGAGCAAACGAGGATTTTGATAGCGTTCCTTGAGTGTATCAAAGGCAATTCTATAATGATCAGCAGTCACCTTTAAAGATTTTATTAAAGAAAGGGGTTCTTTTGAAAGTGATAAAATTAAGTACTAAAACTTTTGCACCTTTGGAATAGAATCATTTAAGTCCACTAGAGAACAAAATAAATCAAAAAATGCGGGCCATTCTGAATAATCTCCATCAAATGTCGGGAGATTTATTTTTGGTAATTTTCTTTTCTTCCTTTATCTGTGTTACAAATAATTTGGAATATATCCCCTTAATAAAAAAATATTTATCGTCCACCCCCTTTTGTATTTCTTCATACTGTTCTAAGTTGGGAGCTTCAGTGAGTGAGACTAACGAAATTAGAGAGGAATTATGTTTTTTAAACTCCGAATAAATCTCTTCCAACTGGTCACATCGTATTTTGAATTCGATTTGGATGTTTGCTTTATCTGAAGCTATGACAGCATCTGACGCGGCGCCCGCAAAAGAGTATAATCATTCCATTCACTTAATCGCGTTTTGGCATAAAGTATCCACTTGTTTTATTTTAGTGGTAGTTGTCATGTTTATAGAGTTTTTCTTTTGAGTTATGAACGATAAATTGCAAGCGCTAATGTGAGACGATCCGGCGGTAAACAAACAGCCGATATCCTGTAAGTATTTTTAATGTGGGAAAAAATCCACTATACACATCAAAACAAATCCCAGCTGAACACCGAAATGCCGCAAAAAACTATTAAAGTGAACAAACACCTGCGAACTGGCTCGAGGCGCGCGAGTGCCTAAAAAAAGGGTCTAAAAATAGCGAGTTCCGAACGATAGCTTTTAAGTTGAGTTTTGATATTGATATTTAATTTTATACCTAGATAATTTTAAATACGGACAATTGTATCTTAGAAAATTAAGATTTGCGAGATGCGAGTGCGAGAATAAACGAGAATAACGGGATGATCCGGCTCTGACCAAAAATGTAGCGTATTTGAGTGAGAGATGAGTGGAGAAAATTTCAAAGAAATTGAGAGAATGTTTTTCCCGAGATTTCGTGGAATGTGCGAGCTCAGTAAGATCTGGTTACTTACCCAGTTTGCTGTTCTCTTTTCTGTGGCCACATTCCGCCCTTTTTTTGGATGAGAAATCTGGGTTCAAACCGACAGATGAGTAGACAATGATTTCACGGCGCGCGCCCGTATACGACTGAACTCTTCACACCAGGTATTCGAGCAACCGTACTCTTACTGATAAAAAACGCGAAAAAGAAACAACAAAAAAAAAAAAAGAAAGAATTGATAAATTTAGAGAAGCTATTCTCGTTTAATCATACACCAAGAAAATCGCAAATCTTAAAATATTTAAAAAAAAGGAGATTAATAATTTCAACTACCTAATAATTAATCACTAGATTCCCCAATAATGAACAACAAATATATTGTCACCAAAGTGACATCTGTGGACCAGTGACCGAATTATTCAAACCAATTTCTACCAAACAAAACAAAAATAACAAATTTAATGAGTACGAGGGACAGTCAATAAAGTAAATACGAGGATGAATCAATAAGTTAAATAATAAATAGATCAAAGTCCACCCGCCGACTCGGCAGAATCTGCGGGTATAAATACAGCTCAGTTTCCAAGCTGGGTATCAGTGGATCCCGCTTTTCAGCAGCCATTAGATCGCCAACCAGCCCCGAGGGGTCGGCTCGGACACAAGGTGCAGCGTATCAGCGAACTTGTGTTCTGACCCGACTGCGAGGGGGCTTGACGGCAGATTCCTTCGGGGGTCATGCTGGAGTGTTGGTGATCGCCGGGTTGTTGGAGATCGGTCTCTGCAAATCGCGAGCCTGTGAACCTCTGCCCTTAGGTTCCCCACGCGCCGGTCAGTCGCAGTCCCGCTGGTCCACAGTTCCGCTACGCGTCTCCCAATCCGTCAAGATGCTGTTGCAAACATTTATGTGAGTTCGGAACAATATAAGTTCGTTTCGTGTATACCTGTGTCTCTTTGGATTACGCTCCGTCGTCGGTCGCGACCCCTCCCAGTGATCCCGGCAAGCCGCGAGGGTCAGTCCAAACCCTCCGGCACACACGAAGAGTGCGGCACGGGGTAGAAGCCCCGTGTGCGAGGCACGCAGTATGACAATATACAATTATAAAATAACAACATATAAACAGTAAACACACAAAACAATTAAAAAATACAGAGGAAAATTAAATAAATTGTTAAAAATTGTCGATGGAAAATGTGAGGTTATGAAATAATGTCATCGACTTTAGTAGATAGGCTATGGGGCTTCAAGTACACTTTCTCCATGTATTTTTTATGGGGGCTAAAACGTGGTAAAAACTTGACCAAATTTCTCCAACGCGACTTCGCGAGACCCCCGACAGTGAGGGTTGCCGAACATGCCCGGCTTTCGCCGACCGTTGACCTTCGCTCCAGCCGCGACCTTCACCGTGTCACGATGAGATTCGCAACTAATAATTAAAACACCCTGTTATAGGCAAGCCATGACGTCCCCTGTCGACCTTTAGCTGTGACCATGCAAGTCTTGGATTTTTGCTATCAGCTCTCGCCTACCATTGTCCTCTGCCTGGTGAAATGTATTTTTTTTGCGTCCGCGGCTCTGGTACATGTCGAGACTCGCAACTAATAAAAACCTAACACCCTGTTATAGAAAGTCATAAAATACCAGCTTGCAATTTGAACATGTACGTAAACTAGTGCCATCGAAAAAAGTGCTTTCATTCAATCGTCGAAATAAGCGTGAATTAGTTTCGAGAGCACGCGCGCTGATCTCATCGGTACATACTGGCGATATAAAAAACAAAATATGTCGGAGCAAACATTATTCGCAAGGTCAAACAACTTGAATTCCGAGATATATAGGCCACATTTTTCCATACTTTTAGTTGACTAAAAATAAAAAATATTGAGTGCAAAGTTCACCAGTTTTAAAATATAGGCTGACGTCACGTTATCATACCCATCAACAAGTTTAACATCTGAAAGACTAGTACCACTAGCTGCAATTAAACCCAAATTTTTGTGCGGTATGCATGCGTTTCCTGTTGTTAAAATTTAGCTGCCCCGAATTCTGAGATATATAGGCCCCATTTTAACTTTTGTGGCTAAAATAAAAATATTGAGGCACAAAGTTCACTAGTTTTAAAAAATACGCTTACGTCACAATTATCAACAAGATAGATAGATATTTAACACCACTAGAGAGATAGCGGCCGCAATTAAAAACTACATAATCGAAACCATTTTGAGCCTTGCAAATAAAGTACCCGTAGGTTTCTTCTTAAGCAGGTGTTAGAAATGAAAAGAAATATTTCAAACTTCACCCAGTAGCAATTTGAACGCAAACATAAAAAATGTGCTGGAGATATTAAAACATACTCAGTAAGATTATTGAAAAAAGAAATCGGGGAAACATAATGACAGAGTAAAATAAAAACCCCTGAGTGTTAGATATAACTAACCATCATTTTCCAAGGGCACATTTTCATTAAAAAACAACCAATAACCGTTTAAATTCCAGGTACTGCTACAGTATTTTCCCTAAGACCACACGGAAATTTTACTTTTCGCTAAACTATGAGTATCAATATACAGGGTGATTCAGTTTTAATCTGTAACACTTCAACAGGTGATAGAAAACCAAAAAATAACCGCACTTTCTTCTATAAACTATATCATTTTAAGGCCTTATAAAAAAGTTACAGGGTGTTAAAGTTGCAAGAATTATGTGGAATTTATTGAATATTTTACAAACTAGTTGAGATATTAAATCATATTTGGTACACGTTATAACGGCATGGGTTAGCATAATAGGCCGGGAGCCCACGACCTTTTTGAGTCGGTCATACAATTCCTGCTTGGACCCATATAATTATAAACTTTGTGTCAAACTAAAACTAATAGGAGTGATAGCGAGTTCCAAAGTGGAGGAAATCATTTAAATAAATAATTATTAATTTGTCACAAAAGTCAGTTTTTTTAAGTAATACAGTTCTGTAAAAAAGTTGTAAATTTCAAAAGTTTAGATGATTTAATATGACGCTAGCGCATTCCAAGCGGTTTTGGCGGGGGCAATCAAAGGTCCAAGCGGTTGTGAAGTTGCACGAGAAAACACACTTTTTCAAGTCATTCCATTCCTGCTTGCTTCAAGTATACTCATCAATAACATTTTGGAGGGGGCAATCCATTTTTTATAACTAAGTAAAGTTGCAATTTTTAATAAATTTTTTAAAGTCATTCCATTCTTGCTGGCTTCAAGGATACTCATTAATATCATTACTTTCTAGACGAAAAAAATTATCCTGCGCATGAAGAAGCAGACACTAAGCTTATTTATCATGTAGGCCTATGTAAAATCGAACAAGATTGTAACGTTGTAATTCGATGCACAGATACCGATGTTCTGATAATCATGTTAGGCAACATGCATAATCTTTTGAGTAGTTCCAAGATTTGGATGCAATTTGGAATGGGTAAAATTCATACAATACTGGTTATTATATCATTGTAATTAGCGATTCATAATGTAACGATTAATATAAATAATTTCCAGGAAATCATCAGAGATTTATAAATGTGACAAAAATACATGAAGTGCTAGGTGACCAAGCGTGTCGCGGTTTGCCAGGCTTCCACACGTTTACAGGGTCGGATTACACGTCATCATTCCTGAAGAAAGGTAAAGCGAGACCGCTAAACCTATACCTGAAAGGAGTTAATTTTCAGGAAGCATTTTATAATATGAATGTTGACATAAAAGGAAGTTTTGATGAAATTGAGGTGTTCACATGCAGGTACAATAACCTCACATGAATTCTTTAATACATATTAATTAAACATTTACTGAATTTATACTTAATTTCTAGAATGTACGGTCTAAAAACTGTAACAACCGTCGATGAGAGTAGACTTTTATTTTTCGATAGAGCCACTTCCAATAAAAACAAACAATTATTGGTAGACACTGTGAGTAAGCTGGATGCATCTACTTTCCCGCCGTGTAAGCGAGAGCTATATAAACACTATTTGAGAACAGTGTATGTGAGCAGCATATGGTGTAACGCTTACCAAAAAGTTCCTACATCGCTGTCACCTGAAGCGTGTGGATGGAGAATCAATAATGATGAATACTACTTTAATTGGTTTGATGGAGAGATGGCGCCGAAAGACATAGGAGAAATAATTACTGAGTCTGAGATTGATAATCCACATGGTATGTATACTAGGTTAAAACTTATTTAAAATATGAATGCATTATGTATAAAATAAATGTATTATATTTTTTTTTTTGTAGAGGAAGTTAACGATCAATTAGAGTTTAGTGAGGAATTAAGTGAGTCCGAAAGCGACGAAGACAGTAACGAAGACTAAAATAATATAATATTTATTAATACAAATTATTATTAATCAATTAAATGTGAAAAATAAAATTTTCATAATGCAACTAATTTTTTAATCATTTTAACTAAAATTTTGAAAATTTCAGCTGTACTTATATATGAATTGCCTTATCTAAGACCCCTGGGATAATTTTTTTCACCGTTAAAATATTGCTATTAATAAGTATTCTTAAAGCAAGCAATTTTGTAATATCTTGCAAAAAAAATTTTTTTTCGTGCAACTTCACTTGACTTTTCAGATTGGATTGCCCCCTCCAAAACCGCTTGGATAATTTTTTTTGTCATTACAATGATGTTATTGATGAGTATACTTCAAGCAAGCGAGAATGGAATGACTTAGAAAAACATGTTTTTTTGTGCAACTTTGCTTCAGTATAAAAAATAGATTGCCCCCTCCAAACCCGCTTGAATAATTTTTTTCGTTATCCATATAACATATCTGGAATGTCTATTGAGGAATCAAGTGGAATTTAATGACTTTAAAAAATTTATTAAAAATTGCAACTTTACTTAGTTATAAAAAATGGATTGCCCCCTCCAAAACCGCTTGGATAATTCTTTTCGTCTTTATAATAATGTTATTGATGAGTATACTTGAAGCAAGCAGGAATGGAATGACTTGAAAAAGTGTGTTTTCTCGCGCAACTTCACAACCGCTTGGACCTTTGATTGCCCCCGCCAAAACCGCTTGGAATACGCTAGCGTCATATTAAATCATCTAAACTTTTGAAATTTACAACTTTTTTACAGAATTGTATTACTTAAAAAAACTGACTTTTGTGACAAATTAATAATTATTTATTTAAATGATTTCCTTCACTTTGGAACTCGCTATCACTCCTATTAGTTTTAGTTTGACAAAAAGTTTATAATTATATGGGTCCAAGCAGGAATTGTATGACTGACTCAAAAAGGTCGTGGGCTCCCGGTCTATAAAACCTGTTAATATCAAACATCTTGAACAACCAGTGGCGTAGAAATGGGTAATTAGTATAATTTATTTTAGAAAAAAAAAACATATAACCACCTTGTATAGCAATAAAATGTATTCAAATTCTTATGTAAATTTTTATTGTAAACAAAAACGTTCTCTTAGCATTTTTTCATGTGTCATGGTTTTATAGCAAATTTGATTTTTTCGTAATATTTAGGGGTAGGTACTTCTGAAAAATTATCTAATGTGTTTGCTACCTGAAATAAAGTAACTTTTTCCAATAAACTCACCTATTTAAAACTACTTTTGAAGATACAGGGTCTAAAACATTTAAGGAAGATACAATTAATGTTACGCTCTGTATCTTGAAAAGTAAAACCTTGAATGGGTAAGTTTATTGGGAAAAGTTACTGTATTTAAAGTAAAAAACACATTTTTTCTACTTTGAGTGTTACTTATGGAGAAAAGTTTTAAGTTAATTTTTCAGAAGTACCTACCCCGAAATAATACGAAAAAATCAAATTTGCTATGAAACCATGACACATATGAAAAAATGCTAAGAGAACGTTTTTGTTTACAATAAAAATTTACATAAGAATTTGAATACATTTTATTGCTATACAAGGTGGTTCTATTTTTTTTCTAAAATAAATTATACTAATTACCCATTTCTACGCCACTGGTTGTTCAAGATGTTTGATATTAACAAGTTTTATGCTAACCCATGCCGTTATAACGTGTACCAAATATGGCTTAAATATCTCAACTAGTTTGTAAAATATTCAATAAATTCCACATACTTCTTGCAACTTTAACACCCTGTAACTTTTTTATAAGGCCTTAAAATGATATAGTTTATAGAAGAAAGTGCGGTTATTTTTTGGTTTTCTATCACCTGTTAAAGTGTTGCAGATTAAAACTGAATCACCCTGTACAATCTACATTGTACTATACCACAATTTCCATAAAAGACGCTATAAAACTGAGACTTTTCACATCACCTAAGCCGCAGACGAGTACTGAAGCAAGTAGGGTTATCCATAAGACGGATGGAACGAGCTAGGTTGGTGTTATAAACAATGAAATAATAAATAAAAAAAAAATGTGCTACAGAGATATGAAGCCTTAATTACATCAGAAGTTTGAGGAACAAAACTATTGGAATTTTTTAGTAAAATGTGATTAAAACATGTCTATCTTACCAACTATTATTTTGTAACAACTTAATATTTTGGAAAGGAAAATTTTCCTTTTTTTTTAACAAAAGTTCTAGTGTATCGAAGAACAATCAGATGGATCCGGTGGTGTAGAGTGGATGGGATATTTTCTCGAATTAAAGCTAATAAATATCTGGAATGGTCCTACATTTTTTTTCATGTCTGAATAAATTCTTTTCCTAAACTGTAACTTCAAGGTTTTTTAAACTTGTTTTATATTTTAGTTACAGTTCTTCACCGCTAGAAAAATCAAGGCAACTGGTGAAATCCTATATATGATGTAGACATTAACTTTATAGAATAATATGTCAAGAATGTTTGATTTTTGTGGTCCAAATGTAACAAACTACTAGAATTATAAATTATTGTCAATATAGATCATCTTAAATATATGAGTAAATTCGACTAGGAACTATTTTGATATGTGGGTTGAGAAGAATTCAGAATATAGTTAAAAATGGTAGTGCCACAAAAAAAGCGTTAATAAATTGATAATTACACAAAACTCATGATTGAAGAATACATTATACTATAGGAAACCTAATAGAAAAATTGAAATAAGGTCTGAGAAACAAGAAACGACTTTTTTATTATATTTTAAATAATGTTATAAAGCGTTGCCTAAGAATGAAATGTTAGAATAAAGCTAGAGGCGTTAAGAACAAAAGGTTGAAATTAACAATATATGAGTTGAGAAGAATTCAGAAATATAGTTAAAAATGATAGTGCCACAAAAAAAGGCAATAAATCGATTATTAAAGAAAAGACATTTGAGGAATACTTTATATTATAGGAAACCTAATAGAGAAATTTAACTAAGGTCTGAGAAACAAGAAACAACTTTTTATTATATTGTAAATAATGTTAAATAAACATCAATGCTTTTCTAAAAATGAAATGTTACAATAAAGCTAGAGGCGTTAAGAACAAAAGGTTGAAGTTAACAATATATGGGTTGAGAAGAATTCAAAAATATAGTTAAAAATGATAGTGCCACAAAGAAAAAGGCGTTAAAAAATCGATTATGAAAGAAAAGATGTTTGAGGAATACATTACACTATAGGAAACCTAATAGAAAAAATCAAAATTAAAATAAGGTATGAGAAACAAGAAACCACTTTTTATTATATTTTAAATAATGTTAAATAAACATCAATGCTTTTTCTGAAAATGAAATGTTACAATAAAGCAAGAGCCGATAAGAAATCGTCAATTTGTACTAAAGTGTTAAGGACAAAAATGAAAATGATAGAGGTTGAAATTAGTAATATAGGGGTTGAGAATAATTCAGAATATAGTTAAAAAACGCGTTGAAAGGTGTCAAAGTGTTACAGTCAGTTGTTAGGCATTTACAGTGTCTTAAAAATTACTTAAGTGTAGATAGAAAAAGTGTCGACTGCCATCCTACAGTCCTGTTAGAAACATTAATATTCTTGTAGGTGTTAAGGGAAAACGTGGAAAATCAGAACTAAACCTTAATTTTTAATAAAGTGTTACAAAAGCAAGAGGCGTTAAGAAATCGTCAGTTTCTACTTAGTGTTAAGAACAAAAGGTTGAAATTAGCAATATATGGGTTGAGAATAATTCAAAATATAATTAATAATTAATTAATAAAACGATAATTAAATAAAAGTCACTCTTGAGGAATACATTATACTATAGCAACCCTAATAGAAAAAATTATAATAAGGTCTGAGAAATTAGTACCGAATTTTTTTCATTACAAGTAAAATATATAATAATGTTAGAAAAAATATATATACAGTAAAAACATGCTCCTAAAAATAGAATGCTCAACAAGCGAAATGAATCACACTTTCTTGGTATGCAATAATTCTGTAGGATTAATAAACTGCTACAGATAATCATATTTTACTGAGAAGGAATTTTGTCTCTATCAGTTGGGAAAGAAAGCAGGGGTTTCACTCACTCTTCCACATCAGTGTAAGTGGACATATAAAAACTTAGTTATTATTAGTGAAAAATCAAAGTAAAACTTCCTATTCTCAATGGAAAAAATGAATCACACTTTCTTGATGTGCAATAATTTTGTAGGATTAATAAAGTTCTATAGATAATCATAGTTTACTGAGAAGGACTTTTGTCTTTATCAGTTGGGGAAGAAATTAGGGGTTTCACTGTTACACTATTCCACATCAGCGTGTAAGTGGACACATAAAAAACTTAGTTATTATTAGTGAAAAATCAAAGTAAAACTTTCTATTCTCAACGGAAAAAATGAATCTTCAAAATTAATACTTTTAGGACTTTAAAAATCACTTTTTCTCGCCGAACACGAATTCAACGGTAAAAAAAAATACTATTGCAACCAATAATAATTGTTAGTAGGTGAATCAAAGGCCTCACAAATAAAAAACGCATCTCTAGCTCTTGTATACTCTCAGTATTAAATATATTTTGAATTAATAATTAAAACTTCATAGAGGCATCAGACAAATCATAAATATAAGCAATGAAATTTTCAAAGTAGCACCTCCGAAAGCAAAGTTTATAATGTATTTGAGAGACGAAAATTGGTCTGGTGTTGATCAATATTATTTTTCATATTTAAAAAACATTTGTGGTATACTCTACCGGGATTGCTAAGATTTTATATATTTTTTTATAGTATTTAAACAACATTGGTAAAATAGCGGAGTCGGCTTCTGGGGTGATCTATATCAACAAACCCCATGTACGCAGTAGCATGACTGTACTGGAGATATGATTATATAAACATACATTTTTACGATTTTCATTATGCGGCTAGAACTTTGGGGTTATTCCTAGTTTGGAGAATTGTGAGGGTGGAATTTATTATTACAAAATAAAGTAATTTTTTTAGTATTGATGTGGCTTTAGGAATTGGGTAAAGGGATTAAATTATAACATGTCTTTAAACCTTCCCAAGGAAATATTTTCAACCAATTCTTTAACCATATGCATTTCCCTATGCATCCATCAACATTTTAAAACTAGAATGATACAAAAAACTGTATGGGGAAGAACCAATTTTGAAAACTGAATACATTTTGGAAAATTATAAATAGTGGCAAAATATTCCCATTTGGTATGCCGAAACTTGCAAATTTTTAGTAACTTGAAGTCAACAAAAGTACTTAAAAATATTTAGAAATGTGTAAATATATACGAGACCAGAATCATATCATTTGGCCCAGCCAATATTTTATTTTTTATTTTATTTTAGACACTATTATTAAAAACAAAAGAAAACTATTAAATCAAACTATTATTATTGTAATTTGAGACATTTTTATAAACAATTTTTACTAAGATTATAATTAGGAAACTAGATATATATGCTTGAGACACTAAATTAAATAATGTAACAAGTATTGGCTGGGCCAAATGATATGATTCTGGTCTCGAATATAAAAATAATTTCTTCTACTTTTTGTTGTGAATTTTACGAGTTCCATTAGTTACATGAGGCTTCAATTTGGACTACATTGTTTAATATATTGACAGATTTGATAAACTAAGAAATAAATATAAACATTTACACCGTTATCATGACTGTTAGGTAACTACACCTTATAAGCAGTTAGACAATGGCATACCAATTATTGTTAATAAACAAAGTCCATGGAATTATGAAATATGAAACAAAGTCTGTATATGATTAATATGAATAATGATAGATTTTTTCTTGGGGGTTAAGGAACTCCTTATAAAGCCGTGTTGCACACATAATTTAAAATTAAAATACTATTTCTTGGAATTTTGAAACAAAACTTTTGCAAATGATTAAACATGTTGCGTTGATGTAAATTAAGCAAAAAAAGTGTTTTTTTAAAACACCCCTTACTACCCCCTGCACACCACGATTTTTTGACGACCCGGCGATTTTGCTTTCTTAAGGCGTAAGGAATTTTAGCAATAAAGTGGAAACGGAATGACATGATAGGATCATTATTAAACTCCACTATAAACACAAGTGGTGATCGTGAAGGACATTATTGCGATTTCGGAAGCCAAATCAACACAACAACAACAATAAACAGATCCAACAGTGTAATAACGTTTAACAACCACAATAGCACAAACACAACAACAACAAAAATACGTAACAACAAAGAGCAATCCGTAAATAGGTGCCTGACCCCGATAATTGAAAGCAAACGAGGCAGCTGTTTGCAGATACCACAGATGACGTAACCAGACACTGAAAAATCCGTCAACAAAGGAGAAATGGAAGGTTAGGGGAAAACCGTAGGTGGGGGGCATAAAACGTGGGTCAGGAACCTGTAAATTATTAGGCTTCCGTGACCGATGCTGCTTTAGTTGAACAGTCGGCGCTTAGAGGCGCTAGTGAGTTCCAGGGAAACCAGTTTTAGTTGTTTGCCCCCACTTGGTGGGATATATTCTCGAATATCATGATCTTTGGTTTTACCTATGTAGGAATTTCACATTTATTTAGATGGGTAACTAACTTGATAACTTACCCATAGTTTATTTTTTAAGTTTCAATTGAAAATATGTATGAAATTACGGTAGCATAACAAGTTAGAGATGTAAGTTCTTCTTTGGCCTTGAAAAAAAGTGCACTTCTGCAATGTCGATAACTTTACAGGGTAGTCTGTAGTTTTTGTATGCAAACTTTTACCGAGACATTGACAATTTGTAGAAAAAGTCATTTTAGAACAAAAAGTATATAAACAGTTAGTTTTCTAGATACAGATTGTTTGAAGAAAACAGTTATTTTAATATTTTATTTTTTATCTCTGTAACAAAAACAGATATTGACTTCAAACTCGCCATGTAGTAATAGGTCTTCAAGGCCCACAGGTATGCTGGAGAAGTGACCATTTGTACGTCAATAATCTAAATGGACGGTACTTCCCGTGCTCCTTGAAAGGCCCGTTTCTTTATACGAAGTTTAAACTCGATATCCCTCCTTTTCTTTCTAGAGAAAAAAATAAATTATGAAAATAATTATTTTCTTAAATGCTTTGTATGTTGAAAATTAGGGGTTTATGGGAACTTTTTGTTCTAAAATTATTTTTTTCTATGGGCCCTATTGCGCTCGGCAAGGCACGGGAAACGAAAAGAGATGAAATTCGCCGCCATTTCTAACCCTATATTGGCAGTTTGAATGGAGGCTACTTTATTCCTTGTTTAATTTGTTTATACTGTGTGAATGAAATTGCAGTATACTTTTTGAAGGCGCCGGTAAAATCATAAAAGTCATCGTGACATGCTTTTTTGAGAGACGCATTTTTAGTTTTTAATTGTGATTTTTTTTCTTTATATTTTGTAAGGTTAATAGCTTTTCGTTTTCATATTTACGAGATAAAAAAAAGACTTGGTAAAACATTGTAAAAATGCAACTTTTACATCCAGATTGTGTCATCGACAATAATATTCTCTGGAAGGACTCTATGTATGCGTGTTCCATTCATTTTGATGAACAGGATTTTTTAATGCAACACGAAAGAACGCTAAAAGTGGCGCTCTACCATTTAGAAACCTAACCGAAGAAGCAGTGGAGTCAAAATTGGAGACATTGTAATTCTTGATACGACAAAGAGAGAGAGAGTCGCAGCAGCAGGAGGTAAACCTGTTAACTGCATATCACCGCCAGCAAAATTATTGAAACTTATCAAAGAAGAGCGTAATTAGAAAAATATTTTCATGTTTTTTATAAGTTAATGTAGCTATTGTATAAGGTATAATGTACAGTAATAATTATGATAAAACAAAAATTTTCTTGGGATTCGACCGAATAAAGACCGAATCCCAAGAAAATTTTTGTTTTATCATTGACGAAACGACCAAGAAACTAAATTTGTAGTAATAATTATACTAGTTCTCTTTATAATGATTAAAATATGTTATTTTGATTAAGTTGTATAATTTCTCAATCTAGTTAACTGCTTCGTTTCCCGAATGCATTAATTTAAAATTAAAACCAACAAACATCTTGGACCTATGTTGTACTTTGAATTAAAATAATTTCCATTTTACACAAAACGACAACCAAGAGATTACATTATTTATGGAACCCACCCATATAAATTATTTCAAATTTCCCGCCTCATTTGGGGTTAAAAATGACCGCCAAATTATTCCCCCGGTCGTACGTCTCTTTTGCGTGGTATAGGTTGCTATAGGTACATGGTCCTAACACTCCTAACTAACTATTAAGAATTGCAAAACTCGCAAAAAATAATATGGGTTGCTGGTTTCCAAATCCATGTTTTTAAATTGAACCATTTTGGAGGGGGTGGGAGAATCAATACCAAATTTTGCGTCAATGTTAAGGCTGAAACAACTTTGCAGAGGAAGGCTAAACTGAAAAAAATACATGAGAGACCACAATACTCTAGAAATACTTAATAATAAACATTTATTTGTTTCAGAGAAATGCCTATCAGGCGACATTGTGATCCCATAAATGTTAAATATATTTGGGATGCCCTACGTTCTATTAATCATGTGAGCCAGAAAGCTGACTTGGTTCGAGTAACAAAATATTTGCAAAAAGTCTTTGAATCCACACCAGCACAGGCAGAACTATACATAAAGCAAGCATTAAAAGACAGTCTTATCATGTAAGTGTAGCTCTAAATTCTGGATGTCTTAGATCTGGTATTGGAATGATTTCATCTCTTCCAGAAATATTCGCAAAGGTGGACCATCAGACACATCTTTTAAGGCTGCACCGCAAGATTTGGTACTTTGTTTCTAACATGTGAGTAAAGTTATTATTTTTGATGCTATCCTTTTGTAGCCCGAATTTGATGGAAAAGACTGGTATTGTTTCGAGTGTCACTTGGCTGGTGACGTAACCACATGTGCAAATTGTTTTCGAGTTTTTCACCCCGACTGCATTCCACAACAGAGGCGCAAATTTGAAGTGCAAAAAATTAATTTCAATAGGTTAGAGCCTGAGGAAAATACCTTGAATAATGTAGATACCTCTGAAAATTATAACTCAAGTTCTGTTGTGAAATATTTGAAGGACTACATTTATGATGAATCTCTTTGCATCGCATGTAACATTGCAAATATTGATGATCATCAGTTGGAGAAATCTGAAATGAATTACTTGCTTAAATTTGTTTTATTGAGAATCAGATCATGGGTAAGTAGCCGTAGAGTAAATGTAATGTAATTATAATTTTTTATTTGGAGATGGTTTCTAAAATTCTTTGAATTTTTGAACAACGTGGGACATGGGTGACTGCTGGAGTTTACTGTGAATAGTAGCCAAATGTGAGATAATTTGTACCCAAGTTTTGGATACCTCTTAACTTGCAAACTCTAATCACTTAATTATTTTATATATGAACATACTGCTTTAGGCTCTATTTTTCATGATAACACACAAAGAATAGATAGAGATAAAACAGGCTGCCATATTTAGCTTCATATTAACCGTTTGTATAGTGGCTAAATACAAACTGTTTTGTATATTTTGACCAAAATTTCAAGTGAAAATTTGGCAGTTCTTTTGGAACAAGTTTATATATAGCAATTTTGTTAATTTTTTTGGTGAAAACAAATTCCTAATTTAAGTTTAATTATTGCAAAGGATTCGCTGCATTGACGTTCTTCATAAGAATTTAAAAAATGCGAAGAAGAAGCTGGTGCCTGCAGGCTGTGAGAGTACTTTCTACTGGTTAATCAGAAGAATGTATTATTTATTATACAGGGTGTCTACTTTTAGGTGTATACAAATCGATAAAAAATGTATTTTGTGAGATATTTTCAAAAACCTTTTTTTTGTTTGAAAGGTCTTCAAAAAACGCTTCTTTTGACGTTTTTACTTTTGTCAAAATGCAAATCCAGGGACGGCTACGATTTTTTTTACACCCCGATTTTCACAAAAACCATTTAGCGATTTTTTTATTTAAAATCTGACACAACAGCGTTAATCAGGACACCCCAAAACCCCCATGTACTAAATTTGAACAAAAAATGTAGAGGGTGTTCGGTTCTACACCGTGCAAAATAGGAATTTTAAAGACATCTGGCGAGCCAAGTGTGCCATGGAATCCCTTCAAAACAGTTGCATGGTCAACAGGATCACTCAAAATGTTGGTGTGAAAAGATTTACTACAAAAATATACAGGGTATTTTTCTCTGAGCCATCTCAAAATTCTGAACACAAAAGTAATTTATTTCTTTACAAAATGCCAACCAACAAATAAAAACAATTAAAATTATTGGACCTTTATCAACAAAGGCACTGTCTAAGATGATAGATTTTCTGTGCGTTTCCTGTTGTGGCACACCAGCCACCTTAACTGATATGGACTTACTGACTGGCAGGCTTCTGTATTTTTTAGATTTAGTTCGTTTATAGTGTGTGGAGCGGTTTTGATATACTCGATTTTTGACCCGTATAAAGTTACAAAAAATTCAGTAATTTGAGATGGCACAGATAAGAGCACTCTGTATATTTCGTATTGGACCTTTGCACACCAACAACTTGACCATTCAACTGTTTTGAGGGGATTCCATGGCACACTTGACTTGGCGGATGCCTTTAAAATTCCTATTTTGCTTAACTTTGACACCCTGCAGAATGGAACTCCCTGTATATTTTTTTATTCGAATTTGTTATATAAGGGTTTTGTGATGTTCTGATTAACGCTGTGGGGTCAGATTTTAAATAAAAAAATCGCTAAAAGGTTTTTGCGAAAATTGGGGGTATAAAAATTCGCAGCCGGCCCTGGATTTGTATTTTGAAAAATGCAGGAAGGTCAAAAGAAGCGGTTTTTGAAGGCCTTTCAAACAAAAAAAGGTTTTTGAAAAATATCTCACAAAATACATATTTTATCGATTCGTATACACTTAAAAGTAGACACCCTGTATGTAAATATTAGAAATTATCGTAACTCTTCCAAAGCCAATAGAATGTTTTATGAAACTAAACGAGTGAAACAGAGGCAAAACAATGTATAGCGTTTAAGTCATGGAGCTCATAATAAAACCACAATAAAACCATTTTGCCTCTGTAATAATTAAGAATTTTGTTGATTAGTTACATTAGACCAAGGCTACCTTAGCTTCCTTAAAATTTTTGGATAATAACTACATTTTTATCTTTCTTTGCTACTTTTTTCTTATTATTATAGAAGAACAAAAATGACAAAATCAAACAAAATAATTTTTTATCGCTTATCTCCCTTAAGCTCTTTAAATTACTGAACAATCAAAAATCATGTTTAGAAAAGGTAATTTTTCTCATTTTTTTCTTATGGAACCTAAAAATGCAAAGAAACTCATATCTGGTCATTTGAAAAACAAAGTTGGTTGCCATAGCAACGAAATTGTTAACTTTGAGAAAAATTGAATGTCGCCAATTTATGGCAAAAAAGTATGCCTAATAGTTATTTATGTACCAAGGCACTGAAGTGCAACTTTTTATGACTTATGTGGAATTTAGTTGCCGAGGCCTCTGGCCGAGGCAAATAAACCACGAGTCATAAAAAGAACTTCAGTGCTGAGGTACGTATTATATTTTTTTGAAATCGAAAAAAAAAGTTTTATTGTGACAATCGCTTTACCTAGGTCAAATATGACGAGACATGGCGCTTCCCAACAGAAACTCCAAACTGCTGCCAGTTGTGCAGCCTCCATGAAAAATAGATTGATATTCAAATCTACTAAAAGATTGGGCTGCTATAGGTAACAATTTCGCAATGTGTACGAAAAGTTAAATGTGTCTTTATTGGCTGGGTTTTGAATATTTGGTCACTTTTGACAGGCGATGGCTCCGCGTCTGACGTTTGATGTTTATATCTCTCGTCAAGGCCTACTTATTGAAAAAAATCGTACAATGATGGGCTACTTCAGTGCTGATTTCTGAGGTTTTAATGACGATTTTGGGACACTTCACTGCCGATTTCAAGAAAAAAGGCAATTTGCCTAAAATCCGGGCTTTAGTGATAATTGTTTCTGTAAATTTTTGTTAATTTTATTACCTTTTTATTTCCTAAACTTAATAAGTTATGTCTTAAGCTCAAATTGCAGCTGCCAAACACGATAACGCACACAATGGCTGCAGATGAGAGGCCAGAATGGTTAACGGACACAGAACTCACGTGGAGGGCAAATCAGTTGTTTTTTGAGCACCGAGATATGTCGGTGATTGAAGTGAATCTTAATACCGAAACATACAATACCTTATCAGAATTTTTTGCTGATATTTTGACTGTACAACATAATGTGGCGATTTTCCATGGAAGTAAGTATATCGTAATATTTATTAATGTGAAAATGATGGTCAAGATTTCATTCATTTTCAGTTGATTCCCAAGAATACGAAGCCAGCGTGTTGCTTTTGCAAGACACTATTCATGATATAGCTGAACTGAAAAACTGCGTCGACTGTTACAAACACAGTAACGAAAAAATCAACAGTTATTGGTACTGCCTTCCATGTCGGGTTCCTCATGTGTTGGTGTGGGCAAAGCAAAAGGGATATCCCTATTGGCCAGCTAAGGTAAACATTTTATATTGTAAATCTTAGGTAAATACTCTGTTAGCGAAACCACAGAAAAAATGGTCTACAGCACAGAATAAATAGCTTCCCAGGAAAATAGCCATTATTGTATACAAATTTGTTTCTAATATATCTTTGCTATGTAGATTAACCAAATCAACTGCACAATGTTTATCACTTTAGAATATCTTTCAACTAAAAGCGAGTGTCTTTTTGAAGCGTCACTAAGAAATTGTCTGTACTACTCAATCTCAGTTAGTCTGTGACTACGACTACAAAAGTGTCTTTAGCTTGGGACAGGTAAATAGCTATACAGTGTAACAAATGAAGTCTTCTCTGTAAGATAACCATTTTTGTTTGCACAATTATTTAAATCAGTTTGTGCTTAAACAAGGATAAAAAAATCTGCAAGTCACGTGACCTGTTAAATTTATCATTTAACAAAAAAAAAAACTTCAAGAACGTCACTTCTTTGTCGAAATATCCAAAAAACTTATTAGAAAAAATTATTTTCCTTGCAATTCTTTATCTGTATACCAGTTTTCATGACAACCGACATTAATTTTTGTCGATTTTTTTAAAATTTTTTTAATTTTTATTCATCTTGTCTTTTATTGTAAACAAACTCATAGTTTAAGTACATTTTTTTCGCTAAATACTGTTTCAGGTACAGGATGTTCATGAAAAGTTAAGGCCAAAAAAATTATTTTATGAACCACGAATAATAAAATCTGCTCATTTATAATTTGGATATCAATACCGGTTTAACAGAAAGTAAATAAATATTTTTAGAAATTGTTATATTTCTCTAGTATAAAATGTTATAGTTATTTGACTATGATTCCTTGGATGAAGTGGAATAAGGACGTGTCTCTTACAACTAATTGAAACCTAGTTATCTAGTAGACCATGACTTTATATTTGCCATTTAACACACTAACTGCACACAGCTATAATATAATAAGTTAGTCATGGACCGAGAATTTGCAATTGGTTGTAAGAGATGCTTAATTCATTCAATGCCATCCAGGAAAACATGCGAATATCTCGAAATCGGTAAGAGATAACCCTATAATGTTAAATATCATTGAAAAGTTTATTTTAAGGGCTCCCATACAAGAATTCAGTTACTCCTGGGGTATTCCTAGTTTGGAGTATTGTGAGGGTGAGAATTATTATTATTATTATATTTATTGACATTTTAATCTACACAAAAATAGCAATATCTAAAAATATTCATTTTGACACCCGGCCTCTGTGGAGAACGGTCGAAGATATAGGAATATTATTTATGGGAGATGATTTAACGCCTATTTGCAAATATGACGCTAGGCATCACAATGACAACAATTTTTTATTATTATTTTATTTATTATTTTCCGTTGAAAAGTTATTGTTTAAAAACACATTATTAAAATATATTAATTATTTTTGTTAATCGCTATTTACAGGGGTGATCAATGATTTTATTCTTGAAGATATTCGTCTGAACTTTTCTTTGTTTGAAAGATCTTCAAAAAGCTCGTCTTTTGACCTTCCTACCTTTGTCGACATGCAAATCCAGGGCCGGCTACGATTTTTTTCTAAACCTGCTTTTCATCGATTTTTTTATTTAAAGTCGAACCACAGAATCCAGTATACCAAATTTGAACAAAAATGTGAATGAATAAAAAAATGTTCAGAAAAATTAGGGCTTTCGAGTGCTGTAACAAAAGTGGTCAGTTGCTGGGAAAAACATATTTTTTTGGCGTCACGACACCTAACGTCATATTTGCAAAGAGGCCCTAAATAGCTCAATATGTTCCTTTGTATACCTTAAATCATCTCCGTAAATAATATCCGTATATCTTTGACTATACTCCACGAACAGAGGCCGGGCATCTAAAAATGATCACCCTGTTCATATTTTAAAGCAAACATATTTTTGAAGTTTAAACTTTTTGTTGTGTTTGTTGCAAAGTTTATTTAATTTCTGTAATTTAATAAAATAGGCCCATTTTTCATGTAGATAAATAGTAGATACACATGCAAAGTAATAACTTCTGCTGTTTCGTTTCTAAGATACAAGGTGTGAAAACATGAAAAAAATTTAATTTAAACGCCCTTCAATGTAAAAAAGGGTGGAGCAAACATATAACATATACAGGGTGATTTAGTCGCGATGTAAAACAATTTAACTTCACAGAGGGGAGCCTACTAAAAGATGTGTGGCAAATCAACCATATCACCAAAGTAACTCAATGTTCCTGTGCCCTATTGCTGATTGTGTGCAATAGGATCGGTGTACCCACCCAGCTGACCGCCAAAGAGGCGGCGAGCAGACTGGGCACTACCGGCGCCAGCCAGTCAGTACAGGATCAAAAATCGTACTATGCTCCCACTTCACGCTTTCGACCGTATAGCATATAGCTGCTCTTGCCGTGAGTCTTTGATACCCTACTCGCTATTCTCGTGCTCCCACATTCCTTGGAGTACGACAGCCCAGATTGAATCGGTCTGCTACATGAGAAAATTGCTACATGTAGAAGCTTATGGAAATATCTTAATATGGATTCACAATTTTATTATTTGGTACTGGGCTTATTACTTTATAACATATTTCTTACACGCGGTAAGGGTGTCAAGTTCTGATGGCACCGCGTGTTCGCTCACAATAAACTTTATGTAGTCTGTTGCTGGTGGCATTTTTGAACATAAGTATTTAAAAACGATTGTCCTTTTAGTTTTTTTTTAGATTTCTATGAAAACATAGAAAATAAATTAATTTACGACATGTTGTATAACTGGTCACCAGCTTCGACATGTGAGTCGACCATCTGACGAGTCGAAGCGCCGTTAAGAGGGTTTGGTACACGAAAATATTTTTCTATTATTTTTTGTTAAATTTTTTTAATTTCTGATTCGTATTGAGCTATTTTTTTTTTCACCTGTGGTTAACTTTAGAGGTTGTGACAAGGGCGTGGTCGCCGCTGCGTGAATGCCGGCTGACAGCGTGGCTTATTATTCAGGCCAGTGGTGGAGCAAATTTAGGAAAAATTGAATAGGTTGCACTTTTACAAGTACCAAATATATCGCGTTAAAAAAACGGAAATCCTCAGGCATTAGTGTTTTTAATTCAAATATTTCAAGCAGTCGCTAAAAACTATATTGGCTAATCGGATGATGCCATTAGAAAGTATATGCGTAATTTCATTCGGAATGTTTTTTCTTACAGTGAATATTATCATGTCTTATAACTGATTTATGCAGTTTTATAAAGGCATTATATTTATTTAATTTATTTTCATTGAAAGATGGAACTGAACTGGAAAAATTATTTATTCATAAATACTGTAATATAGAACAAACTAATCTAGACTATCGTCCCTGTCTTCGATATCTGACCAGCAGCTGTCTTTAGACGATCCTGTGTTAACAGTGAATAATAAATTATTCATTGTTGAATCAAGCAAATGCTCCTTTTCAATTTGGGTATTTTCATACACATGGACGGACATGCCTTCAGACTCGTCGGCCGGTAGCCACTCAGTTTTTTTCGCAACCAGGTGAATAATTTCCCTTGCTTGACTATGAAGCACTTTTCCCTTTATTCCAATTTTTTTCGGAGCCATCACAATCGTAAAAACAATAGGGAAGTTGACGATTTTTCGATGTTGGCATTATCTGTTTCCTTTTGCGGTTCAGACTAGTGTAAAGCAATTAAAACAAAATTAAATTATTTTTCCATCATTTTCAAAATATAATGTTTTTTTTTTTCAAAAATTACGTCATAATGTATTTGTGCTATGTAAATCAATCCGATCGAATTTTTGATCGCATTTAAATCAGGCTTTCCTGGTCATTTTATGGAATAAGGAAATCCTAACCTAGCTTTCTTCTGTTTATTTTTTTAGTAAGTCAATTGTTTATTATAATGGTTTTATGTTTACAACGTTTATGAGTGATTTGTTTGCAAAGTTTCTGAAAAAAAAAAACAACCGCATTATTAAAAAGTGTTTTGTAAGCTATCGCAATAATAATAGTAACAACAGCAACAAGATTGAAATGATCCTCTAATTTAATTGGTTAGGACCTTGTTCTACATTGTGTTTTGTTTATTTGTAACCATAGTAATTTTTAAAGTGTTGACTGCATATTTGTTGATCAAACTGTAGGATGCAGCCATAAACACTCGTTCACTGGTTATTTTATGATAGTATTAGGTAGACAAGGCTACCGCAAAAAAATTGTTTTGACCTAGTTTGTAGAGTCAACTGTTTAGGCAGTGAGGGAAAATAGTAAATAAGACAAAGATTTGTTGGTTGCATAAATAATTGGTCTCGTTTATTAATTATGTTGCGGTTTAGGACCCGACTTCGTATTACATTGTGTTGGTAGGGCATTGAGCCCGGATACGGCGAGGAAAACCTAATAAAACCCCGCCGGACTCCCAACGAAATATACTCCTTCGTCCTGGGAAGGTTAAGCGTTTGGCTTAGATCGACCACAAAACACATGTGGGTAAATACTGGAACGCACGAGCGTATATCGGCGGCCACAATGGTGATTGACTCAGGTAACACCTGTAGGTAGATATATAGATATGTAGGCACCTATAGAATCATGGCCGTCGTTACCAGGTCACGGGGGACCTTCGGCCTCTCTCGGACCAGGATAGCCAGCTGTAGCCACAGGGGTTCTCCTCTCTTTCGGTAACGACGGATCGCAGGGATTCAGGTGTGTGCAGGTAGGGGGGAACGAAACCCGTACAGTCGTGGACCGGGTTTGACATCCCTCGGCCGTGAAGTCTCCCCAGGGACCTTAACCGGTCGGGTTACGTTCGGTAACAAAGGTGCTAACTGACAACCAATCGGACAGGGCGTTCTCCAACATAGCACCACTCTTGGTCGAGCGTTTAACTACACGGCTGGTTTACTGAATTAATTAATTCTCACAAGAATAAATTGTTTAGTACTGGAACATATTTAGGAATGGTGTAGTTCAAAACAACTCCCTAATTAAATGTAGGTGGGTGGCCTCTCGGCGAGAGCGACATGTACAATGGAGCACAGCTAAATTTGAATATATAGTACACATTTGTACAAGAGCGTCTAAGAATGAAAGATTATTTGGTCTAACCTGTAGCCTATGGTATTTACATTAACATTGGTATGGTATCCATGACCATGGGCTCCCCTAATGTTGGCAACGCATGTGTGTGTACAACAGGTGGCGCCTGCGCCATACTAACTATGTAAATGAAAAGTTGGGTGAGTGATGGAGGAATCCAGATCTCGTCGATATTGAATTCGAAATAAGATTAAACTTGTCTGGACAATGTTCTGCCGTTTAGTTGACAGTTCACTACTGGGCGAAGGGTTTTTAGTACCATGTTGACTTCGGAAAAAGTAATGTTTTTAGTGAGAATAAACAAGACAAAATGCACGTATGCCGTTACAACTGTAACTCGGATTCGTGGAATAATTAGAGGTAATTCGTAATCTCGTAGGTATCGGATTAAAAATGTGTGACAGGTGTGTTTTCAGTGGCACATGGCGGGCAAAGAACAAATGCAAATAGTTTGGTTACTTGACGAGACATACACTCACGCAAAAAATAAAATATATTTCCCTCAAACAAAACCCTTTTTATGGGAGGCTACTCCACCATGTTATGCATACATTAAAGATGACGGGAACGAATTAAAGAAGTCGTGAATAAATTAGAGATGCCGTGAATGAATTGGGCAAGCTGTGAACATACCAGAGAAGCCGGGAAAATGGAGGATGTCGTTTAAATAAATTAAAGAAGCTGCGCCTAAATTAGACGTGAGTAAATTAGAGAAGCCGTGAATATAAAAAAACGCCGTGAATATAAATTAAAGAAGCCGCGAATTAAAAGAGGCCGTGAATAATGAACGACGCCACGAGTGATTAGAGAAGCCGCTAAACAACGTGACTAAATTAAGGGCGCCGCGGATAATTAAAGATGCCGTGAATATAAAAAGCGTCGTGAATATATTAAAGAAAAAGCGCCGGGAATAAATTAAAGAAGCCGCGAGAATCAGAAGCACCATGGATAAATTTAAGATGCCGTGACCAGAGAACAGAAGAAAATGGAAATTCGTGGTTTATACTCACCTAGCCTACACCGCGGGTCCGGCCCGACTTTCATTGCGATAAACGCACTTACGTGACTCACTTACGCGAGATCACCAAAAGGCCAACCACGATTAGGAAAAACAATTATGAACGTAGCTGATACGAAAATCTCGCAACACACTAGTACCTACCTCAGGTCAATTGAGGTAGCGCTTATGCAGGTGCTGGAACACCTTACAATGCACTGGTACCTCTAATTAGTTGGAAGGAGTGCTTATGCGGGTAGGTAAACGTTGCAACGCACTGGTACCTGTGATAGAGGGAGTGCTTATGCAGTGTTGGCCCGTATGGATCAGTGAAAACTGTTCCCCGAGGACTCTGTGTGGACGCTATTTATGTGAATTTGAACAAAGGCAAAGAAAGGGCGCGGCGTCACCTGTTTTTGGGTGGTCTCCCAGAAGTGACGACGGGACTGGCAAGTTCTTAGAAATGGCTAGGTGCGACCGGGCGTTATTCTATAGGCTAGATAACAGATGTGGGCATTCACTAACAAAAAACAAACTGCATTTCGCTTTTCCAAAAAGCGGCGAATTCTGAGGACCACCTCTGGAGACTAGGTGCGAGTGGTGTGGCCACCAGATGTAAAGGAGGGTCCAAACGCAGGCTGATCTGTCCAGCTCTTAGGTGGTTGTTTGGAAATGCTTTTTATCTCGAAAGGAATATTTACAAGAAATATCTATAATTTAAAGGGGATAACATCGTAAATATAAAATAAGAATAAGCAGATATTACCAACAAAACCAACGGCCCTGTGGCCGGGGTGTTTCAAGATCTTAGTTTTTTTATAGAAATGTTGTCATCCTTTGTATAAATATTTGTCTTATGGTTTAAACCTATACTTAGTTACAAAAAAGTAAAGAAAGTTATTATGGAGTCTTCATCACCAGGTTCGTCACCATCGAAACGAAAAAAAAAAGTGATTCTAATGAATTTGTTAAATGGAGTTACAGTTCAGAGGCAATAAAAGGATATTTTGTATGCAAATTCAACTGCACCAGGTAGAATTTTGGCTCGGTTGACGCAATCCTATCCATTTGTCATTTAATTTGAAAAGTAATAAAAACATTCACTTAGATTAACATTGTGATAACTTTGTCACCTCGAGTCCCTTTTCGGGCACTCCAGTTCGTAATGGCGGGCCCTTCCGACTAAGATTATTAGTTTGATTTTGACTATTACGTAATTTTTCAGTTTGGTTTGGGTCTTCTTATAACCTCTTTTGGAAATAATAGTCGATTGTTCTCGGGCGCCAGGTCTTTGTTATAGCGGTGACCGCCGCTGTTGCGTCAGATAGCTCCTAAGTCGAAGAAAAATAATTCCAGAAGTGCAAGAGTGGTGTGTTTTGAGGGGAAGGAATAGAGTTAAACAAGTAGGCGGTTTTAACAGACTATATTGATGAATACAAATACTTATTACGTTATTTACAAGACAAAAAAAAAATAGTAGACCGGTCTGGGACGGGTTCACGGCAAAACTCTGTAGCAGAAATTAAATTAACTTAGCAGGCGGATTCGGACTGCCGGGCGGAAAGTAAGGAAACAATACCCGAATGCACGGAATGAGAAGTTAATTAAGCATGTTATGTAAACGGAAAAATTCGGCGGCTAGCATGCAACTAATTTTCAGAAAAGCAAAAGCGTGTGCGGCCGGACTGCCACGACGGATTCGGCCTAGACAAACGGACAGTAGTTACGGCAAAATTATCAAATCCAACTGAGAGGCGTTATCCCGGTCGCACACCCAGCGGCTTCCTATCAACTTATTTACGGCGGCACAGTGTTACTATCTGGAAGACGTTGGCCCGGTCGCACATCCAGTAGTTTACTACAGACTTTTCGGCGGTTTGGTGAAAACAGTATTCAGCTGGGAGGCATTGGCCCGTTCACACACCCAGTGAATTGCCGCTATACTCACCAGTTGATCTAAGATAAGCTGTGATGTGATGTCCGTGTCCGCGTGCTGGGTTTTATACGGCCCGGCAGGTGGAGGGGCAGTACGGTTGCCGCCAGCCGACGCATCGAGTCGCGCATCCCCGCTCCTCTTGCAGCAAGGAGCGCCGCGGGCAGCGGGCTGGTACAGGCGGAGATGCCTCGCATTTCAACCTTGGCGGCATCGGCGTTGTACTGGCGTGTCTTCTTACCCCAGTACCCAGCAAGAACGGGGCTTCTAGCTTCAAAATTGACCTGGAAGCATATTCTACCCCCTCGGCCTTCTGGCTACCCTCAAAAATACTTTCAAAAATTCGGAAAAGTCGACGGAAGCGGAACAAATAACAGAAATAATTATTCTCAACGGATAATTCGAAATAAAAATACTGAAAATCTAGTAACTTCGTTACAACTTCAAATTTTACTTACCCATCCCCTTTATAGAATACTTTGTAATCGTTACATGTTTCTTGAAAAATGAGCAATGTTTACGATTTTCGGAAAATTTAACCTAAAAATTTAAAATTTAAAATCTCCCTAAACCACAAAACAGAATCGATCACCAACTGATCACTTTGCTTTCGGTAATATTCGGCTCTACATAATGACATATTTTTACTTTCGGCTCTCATTCGGAAATTCAAATTTTATTTTAAAATGATTGGCTTTGGAAAGAATTAATAGAACAGCACTGCTTATGTGTAGACATATTTATTAGTTATGGTCCTTTCTATCACCGTTGTTTGGAAAATTTGGTAGAAGGAAACAACCCTATTATAACAGAAGAAAAAAAAACTTCTATCAGCATTGCAAAATTAAGTGGATAATCACAAAACACCAACCGAACACTAAGACGCATGCAATAAATACTAACACAATGGTTCTCTTGATGCACCACTATATATGCCCGTTGCTAGGCAATGCCCATAAACAAACTTACTGCATCGTGACTGAATCACTCTGTATACATTGATGGTATCGGAATGAACCGTAGATTCAGAAACTTCAGTTATATACAGGATGCCCGGATGTTGTCAGCTGACAATTCTTCACAAAATCCTTAGGATTTTTCTGTGGTCCATGGGTAACATTGGCATATATGCGTCGCAACCAATTAATGGCGTCACTCATTGATTTATGGTGGTAAAAGTTTCCCAAGTGATATTAAAAGCAGTGGCGTAGCTTAAAATTTTGCCCCCTCCCCACGCCAAAATAAATTTGGATTTGAAAATAAAAAAGTTACATGAAGGTGAAATTATCACAAACTTTTATTTCTTAGTAAATAAAAACCAAAAAGTTTTTAAAATAAAAATATCTACAGGGTGTCCAACTTTACAACTATACAAATCCGTAAAATCTTCATTTTTGAAGATAATAGCCTAAACTTTTTTTTAATGCCTTCAAAAGCCGCTTCTTTTGACCTCTTTAACATTTTTAAAATGCAAATCCAGGGCGGGCTGCAGCATTTTTACATACCCTCGATTTTCATTAAAAACATATAAGGACCCCCCAGACCAACGCGGGAAAGCGGGAGCGGGCAAAGTGCGGGACGAAGTAACGTGGCTGGATACCAGGCTGTCCACACTGCCGTGAAATTAATCCCGCGACTAGCCCGCGTAGGCAGCGTTTTATTTTGGAACGCAGTAAGCACAGTTTTTCCCGCTTCCCGCGACCACGTGTAGTACATTAGAGCCATGTCTTTGACCGAGAAGTTAATAGTGAAGAAATATGCTCTCCTGTTTGACTTATCTAACGACGATTACAAAAATTGTTGAAAGAAAGATAAGGTGTGTTAGGGGATTGGAAAAAAGTTGAACTTAATAAGTACCTGTTTCTCTCATCTTCAGCAAGAGCTACTAATAAGAACACTTCATCTTCATCTGAGGCACCGAAAATATAGGCTAGGCGTAGCGTATATTTCCTGTGATCTGAGGACATTTGTAATAAAAACGATATAAAAGAATTTAAATTGAATTAATTAATTAAAAAAACAATCCCGCCACCGCATCGGTGTGTACGTAGAAAGCGGGACAACAAATTCCGCTCCCGCTCCCGCTGTCCCGCGTTGGTCTGAGGGGTCCTTTAAGGTGGATTTATAAACTCGACGTTCGCGTTGGCGCTCGCCGTTGCCGTTTGCGTCGAAAATTCAATCCCAATATTTTACGTGTAACCGTTTATAAACGCCGTCGAACGTTGTCATCTGTGTCCGATGCCGTCCGAGATAAACTAATTTCATCTTTCACGTTCCGTCGTTCACACATTTCTGGAGGCAAACTGCGAAGGTCACTGTCAACTTCGAGCGCCAACGCAAACGTCGAGTTTATAAATCCACCTTTAGCGAGTTTTCATTTAAAATCTGATCACGCAGCATTAATCAAAACCCCCATATACCAAATTTGATCAAGAAATATACAGGGTGTCAAATTTGAGGAAAAATAAGAATTTTAAAGGCATCTGCCAAGTCAAGTGTGCTATGGAATCCCCTCAAAACAGTCGAATTGTCAACAGGACCATTCAAAGTGTTGGTGTGCAAAGGTCCAATACAAAATATACAGGGTGTTATTATCTATGCCATCTCAAAATATCTACTGAATTTTTAAAACTTAATACGGGTCGAAAATCGAGTATATCAAAACTGCCCCAAAAAACGAACTAGGTCAAAAAAATACAGAAGCCTGCCAGTCAGTAAGTCCATATCAGTTAGTGTGGCTGGTGTGTCACAAAAGGGAACGCACAGAAAATGACTAGACAGTGAATTTGTTGAGAAAAGTCCAATAATTTATATTGTTTTTATTTGTTGGTTGGCATTTTGTTCAGAAATAAATTACTTTTGCGTTTATCATTATTTTTTCAATGATTCCAGAACATTCTTGATCCGTATAAAGTTTTTTAAAATTTCAGCCGAGATGGCCCAGAGAAAAATACCCTGTATATATTTGTATTAAATCTTTGCACACCAACATTTTGACTGGTCCTGTTGACTATTCAACTGTTTTGAAGGGATTTCATATCACACTTGGCTCACCAGATACCTTTAAAATTCCCATTTTGCTCAAATTTGATACCCTGCAGAATGGAACTCCCTGCATATCTTTTGTTGAAATTTGGTATTATGAGGGTTTTGTGGTGTTATGATTAACCCTGTGGTCTCAGGTTTTAAATAAAAAAATCGCTAAAAGGTTTTCGTGAAAATCGGGGGTATAAAAAAATCATAGCCGGCCCTGAATTTGCATTTTGACAAAGGTAGAAAGGTCAAAAGAAGGCCTTTCAAACAAAAAAAAAAGTTTAGACGATTGATGCTTAATGAGCCACCCTAACGTACAAAGATTACTTAATATGATATCATAGTCTTTAGTGCAGCAGGAGACATCGATGAACTTTAATAATTAGTTCGCTTTTATCCATTGCTGCAGCTTCTTCAACTTCTATAGAAAGTAATGCTAAATTACTTATTCTGTCTTGGGAACAACAATTTCTCAAATAGTTTTTTTATTGATTTTTTTAGAGAGCGACCATTCTGAAGAAGCAACAGTTACAGGAAGGGTCAAAAATATAATATCAAAACAGAACGGGGAGTATATGTCACTAAAAGTCACATTAATACCGGAACTGCACACACTGGCAAATTTGAATTTAAAGTAAGGAAGATAAAATCGTTTTTTTTCTTCTTTTTTTTCCACCAAAAACAAAATGAATCACTTATTTTGGAAAATAAATTTCTTAAATTTGCGAGTATGTGTAATATAACATGGCAGAGGTTACATGGTTACAGCCATTGCAGTGAAATACGTATTGTACACAAACTTAGGAGGAATTAGCAGAAATAATTTCATTACTCCGATCCACATATTCGCATGAAAAAACAATACAAACAAAAAATCAGGAGTCCATAAGAAATCAAAACAAACAGAAAAACTGGAAAGAAATTGTGGAAGGTCTGGAGCAAACAATGAATGAAATTATTCATCTGAATGAGGACTGCCCCGTTGTAAATAAAGATAGGGAGGAGAAAGAGAAAAATCCCAGTGATGCAAATGATGGTTTTCAGCTTCAAAGAAACCAGAGACGATTATTTAAGAAGTGTTTGGGCACGCAGAGACCCAGTGCAGATGAACAAACGGGTTTTATTGCTGGAGATCGAAAAGCCTGGATATATATAAATAGAATAAAGCGACATGTAACATCGGAAGTGATTGCAGATTATATCAGGAAGAAACCAGACTTTGAAAGGATTGAAGTGAAGGTTAAGGACCTTCCTTCAGACCCACATAAACTTAAATGCTTTGTCGTTACTGCTCCACTGGCTCTTAAAGATGATTTATATGATCCGGCTTTCTGGCCCCAGAATGTTGGAATTAAGCGCTTCTTCTTTAGTAAACATAGAGATTTTTTGGCATCGGCGGCAGATTTTTTCTGAGTGAGTGACAGAATCGTGTTTTGAGTGAGCGACATAACCGTGTTCAGCGGCAAGTGGCTTTAAACAATGTTTCAAATCAAGTAAATGAAAATGGTAAAATGACTTTTCTTCACATCAACATACAGGGATTAAATAATAAGATATTGGAACTACTACCAATTTTAGATGAAATTAAACCTACCATTTTGTGTCTAACTGAACATTGGCTTCGTGAAAAAGATATTGAATCTGTGCATTTGAATGGTTATAAACTCGTTTCACATTCCTCTCGTTCTGTTTTCAGGAGAGGAGGGACTGCCATATTTGTAAAAAGCACTAACACTGCTTTAAATGTTCCCATAAATTTCCAAGCCATTGAAATTCATTGTGAATTCTCTATTTGTGAAATGTCAACTAAGGCTGGGAAAATTATATTTGTATGCATGTACAGATCTCCGATGAGCGATTTTGAGATTTTCATGTCGAGATTAGCTTTAATCATGGATGAAGTATACTGCACTGATAAACCCCTGGTTTTCGCTGGAGACTTTAATTGTCATTTTGAGACCAGAGATCCCAACTCTATCGATTTAACGGACCTTTTTGCAAGCTATGATATTGTACCTCATATATCTGGAGTGACTCGGATCGGTTCTGGGTCACAATTAGATAACATATTCAGTAATATCAATGTAATCCATATAGGTGAATGCAATGTCTATGTTACTAATATCTCAGATCATTATGGCCAAACAATCAATAACTAATTATGACAAGCAGGGTACCAAATATAAGTACATTAAAAAGAGGCACTTTACTGACAAAAATATTGCTAATTTTGAGAGTTGTCTAAAGTCAGAATCATGGGATACAATCTATAATAATAGTGGGGTAAATAATAAATATGAACTTTTTAGGGCTGTTTGATCTCCGAATTTCAGTATCGGAAATCGATACTGAAAAAATATCAATAAAATCGACAAATCGATAAAATCGATCTTATCGATATAATCGATCTTATCGATAAAATCGATCTTATCGATAAAATCGATCTTATCGATAAAATCCATCTTATCGATAAAATCGATCTTATCGATAAAATCGATCTTATCGATATAATTGATCTTATTGATAAAATCGATATAAACAATTTTATTTAAGAAGTTAGACAAAAAAAGGCCGATCGGCTTGCTGCAGGCGCGGTCTGAACGCAATGGGTGCAGCAATTTCCTTTATTTTTGCAAACAATTTCGAAAGATAGATATAATTGGAAAGATCGATAAAATCAAAAATATCGATAAAATCGAAAAGATCGATAAAATCGAAAAGATCGATAAAATCGAAAAGATGGATAAAATCAAAAATATCGGATTTTATCGATAAGATCGATTTTATCAATATGATCGATAAGATGGATTTTATCGATAAGATCGATTCTATCGATAAGGTCGTTTTTATCTATAAGATTTATTTTATCGATAAGATCGATTTTATCGATTTGTCGATTTTATCGATATTTTTTCAGTATCGATTTCCGATACTGAAATTCGGAGATCGAACAGCCCTAAAAAGTTCATATTTATTATTTACCCCACTATTATTATAGATTGTATTCCATGATCCTGAGTTTAGACAACTCTCAAAATTAGCAATATTTTTGTCAGTAAAGTGCCTCTTTTTAATGTACTTATATTTGGTACCCTGCTTGTCATAATTAGTTATTGATATTGTTTGGCCATAATGATCTGAGATATTAGTAACACAGACATTGCATTCACCTATATGGATTACATTGATATTACTGAATATGTTATCTAATTGTGACCCAGAACCGATCCGAGTCACTCCAGATATTTGAGGTACAATATCATAGCTTGCAAAAAGGTCCGTTGAATCAATAGAGTTGGGATCTCTGGTCTCAAAATGACAATTAAAGTCTCCAGCGAAAACCAGGGGTTTATCAGTGCAGTATACTTCATCCATGATTAAAGCTAATCTCGACATGAAAATCTCAAAATCGCCCATCGGAGATCTGTACATGCATACAAATATAATTTTCCCAGCTTTAGTTGACATTTCACAAATAGAGAATTCACAATGAATTTCAATGGCTTGGCAATTTATGGGAACATTTAAAGCAGTGTTAGTGCTTTTTACAAATATGGCAGTCCCTCCTCTCCTGAAAACAGAATGAGAGGAATGTGAAACGAGTTTATAACCATTCAAATGCACAGATTCAATATCTTTTTCACGAAGCCAATGTTCAGTTAGACACAAAATGGTAGGTTTAATTTCATCTAAAATTGGTAGTAGTTCCAATATCTTATTTAATCCCTGTATGTTGATGTGAAGAAAAGTCATTTTACCATTTTCATTTACTTGATTTGAAACATTGTTTAAAGCCACTTGCCGCTGAACACGGTTATGTCGCTCACTCAAAACACGATTCTGTTGCTCACTCAGAAAAAATCTGCAGCCGATGCCAAAAAATCTCTATGTTTACTAAAGAAGAAGCGCTTAATTCCAACATTCTGGGGCCAGAAAGCCGGATCATATAAATCATCTTTAAGAGCCAGTGGAGCAGTAACGACAAAGCATTTAAGTTTATGTGGGTCTGAAGGAAGGTCCTTAACCTTCACTTCAATCCTTTCAAAGTCTGGTTTCTTCCTGATATAATCTTCAATCACTTCCGATGTTACATGTCGCTTTATTCTATTTATATATATCCAGGCTTTTGGATCTCCAGCAATAAAACCCGTTTGTTCATCTGCACTGGGTCTCTGCGTGCCCAAACGCTTCTTAAATAATCGTCTCTGGTTTCTTTGAAGCTGAAAACCATCATTTGCATCACTGGGATTTTTCTCTTTCTCCTCCCTATCTTTATTTCCAACGGGGCAGTCCTCATTCAGATGAATAATTTCATTCATTGTTTGCTCCTGACCTTCCACAATTTCTTTCCAGTTTTTCTGTTTGTTTTGATTTCTTATGGACTCCTGATTTTTTGTTTGTAGATCGATAAAATCGAAAAGATCGATAAAATCGAAAAGATCGGTAAAATCGAAAAGATCGATAAAATCGAAAAGATCGATAAAATCGAAAAGATCGATAATATCAAAAAGATCGATAATATCGATATTTCGATTTATCGAAATTGAATATCGAGTATCGATAAAATCGATAGTATCGATACTTTCGATTTTATTGATATTTTGTCTCAGGCCTAGAACTTTTTAACAATATAATCAAACACTACTTTGACCTGTCTTTTCCAATTATGAAAGCTAAGCAAAACAATAGTGGAAATTGGGTAAACCAAGAAATAAGAAGATATTCGAGAAGATCTCCAGCAATAAAACCCGTTTGTTCATCTGCACTGGGTCTCTGCGTGCCCAAACGCTTCTTAAATAATCGTCTCTGGTTTCTTTGAAGCTGAAAACCATCATTTGCATCACTGGGATTTTTCTCTTTCTCCTCCCTATCTTTATTTCCAACGGGGCAGTCCTCATTCAGATGAATAATTTCATTCATTGTTTGCTCCTGACCTTCCACAATTTCTTTCCAGTTTTTCTGTTTGTTTTGATTTCTTATGGACTCCTGATTTTTTGTTTGTATTGTTTTTTCATCCGAATATGTGGATCGGAGTAATGAAATTATTTCTGCTAATTCCTCCTAAGTTTGTGTACAATACGTATTTCACTGCAATGGCTGTAACCATGTAACCTCTGCCATGTTATATTACAATGGATGAAAGCGAACTAATTATTAAAGTTCATCGATGTCTCCTGCTGCACTAAAGACTATGATATCATATTAAGTAATCTTTGTATGTTAGGGTGGCTCATTAAGCATCAATCGTATAAACTTTTTTTTTTTTTGTTTGAAAGGCCTTCTTTTGACCTTTCTACCTTTGTCAAAATGCAAATTCACGGCCGGCTATGATTTTTTTATACCCCCGATTTTCACGAAAACCTTTTAGCGATTTTTTTATTTAAAACCTGAGACCACAGGGTTAATCATAACACCACAAAACCCCCATATACCAAATTTCAACAAAAGATATGCAGGGAGTTCCATTCTGTAGGGTATCAAATTTGAGCAAAATGGGAATTTTAAAGGCATCTGGTGAGCCAAGTGTGATATGAAATCCCTTCAAAACAGTTGAATAGTCAACAGGACCAGTCAAAATGTTGGTGTGCAAAGATTTAATACAAATATATACAGGGTAAATCGAAAAGATCGATAAAATCGAAAAGACCGATAAAATCAAAAAGATCGATAAAATCGAAAAGATCGATAAAATCGAAAAGATCGATAAAATCGAAAAGATCGGTAAAATCGAAAAGATCGATAAAATCGAAAAGATCGATAATATCAAAAAGATCGATAATATCGATATTTCGATTTATCGAAATTGAATATCGAGTATCGATAAAATCGATAGTATCGATACTTTCGATTTTATTGATATTTTGTCTCAGGCCTAGAACTTTTTAACAATATAATCAAACACTACTTTGACCTGTCTTTTCCAATTATGAAAGCTAAGCAAAACAATAGTGGAAATTGGGTAAACCAAGAAATAAGAAGATATTCGAGTTACATTAAAGATCTATATGTACAGTGCCAGATTACCAAAGATCCAAGGTCTTACCATCATTACAAAAGTGAACGTAAAGAATATAGGAAGTTTCTAGCAACTTTTCAAAAATCTATATACGACAACAGAATTGTAAACTCCAGAAACAAGTCAAAGACTATGTGGAACATTTTTAAGACAGCATCCAATAAAACAAAATCAAGTCAAAATATATCTCTGAAAACAGATTCTGGCACTTTAGACAATCCTCAAGAAGTTGCACATGCTTTTCTGGAGCAATTTGCGTTGCCCAGAAGTACACAAAATTTATCGTGTGCGGAAAAAAATAGAATCGTTCCATCCCTGTTCCTTTTTCCAGTCGATCGAATGGAGATATCTCGAATTATTAGCGACGTTCCAAATAAGTTCTCTTCAGGAATAGATGAAATTCCTATATTCATACTGAAACGGGTTGCAAACTTTGTCTGCGATCCATTAGTTGATATTATCAATGAGTGTTTTGATACGGGGATATTTCCATCAAAGCTGAAGGAGGCCAAACTGATTCCAGTTTATAAAAAGGGTGATCAGACAAAGTCAGGTAATTACCGACCTGTCTCTCTCTTGCCAACAGTGTCGAAGGTTTTTGAGAGGGCGATTTGCCAGAGGTTGCTAAATTTTATAGATAAACACAATATTTTAGTAAAACAACAATTTGGCTTGGTGATAAAGTAGCTGGTTTGTACTTTGACTTTTCAAGAGCTTTCGACACTGTGGATCACGGATTGTTGGCACAGAAGTTAGCTAATGCTGGTGTTCGAGGAATTCCTCTTAAGCTGTTGTCCTCATACCTGTCCGAGAGAAGGGAGATAGTCTGTATCCGAAGTACTAAAGGAAATCAATGCTTTTCTGATTGGCGAGAAATAGAGCAGGGAGTACCACAAGGCTCCATATTGGGACCAATCTTGTTTTTGCTCTATGTAAATAACTTAAATACATCCATGGGTCCGGGCAGAATCAGTATGCTGATGATACGTCAGTAATATTGACAGAGGCTGACACAAGTGATTTGTCCGATTTCTGTTCATGCGCTGTGGAAAGTATGGCCAGGTGGTGCCAATCGAATAATTTAAAACTTAACTCGGACAAGACAGGTCTTATAAGTTTCAGAAAGTCTACTAGTGAAACAGAATCATTATATGTTAAACTCAACTACAGATCTCTACCAGTTGTGCACAGTGTGAGGTTTCTGGGAGTCAGTTTGGATGCCACATTGAGCTGGGAAGACCACATTGCCAAACTTAAATATAAATTGATTGGTTCTTGTGCCCTGATTCGCAGGCTACGGGATATGGTTTCTATTGACAGTTTACGACTATATTACTTTGCTTCCATCCAAAGTTGCATTTTGTATGGGATTGTCTTTTGGCGTGCATCTCGATTTGCGTTGTCAATATTCAAGGTGCAAAAAAGAATCATCAGGTGTGTATTAAAATTGAATCATCAGACTTCATGTAAACATTATTTTCAAAAACTGAACTTTCTAACAGTACCAGTGACTTTATGTCACTGGTGATGTTTGTCAAAAGAAATAGCTCTTTGTTTAGCACAAACATGAATCTTTATAATGAGGATTTCCACATCGTCACTAGGACGAGGAATGATCTGTCGGTCCCAGTACATAAATCGTCCTTCTATGAGAAAGGTCCATACTACAAAGCTGTTAGGGCTTTTCGAAGCCTTCCACAAAATATTAAATTGATAAAGAGCGAGAAAGGGTTTAGAAGAGCAGTAACATCATACTTACTTGAAAAGTGTATGTATTCTTTTGATTTCTAAGAAACTGTTGATACAAATAACTGACGTTGCTTTGTCATAGCTTGTATGATTTTGTTGGCAATAAAAATATTATTATTATAGCTTACTTGATTTTAAAATTTTAAAACAAAAAGTTAATATAAATATAGGTGCTGAAAGGCTTCGTTTAGAAAATACAGGGTGTTGATTTTTTTTATAAAGAAATTTTCCTTTAATAACTTGAAAATACCAAGTCGTATCAAATTAAAATTTAGTGCACAATTTCAATGCATTAAGAGTGTATTGTTAAGCCAAAAACTTTTTTTCATTTTAGCAGAGCCGTGCGATGGGATAGCCTGCTCCTTGGTTTAAAGTTAAAGAAAAAATAGGCGCAGATTTTTTTTAATGTAGGTAATACTATTTTCTGACTTAGCACTTATCTTCAAACAAAAGACACATCGCAACATTTTTCAATTGAATTAGCCATTTCCGAAACAAATGAAAAAACTTTGAAATACTGATTTTCGACTAATTTCAGGAAAAGTAGGTGCTTATTGAATTTACACGGATTTGTTTGTGTTTATTTTTTTTTTAATTAAAACGGCACCCATTAACAACTGTTTAAATATTTTGAAAGCATTAAATTCTTTTTAATTCAACCATTACCTCAACATTTTTCAACACTGTATTTTCAAAACGAAGCCATTTAAGACCTACATATGGTACTTTTTGTTTTAAAATAAAGTAAGCTTTCATTCTTAAAGTGGTTCAGATCGGGTTTTCTAACTTTTTGGTATGTTAGAATATTTTGTTTTCCAAATGGCATGTAAGAATAGTAGTTTGTCGGATGAGAAATCAACTTTTATTTTGAAATTTTTTGCTCCAGTTTGGACTTTGGACGTTACGACATTACTTTTTTGCGGACATAGAATTTGGACCTAAATATTTTTCTTTTCAATTAATATTTGGTACACTCTTACAAAACACTTACCTATATCTAAGACGACTCGTAGCCCTTTTTTAAATTTCTTACCTGATTTTAAATTGCGGGACTTTAAACATGTAAGTAAAAATTCTCTTATTTTAAAAAATAAAAAGTTCGAATAAGCGACCCGAAGAACCTTAAAGTTTGTCTGTATCATGTATTAACATCTGGTATATTTACTTTTTAACTCTGGACTTGCGAGTACAAAACAAACTATCATCGCTTGCTCAACTACTGTCCAATCATATCTTAATTATTTTTTAAAAGTAAAAAAATGTTTTTATAAGATTCAAGGTATAATAATAATAAAAAAAGAAAACAATAAAAAGTTTATATCAAGTTAAAAAATAAAAAAAATAAGCGATCCGAAAAAATGTTTATAGAGGCCGATCAGCACCTAAGTAAGGCAATAGACAAAGATAACATGGATTAAATTGCTTTGCAGCAATGTTAAAAGGAGCAGCAGAACTGCGTAAATATGCGGATAAAACCAGTAATGGGTGTTTATTATTGTAAGAAAATGTTATTTTTGTATATGGTGATAGATACATTTGATATACCTATGTGATGAGGTAATAAGTTCCTTCTAAACTCCATAGTGATAGGTTTAAATAAAAATTACAAAATATTATACATGTCATTTGCTACCGTCACACCGATACCTATCTATATTCCAAAACATTTTCAAATATTTAATTTATTCCTTTAGGAATACATGGTCGAAAGTCACTAAAAGTCACTTTTTTTTCTTGGAAAGGGGCCATTTAAAAATAACATTTTTTCTCAGAAATGGTCACTAAAGTCACCTTTTTAAAGCAAAATTAGAATGGCAACCCTGCCGGTCGAGGACGAGGGGAGGCCGTTGAGGGTTCGAAAGGGCCTGGCTCTGTCAGGCCCCCTTGACGGCAGAGCCCCTCTTACGACCGCGGGGTTTCGCGGTATGGTACCTACGCCACTTACTAAAAGAGCATAATAAAATAAAAGCCCTATTGCAATCACGATTATACCACTACAAAAAAACAATAATAATTGTGACTACACCTCATTTTAATGATAATTTAAAACGTCATGTAAACACTTTTCATTTTACCGTTATCTTCATTCTTGTTACTTTTCGTGTTATTAGTAGTTATTCATTGTGCAAATGGGCTCGTTACAGACCTGAACTTATGACCCAGTGGCATTTTCTTCTGCACTGATGCCAACTTAGGATGTCAAAATTACCAATTGACAGCTCTAGTAAGGACCTCTTAAAAAAATTTGACTCTAGAAGTCATGGTGACGGAAGCCACAGGTTTCTTCCAACACAGTTCTGAACTGGTTCTGGGTGATCTAATTGGTTGAAAACAGTCCAACTATGTGTTGGAACAAAGCTATTAATTATAACCCTCAGGCTTATTTCTTTCTTACTTGAAAAAAAAAAACCAAGGAAAAACCGAAAAGCAAAAAACGGATACTGTGTAAACGTTGTAGTGTTATCGGTAGCAATATTATCATGTAAGTAATTAGGTAGTAATGAAGGTGTTTCAAGTGTTATAACGCTTGTCATTTCAAGAATCAAGCCTGACAAACCCGATATGAAATAAGTATTTATTATTATTTCTTCAGATTAATTTTCAACATAACACCATAACCATTTGCCTCCAACCAGGATCATCGTGTTATTTTAGTGGGCCTCCCCGACAGTATGGTTAAATTTTTTTACATCATGACTGAATCGCCCTGTACAGTCTTCCCGCCGAATATTTCTGGTCTCCGAAGTATTTATTAAAAAAAATTGCTTGGATATAAAATTTTATATATGGTGTTGCACGGAACTATGACCAATCAAAATTGTGTTTTTTTTTTTAATTGAACATTCTATACCACATAAATTTCCACCCCCACAACTTTTTATTTTTTGGCTGATGTTTTTGATCTTGGTGTAAAAATAAAACCTTTCGAAAGCTCTCCCTCTCTCAAGAAATTCTAAATTCTATTTACCTTATCAGTAAGATTTTGTAAGACTAATAATTGTTAGTTTTTGTTACATTTTTTCCGGAAGATATTGGAAAATGCTATTGTTATTACAATAAGTTGTAATTAAAAACTACAACCTGGTACAAAGTTTGGATGAAAGTTGGACTAGAGATTTTTTTGCTTCGACAATAATTTCTCTGGTGCAACCCTTTATTTAGTAGCAAATCGGGGATAAATAGATTAGGCATTGCATGCAAGTATGATCTATTTGGGAAAAAAGCTAATATCGTAATATGCCCCCTTTTCTCAGAATAGTACGGCCACAAATTTATTATATAATTCTGCATCCACTCTGACTCATATACTTATTCTTAAAAAATACTTTTAAATATATAGATTGATACTCCCTAGTTTTTGTCGACAAACTTTGATATTTTGTAGAGCACATATTTTAAGACAAAAAGTTTACGTAAACATACGCGTGTAAGTACTACCTTTGGTTTTCAAGGTTCAGAGCAATTAAGAAAATAATTATTTTCAACGAAGATAAAATAATAGTAATTGCCCCCCTTCCTTGCACAAGAATTCAGTTGTTTTGGAGGTTTGGAGTATTGTGAGGGTGAGAATTACTATTATTATTATATGAGGGTGAGAATTACTATTATTATTATATTTTATTTTTTTCTCTGGCATGAAAAGGTATATCGAGTTCAAACTTGCGTTGACCGAAAATAATTCAGTCAACGATAAAAGTCATTTAAGTTGTCAGCAAATTTTTTCTTCCAACGCATCAAAATACCTTATCGATGCCAACTTAATTGGCAGTTGGAAAAAAATCAGTTTTTACTTATATTTCAACCCTTACGGATTTATTATTTATTTTTAATTTAATTTTTTAGACTATAATGGACATAGAGAACCTCAAACACAAAAGCCTACAAAATCAATCGCCTGTGAGGAACTTATGATAAAATCGTGCGACTTAAAACCATGTTCAAGTCTTTTACCGCACGACATCAACCTATGTTGGTAGCGACCAGTTTTTTTGCAAATATGACGTTACTGGAAAATTTAAAATCAAACTTGTTCTGTGAAGATTGAAGTTCATTATTAAAAGGAAACGAACCCAAACACGTTTTGAAACATGTTGATAACAATTATTGTAAAGAAAATTTGGAAATTTTAGATGTTCCAAGCAGCAAAAATAATGATGTTTGTGAGAACATCCAAGAACAAGATTTATTCACAAATCTACCGTGTGACCCATTTGTTTTGGGGTCAGTCTGTAAAAAGTGTATCAATCGTGCGATTTGGCTGATTTTTTTTTTAAATTGTAGAGCTCGATGAACTGCACATTTTGAACAAAAATTGCCTGGTTCGCATAAAATCCAAAGCCTACTATGACCGTTTTTATGAGCAAAATTTTAAGAAACCATATTAGCGTTTTTTTTTGAAAAAATCTGTGTGCGCCAATGGATTGAGCACCCCTCGAAATGGGTATGTACAAAATTTCATCAAAATATTTCAAGTAATAACGATTTTGTAGAAAAATTAAAAATGCAGCCAAGGTACGTCTTTATTTTCAAAAATTCAAAGTTGGCCATGGAAAATAATTGAATTGTAATAATACAACCTTATGCTTATAAACACAAAACATAAAAACAATTAAAATTATAAAATTTTTGTAACTTCTACCAAGCCTCCATTTTCTACAATGCATTTGTCGTTCCTCTTGCGTACATTCAAAATTACATTTCGTATTTGCTGTGGAGTAATTTCCTCACAACTACGGTTTATCCTAGCTTGCAGTTCTTGTAAATTATGGGGTCTTGACTTATAAACATTTTGCTTAAGTGTACCCCAAAGAAAAAAATCTAAAGGAGTTAAGTCCGGAGATCTCGGTGGCCACTCACAGAAAGGACTATTTCGCCCTATCCAACAGTTTTCAAAATTATTATCTAGCCAGTTTCTGATTAAACGAGCATTATGAATAGGACTGCCATCTAACTGTAACTTTAAATTTAAACGGTATCTTAATGGTAACTCATCTAAAGCATTTCTAAATTCAATTTCTAGAAAATTCAAGAAGCCAGCCGCATTCAAATTCCCTTCAAAGAAAAATGGGCCAATTATTCTGTCGCGTAGTATTCCACACCAAACGTTAATTTTTTGTTGAATATTGTCTCCTTGCATTTATTATAAACTCTGAATTTTCAGCTGACCAGTGACGGCAGTTTTGACTTGATACTACACCATTTGTAGTAAACGTGGCTTCGTCGGTGAATAAAATTTCATTTAAAAAGTTGCCATTATGGAGATATTCACCTTGCAGCCAATAGCAAAATTCTAATCTTCTCTCCTCATCTCCTGGTTCCAGGGTGTGCAAAAATTTTGGCTTAAACGGTTTTATTTTGTTTTGTCTCAAACATCTCCTTATACTCTCTCTGGGTATATGAAGGTCTAAACTAGCCGTTCGAACACTATTTCGAGGATTGTCACTAAAGTATTGCAGAATTTGATTGTTATTTTCAACAAGTCCATTTTGCCTAGTTTTTAATAAATTTTTAGAAATCGATCCAGTTTCATCAAAAATATTGTTTATACGTTGTACAGTACTTCGACTCACTGATCTACCTGGGTGTCTATTGTTAAATTCGGCCGCAGCTTCTGCTGCCGAGCGCTCGTTGTCGCCCACGAGTCGAACAATTTCTATTTTGTCTCTTATGCTTAAATATTCCATAATTATGATAATTAATTGTATTGAGCACAAACAATTTCTGAACTCAATTTAGACAGTTTGACACTTAATAAAAGTAAACAATTCAAATATTTTCCATGGCCAACTTTGAATTTTTGAAAATAAAGACGTACCTTGGCTGCATTTTTAATTTTTCTACAAAATCGTTATTACTTGAAATATTTTGATGAAATTTTGTACATACCCATTTCGAGGGGTGCTCAATCCATTGGCGCACACAGATTTTTTCAAAAAAAAAACGCTAATATGGTTTCTTAAAATTTTGCTCATAAAAACGGTCATAGTAGGCTTTGGATTTTATGCGAACCAGGCAATTTTTGTTCAAAATGTGCAGTTCATTGAGCTCTACAATTTAAAAAAAAAATCAGCCAAATCGCACGATTGACACACTTTTTACAGACTGACCCCAAAACAAATGGGTCACACTGTATGTTTGCAAACAAATCTTCGTATGCAAAGAGGAGAACCTGGTGATTCTGAAAAAAATGCCATCAATGAAGAGAGAGAAATTTTCTCCTTAGACACAGATCCTTTTGCCACAGACAATGAAAGCGATAATCCAGATTTTGCACCTTCCCATTCAAGCAGCTCTAATGGAAATCATGGTGATGACCAACAGCAGGATAATGTTGAAATAGACAAATCTAAGCAACGTAACAGAAAAAAGATAAGAATGCCTGAAACTTGGTGGAGAATACTTATTAAAAATTCCCGAAATACTGGTAAAGCATATAACAATTGGAAAGGCAAATTGCAGCCTAAAAGAAAACTTAAAATAACTTGCCAAAATTGCAGAAGTAAATGTCAAGAAAAATTTACAACTGAAGATCGAGAATCTATATTTACAGAGGGTTGGTCTTTGTCCGACATAAACCGTCAGAGAGATTTCATTTCAAAATTTGTTAAAATAACAGAAAAGGAGCAAGGAACATGAAGATATGGAAACTGAAGAGAAACCAAGTAGCAGTTATACATATAAGTATTACCTAGCACGTGGAGGTAACAACGTAGAAGTTTGTAAAACATTTTTCTTACATACTCTTAGTATTAGCGCACAAATGATGCAAACTAAGAAAGCAATAAATCTTTGTGCCACCATGTTCAACTTACAACAAATTACAAATTAAAGCTATCATCGTATAACTTTACTGTTTTTAATTTGGCGACAAAAGAATGTCAGTGCTACATGTGGCACGAGTTTATCATCAAAAGGGGCGCTTCTGAGATAGGAAATTGTCTCCTACATTATAAAGAAAGCAACCTTACATAAGGCACAAACGAATTTTCATTCTATTCTGATAATTGTGCGGGCCAGAACCGTAATAAATCCCTTTTTGCCCTCTATAATTATTTAACAATAAAATACTCCATCAAAATTCAACATACCTATTTAGAGCGTGGTCAAGGGGACTCCGTACACAGTGTGATCGAGAAGGCATCGAAAAATATACCGGTTCATACTCCTGACCAGTGAACCTCTATAGTACAACTAGCAAAGAGAAGAAAACCTTATGAAGTTCACGTTTCAATCACTTAAGGTTATTGAAACAAACCTAGCATTTCCCAACCGTCTTCTGTTTAAAACAGAGTATGATCAGCAAGATTTTGGAAAAATGAATTTAACACAAAAGGGCAGGCAGAAAATTGGCATTGACATAAAGACCTTTCCACTTAATCAACTCTACAGGCAACCAATACCACTTCCCAAAAAGAAGTATGATCACTTACAGTTTCTCTTAAAAAGAAGTTATAAAAGTGCAATACCACGAATTTTTTTTAAACTTGCCTTTCTCAACCCAACGTATAAAAAATGAGTCCGACAGCGAATAAATTGATATTTTGCTTTCATATGGCTTATTTTTTTATTTTCTAGAAATACATATTTACTTTTGAATGTTACCAATAAGGAATAAAATCTAGATTGTTTCGTTGTCACCTTTAATGTATTTTGATCAGAATAATAATAACAATAACTCCCATTTTATTACCTATCCTAAGTTCTAAAATTTGGACATAACTTTTATTATAATTGGTTTAGTATTCTATGTCCATGATTTTTTTATATTTACACACAAGAACTTTGAACACATATGTATAATGTTTGCGATCTAATCTGCATACAAGTTTGAACTCAATATATCTTTTTATACCAGAGATAAAAAATAAAATATAATAATAATAATAATAATAAATGGACTTTATTAAGGAAAATAGTTTTTACAAACATGCAGTGCAATATGACATGAGGAAATACTGTTATGGCTAAGTCTAGCAAGATTGCTATTTCACTCAACCATTAAAAACCTCCCCGCGTAAACCAAGTAGATGTAGATGGCATATTAGACAGAGGGAAATAAGTATTTCTTAACCACAATTAAATTTATATTTATAAGAGGCGAAATTGCCAAAAAATTTAACTTTTCGCAAAAAAGTTACTCTTCATAAAAGTTTCTGCTTCCTCCGAAATCAAGATTCACATTGAGAAAATATTAATTTATTTCACGGGGTGAAATTAGGTCAAGAGTGAAGTATCCTATCGTTAACTGACATATTAATAAAGACTGCTCACGGCTGTCATGTTTGACAGTTCTCTGGCTCATCATGCGCTTCCCGGAAACAAAATACAATGCAAAATACATTGTTGACCATAGGCGCCATCTGCTTTCCAGGGCATGAAGCTATAGCCGTGAGAAGTCTTTATAAATAGGTCAGTCAACGATCATATTTTTCAAAATATTTCAAAAAGTTATTTACAAAAGTTGTTTGGCATTGAGAGAAGATGTCAAATACCAAATCACAGATGCCTACTCGAAAAACATATTTTTATATTTTAAAGTTTTTCATCAAATAATAATAATTAAATACAATTAATTTAGCAATAAAATCTTCCTTGTAATTTTAGTATTTGAAAAAAAAAAGAATAATATGGACAAAATGTTTTTCGAGAAGGCGTCTGTGATTTGATATTTGGCATCTTCTCTCAATGCCAAACAACTTTTGTAAATAACTTCATTAATATTTTGAGAAATTGAGGTACTTCACCGGCACCGTCGCAATGACAAGGCCCGGTAGCCTAAGGCTCCAAATTCAAATTTCAAGATGTCAACTTGGTAAATTTGATAAAAAACACTTTAAAATGATTGTTTACACAGTGGCGGCTCGCGAGTTTTAAAGTAGGGTGGGCACAAGAAAAATCTTACCTATTATTTTTTGTACATAAAATCCATTCTCCTATTTTTCATGCTGGAAACTACGTCAATGACTTTGTTGTCGAAATCCGGGATAGACTGAATGAACTTCTTTTCTATTGATAGGACTGCCGGTCGATCATCTGACATTGTGCTTCTCAAAAAAGTTTTTATGCGTTTGAGGGTTGAAAAACATCATTCACATTCGGCTGTCGAGATGGGCGTTGTACAAATAATATCCAACAGTTTGATTGTTTCTGTCAAAACTTTTTTTAAATTGTTGTCTGTTATGAACACTAAAAGTGGCAAAATACCACTTACGTTACACATGTCATCGCATTCATAAATTGCTGATAGTTCACTTTTCAATTTTACACTGTCCAACATAGGATAAGATTTTACAGTTTCATCAAGATGTTTTTGGGGAAATGTATGTCTATACGTTTTAAAATGTTGAGAATCAAATAATTTTACTGCACTTAAGTGATCCTTAAAATCAAATTGGTCTATAATTTGGCTTAAAATTGTGTCACATACTTCCTTTGCAATAACAGCGCTGTTATCTCCAGCTGTCGTTTTCTGTCTTTTCCTACCAGGTTCTTCATTATTGCGTTCTTCATTGTTATCGTCGCCAGTAGAATTTCTAATTCGAATAATTTGCTGTCGGAATTGTTCAACTGCCTTTTGCATTTGAGCACTTTCAATCCGGCGCATTTGAGTATGATTAAATAATATTTCGACATGTGACATGATGAAATGAAATATTTTTAACCAGTAGAGAAATTCTGGGCTATTTAAATGTTTCAATAAACCACTTCACTTCACAAATAGTAACATCTTCGTCAATAATTTTGTCTAAACATTCTTTGAAAGAATCCTGGCGTTAAAATAAAGTGTTCACAGTTCGACTTTTAAAATTCCAACGCATAGGAGCAGCACGTGATAATCTATGTTGGACTATTTCATCAACAATTACCGTTCGTTTTGGCGCTCGAGAAAAGAAGCTTAAAAATGACTGCAAATTTGCAAAGAAAATGTTTACTTTTCTATTGCACTGTGCCGCTCGTTGAATAACAGGGTGTCTACCAACCTGGAAAACCTGGAAATGTCGGGGAATTATTTTTGGTCAGGGAAATCAGGGAAAAGTCAGGGAAATCTATCAAATAACCTGGAAATGTGTGGTTTAATAGATATAAAAATAGGAAATCTTTAATTCATACAAAAACTAATCAAAATTATGTCATATTCATTTTGATTCTACTCCACAGAGATCACATTATGTGATTTAATTTATATGTGATCCTTGTGCTTCTACTATTATACTCCAAAGATAATCTAACTAAATAAGATTTTATGAAGCTATTTATTTTTGTTTTGAAGGTGTTTATTTTTTATGTTTTATTTTATTTTGGAGAATGTGTAAAAGATATTTGTTTGTTTTATACGTGATTTTATATTTTTACAATAAATCTTGTATCTTTATTTTTTACAGGGTGGCTCATTATAAATTGACACCCCCCCTTAACTTGCTAGTTTTTGAAGTTAGAAAAAAAGTTTTTTTTACAAAAGTTATAGATACTAATACAAAGTTTTTTGTGACACTATTGGACCTTATACAGTGTGTTCTAGAAAGCCGTGGCAGACATAACTTATGTTTCTTTAAATGGAACATCTTGTATATTTTTGTTATATGTTCGCTCCAACCGTTCGTTCAGAACTAAGCCTTTTTTTGAGGGATTACTCCTTGGGTCATAGGCTGCCATGAAAGACAAATGCCAAATTATAGTAATAGCTGACAATTTGCAAGTATATTCATGCTTTGGAAAACAAAATGGACTCTTTTAAGATTTCAGTGAAAATGAAGGAGGGAAATTGAGAGAAATAAGAAATTTTAAATAGTAACATAGGTAAGAAACTTCGTCAAATTTATTGTTTTTAATTAAATTTTTATTGAAAACGACAATTACATTTAGAAAAAGGATATATTTTTATATGTTTTTGTGGGGTTATTTAAAAAACAGAATTTATTATGACAGACCAAAAAATGTAGAAAATGTTTAAATGTAGAAGAAATCCACATATTAAATACTGAACACAGAAATTTTATTGTTGCCCCAATAAACAGAAACTTAGTAGCAAATATCAATAAATTCATACGTATATCCTTTTTCTAAATGTTATTGTCGTTTTCAATAAAAATTAAATTCTAACAATAAATCCAACGAAGTTTATTAACTATGCCACTTACTATTTAAAATTTCTCATTTCTCTCATTTTGTTTTCCAAAGCGTGAATATACTTGCAAACTTTCAATAATTGTTACTATAATTTGGCAACCTATGACCCAAGGAGTAATCCCTCACAAAAAAGGCTGTTCTGAATGAACGGTTGGACCAAACATATAACATATAACATATATGCTTCATCGGAATCGGAAAAATGCGTTAAAGTAGAAAATATACAAGGCGTTCCATTTAAAAAAACAAAAGTTATGTTTGCCACGGCCTTCTAGAACACACTGTATAAGGTCCAATAGCATCACAAAAAAACATTGTATTAGTAGGTATCTAAAACTTCTGTAACAAAACTTTTTTTCTAACCTCAGACACTAGCAAGTTAAGGGGGGTGTCAATTTATACTGTACTTTATTAACCTCGTTAGCAACAGTTTCTGCCAAAAAGTTGAAATTCCAAGCCACTTTATAACTTTCTTCGAAAACATAATAGGATTTAATTTGCACATTTATTTAATTAATGTCAGATGACATCACTAAAACTAATAGTCCGCTTTTGAATTTTTTTGTTAGTAAGCACGATCGTTCAGAGTAATTTCATCTTAAGGGATCTGTTGACTCTTCCATTTTATTTAAATTCGCATATTTATCTCAGTAGGTAGGTATTAGTCAGGGAATTTTTTGCTTTTTGGTCAGGGAAAACCTGGAAAAGTCAGGGAATTTTAAAAACTCGATTTGGTAGACACCCTGAATAACTAAATTAAATTGATGCACGTAACAATGAATATAATGTGCATGTGGAAATGTTCTTTTGATAATTGCTTGGACCCCATTTGTCTTACCACTCATCACGGATGCCCCGTCATAACTTTGAGCGATTAATTTATATTTATTGCTCGATTTATTGTTATCAGATACAGAAAAAGTTAAAATAGTTTGCAATTCACTCAGCAATGTTTTTGCTAGTACATCAGCTTTATGTCCACCTGGCTTAAAAAAAGACCAAAAGCGTTCACAAATTTGTCCATTAAACACGTATCGAATAATAACGACCATTTGCTGATGATTAGAGGTGTCCGTAGTTTCATCGGCCTCCAAAGCAATAAAATTTGCGGATTGAATTTCTTTTAATATTTCCTGCTTGTAAATTTGCAACATTGCATCTAATAACTCATTTTGAATAGTTTTTGAGACACCCTTAAACACCTGTGAACCTTTCATGTGTGTTGCAAGCACAGCGTCTAATTCAGCTGCAAAGTTGATTAAGCCTACATAAATACCTGGATCTTCCAACGTCAATGTCTCATCATGGCCTCGTAACGCCAATTCAAAGGCACATTATACATTATACACATAATTAACCGGCGCAAAATATGACTATTTTTTTCCACATCTTCGTTGGACTTAATTTTATGTCGCAAATAAGCACTGTCTAACTGTTCATGTATGTCTGCTTTGCCTAGAACACTAAAATCCATACATGCATTCATGTGAGAAACGGAATTTTCGTGTTTCTTTGCCCTCTCTGCGATGTGTTTTAAATCACCCAACCCTTGTTTATTCTTCAGACTAATGAATAAAGGGGACACCGCATTATAGCGTCTTTATACAGATGTAAACAGTAAGCTGAACCCTCTCACTTTATGAAGCAGATAAATGTATTTACAAATAATACTACCTGTGGAACGAAATATTCTCTTTTTTCACTTTAGAGGAAAGACACTTCCACTTTATGCACCTTTTCACCATTTTTTAATATTTTAAACTTGGAACCGCACGAAAAACTCGATTTTAGCGTTTGTTCTCTGGTAAAACTAAGCAAATGCCGAAGCACACACCAAAACAAACAAAATGGAAAACAAACAAGTTGAGCAAGCGCTAACTTTGGTCCCTGTCAAACTGCCGCAACGTTGCCGATTAGGGCGAAGAGTAATGGGTGTTCTCTACTATAACCATTTGGTCAATAATAAAAAATAAAACACCTACATAATCTTTCTTGAACACGAAAAGGTTGTTTTACTCTACTGTTCCGTCTGAATTTTATAAATGGGGGCAATTTTACGTTCAATGCATCTACTAAAGAAATTGCCTGTTTTATTTATGATATTCCTAGTTATTGTTACTCTTAAATGTGACATGTTTGGGGCAGGTCAGTAAAGGACCAATATTTGTAAACATGGGGATAGTAATAAATAACTCCTGTCAACAATTCACTTAAATTTGTAAACAAATTCGTCCCCTTTATTTATTAGTCTGAGGTTTATTCCACGCACTAACCTCTTTTTTAAAAAATTAAGCACATAAAACAAAATAGTTTATTTGCAACTGAACATCCGCACATCCACTCGTATTTTTCATAGATATTCCTGTTGAATACTCTATTGTAAGTTCAGGTTTTACTTGTGGAAGTGTAGTTTATTTGAAGATTGGGAATAGGCCTTCCTCTCTTCTTAATTAAAAGTTTCTCATCAAATGATAGAGGGTTTCTTAAAAGCTTTTGCACACAATTAACTTCCGCTGGTTCCATCATTGATAATAAAGGTCACTTGTCACTTCAATTCTTAGAATTCGCACACGCGCCATGCGCCGAAACCGAAAACAAGAACGCAGGCAAAACCCTGGCCAGACGCCAGACGTACACTGGAGACAGGGCGCTCGATGCCCCAAAACGACGGTATAATCGCATATGGCGAAGATATCCCGAAGTCAGCCGAACCATACCCGAAATAGGTACACGCGCGGCCCTTGAAATCGTTCCAATACGTGCGGACGCAAAGGCATTCAACTGACAGCGTTGCAATTACCCCTCCCATCTCTCGCAGTTTGAAAGCCAGCGATAACCTTAAAAGCGTAAGTGACAGCAAATCTAACATCTTATTACGCGACATTACCTTACGTGACATTGCCAGTTACAGTGCAAAAAACAGTAAATTCGGCGCTGTTAGGTTGGCCTTAGATTTGCCTGAATAATAGTGGAAAATCTTATAACCCTGCCCACGGACATTGGTGGCTTTTTTCGCAAAAGTCTTTCGACAACCTCGAATACAGCCGTTCTAAAAAACGAAACCGACGGAAAATCCTCTTAAACCACTATTGGAAATTGCTTGTTTTTCTCATTTCTCGATTTTTCGGGGGCCCGGGAAGCATCAGAACCTCACCCGAGGACTCCAGGGAAGCTTTAAAAATTGAAATAAACCAAAGATTTGGTTCGCGGTTAAGATAAAGAAGTGTAATAAGCCAATGTAAAAAACCACTACCAGATTCTTCCATAATAACACAGTTATACTTAGATAATTAACTAATACCACTTTGACAATCAAAGAAATCCGCGTAATTTCACGGTACGTGAATCTCAAAACACCAAGAAACTGTGTAAAACTTTAAATCCACTTTATTATAATGAAAATGCAGCGATTTATTATCCTATTTTCGTTGACTGACGTATCGAAATTTTTATTTTCTACGGGGAGGAGCGGGTCGGTACGAGGGAATGTAGGGGAAGTTGTTGATTTGAGAAGCCGTGGAATTGGCGCAACGTTGCCGCACTTACCCGAAATTCTTGATTTCTTGCTTATTTCTCATGCCTAGTGGAACGATTTATGAGGCCACGCGTGTACATTGCGGGTTGTTCCCCGGAAGATAATTTTGTCTGTTTTGAGCATTGGTAGTGCATGCCTGGTGCCCGTGGAAGGAAAATTTGATACCATCGTTATAAATTCTATGTAAAAATAGAATAATGCACTGAACGACATGCTAAGTTCTTTATTTCTTTCCATTTATCGTGGTGATTAAGTGGGGCACGTGCCCTTATGCCCTTTAGAACAAGCCGCCACTGTGTTTACATATATAACTCATGGTTTTACAACACGGATAATAATATGCGAGAGTGAAAGTCATATTTTCAAGGGCTTTTGGTGCATTTAGATTACTACCGGTAAAATTTTCGTAAATGCCAATTATTTCTTATTTGCGTGCCTAGATACAACTAAATTCGAATGAATAAAACCCTAAAATTTCCTGATTTCAAGGTGGTTACGTTTAATCACATGAATTGGTTAGATAAAACACTCTCCAACAGTCGAAACCAAAACTCTGGCAGACTGTGTAAGAACAAACTCCCTTTTGATGGCCTTAAACCACTTTTCCCTTAAAATGGGTCTTTAGGGAGGAAAACGCGGACACTTTAGGACTGCCTTTGTAGTTTCCCTTGCAGTTGGGAACGGAACACGTCCACGGCATGATTTAAATAAATCCGAAACTATAGAAACAACCTAAAAACTATAAACTAAAATTGAATTTTAATCACTTCATTCTGAACCACTGCTGTTTTACCACCTTATTAATAAAACTTCACATCATATATTACTAAAAAACACAGTCCAACACACAATGAACACGACAAACGTTCTTTAAAACAGGAAAATCGCCAGACAAGTAAACGTAAACAACTACAAAAAGCTACCTTCCTGTGATGACTTAGTGACGTTTCGCGTCGCCAGCTGGCAGGCCTTTATCATTGCCGACTTCACTCTTGACCGAATAACACCCCAAATAATAAATTAATATTTTCTCAAGCTTAATCTGGATTTCGGAGGAAGCAAAAACTTTTATAAGTGTAGCTTTTTTGTGCAAACTTAAATTATTTGGCAATTTCACCTTTTGTAAACCTCACCTACTGTATACGGTAGGGCAAAAAAAAATACAATTATTAAGATGCGATAAGTACAAGGGCCTCTGATAAGTTTTTTTAGATGATTACAATTATTAAGGATATGGCGATTAGCATATAGAAGCCTTAAACTTAGAAAAGAAAGTTGCAAGAATTTTGACACGGGTTCCCTAAATCTCAATTTAACATCCAGAATAACTCCCAAATTGCATGCAGAATCGACAAAGTCTAATCCGTTATTGTTAATTACATTATTATGGGCAGATTTTACTTAATTAGTTTTGTTTCTATTTCCAAAGAGCAATATTTTTGATTTTTTAGAGTTCAGTTGTAAGTTGTGTCCGAAAGCGAGATCATTAATTTGATTTAATTTTGCATTGTAAGATAATATTGGATGAATAGCAGTCCTCGGGGTCTACGCCAAAAAAGAGCTGTGTATCGTCAGCTTAACCAATTACCTTACAATTGCTTATAGATTTTATAATATCAGCTGTGTACATTATAAATAAGAGTGGCCCCAGGACATATCCTTGAAGTACCCCCGAAAAAATTCCAGAGGAGCCAACAAACCCTCGCCTGAATCTACGGTTGAAAATATGTCATTGGCAATACAAGCCCAAAAATGTGGAGAAATTTGCTTGGGATCTACACTGAGAATCAGGAAGTACTTGATTAGTGACTGTATACTTGAGTATTTGATTATACATGATCTTTTAAAAAATTTTAGATATTATTGGAAGTATGCTTATAATTGTAATATCATATAATGATTTAGGTTCACTATTTTTTGTAAGTGGTATTCCTAAAGCTTTTTTACATAGAGATGGAAACTTTTCTCAATGCAACTGTTAACAATGTGGACTAAGTAAATATCTATGAAAGGACTACATAACGTAAGCATAGTTATGGTTAAACCGTCAAGACTAATCGCATTTTTCTTAATACTATGCAATTAGGGTTTCCAGTCCGGGATCCCGGGATCTCGAAATCCCGAGATCCCGGAGGGGTTTTAGATGGGATCCCGGGATTTCGAGATCCCAGTGGGGTCTCGAAAATCCCGGGTTGAGATATAGCGGTCCCGAAAATCCCGATTTTTTTAAATGATCGAACTTTAATCTGTTCTCAACGATTTTTGTGTAAAATGCATTTTTTTGTACTTTATCGGCGTTTTATTTAGTTTTACCCAAGTTATTTACTTATTTATTAAGATACAACCAGGGATTCACTTTTTCATTTCACTTACCTATACCTACCTACCTAATACAATATTATGTAGGTAAATATATAAAAATGTTTTTTATTTTTGTGTTTTTTAATAATTTTTTTCCGTATGTCTGCATTTTTATTTGCTATTGCTAATATTACGTATTTTAATAAAATTATTAGGATTGATCTCGGGATCCGGAGATTTGGGTTTTGGATCTCGGGATCCAAAACGGGATCCCAGGATTTGGATTTTCATCCCGGGATCTCAAAACGTTATCCTGATCCCGAAAATTGGAAACCCTATATGCAATATTTTGTGTACTTCTTGTTCGTCAGTCATACTAAATGAGAATCTAGGTTTTAAGTTGTGTAAGTTGGTGTTATAAAAATGAATTTTATTGTCACAATTGTTATTCACATTGAAAAAAAAAGGTATTTATTATGTTCAGATCGGACAAGTTAGCTGGTGTGTTATTACAGGACTTGCCAGACGTAACCTCAAATTGACTCAAAGTTGCCCATAATTTTTTTGAATTATTTTGAGATGCTGTAAAATGTAAGTAGTTTTTTTATTTCTTATCATACTTACAGTTAAATTCCGTAATTCTTTATATCTACGCCAATCAGCTTGGTGTTTTGAACTTTTGTACCTTTGTAAAGCATGTTCTCTGCCTTTCATTAATAGTTTTAAATTGAAAGTTAATCATTTGGCCTTGGGCTTAGTGGCTCTTCTCGACTTAATATGAAAATAGTTACTTTATTAAATGCTTTTTATCTAAAAAAAAACAAGAATTTTTACATCTATGTTTATAGGAACTTTTTGTGTGACTTTTTTTTATAAAATGTCAAAGTTTATCTACAAAACCAGAGGAAAATATTTTTGAAGCTAATTTTTAACATGGGTAGTAGGTAGTACCTATCATAAAATTACCACTTGGTCAGTATTTTTAGATAGGTACCCTGTTTATTTTGCAGTTTTTACATTTCTCGATACTAAGCATATAATACAATGGTGTTTCAAAAACTGTGGGCAGTTTTATAGGTCAAAAAGAACTAGATAATGTAAACATGACTGGATCTATACGACATTTTTATCAAGATATGGGACATACAAATTTTACTTAAAGATAGCCCACACACACAGACACTATATTTCTTTACTGAAACATTGGCTTTCGACGGTTTAGAAAATTTTGAACCGATTTAGCAATATGTTTTGATTTTTTTTGCCAAAATAATACTTCCACTCACATGGTGATTTATACAATTAAAATATGTTTTCCATCCAACGATATCGGTAAAAGAAGTGTTTATTACAACACTATTTGAACATCTGAAAATTTAAATGCAGAGGAACCAGTGAGCATGTATAAAAGAATTTATCTCTGTAGTGAGAATAACTGTTTTATTTTCAGGTGATCAAAGAAAGTGCAACACATTTTGATGTTCGTTTTTTTGGAGGCAGTCATGAGAGAGCCCTCTTGGTCAAATCTCTAGTTAAACCAATATCCGTCAAAAAAGAAAGTTTACATGTAAATAATTAAATAAATTTCAATTTTTTTTTCCTAACTGAGACATTTTAGATTAAAAGTTCCACTGCATTTGTTAAGGCTTGTGAAGAGTTGCAATATCACCAAAAATTACTCACTGATCCTCAAGAGTTGGAAAGTTTGAAGTCAACCATCACAAACAAAAAAAGACTTTCTAAACCGTTAGATTTGATATCTCCAGCGGCAAAGAATAAGACTCCCAAGGCAAAACAGAAAAAGAAAACTTCAAGACGGAGTAACAGCCACTCAGCAGAAAATTCTGTTGATGAAATTGAAAAGGACGACGTACCTCCACCCAGTCAGATGAAACGAACTACAACAGGTACAAAAATAATCAATATATTTCTGATCTACCTTTTTCAAGGTTACTGATAAATAAAAATTACTTAAGAAAATATTATCGAAGAAAATCCAAATGATATAAATATCACTTCATAACAGTTAGTAGTGGCCAATACAACTTTAGGCCAAAAAGATGCTTTGGTGTCGAGATACATAGTGTACTATTTTTATTTCAAACTGCTTTTCAATTTCTGAGAATAATAACTTCACTCACAAAATATGTTTTTTTGCTTTCATCAATAAAAAGACTCTCGTGAAATAAACGAGTCATAATGTATTCCATAAATAATGTAGTACTACATATTATACTGTTTGTATCATATAGGTATAGCAACCATGATGCAAAGAAAAGAAGGTATGATATTGCGGATGTGGGCGGACCCTATGTCGGTGACGTCTACATCACGCGGAGCGGTTTTCAAAATATGGAAAAATTTTGTACCTGAGTTTCGACTGAATTATTTGGTTTTTGGCGGCACTTTGCCAGTGTTATAATGCATTGTGCAGTGGCCGGGTGTAAGTCAGATAATGAATCAAAACATTTTGTGCATGATTTAATGTTCTTTCACTTCCCCAACGACGAAAGTCTCTCGAAGATTTGGATCAGTACGTGCAAACGAGCAGATAATTTTTAATGTGAAAAATTCTAGAATTAAATTCTAGATTAGGATTATGGTGATGATGTAAATAACAATGTAGGGGATTCACAATTTCATGCTTGCACTACAATGGGCAAAAGGTAGGTCGGTATATTTTAAGTTTATTTAATCTAACTTTTAACACGAATTAAGATTAGACTGGTCTGAAATAAAATACAAAATTAATTGATGTAAATACTTGAACAGTAAGAATACGGAGAATGATGAAAGATGAAACAATCACCAAATTGAGACGAGGTTGAAAGACTGAAAAATGAAAACAAGGTTTTGGAAAATATTTTCACTCCAGCCCAAATTCGAAAAATAAAGCAACCTATGAAACGTTTAATGTGGACCATTGAAGTCATCAAAAGCTATCGTTATTCATTCTGCGGGTGCTCAAGCCTACAGATTGATGCTTAAAAAGGGCTATTAGTCCGGAAGTTTTTTACAAAACGGATTTGACGTCTCTAATACTCCTAGTTTTGATACCCAAGTGATGACAAACTGTCACCCTTGAGCAATTTGAGATACAGGGCGTCTTTTTAATAGGTACCATGTGGTCACGTATATTTTTACACCCCCTTATTTTATATATTTTTGAGGTTAGGAAAAAAGTTTCAGATACAAGTTGTAGAAGCCAAAGCAAGCTTTTTTCAGCGTTTATTTGTTTTTATACAGGGTGTTCAGAAAAGGGGTGCCTAACCAAACTTTTGTTTCTTTAAATCGAATACCCTTTATATTTTTAGATATTTGAAATTTGCTCAATTTCAATGATGTATACACATGTAATATGTTTGTTTTAAGCATTTGTAAAGTATTCGACCTTGAAACTTTCAATTTTGCACTTTTGATGTTTATTTTTTCAAAAATGAACCTGGCGGGTATCGTTTTTATTTTTTAAATAATTTATTATAACAGCTATAAAAAAACTAAAGACAACTTTTTCTGCTCTACATGCTTTTTATAGTCATTTTAATATACAGGGTGTGATGACAGATTCCTCTCGAGAAATTATGAAGATTTAGTGAAGCGGCCCCATGTGGAGCTACGATCCTTCAAAGGGGCTCCACGAAGGCACTTTTTCTTAACTTCAGAACCGTTTAACTGATCGCCCTCAAATTTTGTACACACTATATACTCAATAATACCCACTAACCGCCTTTAAATGGGACCCCGACCCCCCAGCAGCCCAGGTATCATTCTGTTCCACAAATGTTTGTAAAATAGCTTCCTTCATTGCTTTTTCGAAATCTTGTCTTCCACGACTCTGAAGATTTTTTATTTTTTCTAAATTGCACTTTTGTCCACAGTTCAAACCTTGATCTCTAAAATTAAAGTTTGTCACTTCTGAACGCCGCTGCATTTTTACAGTTGTAGTTCCAGTATTGGTAACAATATTCTCTGGAGATAAGCATATTTTTAAGTGGCTTTTGGAAATATATGTGGATACGCAACTTCTATGACAAAATTAAAAAATCCTTACTAGTAGTGGTCGTTGTCCTCATAAACTTTACTACAATTTATCTTCGTCTTACAACCAGATTTTCACTCAAAAAAGCACTTCTTATCACTCATGTCTAATAACCTTTTATTACAATTTAAGATCTCAGAAACAAAACACTATTATAGTTGTGCCACAAGACACGATAAGGCTGTTTTAGTACGTTTTTGAGAGTTGATGAAATTCCAAATCAGTTACATTAATTCCCAAATAAACAACTAGACACGAGCTGTTTTCCAAGGCCTCCAACTACTTTGCACAATGACACTCCCGCACCCGCACAGTTTGCTGTGGCAACACGTGCACAATAACATTCCCGCACTGGATGCTAAAATGATATTATACACAATGACTTACATTTCTCAATTAAAAACAAACATACAATGCAATGAAGCAATTTCTTTACAGTCTTAAACAAAGCGTGTTTTTTGTTTCTTAATCTAAATATAATACTTAAATTAAAAAAGCATTGTTCTTAAGCACAAACTGAGAAGGTGAGTTTTGGAAAGGGGATGAGGGACTAGTAATATAATATAGGTAATAAATGTTTAACAACCAATAAAAGGGTTTTATATGTAGGCCTAATTGCTCTTAGTCCTTCCCCATAATTCTCATCTCATATCTGGATATTATGATTTACCGAGTAGCGAATGCCATGAAATTAACTACATTAAATTACACTAAAGTAAAAAATCGTAATTTTTTTATTGTAGTAATGTCCATATTGGTGGCGAAGTGTACCTATAATTACACACAATTAGGGAAAATTACGTAATTTAATGTACAACTTTGAGTTTAGACAAAATGCGCATTTGGCTGCAGACTGGGCAGAGCATCAAATTTAATACGCCCTGTAACAACTGTCATGTAGCTTTATCCTAAACATACCCAATTTTATAATTTTATTAGTTTTTTAACTTAGATACGGAATGTTCTAATACAGAGGAATTCATGAATATTTTTAATTCATAACACATGTTTTTAAAACACCTTGTATATTAATGATAACTAACGTAATTAATTTATACAATAATATAATAATAACAACAATTTTATAGCTAAATAGAAAGATTTAGAGTAGAAATTTCATATATTATCTAATATTTACTGTCTAATATTTTGAGATACCCTGTATATCAAATTGCTCAATGACGCCAGCATGTCATCAGTCGGATATGGTTAATAGACATACAAATCTGCAAGAATCCGTTAAAAAAAAGAACTTCATCTCAAATTTTTCACTTCAGGCAAAAAAACCGGTCCGCTGCCGGACTATATCCTTTTCCAACAGAGTCGACACTTAGGGCCTGGTGCAAAAAACTACAATTAGAACTTGGGATTGTAAAAAAACGTAACCATATCATTATGTGAATGTGTTTATAGGCATTACCTTTTGCAGGTCAAGGTCAAGTCAAACGATGAAACATTAACATGTTGACTGCCAATATATATAATATTATGCACATCGAACTTGCCCACCGTGCCATGTGCATAGTGATGTAAAATACCAGGGTATTTATTTTTTGGGGTAAATACCCTGTTTATTTACCCGGGTATTTACCCAAAACGGGTATTTTGAGGGGTACTTATTTTATTGATGTTATTTTGGCTGACGAATAAATATAAAAAAAAAATAAAAACATGTTATATTAAAAAATTGTTTTTATTTGACAATTGACTATATTCGATACCTATTCTATTCCGTCGACCATGCACCACTGAACGTTTGGAATGCATGTTATTTTTAGGCTAACTTGGGTTTTAGGTTATGTTTAAAAAGTACCCTTGGGTAAATATCGTTCGGTTAAATACCCAAATAGATACCTACCCACTGGGTATATACCCCACTCACAACACTACATGTGCATGTACCGTGCATTTCTTATGGGGAATTTGTTGGTGTGACGTGGGATTAACACCATCTTAGTTGGTCTGGTAATATCTTACTATTTAGGTTTTTGTTACAAATTATCTGTGGTCCATAAGGTATTTATTCTTATAAATAACTAACTAAATACAGGAAAATAAATGAACTACGTCCCATTATCAAGTTATATTATTTTCTACTTTACCTGTTCACAATGTGTGAATATAATATATGCTCACGGCATATGTTTGAAATGATGTAATCAGGTGCCATGTGCATATATTTTATTCACGCCTCTATTGCGTACTATAATTAGAAATATTTATTGACTCTTAAACTATTTTAAGAGGCCTAGTTGGCAACTGGAAGCAACCAATTTTTTATCCTATGATTGCACCATGTCAAAAGAAAAACTTTTTAACATCATAAAGTATGTAGAAAATGATGGTTTCCCAGTTGTAGCAGTCGTAAGTGATTTGAGTGGAGGAAATCAGGCTTTACACACAGATTCCTGCAGAAGATAGCCGAGAAAGGGAAAGAGGCTTTTGGCCTGTCACTCGACACCCAAATTACTATTTTGAATAAAATGACTAGGGTTATATGTTCCCTTAGAGTAAAAGGAAACAGAAGTTTGCTACCTTTCCAAAAAGGAATAATAATTAGCAATACATCACTAAAGTATATTTTAACGTACAGATTGAACCAAGATGTGCTGAAAAACCTTTTCGGAGTTCTTCGATCCAAAGGGGGACTGCATGATCATCCCAATGCGCTGGAATTTAAGTACCTACCGCTTAAAAGCTTACATTTTGCGGAGAAACGAAGGATATTCCTCTCTGATGCAGGCAATACAGAAGTGGGACAATACACCGGATTTAGAAACTTTGCCAGAAACAGCTTTGAGTGGTGAATGTGCCTCTCAACTTGGACCTGTGGAGATTAAAAATCCAACAAAGTGATACCTTAAGTTTAGATCTTAATGATATTTGTAGTGATGGCTTAGAAATTTTGGCTGGGTTTATATGGCATAAATTAAGAAATATCGAACCAACAGCATCTACTTGTGGCCAACAAAATTTTACATGGGTTAATCATTTATCGGCAGGTGGGCTAAGTAAACCATCCAAGCAAATGATGAGCCACATGGAAGAATTGCAGGCAATTTTTAATTCCATAAATTCCGATAGTTTATTGATTAGCAAAGGTTACATAAGCAATTTATTGAATACTTCTTTAAGTGTAAATTGTTCGGCAGAAATTAAAAAAATATTTTTTAAGTCGAGGATGCATTTTGGATAAAAAAGTTGAACAAATAAAGGAAAATGTTAAAAATTACATCATAATTTTAATGAATAAAATATAATTTTGTTTAATGTAAACAGTATTAAATTTCTTAAGTAGTATTTTCCACTAGGTACCATAATATACTGTATTGCTAGGTTTGCTTTGCAAGTCCCAGATTCAATGTACTACTCTAGTATTAGTTCTAATAAGTAGGAGGGGGAAGTAGGGAGACAGACAGAAAATCCCCACTACTAGTTCCGTGCCGCGCGCCCCCTGCGGGCCTCTTCCCCTGCTTTCTCCCTACTTATTAGTAATATTATAGCCGGACTTGCAAAGAAAACCTGTTTATACGGTATGTATATTGCCTCCAAAAAATATAAAAATGTATTCTGCAAAATTGTAGTCTTCTACCATTGCAGTGTCCCAAATATACAGTGATTATTAAATTTTACATTGTTGCCTTAAAATTGACTTATTATTTTCTTAAATTTCTCTCTTTTATTTATTTATTTTTTCATTAATTACAAACTAAATCATCGGAATTTATTTTTTACTTTACTGGTATTATCTTGCAATCCTTGGTATTTTTCGTTGTTATCGATTATTTTTATTTCCTTCGTAAGAAAAAATAAACTTGAGTTATTATTTACCTGCACTATAAGGAAGTCCTTACAGTCCATATATCGTTGCGTTAAAAAATACAAATGCTTACCCTATTGAGAATTTTCTTAGCTTGATTATTATCAGTGACTATAGAAAGGATAAGACTGTCGACGCTGTATTAAATATCATGTCTAAAAATTTTCTCATCCGCTCGGGGTGCACCATCTATGAATCGAGAAATCCCGACGGGAAGCCAGAGTAGCTAGAGTTTTGAGAAACCTGTAATCGTCCGGCGTGTTTTCACAGCCAGACGTTCGTTCGGTGCAAGGCGACTTGCGGCCGGAGAGATCGCGATGTTGCCGGATCTCTAAATTGGAATTGGTTTTGTCGGGTGAGAATTGAAAAGATTATACATAGTGTGAAATGGCATCGCGCTCATCGCGGATTTCGCAAGGAATCAAGTTCTTCGACGTGATTCATTTTGACATTAGCCGACACTAACAAGAATATCCAAAGAGACAAACAAACAAATACAGTACGAGTTTAAGGTGTGAGGACAGAAAAACGCTCTCCCTTTTGTTACACTTAATAATTATTATTCTTTGGAAAATATGTATATTATTGTAATATACATATCGAGATAAATATATTATTATGTAATATTAAATCATGTTCCATTTATAAAATAAAATGTGAGACAGGCCCAGTTTTTGTTAAGGCTCAATGTACAGCACGTATGTGGTGATTCAACATTTTGACCCATAAAATGGCTTTTTTTTATCTGTAGCGAGTAACACGCATAATTTTAAACTTTTGGTCAATACAAATTTTAATCTAAGTAATTGCTTACATTTTGAGAGAAAAATCAATTAAAAATATTTATCACAGTGGCCGTTATTAGGCTTTTTGCGTAAATGCTAATAACGGCCATTGTGATAAATATTTTTAAATAATTTTTGTCTCAAAATGTGAGTAATTACTTAGATTAAAATTTGTATTGACCAAAAGTTTAAAATTATGCGTGTTGCTCGCTACAGATCGAAAAAGGCCATTTTATGGGTCAAAATGTTGAATCACCACGCACGTGGTGTACATTCAGTCTTAAGCTACGCCATAATACAGAATATTTCCCAGGAAGGTAGAAAAACTGAAAATAAAATCTATATATCCGAGCTTTTTTCTTATAATTTAGCATCTTAGACAAAATTTCGGTATTTCCACTATTTTCCAGAGTTTGTTACCACCTGTATGAATGGCAAAATTTGACGGGGGGGAGGGGTAGGGCGAATCCTTATCGCCGCCACTAAGGCAAAATAACATTTTTAGTTAGAAGACAAAATGTTATTAAGGGAATTTGTGTTACTTAATTAGCATATAGGAACCAAGTCTCCAACCATCCCTGGATTTCGATATTTTATTTATTGTAATACTTACTCATTATATGTTTTTGGAAAACAATAAACACAAAACCAAGTAAAAAAATAACAAGCATCGACAATCAAAAACTTGAACATTTGCGCAGAGATGCTCTTCATTGAAAACTGCCGCTGTTTCCCGATATGTTTTGTTTTCTCCACAAGTTAATATTATTTCAATTTTTTTCTTGGAGAATCAACATCGCGCAGTTAATAAGTTCACTGTGTAAATAACACATATTATTATGCCAACAAATTATTGTCAACTGCTGCTGTTACATCGCAGGCAATAATCATTGTTTCCATAGCCTATTACCACATACCTATATAGCTTCGCAAGCTATATAGGTCTGTGCTATTACTCAGTTTTTTTAAATTAAATTCAAAATGAACCAAATGTGTTAATTTATCTGGATTCTCTTTACATAACTCCTTTTAGATACATGTATTTAACGATGTGCAAAATAGACTATAGGCTTGTGTTCATCAAACCTTTGAAATTAAATCAACTTTGCACCAAGCTTGACATAATTTTTTAAACCATATGGAGATTTTCTAAGAAAACAACTTGCTAGCATTAGAATTGATATTAAAAATGAATTAGAGATGTCGATCTGTAAAAAAAAGTACAACTTTCAACAAATAAATTTTAGTTAAAATGTTGGGATTTTTTTTTTAAAAACTCGGACAAAACAAATTTTATCGTGGGTCTCTGAAAATATGTATGTAGGCCATAAATTGAAAAAGTAACAACTTTTCTAATAACTTTTATCGAAAATGTGTCAATTAAAGCCGATTGTGGATGATTTTTGAAAAAAAAAATGTTAATTTTGACAGTTACTGAAAGTGACGTGATCGATTCTTGTGACGCCATTTTTCGCCTTGCGACAAGCACAAATCGGTGGCGAAGTCAAATTTTCATTTTATAAAAATGAAAAAAATCCCATATTCAACGTACAGGTTGTCCACGAGATATTTGACCCCCCACTAACTTTTTTATTTTTTGAGCTAGAAACACGAATAAAAAAGCATTTTGTAGAGAATTTTATTAATTTTTTTGCGGTTTTATTGCAATTTATATAGGGTGTTTAGAAAAAGAGTGGCAAACTAAACTTATGTTTTTTTAAATGGAACACCTCTCGGAACACCTTATATATTTTTGCATTTTTGAAATCTGCTCATCAAGGCAATTAAAATGATGTTAAACTTTGTGGCATTATCTTTTTCCTTTTTTGAAAAATTCCGTTTTAAATTTTATACTAAATTTATTTAATTCGAATTTGTGGATCTCTTGATAAAGATAGATGATCGATGAAATAACAAAAAATATTGGTTTTAAACAAGAGAGTAACACAGTGAAACTCCAAAATACTTAGGAGCTTTTACGATTTTTTTGAAATTTTTTATTTCGAGAATACAGGGTGGTTCACTTTTATGTGGTAGGACTTTAACATTAGATAGAAAAAGATAATCTAAAATGAAAATTTTATATCAACATATATCGGGGAAAGCTTAGTTTCCGAGATACAGGGCGTTGAAGTGTTGGAAAAAATATGAAGTATTTTTTACACTGTCCGAACCAGTGGAGATATTTAAACCAAATTTGATGTGTAGTACCACCTTTTTGACTACGATATTTAGTGATAATATGAAGGTCCTGAAATAACCAGTGGTGGAGTTATGGGTTTTCACTATCACTAAATTTAAAAAGTAATTAGTACGGACCTGTCTCACATCAACGTAAATTTTTTTTTCGTAAAGTTCTTTCAATTGTCTACAAAAAGTGTATCTTGACATTTTTTTGTATCTGCCACGGTTGTGTAGTAAATAAATTATTTCGTTTCCATCTCAGCCTTTTTTGCCTAAAAATGTGTTTTCTAAGATTATTGATAAATATCGCAAATAACAGAAATTAATTATGGAACACTTATCGGATTCAGCTATTTTATTTTTAATTTTATGGAAACAATTTTAAAAATAAACTGGCACTTGGTTTGAGGTACATTACTTTATTATCATTTTAACATTTTTATCAAATCTAGTATTATTTCTTAATAATTTTTATAATTCTAAATTTGTACAACATTCAACAATTGTTCAAAATGTGATCCATTCTGTTGCACACATAATTCACTTCGACGCCTAACGGATTGAACAGCATCGATTAAATTGCCATTTCTCAATTCATCGCACGCATTTCTGATACGATCAATAAGTTGTACCCTTGTTTCTACAGGAGTCACATAGACTTGTTCTTTTAAAAATCCCCATACGAAGAAGTCCAGAGGTGTTATGTCCGGAGAACGTGGTGGCCAAGCGACCGGTCCCCCTCGTCCGATCCACCTATTTGGAAAGTTATTATTTAACCAGTTCCTCACATTTCGGTGAAAATGTGCAGGGCAGCCGTCAAGTTGGAACCAAGCCAACAATCTTAAGTTTAAAGGAATGTCTTCCCACATATTATTATGCTCAGCTACTAAAAACTCCAAAAAATTGTCACCATTCACTCGCTGTGGCAAAAAAAGGGTCCAAACAGATGATGGTTGTACAGTCCAATCCAAACATTGACACTAAATTCGACCTGAAAATTTCTTGGCCGGATTGCATGTGGGTTTTCTTGTGCCCAAATATGCTGATTATGAAAGTTTACTACTCCACGACGAGTAAAACACGACTCGTCCGTCCATAAAATGTTATTTAAAAATTGTCTATTTCCTTCAATTGACTCCAAAATCCATCGGCAAAACACTAATCTTCTTTCTGCATCGCCGGGCCTTAAACCTTGTACGGGTTGTAGATGATACGCATGCCTGTGATCTCTTTTTAAAGCTCGCAAAATTGCAGACTTTGAAACACGTAGGGCCACTGACACTCTTCTGCTACTTGTTGTAGGATTCCTATCGAATTCACGAAGAATCTCATTGTTGCGTCTGACTTGTTGGATATTGTTTTCATTTCCTCGTTCGACGATTCTAGTTCTCAGACCGCGAGTTCTGAATTGCCGGTGCATGTTAACAAACACCGAGGGACGCGGATAGCGCCTATTTGGAAATCGCCTCCGGTATTCTCTGGCTGCTTCCGCAGAGTTCCCATTTGCAACTCCATAGCAGAAATGGATGTCAGCCTGCTCTTCATTTGTAAATTGGAACGGCATTTTAATTATTAACAAAGACAAACTGCGGCGCTGCTACGTTCATCTACTGGATGACAGATTATTGTATTATTAACTGTCAATAAGATTTTCTTTTCCATGGCACACTTATCTTCACCAGTACGGCGATGCAGAAAGGACATTAGTATTTTGCCGATGGATTTTGTAGTCAAAGGAAATAAGACAATTTTTAAATAACATTTTATGGGCGGAAGAATCATGTTTTACTCGTCGTGGTATAATTTAGAATTCTACAAATTTAGAATTATAAAAATTATTAAGAAATAATACAGATTTGATAAAAATGTTAAAGTGATAATAAAGTAATGTACCTCAAACCAAGTGCCAGTTTATTTTTAAAATTGTTTCCATAAAATTAAAAATAAAATAGCTGAATCCGATAAGTGTTCCATAATTAATTTCTGTTATTTGCGATATTTATCAATAATCTTAGAAAACACATTTTTAGGCAAAAAAGGCTGAGATGGAAACGAAATAATTTATTTACTACACAACCGTGGCAGATACAAAAAAATGTCAAGATACACTTTTTGTAGACAATTGAAAGAACTTTACGAAAAAAAAATTTACGTTGATGTGAGACAGGTCCGTACTAATTACTTTTTAAATTTAGTGATAGTGAAAACCCATAACTCCACCACTGGTTATTTCAGGACCTTCATATTATCACTAAATATCGTAGTCAAAAAGGTGGTACTACACATCAAATTTGGTTTAAATATCTCCACTGGTTCGGACAGTGTAAAAAATACTTCATATTTTTTCCAACACTTCAACGCCCTGTATCTCGGAAACTAAGCTTTCCCCGATATATGTTGATATAAAATTTTCATTTTAGATTATCTTTTTCTATCTAATGTTAAAGTCCTACCACATAAAAGTGAACCACCCTGTATTCTCGAAATAAAAAATTTCAAAAAAATCGTAAAAGCTCCTAAGTATTTTGGAGTTTCACTGTGTTACTCTCTTGTTTAAAACCAATATTTTTTGTTATTTCATCGATCATCTATCTTTATCAAGAGATCCACAAATTCGAGTTAAATAAATTTAGCATAAAATTTAAAACGGAATTTTTCAAAAAAGGAAAAAGATAATGCCACAAAGTTTAACATCATTTTAATTGCCTTGATGAGCAGATTTCAAAAATGCAAAAATATATAAGGTGTTCCGAGAGGTGTTCCATTTAAAAAAACATAAGTTTAGTTTGCCACTCTTTTTCTAAACACCCTATATAAAATGCAATAAAACCGCAAAAAAATTAATAAAATTCTCTACAAAATGCTTTTTTATTCGTGTTTCTAGCTCAAAAAATAAAAAAGTTAGTGGGGGGGGGGGGTGTCAAATATTTCGTGGACACCCTGTACCTACTTTATTGGTCAAACTGTATAATAATAAATGTCTTGTATTACGGCTGTGTTAAGTAATTGTAGCAATGAAAATAACGGGTTTGCAGCCAAAAAACATATAATATACTTATTTCAAATAACCAAGCATTCGTTCAATCTTTTAAACTTCTTCAGGGCTAAAAAATATGTATTCAATGTAACAATGTGTAATAATAATTAAAAAATACATCAGTCTTTGACCCGACAGAAATTTTAAACAGGTGTAAAATTAAACCGCCACAACTACCGGGTCTGTGGCGTGAGCCTTTGCTGATCAAGACCAGTGCTTTTGTCCCGCACCTTTGGGTGTGCTATCGTTATAATACGCCATGATCAATTGATTGCTTTGGTAATTAACTGATTCCTTAGTAAATGTTTTAAAGACTTATTATTTTTATGTAGATTAAAATGTGATTAGATAGCCCTTAAAATTTCCTTAGATATAAGTATAACATTAAGGCATATGATTAAGTGTTATCTCTTAGGTTGTTTCTAATAATTTTGATTTATGACAGGACATATTTTGCACCCTTTAGAATCTACAGTTTGTTCAGCGAATGTTCGGCCGTACGTCACAACTCCCGTCCTTGTCTTACTCGTGAATATACGATGGATATCGGATATCGGTCGTATATTCACGAGTCAGACGGGGCGAACATTATCGCTGAACAAACTGTATGGCACTTGTTATGCAATACATGTCACAAAACCTGATAGCAGTCCTCAAGACTTCACTTTTCCTATGCGAAAAACTATCTGCGGTATTATACAATCAAACACTACTAATCAATCGGTATATCTTGAAAAGGAAAACGTTTATATGAAAAATTAACCCTTTCGCTACAGCACACACAAAAATCAACGTTGGCCATAACTGCGGTATTTGTCCCACATGCAGATAAATTGTCCATAGCAGTAGCGGCGACAAAAAAAACATGATTGTATTTAGAAACCAAACTGCTGTTGACGAATATATTCGTCTTATTTTATAAATCAAAAAGTGCACAAAATAAAAAATCTTTCTGTTGTAGACGATTTAATAGAAAGATACACAAAGCATTCTAGAAATTTTTCTTTGCATGGTAAATACCGAAACATGGGGCGACTCAAAGGGGGACAAAGAGAACACTCTTTACACATATAACGTGGCTCGGCGTTTTTTTATTTTGTGTACAGGCAACACCTCTTTTGGTAGGATTTTTCCTAAATGTAGTTTCTGAAATAATGTCAGGAAAATGTCTTCCAGTTAATCTTAGAGGATTGTTTTCAACATAATGTCCTAAAATATTGAAAAATTCGCGTAAACCTAGCCTTCCCATATTTTTTTATACTACTACGACAATAGGTACCTATATGAAAAATGAATTAACGCAATTTTTTTCGAAAACATGTCAAAAATGCGAGTGTATCAGTAATTAATGGCAATAAACCACCGTACACCAACTTAGTCAGCACTAGACTACTTCGTGTTGCCCAAACTGTGGTTGACGAGAATACTCGATCACGTAATTCAATCACATGGCTGATTTTGACCAATAAGAAGACTTTGCCTGATCCCATTTTAGTCGGCTCCCGCATGCGAGATAACTTGCGTTTAGCAGTTTGCCCACAAAATTAAAATGCTCATCGTTAGCACTATGGGTACAGAAATCCATTTGCGATCATACTCAAGAGGTTTAACCAACTTCAACTTCGAAGTTAGTGAATCTAAAATCTAAAAGTGATTCACACGCATAAATAATATAAAAACTAATACATTACTGACAATGAAAATACCTCGGAAAATACTATCATATTTGTTCTAATAATGCGCGCGTTGCATTTTCTTTTCTGCCGGGCCCATGCAAGCCGGCCGGCCGGCGAATCCTCCCTTTTCTGGAGAGTCGAGTTCCAGAAATGCAATAGGTATATTTTTATTTGATAATTGGATGACCTTGTCCCGCAAAGCGTAGGTAAGTAGTTTTGATAGCGCCGCAGGCGGCGGTATCGCGTGGCCCCGAGCGGTGTATCAAAAATTGATTCCTCAGTGGTCCCGTCGCCTCGGCCTGGCGTCGGCATTTGGTGTCGCAGGCCGCAAATGGAGAATATTGCCACGGTAGGCGTATATTATTACAATCAGTTTTCTTTCTATAGTCACTCAAGTCACTGTTACAATTATTAATTCTGTTAGTGATTAAGTGTTCTTATAAGCAAAATTCAATTTTTAAATTTATTAGCATAATTATTATGCCGTACTATTCGATGCAATTAGATAGTTAGACCTGTTTTTGGCGACGCTGAATATAATCATGTACCTAGGTACCTACTCAGATTTAACAGAAAAAAATCGCTAACACGATTTCTCGAATTTTCGTAAGAAATTGCAAAGTGGACGTTGGTTTTTGTAGTATGTATCTGTAAACTTGCTATAAAATTCAGTTTTTCAAGGGATACAATTAAAAAAATGTTTGTCAAAATCGATCAAAAATAACCGCTATGTGTTTTTTTTTATAAAAACACAGTATTTACCTGTTTGTGTAAAATAGTATAAAATATTTGTATAGTATTTATACTATAAAATATTTGTTTTCTGTTTTCATTCTTGTTTCTGAGATACCTTCTACGTAGGTATGAAACTTATACCATATTATAATATAATGGTACTTAAACAGAATGTTTACAGGGTTCTAAATTATTTTTCACAGCCGGTACGTCAGCAGACTGCAGTCATCTCCTTACTCCTTATTCTTATACAAATCGCATGATACAACTCCAGCAATAATTATAATATAGTCGGCATTATCTCATTATGCCTCTATACAGAAATCTGGCAACAGCGCCCAGTCCTATAAATGAACCACATCCCGTGAACCGCCAGCTACTACGCGTTGTCCAAAAATGCCAGTAGGGTGCGCCACCTTACGGGTCACTTTCAGCGGCGGTTGGAGGGGGAGACAACCGGGCCGGCGAGCAGTGTCGGCACGCTATGCTAGGCTTCGTCGACCGTCTTATTCCTTCTATAGTCACTGTTATTATGTTATTTTTAAATTAGTCGTATGTTCTAAATCATGCTAACTAATACAACATGAATTTACGGATACATAACGCAATATTCCATTAGAAAAACCCGCTTCCCGCTCCGCGTGACGTCATGCGCAGAGCAGGACAAAATTGTGACACCCATGTGTCATACTTTCTTGTCTTTGTATCATGTATAGCACCCTATACCACGCAAAAGAGACGTCCGACTGGGGGATTAATTTGGCAGCCATTTTTTACCCTAAATGAGGCGGGAAATTTGAAATAATTTATACGGGTGGGTTTCATAAATAATGTAATATCTCAATTGTCGTTTTGTGAAGGGTAAAATAGAAATTATTTTAGTTCAAAGTATAACATAGGTCCAAGTTTTTTGTTATAATTATTATTGTACATTATGCCTTATACAATAGCTACATTATAAATAATTACTTATAAAAAACATAAAAATATTTTTAATTACCTAACATTTTCAAACAACTGGGTATAATTATTTTTTTTAATACTTTTAATAATAACCTATTTTCCAAGAACATATCTACCTATACCTATTTCTGAATTTTTAGGCAGCTAGTTTTATTCCTTAGAACTTTTTCTTTTTGTTTGTTTAAAAAATACAAGCAAAAGAAAACTTGGTAACTTCAGCTTCTACCACTTTAATCTTTGCTTCAAAAATGCAAGTGAAGTGATTTCTAATTACGCTCTTTGATAATCTTCAATAATTTTGCCGACGGTGATCTGCAGTTAACAGGTTTACTTGCTGCTGCTGTTTGCATTTCTTTGGTTAATTCTATTTGCTTCAGAACTTCGTTGTATCGAGAATTACAATGTCTCCATTTTCCTCATCTCCATGAGTTACTTCTTGAACAGGAATGCATTTCTTGTGGTCTTACCAATTTTGACTCCACTGCTTATTCGGTTAGGTTTCTAGATGGTAGAGCGCTACTTTTCGCTTTCTTTCGTGTCACATTAAAAAATCCTATTCATCAAAATGAATAGAACACGCATACATGTAGAGGCCTTCCAGAGAATATTATTGTCAATGACACCTAGAGTACTAAGCCACTTTCTAAATTTAGTTTCTTCTCTTGAAAATCTAAAAATCAACAAGAAATCAGAAAATATTGATGAAAAAAGTATGGGTCGCTCGGTAAATTGGGAATTTGATCATTTATAGGTTCCGTTGTTACTGACATAGCGAGAGGCGGGCGGGCAGAAGGCACCCTGGAAGACTAAAGTGAGGGTAGGGGGTTAAACATGCAATGCAATTATGTGACTGAGTAAACTTCTGCCAATTTTTACATTTATTCTGTAACTCAAAATAACACTAGTTGCAAAACGGCAGAAGGCTAGTTGGAAGAATTACGGAGATATGACAAATAGTAAGTGCGTGGGTGGCCCACTCGAATAATTACTTTACCTAATATATTATATTTTATTTCATCAAGTACACTTCTGGCAATTTGTCAGCATATTTTACGATAATTCAGTGCACTATTTGTCAATTGCCAGAAGTAAATTACGAAGACATAGGTAAATCAATAATTTTATTAATGAAAAAATAAAAAATGTAAACGAGCCTCTTCAGAAAAAAAACAATTAAAAAATTTCGATGCTTCCTGCTTGCCACCTTGCTACACTGAATTACGCTAACACATGGAAAGAACACATTATATTGCAAATATATGGACAAATGCGAATTTATTTTATCCGTACGAATTAGAAGCTGAAAATTGCGGGTGGATATTGAATGGGTCCCATAACACGAATTCAAATGGTTTGAAGGACCACAGTTACCACCATCAGTCAAAGACGTTGTCCTTGATAGTGACGATTTGGAAGGTAATTTTGAATTTGATTTCAAACATGATTTAATAGTGCTTTTCGAAAAATATTCAAAGTTATAAATATCATTTTAATAGAAATGAAATTAGTCGTCATATTTTTTCATTAATAAAATTATTGGTTTACGTATGTCTTCGTAATTGACTTGTGGCAATTGACAAATAGTGTACCGAATTATCGTAAAATATGCTGACAAATTGCCAGAAGTGTACTTGATGTAATAAAACATAGGTAGGTAAAGTAATTATTCGAGTCGGCCATCGACGCACTTACTATTTGCCATATCTCCCTAATTCTTCCAACTAGCCTTCTGCCGTTTTGCAACTGGTGTTATTTTGAGTTACTCAGTCACATAATTGTTGCAAAATGTTTTGCAACATTAGCTCCTTCTGCCGACTCTTTATTTTCCACCTAGCCTTCTGCCGATTTTTTCTCTACTTATTTGCACTATCTCCGATTATCCTGCAAATTTTCAACAATTTACCTTATCAATTTTTTTACAAAAAAAATTGCATGCTTAACCCCCTACCCTCACTTTAGTCTTCCAGGGTGCCATCTGCCCGCCCGCCTCTCGCTATGTCAGTAACAACGGAACCTATAAATGATCAAATTCCTACTTTACCGAGTGACCCCTACTCCACGTAGCCAGCTCTTAGACTATTACCTATGCAATGTAATAATTTCACGATCTGGATGTAAAAGTCTCTTCACATTTGCACCAAGTCATTTTTTGATCTAGTAAATATGAAAACAAAAGCTATTAACTGTATAAAATATAAAAGAAAAAATCGCGATTAAAAACTCAAAACAAATCTCTCAAAAAAGCATGTCACAGTGACTTTTATGATTTTACCGGCGCCTTCAAAAAGTATAATGGAATTTCATAGTACAGTATACAAAAATTTAAACAAAAAGGAATAAAGTAGCCACCATTCAAACTGCCAATATAGGGTTAAAAATGGCGGCGAATTTCATCTCTTTTCGTTCCCTGCACCTTGCCGTGTGCAATAGGGCCAAAAGCGGTATATGTCAATATACAGGTATGTGGTTTATATACACACTGCCGCGGTCGCGATGGCAGTCACGGTGGCGGTTGGAGTTGTAATCGCGGTCAAAGTCAAGTAGCGCACACACCATACCGCGTTCTTTGTGCGGGCGAGACAATAATAAATAAAATAATAAATAAAAAAAAACCTTTATTATTAATAATAATAATAAAGGACTTTATTTTCCTAATTAAATAACGCATGTACATAAAAAATAATTTGATAGTAAGTCTACATAGCAGACATGACGAGGCGAGATTTAGTACGTCCAATCTAAGTAGTTTGAACACATATTCGTACACCTAACCCCAGAAACCAGATGACATATAAATATTAGAAAGACCATTATTCCATTATTCCTACTCTTATTCTTAACCAATATCTTAAAACATTCAAAAGAAAAACGGGAGACATCACAAAATAATAATAACCAGAAACAGTAACAACAGCAATTCGAGTCTGCTCACTGAACAAAGCTTCAAAAAGGCAGTTTCTAAAGATTTTTACTGTAATATTGCTCAAATCAAAAGGAATATTATTCATGCAATTAGGTTATGCGATATGAAAAAGACAGACGAAACAAACAGGTATAATGAAGTGGCGGCGTTAGAGTTCCCCTGACAATTGAATATTAATATTATGCACATCCGAACAAAAAATGTAAATTTTTTGTATAGCATAGCAGAATGATGCAGTCTATGATTCTGCACGTTCAACCATTCAATTCCTTTAAATGTATGACTTATGTGTTCAAATTTGTGATAACCAAAAATCAGTCTTAAACATGAATTTTGAAGCTTCTGAATGCATTGTTTATCAACACTGCTTAATTGTGAGTCATATATCACATTGGCAAAATTGAGATGACCAGCGACTTACACAACAGTGCTTTTGTTTTACGGTTAAGTATATGCCTATATTGATAAATAAGCCTCGAGTCCATGTATGCTGTTTTGAGACAGCTAGGAGATTCCACTGCTGCATATGTTTTCACCGACCAAATTTCTTTACGAGAGTTTGCCGTAAGAGTCGGCAATTCATGTAATTCCTACTTTCTAAAGGGTATAATAATAGGTTGATCTCGCTTTATGGATTGCAGGAGATCTAATCTAATCATATCGTTTGGCTGAATATGTTTCACTTTTAGGTCTATATTGGTAATCAATAATTCTGCTGTGAAGTCTGTAGTAGCTTTGACAGTTTGCTCTAGTAGCAGACAATTATTGTCGTTGCGGGCTCGTCTTTTTGTTTGCTTACCGCAAATGGCATATTGATAATCATTAAGGAGCCCAAACAAATGTTTAAGCGGTATTCTTACGCTGAATGTTCCGTCATCATTCAAGATTGGCGCATTGTCCTTGGGATAGCTGCAACTTGAAGTTACCAAGTACTTTTCATCGTTAGAATAACGTAAATATCCCCTCATGGCATTCACAACTCCAGGATCTCTCACCATTTCCACCATTTCTTCCCCGTTGAGATTTACCGATCTTAAATCTTGATCTAGAAGTTGTACTGTAATATTGTCGATGGTTTTCCTATTGACAGGCAAATAAATTAGATTCCTGGGTTCGATATTGATACTGTATCCCGGGTCTACTGTAGGCATAAACGTTGTAATATGATCCAGAAATTAAATTGCACTCCACTCTTATTGTTACCACTTGTACAATCTCTACTCGGAGGTCTGATTGATGTAAATTTCCGGATTTCAATATTTTATTGGAAAAGCCAAGCAATTTAGCTATAGTATCGGGCGGTTTAAAATTTATGTTATACAGAGATTTAAGTTCACACCTTAAAGTATTATTGTTAAGTTTCAACGAAAAATTTCGTCTGTTCTTGATGATTATCCAGCGAACTTCCTAGTTGTTTCTGAACATAATTCTCAATATCCCGAATCTCATATGCTCCTGTCAGGATCTCAATTTCTACCTCGCATCCTCTGTGATCTACGAAATATAGCTTGTCCTGTCCTCTCTATATTTGGAATTGAGTTCCAAGTAGATAGAGAAATTAACGCTAGCGAATATTCGTACTGAGGGTCTAGCTCAAGGGGTGGAAAAAACGATTTGGAGATGTAGCTACCGTTACCGGTCAAAGTAAACGTCTGCGACATGACTGAGCAAAACTACGATAATTTCTTCCGTTTTATAGGGTTTTTCCACGTAAAAATTCTAAACAGAGGTGTCCGCAGTTTATTTCATCGTATGTTTGATACGAGTTATTGTTGTATACGATATTAGCATGTTTCCCCAAATATTGGATCAGTTCTTTTGGTGACTTCAGCGCCCCGAAACTTGTAACGGTTTTTAGTCATTCGGGTACTTCTTGTTGAAATTTTGATGAACTCGGCGGGTATTAATAGTGAAATTCAATAATGGTAATCATTTTTCGTATTTAGTACTGATATGTGGACAAGATATCGTTGAGGCTAAAAAAATAATTAGTCGATAAGGGTGTTACCTTTTGCCTGTGATTTTAGGCATCATTTATAAATAATATAGCAAATTTGGCAGTCTGGTACCAATGTTCATTCCCTGGATGGTACCTGTACTATTAGTCCATAGATGGCGTGCGAGAGTTTGTTGATTTCTTGTGGATATACATTCTAATTGTTGTTGACTAATCTTTTCTAATGGTTCCTAGCGGCATGATGTACCGCTACCTTATTGCTTAATCGCCGATTTCTAAGCAGTCTAAAAGGATGCAAAACTTATTAGACAGTTGGGTAATAATTTCATGTGTGAAGTGATAAACTTTGGTTTGTTTTCGATGCCTACCTTTTAGTGAATCATCTTACTGATTGATCTCACATGTCTGCAACCTCTCCCAGCTTCATGGCTGTGCAAATCACGATTTTCTCAACACAATACGACTAAATCTTACGTACCCAATCCTGTATTTTGGTTTGCTGCAAAGTTGAAAGCCTTTAGTTGGTATGCCCTGGTTCCACGAGTTTTACTTGTCGTTTCTGCGGCCAACCGAACCCAATGGTTCCACTAAGAGCCATTAAAAAGTACTAGGTTGATATTGCCGGAACTCCGATAACATGTCGCTCGGCAATTGTGCCAGATTTTTCAGACTTTCTGCCGAAAAACCTCTTGTCTGGGACTTTGAGTATTTCCCATCAACAATGGATGTTGGATTTAACAGAGGTACAATTCATGAGTGCAGTAAATCGATTTAAAGTGAACCATCACGGCCATTTCACCTACGGTAAGGTTGACCACGTTTTTAATTATGGATGAAACCTTGTTCCCTTCACCTAGAGCTCGTTGGCTTTATTATAACACTATTTTAGGCCTTTTTGCCAAGACCCTTGCTTGTTACAAATACCAGAATGGCTTTTGGATGTTGCTAGTTAGCTACCTACGAGTTCCCTATAGCTGCTGGGATGGATAGCTGATCTCAAAACCGGAATCACCTTGGAGCTGCGTTAGAGTTTTAGTGGAGCTTGATTAACCTATTGGTGTTGGTGCAAATACAGAGGCTTATCACTTACCTGGAACCCGTACGATGCTGGATTACCGGCAAGTTCGATCCTTGTTATTGTTATTTCTGCTTGAAGTTATTATGCCTACCACCCTTAGTTACTCTTAATTTACCTAGTATCTGCTTGTGATCTACAGCGTACAAGGGCTTATCTTTTATTTAATTTTTACTGTCCAATCACCCATTTTACGTAATTAATTTTTCCTGCCCCCTCCCCCGTAAGTTCACTTTACATCTTGCCAACAGGTCCGAAAGCGAAAGTGAAATGTTCGAGGTGCCCTGTTATTTTGGTTGCTAGCTGCGAAAGTGGTTGCTAGGTACAAAAAGTATTGCTTAGGAACCCTTTCGCATCAAGGACCTTAAAACCATTAATAAAATATGTATAGCAACGCGAATCTTGCGTCAATTTTAATAGGTTACACAATAATTGTTTTACAAACTGGTTTTGATTATAAAGAACACGAATTATACCAAAGAAAAATTAATAATTTCAATGTTTCTCTGGCCGCATAACAGAACAAGTTTGACAGTCACCGCGCTACCGGTAGGGTGAGAGTACGCGATTAGTAATTCGTAGATCCAGGGTTCAAGTCCCACACAAAGCTCAAATTTTTTTATTATCGCTGCATTCTGCTCTTATATTTATCACTAATTATCGTTTTTAGTAATCGAACAAAGGTTATTTTGAAGGTCATTATTACTCACAATCTGCTCCATATGTATTTAGAGCTTTATTCAAAGTACCGATAACCTGAAATTTTCGGTAGCAGGAAAAATGTAATACATTGCACGATGCGTAAGCTTTTTTTTTGGCCTCGGAGGTACTTTTAATGACCGAGGCAACGCGAGCATTGCCTCGGTCTTTAAACAACCTCCTCGGCGAAAAAAGTGCACTTACACATCTGGCAATGTAAATAACTATTACCAAACATAAAGTGGCAAACTTTTTTTTTGTGCAACCAAGTATAGTATACTGTATGCGGCCCCATTTCTCGCCTGTTCAGACGAATACTTTTAATAAGTGCTTTCTAATAAAAGGGTGGATTGTTTAACTGATATATTGTCTATTTATTTATTATCCATTTAGGTAATCTTTTGGTATAGCAGTTTACAGGTGGTTTTAGTTTGGGGTTTTCATATAAAAGAAAAACAAACGAATGGTTTGACTTTTTGGGGGGCCAGTAGAAAACGGGTGGCGCTCGAATACTATTTGTTGTTAATATTAGAAGTTTTACCAACGCCACTCTACCGACTGTAGGTTAGCTGGAGCGGTCCCTTCCAAACCATTCTACCAAGCTTGTATTTATAGCTGTAACACCTTTGTTTTATTTATTTACCTAATTTTAAATTTTCCTAACTCTCCCTAGCAAAAGGTGCGTCACAAACTATCGAAATACTCAACGTTTATCATCTAAATTCAAAATTGCCAATTCGTTTTTGTTTGGAGCATGTTTTGGAAGCATGACAAGTAATCAAGATGGCCGACAGTAAAGATGTAAACAAATATGATCCCAAGAAAATCTGCAAATATTGCAAGAAGGGAGTCTCAAAGGGTTTCATAACATGTTCACGGTGCAACACAGTTTACCACCAGAGTTGTGGAAGTAGAGTGATGAAGTGTTGTGATAAGGAGCTTCTCAATGGGTGCCCGATTCAGGTTTCACTTAACACGGATAATTCTGAGTTGGTTTCCGTGGATGTGGATTACTTTAAGAATGAAAATTTCCTTCTGAAACAAATTGTAAAAGATAAAGAGACAATTATCCAAGAGAAGGAGTATTTATTGAAATTGCTTGAAGAGAAAATAATTATGTTGGAAAATAGATTGGACTCAGTTCTAAAGGCAAAAGAAAAAGCAAGAAGTGAACAAAAAGTAGCTAAAAAACAAACTGAAAAAAAATATAATCATGAGGACCCCGGCCTTGCAGCAAAAAAAAGGTCATGACAGAAATAATAAACATCAACAGTGATGTACACAGTGGCACCAAAAAAATGAATCTCAAGGCATTAACTGAACATAATACAGAAGACCAGCAACATAATGCTTGCAAGAGGAACTTGCAAACTGTGAAGGATACGACTGAATCTGCTCTGGATTCTCCTAATGAAGATGGTTTTGAGCTGCAGAGAAGTCACAGAAGGCGCGCTAAGAAGAGGTTTGGGACTTATCAATTGTCTGAGGGTGATGGTGCCTTCTCGGGTGGCGACAGAAAGGTGTGGCTCTATGTATATAGAGTGAAACGCCATGTTACTGCTGAAATAATTGAAGACTATATAAAAAAGAAACCAGATTTCACAGCGGCTTTAGTTACCGTGAAGGAACTTCCAACAGACCCCAGAAAACTAAAATGTTTTGTCGTTACTGCTCCTTTTGATTTTAAAGACAAAATGTATGACACAAATTTCTGGCCCCAAAATGTTGGCATAAAGCGGTTTGATTTTGATAGACACAAAGATTTCTTACAGACTGGTGCTGCTGATTTTTTATAAGTCGAGAATATATCGGGAAAGAAGATGTACTCAAGAAGAACGAGTCCACGAGTCTCACCGCTCTGCATTTGAACATAAAAGTTTACGTAATAAATTGAATGAACTGGATCTCTTTTTGGCACAGGAGTTTCCCGATGTGGATGCAGTTTGTATTGGAGAACATTGGTTGAAGCCGGAAGAGGCATCTAGTGTTTGTTTGACTGGTTTCAGGACTGCTTCCTATTTCTCTAGAACTGAGTCCTCCCATGGTGGTACAATAATTTTCCTAAATAGCAGGCTCCATTTTGAACCCTTGGAGTGCATTAACAGTCTGTCAAGGGAACGGCAATGTGAGGTAGCGGCTGTCAGAATAAGATCTTTCAACGATATTGTTTTGATAGCCCTGTATAGACCTCCTCATGGAGATTTCTATTTATTTATTCATATATTAGAACAAATATTATCAAAGACACTAAAGAACACAGTTATACTCTGTGGAGATTTTAATGTGAGATTCAACACGGATGAGCCACGTACGGTATCACTCATCGAACTGATGACTTCCTTTAATTTCAGGCAAACTATTATGTCCAATACCCGTGGACATAATTGCATTGATAATATTTTCATAAATTTTGATTTTGGGAGTGTTTCTGCTGGGAATGTGGACCCTCTTCTTTCCGACCATCTCTGTCAAGTCTTGGAGGTTGTTGTCCCTGCGGAGGCAACCTCAAGTCAAAAAACCTTTAAACTCTATAGACCCATCAATCAGCTTGGTAAAACTACCTTTCATAATAAAGTCAATGAAATTGAATGGGATTTCATTGGCAATGATAGTATTAACATAAATGAGAAGTTTGACTTGTTTCTGGATGCAATTTTGCGGGCATACACAGAAGGTTTTCCAGTGAGGCGAGTGGCATTTAATAATAACTCTTTACAAGTAAATTGGACAATCTTCGATTTTTAAATGAGGTTTGTACTCTTCATAAGACCCCACAAAACATCCAAGCTAGAAATGACTATTTTTGACCATTATTCAAGAAAGGTGACCCTAATGATTGTTCAAATTATAGACCAACTTCAATCTTGCCAATGTTTTCTAAGGTTTTCGAAAAGGTGATTAAAATACAAGTAAATAAGTTTCTTGAGGACAATTCCATACTAAACAAAAATCAGTTTGGTTTCAGGGAAAAAGGTGGTACTACAGACGCTATCTTGCAGTTTGTCGAGCTGACGCTTGAATGTTTTGAAAAGGGTTACTATTCGTCATCGATTTTTTGCGACCTTAGCAAGGCCTTCGACTGTGTGTCCCACGAATTGATTCTGAAAAAATTGGGGAAGTATGGCTTTGGCGACCTTGCGGTGAAGCTGGTTGAGTCCTATCTAACAAACAGGAGGCAGTCAGTGCGGGTGGGGGATGCCAGGTCCCGGCTGCTATGTGTGACGGTAGGGGTACCGCAGGGTTCTATATTGGGCCCTGTTTTGTTTCTTTTGTACGTAAATGATTTGCCTAGAGCGTTGCCTGGTGTGAAGTGTGTCCTCTATGCGGATGACACAACTTTACTGGTGTCTGATTGTTCCCTACATGCATTGGCGGTTAAGTCGAGGGAGGCACAGCCGATGGCTGACGACTGGTTCTCGGCCAATCAGCTGATTTTAAACAAAAATAAAACCGTAAATTTAGTCTACTCTACAAGGGAATTGGGTAGTGTGAATAATAATGACATATCTGCTCGTTTTTTGGGTGTGGATTTGGATCCAGGACTTCAGTGGATGGTGCATGGTGAGCGTTTAGGCGCTGCTCTGGCAAAAAACACGTATGTCCTGAGGCAGCTTTCAGGCTCTCTCTCACCTCAAGTTCTTAGTTCTTAGTGCATTCTATGGTCTTTTCTACAGTAGGAATTCTTATGGCATTCTTGGTTGGGGTCATTCTGCAATTAGGCACAGAATATTTGTCTTGCAGAGAAGGGCTTTGAGAATTGTGGGGGGTCTGAATTATAGGGATCACACACGATCAACGTTCCAGAAACTGAGGGTATTAACTTTTCCATGTGCCTACATCCTGGAGTGTCTTACCTACATAAAGAAACATCAGAATAAGTACTTAGTGGGTTCTGACTTACATAGCTATCACACACGTAACAGGGGTAACATCTGTGTTGAATTTACAAGGCTGACTAGGGGACAGACTGGAACTGCACACCATGGAGTTAGGTTTTTTAACATTCTCCCTGGGAGAGTCAGAGATATGCCTGTGAAATCGTTTAAAGATCTCATTAGGAATTTATTTGTGAGGGGCGCCTATTTCTCTTATGAAGAAATGGAGGAAGGACTCAGTCACCTCTCTCTATGATTGTGGGTTAATACCCAAAAGGTATATTTTCATTAGATGTTTTATTTGTGTGAATTGTTCTAATTGTTTTAATGGACTAATACACCACTTTTTTTTATTTGCTCATCGGATAGTATTGGGTGAGATATACTTGCTGTATTTTTTTTAATTTTTTTTTTCGCGCCCGTTTTGCCGCAATTAATTTTTAAAGTTCAATATACGTAACCACCTGTTGGATTTTATTTTTCTCTAAATTTACCGCCGTGGCACCAGGTTTGGCAACGCCGCACCTCAATGCCAAGCTGTCAGCCTGCGAGAACATAAACATAACCTATTTTGTGGCGTCACAAATCGGAACATCGGATCCCGCGGCCCGCGTGTTTTACAAGCTTTTATTTTTTATGATTTGAACTATTTTCACCATTCATTCTAATAATCCATGACGGAAATGAACCATTCTATTTTGCTGAGGAAAATGCTGGGAGCACTAGGTATTGGTATTGATGATTCGGACGTTATGCTGGTTGGTTTACAAAACTTTTTTTTTATTGGAAACAAGTCGATTTTATCTATAAAACGACACAATTCGTAAGTACCTAACTGAACTTGCACAAATTAGATATCTAGACTTGCTGATATATTAAAGACAATAAAGAACCAACCAGGGGTAACATTTTAGCTGACGATTTTAGATTAGTGGCTCTGCCAAACGATTTTTTACTTGTTATCAAGTATATTCCAGTGACTGCTAGTTGTTTGAAGAAACTGATGATATTTTAGCCTCAATACCTAGTGTCACAGAATAAATAGCTTCACAACAGAAGCGTCCATAAGGACATGTGTCAAAAGGATGCTCGCTTTGACGCGAAATATCTATTAAAGGGATAAACATTGTGCATTTTGTTTGATTTTACATTAATCCACATTGCAAAGAGATTGTATTAGGGCCAAATTTATGTACAAGTTATTGGTTATTTTCCTGTAAATTGAAATGGAGGCTCGCTTATTTTTGACACGTCTTTATGGACGCGAATGGACGTGAAGCTATTTATTCTGTGCTGTTAATCAACAGCATTGATTGGTTATAAACTAAACTGAGAAAAGTCAATCCTCTAGACGTCAAGCACATACCTGGTCCGAATATAAAAAATTTATTACTTTAATTTCATGAGCCCTTACTTACAGAATTAAGTTAGTAGTTAGACCTGCATCGGTTCAAAAATGTAACGCTAGAATATTGGAGAAGGTGCCAGTTCTTGGTGATGTTAGAAACATAACATGTAAAACGCAATAAAGCCAAGTTTTCAGTCGAAAAACTTTATTGTCATAGCTTGAACTATTTTAGACCAATTTAGGTAAATTATATTGTGACTGCCGAAGCATCCTCATAAAAAATGACATAATTCTTTAGGATTTTTTCACTATACATATTATATACCTATTTTTTCTGGAAAATAAATTTTCATAAGCATATTTTGTGATTGTGGTTAATGGAAGTTAAAAATAAAAAAATATAATGCAGCAGCCGGCCAAAAATTAAGATTTCTTTAATTTGCAAGAAAAAAAAAAACATTATTTTGCATTCTATGGCAAAACCCCAAATAAGTTATCTATTAAATTTAGTGAAAATATTCCAAAATCAAATAATAGTTTTCATGTCGCATGCACAGAGTGCAACAAACTGGATGTTTTTTTGGGGGGTTTCTTCTATTCTGTGAAGAGATAGACAAAGAGTAGGTAGGTGTACTGTGCTCGATTTTTGAGGGCAGTGGAAACCAGTTGAATCTCAAAATCTTGATTCGTTTTGGAGATACAGGGCATTTTTCGTTTTTTAACATGTCAGACAGTCCCTCCTTGTAATATGTTTTGATTTTTGCCAAAAATCTTCTGTCATACTACTCCAATGTATAATAATTATTGAGGTATGTCGGTATGTCTTTGTCAACTAAATCCTGTAAGGTAGACCTTCATATTTTTTTATTGCACTTGTGTTGACTTTTTCCAATATAACAATCTACTGATGTTGTCCATGATTCTTCGCTATTTCCAGGAAGTCAGCTTACATTCATATAAAATAAGTTTCCCATTAATATGTGCAAAAATTTTACAAGCGTGCTTAGTTCTATTAGTTGACAAAGTTAATGTCACTAGTGCAGAAAAGTACAACTTTCCGCATCAAAATGGATGCGACAAAGTGTACTACTACGGACTTAATTAATTAAATACTTCATTAGATCACACAAGAAAAAAATACCCGCAAAAAGTCATTGACGGTCAAGCAATTGATATCGAATGAAACTCTGCTGTCGAACTTGCATTGACTTTAGATTATTTAAATTAGTTCTGAATCATGGTTTTCACATGTAGATATCAACGATCGTTTTTACAAACGCATGATTTCTTGTTTTGATAATCGATTTCAACATTGGGCTGTGCGACACCCCCACGCCCCCTCCCCCATATCTTAACTATAGGTATATACACAATAAGTATTTCTTTACTGTACTAGCAACTAAACTAGAAGCACAAAAAGCTGTATCTACGTATGTGCCACGATGTATGATCCTCGTACATCGTGGTATGTGCATAATTTAGGACTAATCTGCTTATGTTGGGTAATTACAACATAATATACCTACTTCCACAACTATTCAGTTGAATTTCTTCATTTTTAACCACAGTATCATTAACATTTTTCTTATTAATTTTGTGCTCGGGGGTAATTTTTGCCTTAACCGGGCATTATGCATTCATTGCTATGTTCTTTCCTCTGCGTGTCTCCAATAACATTGTTACCATAATATTTATTCTCTAGTCTACCTAAAACCAGAATTTAAGCTATATCATCATCATTAAGCAATATTAAAACAATATACAAATCAAATAACAAACATACCTCTTCATTTCTCCATGTTTTGCTCCCCGTTTTTATTGATAAAATTGACACACCATATCAAAATCTATGCAAGGCAAGTTATCAGGACAAGCTTTAAGAAATCTTGTCTTCATTATAAACCGAAAAAATAAAGTATTCACAGCAAGATTCTTTTAAAACTGAGAATAGAATTTATTTAGTTTTCACTAAGGTTATTAACCTTGGTTTCGGCGTTCCGCGGGCGAAAGTGAGGTTATATGCAAAGTGCGGCGTTGCCGACGATTTTCTTTAAAGCATTGAGTAATATGTCATCTGTCATATTTTATAGGGGGCATCTAATAAGTTCAGAATGGGATCAGTAAAATCCAAATATTTCATTGAAATGCTACGAAATTTGATTATTTCTCATCAGGCGCATACAAACTGAATCTAATAATTTGCCTGGGAATGCTTGGTTATATAAAAAAAGACGAAATAAGTACTAAGAAAATAGCAGGTACTTATTGAAATTAGGGATCGTGACGTCACATTCCCTACTTTTGCGACCGTTTTTTTCAATTTTTGAGCAAACTAATGGGAAAAAAAATCTGTTGGTTGGGTTTCGTGATTATCTAGACATGTTTTACAAATTCCAAGGCAAAAAATTATTTTTCATTCCTAAGTATACTTGTCCATTATGTGAATGTTCAATTATTTTTAATATGTTTTTGATTGTATACTCGACGAAATGTATGTCTTGTGATTTTCATGAATAAATAAACTCAAACTCATAAAGACATCTCTAAAATAAGGTATTTTTATCTTTTTAGCGTACAAAATTAAATCTTTATCCGTTAGAGGTCTATTGGGTAGCATCAATGGGAGTTTTTTTCTTTAAATATAATCCAAAACCTCCGCGATTAGTTTTCTTTAACTAAAGCCCAGATCCCGTTTTTCCAATAGCTTCCGTTGCCCTATTATGACGTATTTGTTCATCCATTTTTTTCTGTGCGTTTTTTGCGGTTACAGTTTTCGCAACAGCGCTAGCACCACCAGCTACCGAACCAAGGGCCCCCAAAGCTCCTAGCAGGGGCAGTAGGGGTAAAAAACCTCCTGTTTTCTTTTCAAAACTCTCGGTACTCGAATTTTTCGTTTCCGTCCCACCTTCTTGATGGCTAATTGAGCAGCGCGCAGAGCTGCCGATGAAGTTTTTTTTAAATTCCTAACATCATTAAGCTGATCTCTATCAAAGGTTCAAATGACTTCCCACAATATCTTTTTTAAAAGAAACCAAACCTTTTTTCGGCTTTATTCCCATTCCCATTTTTTGTTTAGTTTTCATTGCGGTCGTGACTAGAAGAGCGACAGCCTTTTCACCAAATTTTGCATCTTTTGATTTAACACGTCCCCAAGCTCTATTTTCCAATTTTAAATCGGCTGTGTGTCTCCTTTAAAGATCTATTTTCTGAATATGCAATGTCGTGCTCCTTGTACGCAGCGTCTAACTGATTTATACCAGCATCACCTCTCGCAATTCTTTTTTGTAATTTTGTACCAGGACCACAAAACTGATATCCAGGAAGATGTAATTCGACGGGCAACTTATTTATTAACGCGTTCACCAACCCTTCACCTGTGAAGGATGACATTGAACTGATTCCAGTCAAATGCACTTGAGCATTAAGATTAATAAGTTTCAATTTTATATCTTTGGAGGGGTAAATAAAAGATTGACTAGGTTTCATATTTTATTTTTTTATACAATATTCTAAATTTATGTTTGAACTTGTTATTTATTTCATACATTTGAATTTCATATTTCAAATTTTGAAGAGATTTTAGACAAAAATCCAATCTTCTTTTGTAGTGTTGTTTGCGTCGCCCCTTGTCAGTGGGATTCATTCTTCCTCAAGTTTAATATTCGTTCTACCAATGAGACCCTACCAATGAGACCCAGACTCGTCAAGAATATCTTTTTTCCGTTGGTGATTTCTCGGTTTATTTCTTCGATGCGTTCAGACGTAAATTCTTTTACGAACCGTGCAGGTAGCGTAGGTTGAAAATTTCCAAATTTGACGAACACTTTCTCACCGTATCTTGTTTCAATTCTTCTAAAAGATAAAATTGTATGCTTCTCACCAACCACTAGCTCTCTTGCACTTACAATTTCTTTTACGAAGTTATTTTCGTTGAACTGTTTGAGAAAAGACATATTTAGATATTATACAAGCGCTGTTGACTGGGTATAGTGAGCTCTCCCAACAGCGTCCTCCTTATAATCCCAATCCTTCCCCCCACCTAAATGCTAAGTCAACTGTTTTAATGCAAACATCTGCATAATTTTTGCTTACATACACGTAATTGTATATCAAAGTTGTAACAGGGTCCACGTGTCAAGGTGATCACGAGATCACCTTGACACGTGGACCATCAGGTCAAGGTTAACTCAAGGTGATCCCTTAAAGTTCATCGACCTTCAGGTCAAGGCCATTTTCAAATTTCCCACCTTGTGTGACGTCACTTCCGCTCTGGAGTACCCTTTGCTACATTACTCAAGTTATATGGCCTTCGTCTGTGTTCTCGAGCTATATTCATCTATATTCATCTTTGGTGGTGGGCTACGTCGTATATGATAGACATCATTAATGTTGATGATGTATGGTCCTTTCCAACTTCTATCGAGTTTCGGAGACCCACCTTTCGTTCGCTTGGGATTGTATAACCACACTTTGGCACCCACATTAAATTCAACACTGGTTGCTTTCAGATCGTAGCGGATCTTCATCCTGTCACTTTCTAGAAGCAACTTTTGGCAAACATGTTCATGAACCAACTGGAGACACTCTCTCAGGTGACTCATGTAGTCATCAGTAGATTCTGGATTTTCTGGTCGGCCGGTTATTATGTCGATAGGGAGCATCTCCGAAAATAATCTTTCCGTCGCTTCATGCACAATGGAACAGTAGGACAATAGAAAAGGTGGTACCTATACACGTATCCCAATTACTTTGGTTCAGATTCACATCTTCCGGTACGTTTCTAGAGCCTTATTGAACTGCTCCACCATACTGTCAGACTGGGGGTGCAGGGGTGTTGTTCTTTTCTTGGAAATCCCTAGCAGGCAGCAGACATTTTGGAATGCCTCCGATTCAAAATTGCGGCCCTGATCAGAATGTAGTTCTCTTGGTACACCAAAATGACATCCAATTTTAAAACAGGACCTCTGCGACTGTGGTGGCCTCTTGGTTGGGGATTGGATAAACTTCTGGACATTTGCAGAAATAGTCCATGACAACTAATACATAACAGTTGACAGATTTGCTGGTTAGGATCGATCCTGCTACGTCGGTGGCGATCCTTTCAAAAGGAGCTCTGACCAGATATTGCATCATTTTACCCCTGTTCCTAGTTTTTGGTCCTTTCACTGAAACACATTCTTCACATCGGTGGCACCAATCTTGCCCAGTAAAACCTCTGTCTAACTTTATTCAAGGTCTTACTAATACCAAAGTGTCCACTTCCAACGCCTTCGTGCATGGCTTTCAGGACCTCCGACACTCTCTTCTTGGGAAGTACTGTTAGAAATAGCTTTTCTTTTCCATCTGGACTTTCCCAAACTCTCTTTAGTACACCATCTTTAATTACTAATAGTGTAGGCAAGTTAGACTTTTTAGAAGAAAAAATTTATAAAGTTTTGAAATTTTGGTTGTGAACTCCCAGTAAGATCCGAAGAGTTCCCACCCCCCCCCCCCGGGGGGAGCTTCATCCCCTTTTGCCCAAAAAACCACCCCCCCCAAACGTGACCTTGACGGTGTTTTTTGCGTTTTGCACGTAAACCGTAACTCTTTAGATTCTCCATTAAATTCTCCACAAAAATGGTCATATATTTTTTTGCGTATCTCCCACCCAACGCGAATAAATGACTTTGGAAAATATGCATAGTTTTCAGCGCGAACAAAAAATAAGCCTTGCGCCGTCTTTTGCGTCGATTATCTAGAAGAGTAATAGCCTGATCAAAAAAAATTATAGAAGCAAAATTGTAGAGCAGTTCTTTCTATACAAGATCCATATTGGACAAAATATTTTTGAGAAAGTATTAGTGGACATATGATGATTTTTTATACCTGTGTATTCTGTACTTTGAGCGTGTTTCCACACCACCCATCAGGTAACGCTCTCGGTGCGCTTCTTTTAAAGTGGTTTCCCCTATAGGCCTATTCCACTAATGAAATATAAATATTTAATCAATTGCCTCTGCAAAATGGTCCTGCTCGATGGAATTTAAACAACTCTGCCCATGACAATGAGAACACGTAGAGCAGTGCAAGCCAATCTTTGCACATGTACATTGCTTTCCACAGCCCTTTTTACAGCCGCAAGATATGAGCTGCAGAATTGAGGCTGGAGCTGGTGCTTGAGTAGTGAGCACTGGCATTAGAATGTTGTTAGTTTTTCTACAGCCCCATTCAGTTGCTCTCAAGTTTCTTCCTTTCCACAAATGAATTTGATGAAAAATGCGATAGGAATGTTGTCTTAGTGCATCAGATGTAGGTGGTAGTTTGGACAAAATGACTGCGTTATTTGACTGGCCAACTAGCTTATTAAATGAAATAAAGCGATAATGGTTTAAAGATGTCTCTTGTCGGGGTGCCTTATATAGAGCAAGCGTAAATTTCTCCCCAACTCTTGCAATGTCATCTTTTCCTATGAAGGATTATTGAATACGGCGACCACTTCTTGTAAATCCTTTCTTGTATTTATTAAGCTTACGGTCTGTGATTTTCCTTTGCCAAAGAAAACAGACGTGGTGTCGCAGCCACTAAACGCATGATCAAATAAAATATTATCTTTGCAATATTTTAAGACTGTCGAGTTTTGTAAGTCCTGGGAACTATACACCCTTTCCTTAATATTTCCTTAGGTGTCTCTCAAAAAGCGAATGTCTTTCTCTGGCGGACATAGAGCGATAGTTGGGTGTATAGTTCTCAGGGTGTATAGTTCCCAGGACTTACAAAACTCGACAGTTTTAAAATATTACAAAGATAATATTTTATTTGCTCATGCGTTTAGTGCGGCTGCGACACCACGTCTGCTTTCTTTGGCAAAGGAAAATCACAGACCGTATGCCTAATAAATACAAGAAAGGATTTACAAGAAGTGGTCGCCGTATTCAATAATCCTTCATTGGCAAAAGATGACAGTGCAAGAGCTGGGGAGAAATTTACGCTTGCTGTATATAAGGCACCCCAACAAGAGACATTTTTAAACCATTATCGCTTTATTTTATTTAATAAGCTAGTTGGCCAGTCGAGTAATGCAGTCATTTTGCCCAGACTACCACCTACATCTCTGATGCACTAAGACAATATTCCTATCGCGTTTTTCATCAAATTCATTTGTGGAAAGGAAGAAATTTGAGAGCAACTGAATGGGGCTGTAGAAAAACTAACAACATTCTAATGCCAGTGCTCACTACTCAAGCACCAGCTCCAGCCTCAATTCTGCAGCTCATATCTTGCGGCTGTAAAAAGGGCTATGGAAAGCATTGTACATGTGTAAAGATTGGCCTGCACTGCTCTACAACGTGTTCTCATTGTCATGGGCAGAGTTGTTTAAATTCCATCGAGCAGGATCATTTTGCAGAGGCAATTGATTAAATATTTACGTTTCATTAGTGGAATAAGCCTATAATAGAGGAAACCACTTTAAAAAAACACACCGAGAGCGCTACCTGATGGGTGGTGTGGAAACACGCTCAAAGTGCAGAATACACAGGTATAAAAAAATCATCATATGTCCACTAATACTTTCTCAAAAATATTTTGTCCAATATGAATCTTGTATAGAAAGAATTGCTCTACAATTTTGCTTCTATACATTTTTTGCTCACGCTACTACTCTTCTAGATAATCGACGCAAAAGACGGCTCAAGGCTTATTTTTTGTTCGCATTGAAAACTATACTTATTTTCCAAAGTAATTTAATCGCGTTGGGTTTATAACGTTTTATAACTTTTTCTCGTCAGAGTTACGGTTTACGTGCAAAACGCAAAAAACTCCGTCAAGGTCACGTTTGGGGGGTGTTTTTTTGGGCAATAGGGGATGAAGCTCCCCCCGGGGGGTGGGAACTCTTCGGATCTGTATTCGGGTTCCTACTGGGAGTTCACAACCAAAATTTCAAAACTTTATAAATTTTTTCTTCTAAACGTCGTTTTTTATCTAACTTGCCTACACTATAATGAGTCCCATTGAGCCCAGTGGTGGTGATTTGACCGAAACATCTTTCCATTCTATTAGTGGGAAAATGCAGCTACTTCCAAAACTGACACTAGCAGATGCTATAAACACACTTTTACAATTTCAACAAAATTGGCCATTTTGAGGATTCAAATTCCATGAACAAAGATTATGCCCGGCAAGAAGTTCCATATGCAAATTTTGTTTGTGGAAAGGACATTGGGACCGTGTTTGCAAAAGTAAATTACAAAATAGGCAACAAGAGAAGGCAGTTCACAGCATCACCTACAGAAATGAAGAAAATATGGATGATGAACTCTCAAAACAACATTCTGACAATGAACCTCAAATTTGCAAATGTCATTCTGACGGTCAATCTTAAAATTTTAATTGTCAAGTTGATGTCACTCATGAGGAGAAGAGTGATGGTAAAAATTTATTTATTTAAAATATATTTAAAAATCCTGAAGAACAGTGGAAGATAATCTATGTTGAAGAGTTAAATCAATCTGTAACATTTTTAATAGACACTGGAGCTGATATTGTATGTATACCAAAAATTCTTGTTCCTCAGTGTCTTTACAAGCATGTAAAAAAATATTTTGATACAGTATCAGGCCCAGATAATTCTCCATTAAATGTATTTGGTACAGGGTGGCCCATCGAAGTGGAAAAAGTGCGTTACGAGGAGACAGGTTAAGGCGCTACGATACCCCCCATTTTCAAGGGTTTCGTAGTTTACATCTCCTACTTGCATTTCTTAATATTTTCACTTGATTTTTTTTTGTGGCTTAGATAAAACTATGAAGAATCGTCGTTGTGTATCACGAACTGTGCAGGACTAATGCGACACTGTTAAAAAAAATGCCAAACATACCCGAAATTCGACTATATTCGGTTAAGAATTTCGAGTATTTCCGCCGCTCAAAAATAATTCGAAAGACACAACGACGATTGAGGCATTCTATAACATTATTTTAAGACTACTTTCAAGTCGATACGTTTGTTCGTTTGGCTATGATTTGAAAACTACGAACCCATTGCCCGGCAATAAAATGATCCGTGAATTGGCCATTCGAGCAGGAATTAGACGTACGGAGATAGGCGGGCGGGCGGGCGTTCGCTGGAACTCGTGGTTCCCCTACTCCCCCTACTTCGGCCTACCTCACCGGGCTCGGGAACAACGTCAGGGGAACTTTCAATCGATATCAGATGTTTCATTTTTCATTTTATTACTCTCAGTCTCCCTTATTTGTGTTTCGCTTGTTTTGAATGTTGGAATATTACATTATGTATGTCTACTGGCATATAATAATACTCATTATTATTATTCCTCCAGGAGTAATAAATAAATAATTATTATTCACAAAGTACTTTTTGCTTTTGTGTAAAATGGTTTAATCCCTAGGGCAGAAAATGGCTTGGTCGTGCAAAAAGAGTAAATTTAAATTCTAGACCAAATTGTGCCCTTGATTTTTAGTTTAAAAATGTGATAGGTACAAGTAATATTTTTGTCAAATAAATGGGTCATGTGAAGCATTTTTTGAAAACGAATAATATCCTATGTAATACGATTATTGTGTCAAATCGCTGCATGATAAAAGCTAATTTATATACTTTCCAGAGGGAACGATAATAATTCTGACATCCAGTCAGTTTTAGAAACTTCTTCGTTAGAAGATTGTTCGAAAGTCATTTAAGTTGAAAATCGGGCAAAATAAAAATAGAGGGTACATTTTATTGTTCCAGTCTGTCGAATTTATGACATTTTAATACATTTTCTAGGATGTTCGATAATTCAGATTTGTCAGAAGGTTCTGAAACTGAACGGCAGTCAGGGCAAGAATACCTATAATGTTTGATAATGATGTCGCAACAGTCACAGTGAAACCAATAGGAGTAATTTGTGGGCTTGTGTGCTTTTATTCCCGTACCTAATATGGTTCCCAGAATTTGAGAGAGGGGTACTAGGGTACTAACACATATTTTGCATTTTGCACACTTATTATTCGGATTTAGGTATAAGTGCAGGTGCATAGGGTTTGAGAAACAAACTTTCTGGGAAAAACATCTCAAAACTATTACTTTATTTGAAAACGGAGACCGGTTTCGCAACTCTATAAATTTACCTACATCCTCATTATATATTTGAAATATATACATTCAGCCACAAGTCAAAGTTGAAACAATTAAAAACATTTACATAATTATAATCTTTTTTCAAGTATCTCCTTCAAATTTCCTGGAAGCTCTTGGACTATAAGTGATTATCCTTTATTTATTTACTTTTTTAAATCTTATATTGTAGTCCTTGATGATGTAATTTTATAGATTAACGAAACCGCTTACTGTTTTTAAATAAACAAATCATAGTTGTGATATTATACCTATGGTCTATTATTCACTCTAATCCCTCTAAAGTGAACTCTTACCAAAGTCTAGAAAGTATATCTCTGGACGCTGCTGTTACAGTGTAGAAAGTTTTCAGTTAGATTTATTTATTATTACACAAATATTAATATGGAATACTAGGTATATAAAACATTTTATAGAAGTAGAATTTAAACGCACTTTTTTGGTCGTAACAACACTATTATGCAGAACAATAATTATCCAATCAAACAATGATAGATGTTCAACTGACCCTAACGTGGTTCAAGAAGAATTCGGTAATCGAATCGTTAATTTAGATTTTATAATTGAGCAATTACAGAAGTTTTTTATACACAAACTCTTCATAGTACCTATGCACCTTTGCTGATATGAAAAATAATAGTAAAATTGCTTCGACGCCAAAAAGCTATGCAGTGTGTTGCCAACGAAAAGTGAACGCCCTCTATAACTCCCAAAAATATCATTTTTGCAATAAAGCAAACAGGCCACCGCCGTTTTTTAAATATTCGTGCTTCTTCGTCGGCATCGGCGAGACTCGTGTGACCCGTCGGCGGCGGCCGGCACCTGACTTATTATTTCATATTATCTACACAGGAAAAAAAGACTGTTGCGATTTTAGTGAGTTCGTGTATATAGTCACTTTTCTAATCTAATCTATACTTTTGACTTAATTGCAGATGAACCAATAAGTTTAAAATAGTTTAAATTTCCGTTAAGAAGACGTATTGTCACTTCGATACTAAAATTGGCATACTACAATGAAAGCATAACCTCGGTTTTAAAATGTCTCATGTTTTATTTAAACAATTAAATTTATTTTATTTAAATAATGATAATTCTCACCCTCAGACTACTCCAAACTGTCTAAGAGTACCCCAGAAGCAACTGAAAAAACATTATAATTCATTGGATGAACAAAACAACTTAATTGCAACTTTTATAGGTACCTATTCATCAATATAATCAGTAAATCATGTTTTTCAATTTTTATGGTATTCAAGAAATTCTTAGAATTTTCATATTAGAATTCATGTCCAATACAAGTTAGATTGAATCAAGTACTTTTTACTCGACTGAACTAATATCCTATTACAAACACGTTAGTAAAAAAAGCTGTGACCTTGACTGAGTAATTTACCAAAATCAATGATCGCAAATTAATGATCGCAAAGGTTTTGAATCAACCATACATTTTATATCGTTCGTAGTCATAATGAATACTGTGCAAGTGAATGGCTATTAACAAACTGGGGGTTACTAGAACTTGTATCCACTAAAATTAAATGTTATTAATTTATTGATCTCATCTGCAACATTTCTGTTTTGTCAATTATAAGTTGCTACACTAGCAACTGATTTGCATTTTACACATCATTTGCTTATTATTACAAATCCAGAAAAAATTCAGTGACAGTAGTTGTAATTTCAGTATAATGAACAGTTAAATGTACCCCTATTCAATTCAACACCATGAAACGTTATGTTATGTTGTTCTGACAAAATAATGTGCTTAGAAAAGAAGTATTATAGAATCAATTCCAGAACATGCTATTTATTGAAATAAAATATTACATTTAAATTATTCATTAGAATTCAATATCAATTGTCATTGAATTGATTATTGTTAGTTGCAAAAAAGCTTTTGCTTGAGTTTGAGGAATAATATCTCATATTGAATTAAACAGGGTTTTTTTACAAAGTGACAGATTTTTCTCAGTGTAGTAACTACGGCCGGCTGCCCCTCAATCGTAGCACTATGAAGGGGCAGGCTGGAGTGGGGAGTCGTGGGGACTAGAGGAAGGAAAAGGATAGGCATATCTAATCGAGCAACGTTTGTCCTGAATTGAGTCGGGCACTTGAGGTGGATTTCATAAGTATCGTAGCCTCTTAACATAAATTCGTCATTCAAAAAATGATATTATAGTAAAAATTAAGGGGAATTCAATGGTGTGTTATCAAAAAAGTTATCGCCAAAAAAATTTTTGCAAAATAAAAAATAATTTTTTACCTACGCAACCATTAGGGAACCTTCAAGTAGTATTCCTAAATATTGAGTTTTTTTAAATAACTTCTGGTTATAGCTGAAATGAAAGTGATTTTCTCTATTTTATGACTTACACATTCCATTTAACCATTATAGTATTCCTTTTTTAAGTCTGATTCCAACGATATATAATTTGACCTATTTATCTCCGATCGTTTCCGAGATATTTATCAGCGAAGATCCATTAAACTAGATACATGGTATCTGGTCAGTGTCTGATGTTCTATGCGAGTAGGCCAAACAATAAAACCGAATTTATGACAATCATGTCGGCCATGATAATAAAACTGATAGTGCTGGCAACCGAAACCGATTTTTCGGTTAACCGATTAACCGGTTTTTGGTTAACTGCGGTTTTGATCCAAACCGAAAACCGGTTATTCGGTTAACCGGTTTTCGGTTATTCGATTAACCGGTTTCCGGTTAATTCGGGTTTCGAATAATCGGTTTTCGATTTATCAGTTTTCGGTTAACCGGTTACTCGGTTTTCAGTTAACAATTATGCTGGTAAACGATTTTAACCAAAACCGGTTCTAGTAGGAAACCATTAATTGGTTTTCAATTTTTCAGTTTTTGATGGATGGGCTCGTGTAATTTCAAAAAAATATATTTTTTGGATTTATTGATAGATAATGGAAAAAAAAACGGACCAGTATCTTTTAGTTTTCGATTTTTCCTTTAGTTTTCTGTAAATTTAAATTTACAACTTTCCCGCCAACAAGTGACGTCGCAGACGAAGGCTATGGCTATAGTTCCGTTCTGTGAATTCTGTCTCTATCGTCTTCATAATAGTAGCAGTGTTGCCAGTTGTCATCACGTTTTCGGATTTTAAATTAAATTTAAGGAAAAAACTGTCAGAACCGTGGCTAATCGATAATCAGTTATTTGAGGCAAAAACCGGTTTTCGGTTAACCGGTTAGCCGAAAGAAAACCGGTTAACCGCTTAATCGGTTAAACCGAAAACCGGTTTGGAAGTCGAGTTTTGGTTAACCGATTTTAACCGAAAACGATTTTAACAGAAACCGATTAATCGGTTTTGATTTTTTCCGGTTTTTGCCAGCACTAAAAACTGACAATCAAGTAGGCCGTATAAAGTTCAATATTTCTATTTACCTGTCCGATAAGTCTTAAAATTTTGTTACTGAAACTGCATCTCTGTGATATTTCGTTATTTCTCGTGAAATAATTTGAAATTCGTTCTTTCTCATCCTCAATAATTCTAAACACATTTTTTCTCTTGCTAATCACACTTCCTATGGACCTTAATCTTCGATACAGCTTACTGAAGCACTCGGAGCATTTCTATTTGGATATTTGCGAGAATACTCCCTCAAAATTTCTACGTGTCTTTTATCATTTTTGATATTTTTGATGACCAGAATGTAAAAATTCTAACATTCTGTATTTGAAGTGCTTTGGGAATTATAATTCTATTACCTTTTAACAATGCATAACATCTTCATTCACAGAAATATCATATCAAATCATTTTTATGCACAGGTTTGGCGTCACTTTGACAACAAGTATTAAAATACAATTTCTCCTAATATACCCCATTAATGTGAAAGTTAAAGAGGGTTTCTTCAATCCAACACTACAACAACAAGAACTTGAGCGTTTTTTTTTTTAAAAATGTACCTAAAAGAAAATATTCAAAATACAACCATACACACGCAAGAAGGTATTTATGGTTTCATAATTAGCAAAAAAGTATTGATGGTTGCATAATTAGTATTTAAAGAAAACTACTTGTTAATTGCCAAGCTTTCGGAATTGTTTGTTCGGAATTGTACAATATGTTTAAAATTTTACTTAAGCCTGTTTTACATTGACAATTTCTTCATGAATTAATTCATGAATAAGTTTATGAATAAATTCATGAATTAATTCACAACAAGTTCTATTTTACACTGATGAAGAAATTGATGAATTTTTTTGTCAGATTTTAGCGAATACCAACACAAGAGAATAAATAACAAAATAATTTTTCTGTGCTGCATTTCCCCTATCAGAACATATTTTCTAACCATATCCATCTTCATCCAAAGCATCTTTAACTACAGATTAAGTCAAACATGCTCACTAAAACATGCTTGCGTTGCTGCCCAAGAGGAGTTTTGTGATTATTTCGTGAATGAGGGAGCTGTGCCTTGTCAGCGGAATACATAAATAAAACATATTCAAATTTTTAATGTTAGTACTCCTGAAGTTCACGCAAAACTTGACGGAAAATAGAACATGCTCTAATTCGTGAAGTAACTTCATGAAGAAATTCATGAATTAATTCATGACTTTTTATAATAATAATTTGTCCTTGAAGTGACTTCATGAATTAATTCATGAAGAAATTGTCAATGTAAAACAGGCATTACTTAACTCTAGGTTTGTTTAAAACTATATTATCCATGACAAATTTATGATAAAGAATCTTCAGATGTAGGTATTTTCTACAAGACTTAAAATTTGAAATGTTGAAGTTTTTTAAAAGATAGGTATCTAAAAATATAATTTTCAATTTATATTTATTTCATATTATGGAAGACTTGTTAAAAATTAGTAAATTTTCATTTGTTTGTGGATATTTGTTTGCAAAATGTCTAAATATGTCTAATTAGGTTATGATTTTAAGTATTTTAGTTCACTTTATAGGTTATAAATATTACAAATTTTTGTTTAAAAACTGTCTAATATGTCAAATTTGGATATAAATTTGACAGATATTTGTTTATTTACAAAATGTCAAAATTGGTTATAAATTTGACATATTTTGGTTTACAAATTGTCTTATAAGTCAAATTTGGTTATAAATTCAAATTGTCACATAAGTCAAAATTGGTTAAAATTTGACAGATTTTAGCTTACAAATTGTCTAATGAGTAAAATTTTGTTTTAAATTTGGAAAAACTGATAATAGTAATGTGTAGGTATAACAATTAATTAATCCATTCATTTGAAGCAAATATGTGTAAATATTACTTAAATTTTCAATATCTGACCTTTTATTCATTGAATTATGATTTTTATTAATTTCTACAATTTCAAGAAAAAATACGTTTATAATATTTTTTTTCAAGTTGTAAGTAAGTTGTGTCATTATAGTTAATTTTATGATCAAAATTCATAACATGTTCAAGTAGTGCACTCGAGTTTATTTAATCTACAATCACTTAAGTGATGTTATTCTATCTTTTAAATGTCTAGATGTTTGACCAATGTATACTTTATTACAATCAAAGCAAGGAATTTTATAAACAACTCCTGACTTCTCAAATAAATTTATTATTTATCATTTTATATACAGGTATTACTCTACAGATAATAGATAGGTTATATTATAAATAATGTTAAATAATATAATAGTGTCCAGTGGCTGATTTGCTCAAACAAAAAATTTTCCTTTTCTTGAAAAAATCGGCTAAGAAAAATCATTTTTTTAGCTTGGCAAAAAAATCCTGCTAAATATCGAGTTGCTATTAAATTACTTTTACAATTTGCGCCAATTTTATATGATTTTGGCAGACCTTATCATTGATGACCACTAATTCCCTGACCTTTTGTGCACATTGCACAATGCACAACTGGAAAATTGCAAAATAAAAATAAAAATATTTTTATGTTAAAAACAATCTGTGGTGGTGGCTCTATTTCATATTAATATTAATTAGGTATATCAGTAATTTTTTATTCACGAGATTAAATAAAATTGAAAAGCATACAAACACAAGAAACTTAGGCTATGTCTGTGAACCAAAAAAATGTAGGTAGTTATACGTACCTACATATTTAGAGTACCTACTAAATAAGAAATAAATTTCTTAAAAATATGATATCCTATCTAAAAGGCAGCTTTTGTATTAGTATTATATATATATATATATATATATACGCAGTATGTCCATGGTTAGGATGTCCAATAGGAAAACTTCTTTATTTTTCATTTTATCGAAAAAAGTTACTCTCGGTAAAAAGTTTTGCTTGTTCTTAAGATTGGCATAGAAATAATTAACATTTCTTGTACAGGGTTTAAAAAAAATTAAAAGGTAGCTAGTCCATAATAGAAATTTTTTAAATAATCAGCCTGCTTTGATTAAAGGACAACATTAGCGATGTCGTTTCTTCAAGCCACCTGTAGTTTGCAATTTTAAAGTCAATAAAATGGTACAAATAGATTTATAATATCTTTTTTCATTGTCGAGTTATTTTGAAAAAAGTAAAATTTTGCGTTTTTGATTTTATTTTTTTCTGAAGTTGTTATCTCAGATAGAAAAAAGAGAAAAACACTTTCTTATGGCTCTTTTTAACGGGCTTTAAGATGGCGTTTTTAGATTTGTTCTACAACATTTCGTTTTCAAGAAACCATCTTCAACTTTATTTTTTTAAATACGGACCTGGATTTTTTTTTTCAGATTTTGAAAGCACTTTTCATTGCGAATACCATGATGTATGACACGAAATATTTTTAAAATGTTTTGAGACAATTATTCTGAAAATTCCTTTTTTTTTCTATTTTTTTTTCTAATGCAGCCCTGTATTTAATAATAAGAAGTCTAAATATTAATCAGTATTGTCAACAATTTAACTTACAAGTTATCTTTCAATCAGAGAGCCAAAAAAAAGGACGGCAAAGACTAATAACAGTCACATACGATAATAAAAAATAAATAAAAATCCTCCACTTAGAAGGTTTTGAAACAACGAAACCAACCCCTTGTCATTTGTCATAACTCCCACTGTATCATTTAGTTAATAATTTGTACTATACTCCATTGAATATAAGAAATACGCCCCCTATAGGCTCAATGCTAAACTAGTCTATGGGCCATGCCAACAATGAACAAGAACAAAGAACAACGCAGTGTAGACCCAAGGCAGCACCGTTCACATCGTGACGATGGCCCATATATTAGTTCGCATAGTCCCGTCGGGGTGTTGGCATCTTAAATTCAGTCGAGTATTAGAAATGGTGAGTGCTTTTTCAAATGACGACAAATTTAACATGTTAGCATGTTATATCTTGTGTCACAGAAATAGTGCAGAAGCCTGTATATATTAATAACATTGTTGCAATTAATAAATGGCAAAAGTTGTTATTGGTTTCGTTGGCTTAAAGCTTTCTTCTCACAATTAGAAAAAGCGAAGAATTTACTCCAAAATGACATTGTTTGCTGTACAACAACAGAGGAAAACACTTACCAGACCATATTTAAAAATATTAAGTTTTCGAAGTAAAAATAAACTGTAAGTTAAATTGTTGACAATACTGATTAATATTTAGACTTCTTATTAATAAATACCGGACCACAATAGAAAAAAATAAATGGAAAAAAAAAGGAATTTTCAGTATAATTGTGTCAAAACATTTTAAAAATATTTCGTGTTATACATCATGGTATTTGTAATGAAAAGTGCTTTCAAAATCGGCAAAAAAAATCCAGGACCGTATTTAAAAAAAAAAATAAAGCCGAAGATGGTTCCTCAAAAATGGAATGTTGTAGAACAAATCTAAAAACGCCATCTTAAAGCCCGTTAAAAAGTGCCATAAGAAAGTGTTTTTCTTTTTTTCTATCTGTGATAACAACTTCAGAAAAAAATAAAATCGAAAAAGCAAAATTTTACTTTTTTCAAAATAACTCAAAAACGAAAATATATATTAGAAATCTGTTTGTACCATTTTATTGACCTTAAAATTGCTCAGCTTTTTCCCTATTTTACCGTTGTTCTATCTCTCACTGTTTGCAAGATCCGCATGCTGTTCATTCTTATCCGGGACACATTGTATAAAATATAAAAATGAAAAATGGCATAAGTCTCCACATTTTTGTGTCTTGTAAATTTGTCCTAAATATCAGTTCTTGAGATAAATGTGGCTGCTTGGAATAAAGTGATTTCCAGATGCCTGATGCCGTTGAGGTAATTCTAAATGAAAAGAAAATAACAAGAAAAAAATATAAAAATTAATACCATGTCCCTACAATTTTTTTATAAGTGTGAGTTCCAAAATCGTTTGAATGTTAAATCTATCATTGTTGATTGACATATTAAAAGAGACTGTTTATGGCTGCCACGTCTGACACTTTTTTGGTTCACCATGCGCTTTCTGGAGATAAAATTCAATGGAAAATACATTGTTAGCCATCAGTGACATACATCTGTTTTGCTGGACTTGAAGCGATAGCCATGAGAAGTCTTATAAATATTATATCAGTCAACGCTCTCATACCTTCCACTTTGTTGGAATGGGTGTACTAAAGCTCCTAAAGACTACAATTATTTACCATATTAACTACCAAATTAAATCCATTTCAGAATCAGATGCAGTGGCTGCACCTGTTGAAAAAAGAACCAGATCAATGGAAGATAAAAATTTGACCGAAATATCTGGATCCGGAAATGTTATAGACATATCAGATGGCGAAGAGGAGGAATCAATGGAAATGGAATATTCATTCAGAGAGAACAATGTTTTACCAGAGACATTTAGGTATTAAAATTAATTTCGATAGGTTATTCATTGGTTAAAATCTTATGACCCAAGTGAATTTGATACCCCGATGTCACAGACTACCGAGTAATACAGACAACTTCTTAGTGACATGCACTTTTAGGCGAATTATCTTCTAAAGAGAAATATTGTGCAATAATCTACACAGTAAAGGGATTGTATTAGAACCAAATTTATGTTTAAAATACTGGATGTTTCTGTAAATTGAAATGGACTCTCTTATTTTTGACACAGATCTTTAAGGCTTTTGTTGCAAAACTATTCTATCCTAGTACTTATGTTTTACCCTGTGAGATACTGTTTGGAACTTGTTGTTTTGTAATATATGGTGTACAATAAAAAATAAATAGGACAGTATCATGAAGATGGAAATGTTTTCACTATTTGTTCCTGGGTATCAACCATTATAATCATGCGTGGTATTAAAATAAGTAAATTTTATTTAAAATTTTTCATTTTTTCGAAGCATTATTCATTGCTAACATATGTTTCGATTGTTATAACAATCTTCATCAGAGCAGATATATATTTTTTTATATACCACTACCAACAACTGGTCTACCTACCACTACCAACAACTGGTTCCTATAAAAATGTTTCATTTTTAAAACTATAAATGTTTAAACAATTTTAAATATTATGTAATGACGTAAACACTAAACCATGCCGATTTAAACATTTTCACCTTCAAATTTTTATAAAAAAATATATATTTGCTCTGATGAAGATTGTTATAACAATTGAAACATATGTTAGCAATAAATAATGCTTTGAAAAAATGAAAAATTTTAAATAAAATTTACTTATTTTAATACCACACATGATTATAATGGTTGATACCCAGGAACAAATAGTGAAAATAATTTTGACAACCAGGAAAATAATACAACATGAAGATGGAAATGATTAGGTTTTCAAATTTGATTTAATTTTAATGAATGTTGCAGTGTTTCCTTGAGATAAAATGCATAAAAAAGTCATGTGGATTAAAAATGATAGATGATGCGACAGATATAAGGAACGTACAACAGGCACATTATTAGAATGTTTATAATATGAAAATTTCACCTAAACGCTTTGTACAGGATGTCTCAGATTAGGCACTTTGGGGGGTCTCCTGTTTCCTAAGAGGTAGAGTAGCTAAGGTGTCCAATGTTGTTCAATTTTTGAGAAAAGTTGAATGCCATAACTTTGTGAATATTTTCCATATCAGCAAAGACATTTTTTTCTCGAAAATCGAGCACTGGGTACCTCAGCTACTTTTTGTCTATCTCTTCAGTAAATAGGAGAAACTCCCCAAAACTGCCAAATTTGATGCACCCCATACAGGGCCAGACTACACTACAACCTCGATAATCCGAACAAATTGGGAATGAGGATGTGCCGAAATGAATTCGGCGTTTGTTCGGATTAACTAATTCTCGTTAAAAATTTGTTTCGCATATTAAAAACATCAAGTTCACATTTATTCAAGTACATAAATATGATAGTGTAGTACATACCTAGTAGATAAACGATAGATGCAATGCAAATACATGCTACATGCACGTAATGATCTACACACACATACATTACTATTGTTTGGAGAAAAAGTCAGTTATTATTTTTTGTTGTCCTGCGTTCTTAGATTTAAAGTCACACATCGTAATTGCCGCAATAGCATAATATGGTGTGGAGGAACTGCATTTTCTGAAGCCCACTGAAGACGAACATGAAAACTTTTGATTGAGTCTGTGTGTTTCATCAGCCGTGTTGGTCTCTCTCTTCTGCTTCTTCTACATCATTGTTTTGGCACACTATGTCTTGAATAATCTCTTCATTGGTAAAAATGCTGTTTCATTTCACTCTATATCATTTCCAATGACTCATTTTCAATAAGTTCTTTAGATTTTTTTTTCTTAAAAGAGCGAATGGCATCAGATCTTCCTCATCAAAGGATTCATTGGTTTCAGTTCCACAGTTCTCCGTCTGGGTAAGCCACAACTTCTTTCAAGAATTTTAGATCAAGGTTGGTTTTACCGATTGCCACGTTACTTCAAGGGAAAATGCAACATTTTTAAGGTTAAAAAGTTTCAGTGATTCGGCAACATCCATTTCTGTGGTAACTACATGCAATGGTTTTCGACAATGCAGCTTGATAGCCTGAATAACGTGTTGGTACCATTTGGTGGTAAAAACATAACACTGATTTGGATTTCATCACTTATTAACTCGTTTTCAGAAGGATGTCTTCTCAAGGAGCATAATGCCCTTCATGGTAAATTTAGCTCTTGCATTTTTTTCTTAACAGAAAGAACAAATTTCTTTTGAAACCATTCTTTGAACAGTTCTCCCAAGCCCCACTTTGGTCTTTAGAGACTACTGGCAAACTAGCAGAGCAATTCGCAATTGCCCTTGGTTTGTGGTTTTCCAATCACAAGTAACTTCAATTTATGGGTACCAGTGGAATTAGAACCAGGCATAAATGTAACTTTTCACCTTGGAGCCGAATCTCCATTTATGTGTACCAATGTTTTATTTGGCAAAATCCTCCAAAATAATCCACTTTCATCAGCGTTATAAATTTGGTTGGGCGATAACCCAAGGTTTTGATTGTTTTATGAATTTCCTTTGAAATGGCTCAATGGCGGAAATATCGCTGGATATTTTTTCTCCACTAACAGTTAATTGATGAATTCCTAATCGCTTTATGAATTTATTCCACCACCCAGAGCTTGCTAGAAAATCAGTTTGCCCAGTAATGTGCTCGTAGAAAAATTTCAGCTTTTCCCCTGCTTTGATGAAACCACGTATAAAGTGCAGATTCAACTCCAGGATGCTCAGCTGTCCTTAGAGTTTTTCGTTTCTTCGGATCTTTATGAACGGAACTGACGAAATTAAGAATTTTGTACTTGTCTTTCTTAATATCACTTATCATAGATTTTCCAACAGCGTAGTGTTTAGCTAATTGTGTCGCTCAATGTCCACTATCAAGTTTATTTAAATATCAGCTTTTTCAAAACACTTAATGTAGCATGTTTCTTTTTGACATTGTGAAATAACCTCTGAGAAATAACCAAGGATAGAGGGAGTAAGAACAAAAAGTAAACAGAGCACATCTTTTTGAGTGATGCCACGTACTCCATTGTTTACAGCATTTCATTTCAGAATAGAAGGGTTTAATAATGGGATTAAATGAAGGCACACCTCCCATAACGCTAAATTAACAAATGTAGTTATCAATTTCTTGTATGTAACAATTTTAAACTAAAACTAAATTGCGCTGTAATTATAGTAGCTAATTAAAACTCGCCAGTATTTGTTTTGTGTTTGCCCAGCAAGTCAAGTTTTCCGATTGTTTACGTTTACATTTTGTTTTCAATTGTTTTTCTGTTAATTTACAGGCTATTTATTAGTATTTAGGATATAGTGACTGATTTTGTATACAATGGGACACAGAAAGTGGGTGATGTGTGGCCAAATTGATATTTCTCAGGATATAACCTATCTCAGGTAAACGTGGTACTCACGGGCCTGATGTTTGTTTACTTTGGTAAATTTGCATAAGATGTTGGTTGACTACAAACATGTGTATTTTGATGCTGTTGCTCCCTCTATCCTTGGTTATTTCTCTGAGGACATGACCTTCACTATAACCAAAGGAGAGGTACACAACTGCCGGTCGGGGTTTCCTATTATGTATTCTACCATTGGATAGCCATAATACAATTTTGTGATTTTATCATAGACCCTGGCATTAGTCATGTTTTCACGTGCATAGAGAAAAATGGAACATTTGCCTTCGGTGATCCAAAATTTTCCTGTAGGTCGGATTATCAAATTTTCAATTGGTTGTTCAGACTACTGGAGTTAACTGTCGATTCCGATTATTGTAGGTTCGGGATATTGTGTGTTCTGATTACCTATGGAGGTTACACTGTATACTTAGCTGTTATAAATTATCAACGTACTTGTATATTAACATATACCGTTTTTGACCCTATTATGAATGGCAAGGCGCAGGGAATGAAAAGAGATGATTTTTTTTATAGGGTATGGATAAAATTGTGTTATACTTTACTTTTGAAGGTGCCGGTAAAATCATAAAATTCAGTGTGACATGCTTTTTTTAAGAAATGAATTTTTAGTTTTTAATCGCGATTATTTCTTTATATTTGTAGGGTTAATAGCATTTAGTTTTCATATAAGCATTTTAAAATTGTGAAGAGACTTTTACATCCAGATTGTGAAATTACGTTCCATAAGTAAGTAAATATTTAGGTATACTTTTTTGCCAAATAATCATGTTTTTTCATTGATATTCTCTGATTTCTTGCTGATTTTTAGGTTTCCAATAGCAAAAACTAAATTTAGAAAGTGGCTTGGGGCTCTAGGTGTCATCGCTAAGAATATTCTCTGGAAGGACGAAGGCCTATATGTACAGGGTGGGCCAAATTGGGCACTTTTAAAGGGAAACTTGTATTTTTGACGGAGATAGACGAAAACTGATATTAGTGTCTGAGGCTCATTTTTTTATGATAAACTTAATGGGGAAAACCGAAAATCGATACCTGTCACCATTCTTGAGTTACAGGGCGTTTTTGGAAAATGTTTGTTTTCGAAAAGTGGCCATAACTTTTTTCGGGTTGAAAATTTTGTATTTCTGTAAAAACATTCCTAAAGCACTTTTGCAGAATCCAATGCCACTACTACATTTTTTTTTTTCAAGTAAGTGGTTTAAAAGTTACCGGTGAAAAAAATTATTTTTTAAATGGAACACCCTGTATATTTTTGCATTTGTTAATAGAGCAAAAAATTACCATTCCAAAAATATAGAAAGGCTTTGGATGGTGAGCCAATGAAACAACCTTGAAAAAATGCTTATTGTTACCTGTCAAATTTTCAGTTAAGCTGTTTAGGCATTGTAAATATTTTTCTATTTTTGTGTAATTTATAAACTTTATAACATACCTACAATGAAACTTGAAAGTTATGAAAAATGGGATAAATAATAAATGGTCTGTTTTATACAATCAGGGGAAAATGTCTATCTCTGTTTAACTCGTATCATTTCGGCCTATCCTTTTCAAATCCTATTAATCAAATTGTGTCGCAATCTTGCAAAAATGTCCTTGAATTGAAAGGATGTCTTCTCTCTGGATACCATTCGTAGTATAAATTGGTCGTTGCATCTGCATTTTCCCCGGATTGTATAAAACAGACTATTATATCCCATTTTTCATAACTTTCAAATTTCATTGTAGGTATGTTATAAAGTTTATAAATTACACAAAAATAGAAAAATCTTTACACTGCCTAAACAGATTAAAAAAATTTGACAGGTGACACTAAATATTTTTCCACGGTTGTTTCATTGTCTCACCGTCCAAAGCCTACTTATTGAAAGGGTGTGCTTCCAATTATACACATGAAATCGTAAGAGCTTAGTAATTGATAACTACTTAAATAAATCATTAAGTGTTATATATTTTTGGAATGGTAATTTTCTTGCTCTATGAAAAAATGCAAAAATATACAGGGTGTTCCATTTCAAAAATTATTTTTTTCATCAGTAACTCTTAAACCATTGACTTAAAAAATGTAGTAGTAGCATTGGATTCTATGCAAAAAAGTGCTTTAGGAATGTTTTTACAGAAACAAAAATTTTCAACCCAAAAAAAGTTACGGCCACTTTTCTAAAACGCACATTTTCTAAAAACGCCCTGTAACTCAAGAACGGTGACAGATATTGAATTGCGGTTTTCGCCATTAAGTTTATCACAAAAAATGAGCCTCAGACACCAATATCAGTTTTCGTCTATCTCCTTCAAAAATAGGAGTTTCCCTTTAAAAGTGTCCAATTTGACACACCCTGTACACGTGTTCTATTCATTTTGATAAATAGGATTTTTTTAATGCAACACAAAAGGATGCGAAAAGTGGCATTCTACCATCTAGAAACCTAACTGAAAAAGCAGCAGAGATAAGACCACCAAAGGAATTTAACCCTGATACGACCAAGAGAGCCGCATTTCTGGAGCAAATAGAGTTAACCAAAGAAATGGATTTAGCAGGAAGTAAACCTGTTAACTACAGATTACCGCCAACAAAATTATTGAAGCTTATCATTTTTCAAAGGAGAGCGTAATTAGATTTCACTTTACTGCATTTTTGAAGCAAAGATTAAAGTGGTAAAAGTTTAAGTTACAATGTTTTCTTTAGCTTATATTTTCTAAACAAACAAAATAAAAGAATGTCATTAGTAAAAGTTCGAAAGAATAAAACAGGCTGCCTAAAAATTTTAAAACAGGAAACAAAGAAATAATTATCAAAAGTAAAAGTGTTATGAAAATGTTAGGTAATAAAAAATATTTTTTTATAAGTAATTATTTATAATATATTATAAGGTATAATGTACAGTAATAGTTACATTTGTTCTCTTTATGATGATTAAAATATGTTGTTTTGATTTAGCTGTATAATTTCTCAACCTAGTTAAATGCTTTGTTTCCCAAATGCATTAATAACATAAAGCCAACAAAAAACTTGTTCCTATGTGGTTCGGCTGTGGCCCATTTGAATTTGCAATGTCTTGGGGGTTTCTGAGAGGCCATCCGGCTACATCGCTAGCCGCCAGCCACTTTCGTCTGCCTTCCCTTCACCATTGGCTCTTGTGAAACACGTTGTGCGGGGCAGGAAAAGGCGGTGTTGCCGGATGTCGCCGGGTCTCTCTCTCATTTCGGCATAGAATTCAGACGGTCTTGCAAATTCAAATTGTACTTTCAATATTAAAGTAATTTCCATTTTGCACAAAATGACAACCAAGATTTTATATTATTTATGGAACTTACCTGTAGAAATTATTTCAAATTTCCCGCCTTACGTAGGGTTAAAAATGGCCGCCAAATGATTCCCCAGGTTGGACGTCTCTTTTGTGCAGTATAGGTTGCTATAGGTACCTATATGATTCGTATCGTGCAAATTGCTATAGGTATATGATTCGTATCGTGCAAATACAACATTAAAGCGTTGACTGACGTGTTAATAAGACGTCTCACGGCTATAGTTTTATGTCCTGGAAAGTAGATGGCGCCTATGGGCAACAATGTATTTTGCTTTGTATTTTGTCTCCGGGAAGCGCATGGTGAGCCAGAGAACTGTCAAACATAACAGCCGTGAGCAGTCTTTATTAATACGTCAGTCAACGATTAAAAGATCATGTTTATAAAAAAAACCTGTGACCTTAATGTTTCTCAAATAATGACCTCTTAAACTTAGGAAACACCCATGCTTGTCACACTTTCTTTTGATTTCAGGCCTGAAGAAACATATGAACAAGTGACAAGTTCTACTGAACCAAGTCATGACACGCGAATGCAGAAGTTGGATCAACCCTACAGTGACTCAGTTGAGAAGGTAAAAAGTTTAGGTATTTAAAGTTATTTTGTAAAGTCATTATTTGTATGTTCTAGATGCGACGTAAGTTAGAGGAACTTACAAATAAAAAAGATATAATTAAGTGTGCAATGGATTGCATGCAGATTGAGATTGATCAAATAACTAATGACCATAATGATCATTTAAAAAGGCTTTTTGAATCCCACAATGCCCAAATTTCAGAAACTAAGAAGAAACAATGGGTAAGTAAAACTGTTACAGTTTAATATTGCAAATCCTTCTGTCTTCAAATATAAAGTTGATGGTTTTTCAAATGTGGCAGTGTATTTTTTTGTCTTCAATAATATTGTAATACGCTATTTTACAGCTTTGTTAGAGAAAAATATCCACTTTCTATTTCGTAGAGATTTAAAAACAGTTTTAAAAAATTTACGTCACAATAGTGGTTCTTGTTTTTGGTGCCATGTGAGTCGGGCTGCAATCCCTTCTTCTTCTAACATAGCTATATCGGGTAATGCCTTTTTAAGTTTTCTATACCGCGTTGTCAGACTATGCATTTTAGCGAACATGCCGAACATTTGCCTATTAGTAACAATATTTTTGGGTTGTTGGTTATTCTTGTGCCATACATAAAAATAATACATGGAAAAGGAGTGATATAATTGGGTGTCGTTTGCATATTGGTGGATAGTGCTGTGTCTGAGGAAGGCATAGAAATTGGCAAAGTAGACACAGAATAGAATGGGCCGAAGTATACTTTCCTGAGACATGCCACAGCTAATAGACTGAAAATTTTAATAATTATTGCAGATCTTTACTTGTTAACGTCTATTGCTTAAATAATTTTTGAAAAAAACTGATAGAAAATTCCTGAACTTTTTAAGGAGCTTTTTAAGGATTGAATGATCTAAAGTATTAAAGGCTTTGCTGAAATCCAACAAAATTCCAGCAAATCAGTAGATGTGCTAACAATATAGGTGTCATATGCACTAAGCTGAGGAAACACAAGTGATAACATCTTGTTACATATGCCATCGGATCCTTTAGCCTGGGATTTAATTTTGCGAAAGGTGTCAATCTCCGAAAACTGAAACTCTTCTGAAATATGTTCCAAAACGTCGTTATATTTGTTTAAAATGTCATCATATTGGTCATTGTTGAGAGTGATAGACACATTATTATTAAAATGATATCAAAACTCATTAGGATCACCATTCACATGTGGTTAAAAAACGCACCCGGATATATTAAGAATGGACTAATACACCACTTTTTTTTTATTTGCTCATCGGATAGTATTGGGTGAGATATACTTGCTGTATTTTTGTAAAAAAAATTTTCGCCCCCGTTTTGCCGCAATTAATTTTTAAAGTTCAATATACTTAACTACCTGTTGGATTTTATTTTTACCTAAATTTACTGCCAGGCGCCACGTTTGGCAACGCCGCGCCAGGCGCGCCTCAATGTCAGGAGAACTTAACCTATAAATCTGCAAGGACAAATCAGATCTTGCTAATATTTTACCTACATTTGATCTATTTTCACTGTATTTTCGCCATTCATTCCATTAGATGACGGAAATGATTAGGAAAAAGACATTTTTGTACCTGTTTGTTCAAGTACAAGCGAAATTTCAATAAAATTGTATTTTTGTTTGTCAATAATAATACTTGTTTTACTGAGATTCAGGTAGGTAGCAGCATCACAATCATTCTATTCTCCTGAGAACTCTATTAACGTCTCAGAGATAATGCCAGTTAGTCTACAAAACCTAGCAATTTGTTTATTGTAAACAAGAGTCGATTTTATTTAGGTCTTACAAAAGTATAGGAGTGTGGTACAAAAGGATACAAGTGCTGATACATTATGAAGCAAAAAATGATAAGAACCGACAAGGTTCAAAGTAATATTTTATAATAGTTAATGATTTTTGTCATACAGTTTTCTGTAAAGTATATTCCGCCGATTGCTAGTTGTATGAAGGAACTGATATTTTGGCCTGAATCTAAATCTAATGATATTCAAAAAGCATTACCAGTTCTTTTCAAAGCAAGACATAAACAGTGGAGTTAATAATTGATTTATTAGAAATTGAGACAGAAAAGTCATTGAATCCTATAGACGTCCAGCACTGACCTGGTTAGAATATAAAAAAATTGTTATAATGGTTTATTAATAAACAGGGATTAATAGGTATAGAAGATTGGGCAATTAAACATATTGAGCCCTTACTTACAGAATGTAAGTCAGTAAGACCTGCATCGGTTCCAACACTTATAATAGGTATCAGCTCTAGATATTGTTCAAAATATGACATGTAAAAAGCAATAAAGCCAAGTTTTTAGTCGAAAACCTTTATAGTAGGTCATCGCTCGAGTTGAATCGACTACTTCAAACCCTTTAGGTAAATTATATTCCCGAATGCATACTCGTAAAAAATGATATACCATGGAGTAAAGAAATAACACGAAGAAAGTTTGCACCAGAAAAATGATACATCTCTGAAAAGTAACTAGTGGTGGTTTTATTTTCTACACGGGGTAAATCATAAAAACGTCAAAAAGGTGTTTTATGGAATATAAACTTGAAACTTCATTGCTGGCCTTAGCTTTTAATTTTAAACTTTTCATAATACCTACATGTTTTCTCTAAAATTAACAATACCTAAGGGCGTTGAGTCCATATAAAATTGCATGTCCGGTCGGAGTGTGCTTACCCTGAAGTCCCTCGTTGTCCCCACTCGTTCTAGCCGCCTAGCGACCACGAATTTTTACAACTTGTTTACGTTTTCGAGAACACTGATCCCTGTGCAACGGGCTATCGGTACAATTTTATATATTTTGTATTTTACTGGAAGGATATGTATTTTGTTGTCTCGGACGCTTTTCGGGCCGGCTATGCTGCGTCCCGTAAGGCTGCGTTTCTTATTAGTCATTCATTCAACGCTAAGGGTACTTTCTAGTCTTTTTCATATTTTCGAACCTCCCCCATATACGAAATGAGATATTCAAATTTTGTAAACTGCGTTTTGAGTTTGCAGGAATGCACAAACTTTTATCAAGAATAAAATTTTCTGATAAGTTAAAATAAAAAAAAACATATGGTGTGTACTTTCTGCCGGACACTGTATATTCGACACTACTGTTGTAATAAGAAAAAATATATGTCTAACATAGTAGTTACATTGCAACTTTTATATCTTATCGACAAAAAATAGAAAAATAATAGGGGGGGTCGGATTTTTCGCATGAAGTACATAGTAATAAAATACTTAGACCTGTGACTTTTTCAAATTTTATTCACAAACAAAAATTATTATTTGCTTACCTAAAGTAAATTGTTACATCAACAAAATATTTACAATATATCATTATCCATTAGAAACACCATTAATTGTTTTATTTATACTTTGGTAATCTTTGTTATAACAACTATTGGATGTTAGGATTTTTCTTGTATTTTGTATTTTGATTCCCCCGAGCGCCACGTACACACCTGAGTTTTTTCCTTTCTGTGCTACCCCAGTGCCCAGGAAGCCTCTAGTGACATTTTGGTAAATAGTTCAAGCTGGTGAAAAATCAATTGTGGAAATTTGGATTTTTCTTGTTTTTGATCTCCCGATTGCCACGTACGCACCTGAGTTTTTCGTTTCTGTGCTACCCCAGTGTCCAGCAAGCCTCTAGTGACATTTTATTAAATATTTCAAGCTGCAAAAAATTAATTGCGGAAATTTGGATTTTTCTTGTTTTTGATCTCCCGATTGCCACATACGCAACTGAGTTTTTCGTTTCTGTGCTACCCCAGTGTCTAGCATGCCTCCAGTGCCATTTTGGTAAATAGTTCAAGCTGGTGAAAAATCAATTGTGGAAATTTGGATTTTTCTTGTTTTTGATCTCCCAATTGCCACGTACGCACCTGAGTTTTTCGTTTCTGTGCTACCCCAGTGTCCAGCAAGGCTCTAGTGACATTTTGTTAAATATTTCAAGCTGCAAAAAATTAATTGCGGAAATTTGGATTTTTCTTGTTTTTGATCTCCCGATTGCCACGTACGCACCTGAGTTTTTCGTTTCTGTGCTACCCCAGTGTCTAGCATGCCTCCAGTGCCATTTTGGTAAATAGTTCAAGCTGGTGAAAAATCAATTGTGGAAATTTGGATTTTTCTTGTTTTTGATCTCCCGATTGCCACGTACGCACCTGAGTTTTTCATTTCTGTGCTACCCCAGTGTCCAGCAAGCCTCTAGTGACATTTTATTAAATATTTCAAGCTGCAAAAAATTAATTGCGGAAATTTGGATTTTTCTTGTTTTTGATCTCCCGATTGCCACATACGCACCTGAGTTTTTCGTTTCTGTGCTACCCCAGTGTCTAGCATGCCTCCAGTGCCATTTTGGTAAATAGTTCAATCTGGTGAAAAATCAATTGTGGAAATTTGGATGTTTCTTGTTTTTGATCTCCCGATTGCCACGTACGCACCTGAGTTTTTCGTTTCTGTGCTACCCCAGTGTATAGCATGCCTCCAGTGCCATTTTGGTAAATAGTTCAAGCTGGTGAAAAATCAATTGTGGAAATTTGGATTTTTCTTGTTTTTGATCTCCCGATTGCCACGTACGCACCTGAGTTTTTCGTTTCTGTGCTACCCCAGTATCTAGCATGCCTCCAGTGCCATTTTGGTAAATAGTTTAAGCTGGTGACAAATCAATAATTGTGGAAATTTGGATTTTTCTTGTTTTCTGAATTTTTTTCGTTTGGGGTTGCCCCATAGGTACATATCAATTTTGCTGCTGGCATCATTTCTTGGTAAACTGCAAGATACGAAAACATCTCTGGAAATAAGAATTTGAAACAATTTATTTCATTCTCAATAATTATTACTATACAAACCTACCTTTTAATTTATTCAATTTTTGTTTTCTGGTGTACTGACTAAGTATTTTATCAATTTGTGGTAGACATTAGTGCACTATGCGTAGGACCAGTACTTAGCTGGTGTGCTGTAAAAACGAGATTCTTGATTCTGATTTCGTTGCCGTCTCGAGAAACGTAATGCTGCATGTGCATAATTTAGGACTAATCTACTTATGTTGGGCAATCACAACACATTTTACACATTCCACAACCAAATATCTTTATGCATTGACAATGACATTATAATTATTGTTCTTGTTAACGGGGTCGGGGTTATTTTTGCCTTAACCCTGCATTCATTATTATTTTGTCCTTTCTTCTGCACATATCCATAAGTCCATTCTCTAGTTGACCTAAAGGGAGCATTCACAGCTACGTATATAATCATAATATTACAACAATAATCAAATAAACAACATACCTTCCTCTTAATTTTTCCGGGTTTGGCTCGCAGTTTGTATTAATAACTTGACACACCAAAGCAAGTAGTGACCAGAACAAGCTTTAACAAAACTTGTCTTCATTATAATCCGAAAAAATAAAGTATTCACAGCGAGATTCTTATAACAAATGAGAACAGAAATGATTAAGTTCCCGTCTACGAAAGTGAGGTTATAAATGCACAAAACACAAAACACAATGTCAACTGCAAAATGCGGTGTTGCCGCTGATTATCCTTAAACAATCGACTCGTATGTCATCTGTCATATTTTATGGGGGGCGTCTAATAAGTTCAGAATGGGATCGGTAAAATCCAAATATTTCATTGAAATGCTTGTAAATTTGATTATTTCTCACCAGGCGTATAAAAGCTGGATCCAATAATTTATCTGGGAATGTTTGGTTATATAAAAAAAGACGAAATAACTACTAATAAAATAGCAGGTACTTATTGAAATTAGGGATCGTGACGTCACATTCCCTACTTTTGCGGCCGTTTTTTTCGATTTTTGAGCAAACTAATGGACAAAAAAATCTGTTGGTGGGGTTCCGTGATTATCTAGACATGTTGTACAAATTCCAATGAAAAAAAAATATTTTTTATTTCTAAGTATACTTGTCCATTATTGTGACTTCAAAAACAATGAGGATCACATTTGAATTTCAAATTAAGAAATGATTTTTTTTTCACCTTGATGCACCTGCTGACGAAGGCGAAGTTTCTCAAGTCTTTGTACTCTATATATGCTACGTAAGATTTAGTGGATTTATAACTCCTCTGGTAAGCCTGCTTTAACTTTATTATAAGCTTTGTGTTAGGGGTAAGCCACGGCGCATAGTTCTTGGTTATTCGTACTGTTTTTCCAGAAAGCAACCATATCGTCAACATTTGTGAAGCGAAACAAATAGCCCCAGTTAATAGACATGAAATCAGAAGTCAAATGATGAAAAGTGAATATATATGTGTACAAATAATATATAGGTAGTTCCATTCTGCAGGGGGTCAAAGTTGAGCAAAATAGGGATTTTAAAGGCATCTGGCGAGTCAAGTGTGCCGCGCGCGCGCGCGCGCGTAGATGTATAAGTGTGTGCGTGTGTGCATGCGGGCGGGTGCGTGTACCCATAGTATCTTGTGAGATCCGGCATTGTGAGATCCGTTTTCGCTGTGAGATCCGAAGGGGGATCTCGCAATGTTTTCACTGGTTATGGGATATTTAGATGACCTTGAGTATGGATGTTGTCATTTTTGTCGGATCTCGTTTCGACATATTTGTACGAAATATGTGTGTTCGTGTGTGTTTACGGTCGATATGCACTTGCTTTATAATGTATATACGCTTGGCATTTGGCGAGATCCCTTGTGTTATTACCCTCCGCGTAGCTCCAGATGCAAACGGCAACGTGGCGTTTATGTTCTGCGCCGACTCTGAGATCCACGAGGCATTAAATTTAAATTAGTTTAGTTTTAGTATCTAGCAATTAGGTTACGGTGGGTGTATTGGTAAAAACTGCGGGAAAGTGATTGTTAGTGAAAATCTGTTCATCTCCATAATCCACAGCCACTCCAACTTCGAAATCTTAAATGAAACTACCACACATGTCATACATCATTTTAAAGCCCTTTTAATTGTGAGTATACAGGGTGATTTATTCATAACTACATTAATTTTAACAGTGGGTAGGGAAAAATACTCAGAATGCGAAATCGCAATTAAAAAAATTCTAACTTCTTTTTTAGAGCCGCAATTATTTTTTTTCGAAACCGCATTTTTACGCATTTGCCCCCTTATTTCCGACTGCCACTGGATTTATTCCAGCCCATATGATGCATCAGCCGACGCGTGACTAACCTTACCATCGTGCGCGTTGCCAGATGTACGAAACTTTAATAAAATTAAGGGAATGTTTCAAGTACACTATTATTTGTATTGTAGGAGAATGTTTTCCAAAATGCATGCAATTACGGACAAATGTTAACGCTTACCTCTCTGATGTGCTTGATATGTGAATGATTTTATCTCGGATTTGATAAATGCTGAACTTTTTTTGTTTTTGTTTATTACTTTATTACACTACACTATCACTATCACTAAAGTTGATTGTTGAATTTATTGGGACCTCTTTGTTTCCCTCAGTCACTCCATTGCTTGGTGATGAGGTACTCAGCCCGACGACCACGACCAGGTGGGTCCCATACGCCGGGAAAACTCCAATTTAACGAAGTAACCAAACACAAAAATACGATCACTGCCATGAATTTACAACAGCTGTTCGAATATGCCACCATTATTCTCGATGCACAAGTTCACTCGGTTAATTGCCGACCGACGGATGCGTGGAAATAGCCCGGGCTTGTTGCGGATTTGTTCAGCTGCATTGTCGATTCGGGCACGTAGCTGTTGCAGATCCTCAGGCTCCGTTTCGTATACGATTGCCTTCATGTAGCCCCAGATACAAAAATCCAAGGGATTAAGATCTGGGGACCGAGCTGGCCATCGCACTGGGCCTCCCCTTCCAATCCATCGATTAGGACACTGTGCGTCTAAGAATTCTCGGACAGGCCTGGCAAAATGAGCTGGAGCACCATCATGCATGAACCACATTTCATGCAGGGCCTGAAGTGGCAGATCGTCAAATAATTGATTCAAAAAGTCCAAGTAACTATGCCCATTTAAATGTTCTGGCAGAATGTAAGGCCCGACAAGTCGATCCTGGTAAATTCCTGCCCAAACATTTATCGAAAACCTTCTCTGGAAGTTAAACCGACGAATAGCATGGGGGTTTTCATCTGACCAGATGTGACTGTTGTGGCTGTAAAAAAATGAAAGAAAATTAATTTGGCCTACATTTCAAATTTTATTTTTATTTAGTTAATAAACACTACCATATTAATGTTTGCAAATTTTATACGGATAAAAACCAAAAACAAATTCAATTCCTATACAAGTTTGTAGGAGAAGATATAGTAGAAACTGTTGTCAAAACTATGTTAGTAAAATAAACTGTAAAATATTACATTTTTGGTGAATGCGCCGGTAACAGCAATTTCTTTTATTTTAATTTTAAAATTTACATACCTGTTAAAAACGCCAGAACGCGTAAAACAGCATTCGTCAGTCCAAAGAATATTCTTCAAAAAATTAATATTCTGCTCACATTGGTCTCTCAACCAAGTGCAATATTCCATTCTTGCCGGAAAATCATCTGGTTCTAGTGCTTGGACCTTTTGAAAATGGTAGGGGTGCAGACCGTTTTCCTTTGCAATCCTCCATGCCTAGAGAACATTGTATTACTTATTACTGTTTTACAAACAAACTTCATTTATTTACTTTATTCTGGGATATTCCTAATCTCCTGGCAATTGTCCTTGTACTTGTCTGTGGAGATTCTTCCAGAATGTCTAGTACATCCTCAACTGTATCCAGCTGATCTGCATCGTAATTGCCTGCGTTATCCCGTTGAACCTTCAAGATTCCGGTATCCCTAGCCCGTTGGACTATTCTAACAAAAGTCCGTGGATTAGGAATATTCTGCCTATTCGGAAATCTTCGGCGATATTCCACGGCAGCTTGATTGGCATTCTGCAGGCATTCCCCATAAAGCAGCATAATATCTACTAATTCCACATTTGTGTAGCGAACCATTTTGAAAAAACAAAACAAAAATGTTCCACTAAACAGTACCGAATAAACACAATGGAGAACTGGCCGCAGATCAAATTGGAATTCGCGAATTTGTAGTATGGTTGTGCCATCTGTTGGAAAGGCAAGCTAGTTATCGAGTCTTAAAGCGCGCTGTAAAAGTTCGCTTTTGAACATGAAGTGGCTGCATAGATTTATAAGCAGAAGTCTATGAGTGGCTGAGAGATACAGAGATCTTTATTATACAGGGCGGACCCAGATCGACTATTCGATAGGTGTAAAAGACAAAAAAATTGGAAGTTCAAATTTTATTTATTAGGGATCGCCCCTGCTTGTTTTAAGAACAATTTCTGCCAAATTTTTATTTCTGAAAAATTAAGTAGGCGTTGACAGGAGCATAAATATTATTTTCTATGTAAGTAGACACCATTTTCTGAAAGATATCGAAAAATTTCATTAAAAAAAGTTGTTCAAAATCAAAATTTATCACCGTATGTCAAGTTTGAAATAATAGGCCTACTTTGGGTTTTTACATTTTGTATCTACTACCCCTTGAGTGATACCTAGTTGTTCTGGTTTGTCAGTTTGGCTTTGCAGTGCTTCAAGTTTGTGAACTTTGTGAAAACATGTTAACCCTTGAATAAAGAATCTATTTAGTTAAATGTTATGGTTTAGGTAGTGTAATGAAATTAAAAACCCAAAGCAAAGATCATCTCCAAAGTAGGCCGATTGTTTTCAAACTTCACATACGGGTATAAATCTTGACTCTGAGCAACTTCTTTTAATGAAATTTTTCGATATCTCTTTCAGAAAATGATGTTTACCAACATAGAAAATAGTATTTATGCTCCTGTCAACACCTACTTAATTTTCGGAAAAAAATTGGCAGAAATTGTTCTTAAAACAAGCAGGGGTGATCCCAATAGATGAAATTTAAACTTCCAAATGTTTTGTCTTGTACACCCAGCGAATAATCGATCGATCTGGGTCCACCCTGTAATAACGAAAATTTTGCGACGTTAATAATAATTATTATGAGAGATGGCGCCAGGAGAGAAACCGACGGCAGCGCTTTTAGGCGATAACTTGACAAGTGACAAGTGACACGTTTGACAGTGGTAATTAGTAATAATAAGTAGCCGCGGAAGCGACGCGAGCGTTGTTTAAAAAAAAAAGCCTTATTGAATTTCGGAAACAGTTTCAGTATTCTCCACTACTCCAGTGCTGTTTGTTGACACTAGGTGCGTCGTGCGTGTAATTGTGATGTTAAAAATAGCGGTAATTATTTACTTTTCGGGCACCACACTGATTTTCACAAAAATTCATAAATAACTGATTTCAAGGGCCCTAAACACGAATATGAAAAAGTTTTAAGTAGCAAACGACTATTCCAAATTTTAGAAAGTGACGCCTAGGAACGTTTACCGCGCTTGTAAGTTTGGTAGCCTACCTTTTCGCGGCTAACTAAGATTTGAAATTTAAACAATAATAATTCAAGGTAAGTGTTTTTGAGGATTATGGTAATTCTTTACTTTCACTACATCTCCCTGATTTTGGAGATTTTTTTTGTATAAAAAATTTAGCATAATCTTTTAACTAATTTTGGTAAAATGGTACTTTGCAGTCTTTGCACTTCCCAATTTTTTCTTTTAAATTTTTAGTTGCATACGAAAATCTGGTGTATCATCTTTCCTATAGGTTCTCTATCTTCAAGTCGGTTCACCCTTCTTTGTACTTTTGGCAGCACCCGTCGCCCCGAGTAGGCTACGACAAGGACTGGTATGTGCACCCCCATCGTTCCTGTCTGCCATTATAAAGGAGTAAGCTTCCTTCTTTTTTCATAAGGTGGAGCCCATAACCAAAAACAAGAAGTGGGTATATGCCTCTTACTGTGCCAGTCTGCAATGCAACGACAGGCGTTGTCGTTTGAAAAAAGAAGGGGGCATACAGCCCTTATGGTGGCACTTAGCAACGGTGAACACTGCCGTATGAAGAAAGAACGAACGAAGAGGGCATACGCCCTTTATTTTGGTAGTCGGGAACAATGGGGCATATTATGCCACTTATCGTGATGACGGGCACTGACTCCCAGCAAACGAATGTACAGCCTCAGGTGCACATAGCAGCCCTTGTCGTAGCCTACTCGGGACGGTGGGTTCTGCCGTTCTAACAGAAAAAAAGATACCCATATGCAGCCAAAAATTTAAAAGAAAAAAGGGGAGTGCAAGGATTGCAAAGTAAAATTTTATCAAAATTACATAATTACCTAAAAGATCATGCTGAATTTCATAAGGACACAGGTATACAAAAAATCACCAAAAATCAGGAAGAAGTAGTGAAAGTAAACAATTATAATCCTCAAAAACACTTAGCTTCAATTATTATTATTTAAATTTCAAATCTTAGTTAGCCCCGAAAAGGTAGGCAACCAAATTTATAGCGAGTTCATTGCCAATCTAATCAAAAGTTACTAAGAAATTGCGAAAATCCCAGCGCGGTAAATTTAAATTTCAAATCTTAGTTAGCCGCGAAAAGGTAGGCAACCAAATTTACAGCGAGTGAATTGCCAACCTAATCAAAAGTTACTAAGAAATACGAAAATCCCAACGCGGTAAACATTCCTGAAGGTGAAAGGCTCTCTTTCGAAAATTTCAAATCAGTATAATTTATAAAATAGATGATTACTACCTAAACTTTTTTCGGATTCGGGTATAGCGCCATCGAAAATAGTTATTTACGATTTTTTGTGAAATCCACGTGGTGCTGGGAAAGTAGGTATTGGTATTAGTTATACCATGGCGCGTGCTGTGAAAAGTGTAATGAAAAGGTTATCTTGAGGAATATGTGTCAGTAAGGTGATGAACGCGGAAAGGTATGCTAACACCCTGTTATTGTCCCAGCAACCAGGTAAATTCATAAACTCATTTATTTTTTCGTATAACGCAACGGCAACGTCGCGGCCGGTGCCATGTGCTCCACCATAGGGTCGCAGTTACGTGCGTTCAGGTGCGCCTCGTTACGTGGGATTTGGGATAAATTGCCCCGTTATTTAAACATGCAGTAAAAAATTTTTTTTTGCGTTTTCGGCATATATCTACCTCTCTGATGACGTGGTTAAAATTAATGTATTTATGAATAAATCACCCTGTATAACAACATAGTTTTAAAAAATCAGTTGCGATTTTATTGAGAAATTCTTGGCAGAAAAAAATTCTTGTCCATAATTTGATGGCTTTAGAGTGATGTAGAACAAATGGGGTAGTAATATTTTAAAAGTCTTAAGTCTCCGGAGATGAACAGATTATGGCTTGTTTCCCAAAAAGGCTCCCATGGACCCCTTGAATAAAAAATTGAAGAATTATGGCTACATCTCCCGAAATAATCAAGCTGCTGAACTGAAATTTGGCACTGCTATGTTTTTAGGGATGGAGAATAAGCTGAAAATGTCTATATCGCCGTATCTTACAGAGGGCGCCACTTGCGCTGTTTTTGGATCATGCTTTTACTCGTAACTTTTTTAAGGTTCTCTTTTGGTCCTGCAGGTCCATCATTTTAATGCATCTTTTCATTCTGCAAGAAAAAGGTACTCTTGTTTCATAACGATCAAATCAACCGTTTGCGTTGAAATTGCCAAAACGTGCCCCAAAACACCTGTTGACTTCAAGAATATTGCACAACGACTGTACCATTTAAACCTAGAAAAAAAACCCATATGAAGAATGTCCCAAAAAAATGTTCACTTTCAAAATGGAACGGATTGAAACTCAACAAAATTTGGACACCCTATTTCAAGAAAACAAATGTGTTTCGACCAATGTTCATTTGGCATTTTTTTCTTCATTTTCAATGTACAGTTGATCTCTAACATTTGAAAGTAGTAGGTGGAAATTTTATTTTTCGAATATTGAAGTCAACAGGTGTTTTGGGGCATGTTTTGGCAATTTAAACGCAAATGGTTGATTTGGGCGTTATGAAACAAGAGTACCTTTTTGTTGCAGAATGAAAAGATGCACTAAAATGTTGGACCTGCCGGGCCAAAAAGATAACCTCAAAAAAGTTAGGAGTAAAAACACGATCCAAAAACAGCGCAAGTGAGATACGGCAAAATTGACATTTTGAGCTTATTCTCCATCCCCAAAAACACAGCAGTGTCAAATTTCAGTTTAGCAGCTTGAGTAGTTTGGGAGATGTAGCCATAATTCAATTTCAAAAAATGAATTTTAATGCCCTGTATCTCTTAAACAAACAACATTTCTATAAGGCATATTAGCCTCAATCGTAATATTTTAGCCCAAAATATATGCGGTTGCACTATATGCCATCATCCTTTGGAGAACATAAATAGTGTTTGCAGGAAATCAGGACCTAAAGCAAATAACAAAAAAAAATGTCAGAAGCAACAAAGTATATCAAGAGAAAGTTAACAGACGTAGAGCGAGATTTTAAATATGGATTGCTTTGTTATTTTCCAAGCTACATTAAGTTTTTGCCAGTAGAGGAAAAACTTCTATATTTTATAAAAATATTTTAGTTTGAAAAAACTAAAAAACAAGCTTTTATCACGCTCTAAAAATTTAAAAATAATTAAATTAAATAAACATATGTGTGGAGTGCTTTGTCTAAATTAATTAATAACCCAAAATGTACTTATCCAATCGCGCCACTTAAGCCACTATGTTTTTCATGCTAGTGATGATGTACGTTTTCATATTTTCAATGGGCGTGGGTGGAAAAGTCGGTTGAAAATCTCGATTTTTCTTTACAATATTATGCCTTACTTCAACCCTTTAGCCACCTGCAACACTCAAGCCTTTGGTTTTCCGTGGCGTACACGTCATCAATTTATGTCACTGAATCAAGCAAATCGAGGCTGCATCCTCCAGTGCCGTAGATTTAAATGGGGAAAATTTATACTTGTAAACGCAACCAGATATTCACCCAAATTTTAATTGTATCATAATGCGTTTTACCCGGTGAATTCACCCAAATTTTAGTTGTAAAATAATGCGTTTTACCATCACAGGCCTATTTAGAGAAGCTGTAATATTAGGTCCGTGGTTTTATTTTTATATATTATATACATTTTACCATGCCTATGTATGTACGTAGCTAACTAAAAGGATCAAACACAAAGAATATAAATACATTGACTATTTAATACAAACGATAGCTTGACCACCTCCAGGGTAAATAAACAAATTTCGAAATAAATATATGAACCCAGATAAAGTACATAGGTATGGTATATTAATAACAGATACATCAAACAAAAAATAAATTAAAAAATATAGTTTAAAAAAACTAAAAAAACACGAATAGCAAACCGAACTAAAAAGTAAAAAATAATAATAGCAAACAAATTTTATTGTAAAAAAGCATGGGTGCTTTTGACTATATTTTTATGATAACTCTACTTTTATCAATAGCTACTAATAAAATATTTCTAACAATTGATGTCATGCACCCCACGCTTCTTTTTTACAATAAAATTCGGTTTGCTATTATTATTTTTACTTATTAGTTGGGTTTGCTATTAAAGCGTGTTTTTTAGTTTATTTTTAAACTAGGTATATTTTGCAACAATAAGACAAAAAAGCGGCAGGCGTATTTTTATACGCCTGAAATTATCATTCTTCTCACTCTGTATTGGATTGGGCGAATTCCTGTAAAAATGTACGTTGTGGAAAAAGAAGTGACTAGCGGAACCTCGCGACTGCTTTGACTAGCGGGACCTCATCCTGCCAAGATCATTTTTGGTTTCCTCTTGCAAATATCCAAGTTTCGTCAAGGAAAACAACTTGCCCCTTCAACTCAGAGTTTTTATTATTTTTATATTTCCGCAGAAACTCTGCTCTTCTCAAGACAATCTGACCCTTTTCCATTAACGCCCTGCGGTTGTCGTCCTTTTTATATTTAAAACCAATCTGTGGTAATAAACGACCCAAGGATGACTTACTAATATCAAGTGGTACTTTAATAGACAATTCCTCCCTCAAAGTCTTCAGAGTTAGGTGCTTTTCTGTAAATAATAAATGAATTTAAAATTTAAAAAATACCTATATATGTTTAACCCACTCCAGCTACCCTTAACCCTAAAACAAATACATTGTAAGCAAATTTTGATATTTGCAAGAATGAAAAAAAGGTAATTTGTTAATTTAAAAGTTGGTGTCTAAAACATTAACCCAGATACAAAACTCGTAAATATCTTTTGTATTTTAGAGTATTTTTCAGCTCTTTTCCTTGCATTAACACATTTTACTTGTAAAACGCAACCAGATATACCAGATTACCCAGACCTTTCACCCCGGTGAATTCACCCAAATTTCAATTGTAAAATAATGCGTTCTACCATCACCTTTTTAGAGAAGTTATAATATTAGGTCTTTGTGTGGTTTTACTTTTATATATTATAATTATACCTTTTATCGTGCCTTGAAATTTTAAAGTGATAGTCTGACTATCTAGTTATAGCAATGTAGAAACGTAAAAGAAAATTTAATATATACGGATCAAGAATGCTCTGGAATCATTGAAAAAATATTATATACAAAAGTAATTTATTTCTGAACAAAATGCCAACCAACAAATAAAAACAAATTAAATTATTGGACCCTTCTCAACAAAGTCACTGTCTAAGACGATACATTTTCTGTGCGTTTCCTGTTGTGGCACATCAGCTACCTTAACTCATATGGACTTACTAACTGGCAGGTTCCTGTATTTTTTTGACTTAGTTCGTTTATAGTGTCTGGGGCAGTTTTGATATACTCAATTTTTGACCGTATAAAGTCCCAAAAATTCAGTATTTTGAGATGGCATAGATAATAACACCCTGTATATTTTGTATTGGACCTTTGCACACCAACACTTTGAGTGGTCCTGTTGATCATTCGACTGTTTTAAGGATGTTTCATGGCACACTTGACTTGACAGATGCCTTTAAAATTCTTATTTTTCCTAAAATTTGACTCTCTGCAGAATGGAATGGTATATTTTTTGTTCGAATTTGGTATATGGGGTTTTTGGGGTGTTTTGATTACCGCTGTGTGATCAGATTTTAAATAAAAAAATCGCTAAATGGTTTTCGTGAAAATCGAGGGTATAAAAAAAATCGCAAGCCGCCCTGGATTTGCATTTTTAAAATGGTACAGATGTCAAAAGAAGCGGCTTTTGAAGGCCTTTCAAACAAAAAAAACTTCAGGCGATTATCTTTAAAAATGAAGATTTTACAGTTTTGTAGAGTTTTAAAGTTGGACACCCTCTAGATATACAGGGTGGACCCAGATGAACTATACGATGGGTGTAAAAGACAAACAAATTTCGAGTTGAAACTTGAGCTTTGGGGGATCAGCCTTGCTTGATTAGAAAGTGATTTGCAATTTATTCATTTTCAGTTCAGTTATACTACCTTTTCCTCAAGAGATATCAAAAAATTTTATTATAAAAGTTGTTCAGAATGCAATTCCAAATCACCGTACCAAATTATAAAACAATCGGCACATTTTGATTTTTTTTATTTTTTCAATTTTTGTGGTTTTAGCGCAAATCAAGTACCTACATTTATCGAAAAATTTTATCAGAAAAAAATTTTCAGAATGCAAATTTAAGACCCTGTACTAAATTTCAAAACAATCGGCATACTTTGATTTTTTCCAAAAAATAAAGTTGAAATTTAAAACAAAAATCAAAGTCTGCCGATTGTTTTAAAATTTGGTATGGTGACTTAAATTTTCATTCTCGACAACTTTTTCCAATAAAATGTTTCGAAATCTCTTAAGGAAAATGTAGTTTACCTGAACTGGAAACGAATAAATTGCCCGTCAAGGCCTGCTTGATTTTTAAAATATAATAATACGGTGCAAATTAGTTTTCAAGTAAGGCTGATCCCCCAAAGGTCAAGTTTCAACTCGAAAATTTTTTGTCTTTTACACCTATCGTATAGTCGATCTGGGTCCACCCTGTATTTTTGTTTTATAAACTTTTTTGTTTTTATTTACTAAGAAATAAAAGTTTGCGATAATTTCACCTTCATGTATGTTTTTTGTATTTTCCAATTTGAGGGGGCCTAAATTTAATTTTGGCGGGGACCAAAATTTGAAGCTACACTGCCCGTATATTGTGCCAAATTCATCTAAATGACCTATAATATGAGTGGCAAACATAATTCAGTTAAGACAAAAGGCATACATATTATTTTTAGCATGTAACTACCGGGTTTGATTCTGAATAATATTGGTTATTCCTTATCAAATCATTACTATAACAAAAACTGAAATGTAATTGCTTCTTACACAGTATCTAATGAAACGTGGACGTGAGCAATTTTTTTAGAAAAATTAGATACCTATAATTTTTGTACAGCCTACTATCTAATATCTATTGTCTTACTTGGTATCTTCTTTACTTACCTACCACAATACCTGTTGAATGAGATGAAATGGCAACACTGGACGGATCTCACATGGTGGTATACGTGCAACTCTAAACACGTTTGGATCTCATATAGTCCATAAGACGCGTATTGGTAACAAAATACACACCGGAGCTGCATTTTGTCCAACGTGAGATAATGTTTTGCAGATCCCTCTTCCACGTAATGCTGCACGTTGCAGGATCGCTCACACCAACTGTTTGATAGAACACACACCTGCCGGATCAGGGCAGGCTCAAGCTTCTGCAGGGCTAGGTGCTGCTTGAGAATGCAGGGTGCCGACAACCAAAAAGGAATAGATAGTTTGAGCTCCACATAGTGTATATTTTCTGTGGTTTAGAGCTAACATTATAAGTAAATTTTTGAAAATGGCGTGTGACGTCATAACGTCGTTGAATGTATCTTCCCAATAGGGTACTTGACGAAATTTTACAAACTTGATAAAACAATTCCTGGATACTTGCCTAAGAGCCTACGATTATTTAAAAAATATATATTTACGTAATTAGCAAGTTATTAGACTTTCTTCGAAATTTGGCGGGAAAGCACTTATGACGTCACAAGTGTTTTATAACGGCAATTTGGCAACATAGCGATACCACTGAAGTGTTCTGAGACATAACCTTATTCGGCAGTAAAAGTTGCAAGGAAAGTTGGAATTTCAAAATTCTAACCTCAAACTCCCAGACTTATGATGCCCCGTCAAACCACTTTTAGCGTTGATTGATTCCTTTCTCTATCGACAATTTTAGTCAAGAAGGGTTTTTTTCGTAAATACTTATTCAATCGTTTTTCTGTAATTTTTTTTGGCTAGGTTGGGCCTAAAGTCCGGAATTCGGGCTCAGTATTTCTAAGCACTATGGCGTCTTCATAAACGCGCCTTCAAGATGGTCCCTAGGCCGTGGCCGAGGTTCTCTCTTTATTAATAACTCATAATACTGTATTATTACTACAACGTAGGTACAAACCTTTGCAGTTTTATCCCATGGATTTTGGCAGACGCTAACAGCATCCAATTTCGGCAAATTACGGATTGTCCTTTCAGGGTCCATGTCCATGATACCTTACCTTACACATCTAACAACACGATAACTAGGTCCGCAAATAATATATAATAGTAAATATCATTAACAAACTATAATAAATGGCACAGATATTATCTACTAATATTTTGATTTAGCGAGATACGGAATGACAGTTGGCATCACGGTATGTCATCTGCCGATCAGAAAACCATACGTGGTAGATGACATGTGGATATATGAATATGGTTAGATGCCTGGGTGGGCGAGTAACGTTGCCAAATATGCGAATATTTCCCCCATTATTGGTACCTGAATATTTATAGTATGTGCCGTATACAGATATTTTAACTAAAGTGTTACGTGGCAGAGATGAAGGATATAGTTTCCAGCGTGTGCAGCATAAACAGACACCATTTTGATATAGAGGAGTCAATATACGGAACATATTCGTAATAAAAAGTCTTTATGTGACAAAATTTGTGTGTGCAATTGCGTTAGTTAAAGCTCAAAGGTTTCAATACATTAAGTAACAGATATTCATAGGCAAGCTGGAGATACTTGAATAGAAAACTGCAATTTGCCTTTGTTCCCCGAATGATTGCAAACGGGCACCGGCAACAGTACAGTTCCGTTTCTCCTAAGAGGCACAGAGTTGCCACGCTTGGGGTTCTGGACAATAGAACGACGAAACTGTAGATTTCAGTCTGAACAAAATTGTGCAACTTTGTCTTTAATTATCATAAAAAAAATAAGGGTTACAAGCCGTTGTTTCATTTATTAGGTGTTATGTTAGTGCATCTACTGTAAACAGAGTACAATTTTAGAGCAATTAAAAATATTGTCAAGTACCCTATTAAAACCCTATGGTTACCCCACTGAAGTGGTATATTTTTGTGAGATCTTTTCTTTCTAATAAATTTTTCTAGCCCTTATATCGTTTGCAATAGTTATAGACATTTTTCAACTTTCATTCTCAAAACTTGAACACTTTGTAGATAAGAGATATGCTAAACGTTTATAAAAGAAAGTTGCTCAGAATTGAAAATTATGGTTGTATATCAAATTTGCTAATTGTTGTTATAATTAATATACAGTAAACTCGCGCTAACGTGAACACAAAAAGTTTTGGTCTAGTTTACCTTACCGAGATGTTCACGTTATTGAGGTTATATAAAATAATCAAAATAAAAAAATTAAGTGTATCTGAAACACATATTTATTGAACTAAAAATAAAACAGATCTGTACTTCACAAAACTTTCATTAAAAAATGACAAACAACTACATACTCGTATGCACTTTATTTAAAAAATGACGTAATTTTGGTTTGCACTTTTTTCTTGGATATATTTAAAGCTACAGCTTTTTCTTCTGTCCTCTTAAGTGTTATAATGTCGCTTATGTCAATAGGGTTTTGATTCGCCCATTGTGCAACAATCTTTATTGCTTTGAGAACTTCAGAATGGGATATTTTTTCTCCCTGGACATCTAAAAGTTCACAGTCACTATCCTCAGAATTATTGTCGTCTAGGTTTTCTTCTTCATTATTATTTTGGATTACATCTTTATTCCATTCCTCAACATCTCCGGGATTGTATTCAACCTAAAAAGAAACAACCATTTGTCAATTGAAAATTGTTAAATGTGTGTATAGGTACCTGTTCAATTGTTTGCAGGGAATTATTGGTTTCATTTATTGCAATGTTTCTAACATCATTATTCCATCTCTTTAAGTCGGGACAATAGTAAGTCGTCTTCCTCTACATTTTTACCCGAAATATTATTCCAGCATTTTGAAATTACTGAAGGCTCTAGTTGCTGCCATGCCATATGCAAGTGTACAATAGCATCCTTTAAAGTTATGGTTTTAAGGGCATCCTTCACCTTTTGAGATTATCGAACTTAATAAACCTTTTTTATAATATAATTTCGTTAATCTCAAAACATTTTGGTCCAAGGGTTGTATCAATGGTATAACATTTGGCGGCATGTAGATAACAAAGATAGTCCCATCAGAAGTTTTTAATTCTTCGGCTGGTGGATGCGAAGGGGCGTTGAACATCTGGGCGATTTTGTGCGATCCAGTTGCATTTGATCTTGTGTGATCCAGTTGCATTTGTACATCCCAAAACAGTTATGCGTTGTTTGGCTATCTTTAGACCAGGTGCCATTTTTTCGAAAAGTGCATCACAGGTTTTATCCGGTAAAAGCTTCCAATATAATCCGGTCTCATCTGCATTGAATATTTGATATTTGGTTAGATCAAGCTCTTGAATGGTTTTAGACAATTCTACTATAAAGGGATTTACAAGTTCCGGTTGCGAAAACAATTTTTCTACTGCAATTTTTAACAAGCTAACTCCACAATGCCATTTAAATTTTTGCAGCCATCCATCACTTGCGTTAAACTTTTCATTTCCTTGTAACTTTTTATTCAAATCTAAAGCATTATGTTTGAGCATATCACCTGTGATTGGGAAATTCCTTTCACGTTTGTTAACTTTCCATTTTTGGGTTTTCTGCGGTTTTTAACGTGCATTTTTTAATTTTATCTGGTCTAAAACTCTCCCCAACAATTTTTTAAAAAATTGTTCCTTCTTTTTAATGGCACATTCAGAGTGGCCCATTAGTGCGAGAAAGTACAAAAATCTTCCTTATAAAAAAATATTTTTGGAAAAAAAATTGAATGTCATAAGGTATCCAAAGGAGCATATAGAGGGTGTCCCGAAATTACGTGCACAAAATTGGAGGGGTGGTAGTACTCGCGAAAATAATGCCACAAGTTCATATAACACTTTTCCGAAAACTCGATATTAACCGAGTTACATAACCTCAAAACTATTTTTTTCAAAACAATATTTTGAGATAACTTTTCTCCTAGTGAATATATTTTTTTCAAATTTGGTACACTTATTACACATAATAGGGTGGACTATCGTGAGAAAATTCATAATAATTGGTCGGCCATAAAGGCCGTAACACCATGTGCATGTGTACAAATTTTGCTAGAACTTTTTTATTTTCCAATTTTTTTTAATTATTATGATTTATTATTAAAGAGCGTTAAAAAATCTTACAAAAAGGTACTCTTGTCTCAATTCGATCAAGTTTACCGTTTCGAAGAAAATCGCATTTAAAAAGGATAAGGTTTTCTAGAAATACGCGATTAACGCCCACCTGATCAAAGCTGGCCTTGGAATTTTTGATCTTTGGCGATTTATTATGACTTGATTGGTCATCCTGAGAATGTATGTGATAATTTAAAGGGGGGAAAATACATCTGGAAAAAATTAACAATAATTTATTTATTTGGTCAGGAACAATAAAAAAAATAAGAACAACAATACCAATTAATTAATAATAAAAATAAATCATTTATAGCAAAGCTTCAAACTGTTGTCCTTCCATTTCTAAGCACAACTCGAGTCTTCTTAATAAAAATGATGATGACTTTTGCCTTTAGATAATATTATTATTAATTTTTTGCGTAAAAGTCTCTACTTTTATAAAAATCAAGTCGCCTCTGGAAACAAAAAAAGAGCAGCAAATCAGCATTCACAGTTTGACAACTGTCAAGTTATTAGAAGCATTATTTTATTGATAGAATTTAAAAGGAGCTATTAGCATGGATGATAACTATACAAACTCAGAATTACGAGACATGCATTATTATTATGGCGTAGCAAAAGGCAATGTTCGTGCAGCACGAAGAATGTACCACGAAGCTTTTCCTCATAAGAGACTACCCGACGTTCGGCTGTTCAGCAGCATCCACCGGAGACTAGGGGAATATGGAGCTTTTAAGGAAAATCGCCATGATGTAGGACGCCCAAGAAGAACAGTTGCCGCTGAAGTTCGTATTTTGAATGCTATTGAAAATGATCCAGAAACGAGTGTCAGGGTTATCGCAAACCAAGAAAATCTGCCGAAGAGTATTGTGCATGAAGTTTTGAGGGAGCAGTTGCTCTACCCTTATCACTACACGAAGGTGCAAGCATTATTTGCAGGGGATACCGAATCCCGTTCAAGATTTTGTTACCAACTTCAACAATTTTGTAATGACGATCCAACATTTTTATCTAAAGTGTTATTTACTGATGAAGCGGGATTCAGCCACAAAGGTCCTATAAACTTGAAAAATATGCATTTCTGGCACGACGAAAATCCACATATGACAATTGAACGTGGTTTTCAAGACCGTTTTTCATTGAATGTATGGGCAGGCATTATTAACGATTATTTAATTGGTCCGTACTTTCTCCCTAACCGCCTTACGGGAGAAATTTATTTAGACTTTGAGGAACCAATTACCGCTTCTTTTAGAAGATCTACATCTACAGTTGAGAAATTCGATGTGGTTGCTCCAAGATGGTGCCCCACCTCATTTTTCGATCAATGTAAGAGAATTTCTCAATGAGACGTTCCCAAACAGATGGATTGGGCAGGGTGGATTTATTGAGTGGGCCCCTAGATCGCCTGACTTAAATCCTATGGATTTTTTTTCTGGGGTTATCTTAAGTCTCTGGTATACAAAACTCCTATAAATAATAGAGAAGAATTAAGACAGAATTATTGATTCCTGTGATATTATTAGAAGGAAAGAAGGAATATTTTTTAGAACCCGCAGATCACTTTTAAGAAGACTCGAGTTGAGCTTAGAAATGGAAGGACAACAGTTTGAAGCTTTTTTTGTTATTGCTGTTCTAATTTTTTGTATTGTTCCTGACCAAATAAATAAATTATTGTTAATTTTTTCCAGGTGTATTTTCCCTCCTTTAAATTATCACATACATTCTCAGGCTGACCAATCAAGTCATAGTAAATCGCCAAAGATCGAAAATTCCAAGGCCAGCTTTGATCATGTGGGCATTTATCGCGTACTTCTAGAAAACCTTATCCTTTTTAAATGCGATTTTCTTCAAAACGGTAAACTTTATCGAATTGAGACAGGAGTACCTTTTTGTAAGATTTTTTAACGCTCTTTAATAATAAATTATAATAATTAAAAAAAAAATGAAAATAAAAAAGTTCTAGCAAAATTTGTACACATGCACATGGTGTTACGGCCTTTATGGCCGACCAATTATTATGAAATTTCTCACGATAGTCCACCCTATTATGTGTAATAAGTGTACCAAATTTGAAAAAAAAAATATTCACTAGGAGAAAAGTTATCTCAAAATATTGTTTTGAAAAAAAAATAGTTTTGAGGTTATGTAACTCGGTTAATATCGAGTTTTCCGAAAAGTGTTATATGAACTTGTGGCATTATTTTCGCGAGTACTACCACCCCTCCAATTCTGTGCACGTAATTTCCGGACACCCTGTATAAAGTGTGGTAACAAACTGAGCAATTTTTTTAAATGAAACATCCTATATAATTTTCGCTTATTCGATTCTACACTGTTTTATCTTTATAGTGCCGTTTTATTTTTTAAAATATTTTGCGGCGTTGCTAAGTTATTCAAGAAAATGTATAAAAAAAGTCGGATTTCAGACATTATTAAATTTTAATTAAATATTAAATTTTGGAGTGTGATGAGGTCTTGACAGATCTCATTCCTAGAGCATATAAGTTTCTTATACCTGCACCAATATGGTTTCAGAGAATCTAGTGACACCGGCTCCGCAACTATAGTTGTAATAAGCAAATTAAAATTAAAAGCAGATTCGGGTGTTTTGGGAGCCCTGGTGTCGCTGGATTTGAAGAATAATAATAATAAATATATTAAATATATTTTATTATTTTTTAATAATAATAAACATAAGCTGATGTCATAATTTATTATGGGCTAACTTTATTTCTTCATGTGCAGTAAGTTTTTTATTATCGATGGCTTTACAGGTAGTTTCAACTCTTTCCACTGCACCAAAAATTAACTAGAATATGTCTTTTTATTTTTTACAGCTTAAAAAGTGACATTTTGACACCCTAATCATGTAATTGGCTCATTTGAAGCCGTTTCTTAGAATAAAATGGAAATAACTCCCTAATCTTTAAAGTTAGACACATAATACCTTATACAAAAAAGTATCTACTCTTTAAGGGCTTTTCAAACATGTAATTAAATATAGGGTGTTCTATTTAAAATTAGCGAGTAAACTTAGGATTTGCGTAAGTGAATCGCCCGGTATGTTCTTCAGAACTTTATCTCAATATCAGTCCAAAGTTGTTAACTAGGTGTAACAGGCAATCTCCAGTCCAAGTTATAGCCCAAAATCTTTTTTGGTTTTTCAGTAATACATTTCCAATAGTGGCCCCTTTTTTCGTTTAAAATTAAAATAACTCCCTAACCTTTAAAGATAGACCTTTAATACCCTGTACCAAAAAGAACATAAACGCAATGTGAACACAAATCACGTCAGAGAATTTAGTAAAAAAAAACTCATGCTAATTAATTTGTCCAAATCGTTGTTTGAGGGAAATCCCTTTTGTTTTTTTTTTGGTAAAGGTCAAAGCTGCAATTAACACCCCACCCTTTTTCATCAATATGTATATGGCAATGTGTGCCCGGACCTGTGAAGTTGGTTCTTGTCCACGCCAACATTTACCTACCATGGATTAGATGGTGCGCAAGGCAACATTGATCTTTAGGCGATGTTAGATACACTCAAGCAGTTTCAAAAACATTTTTAATTTGTGGTGAATGCTCTGGGTTAAATTCCCGGGCGCATCAAAAGCAGGGTGTTACAGATCCGGCCATTTGCTCGATTCCTCATAAGGATCACGCACATTACACCAGTACGGACCAGCGCGGACCGGTACAGCACGGACCAGCAACCACCAGTAGGTCGCACACTATACAAGCACAGAGCAGCACGAAACTGCACCCGCGTGAATAGTCTCGCAATTACATCCATACTGCACACACGTGATTTCGTTAAATTATTTTAACAAAATGGAATTATGCAGTTCTAACGGGGAAGTTCTTGTACTTATGGAACTTTATTATGTGAAGCTGAGAGGATGAAGAAATGGACAGAGAGCAAAAAAAGAGAATATGGGTGCGTCCTATTCATGTTCTTTTTTTTATTACCCAGCGCGTGCGAAGTAGACAAATAGACCGGGAGATAGTGCCAGATTTTTGGACGTGATTTTACCTTGCAAAGGGCATTATGTGGCACATATTCTCACAATAATAAGCTATGAAGTAGAGAGTCATCCTGGGTTCTTCATTATGAAAAACTGAGTTTTCAATTATTCGAAAAATATGCGTTTTGATATGATTTTAGTCAGGCTGCCATGTGTGTGAACTTCATTGTAAAACTCATTTTTCCATATGAAGAACCCAGGATGACTCTCTGATTCATACCTTATTATTGTGAGAATATACGCAACATAATGCCCTATGAAAGGCATACTGAGTAAAATAATGTCCAAAAATCTGTCACTATCTCCCGGTCCAAAAGTCAAGATTGCTATTGATGACGATGACGGATCCAAGCACGGGAAAGCCGGTTCGTGCTGGTGACGCCGGCGCACACTACACCGGACCAGCACGTATGGACCTGCAAATTCTGGTTGAGATTCTACCCAGACCATCACGACCTGCAATGACGGTGGTTGCTGGTGATGGTCCGCGCCGGTGACGGTCTAGTGTGCGCGGTTGTATTTAAACATATGGGAATTTATTATAGACGTATTTTGCTGGTCCGTGCTGGTGTAATGTGCGCGATCCCTTATTCTATCCTTCACTCAATGCTTAAGCCAAAAACAATTATTACATGACAGACCTCCCTTAATACCACCTGTAGAACACTTTCACACATATTTGCACATCATTAGGGAACACCCTATACAGGGTTAACTATCACTTAGTACAAAATTTTTTATGGCAGATAAAAAAAATTAGACTTGCCAAAATAAATTTTCAACATTTGTCTTAAGCCTAAAAATTTTTTTTTTTCAAATTGTATAAAACCCCTTAAAAAACGCCGCCTATGGACGCCCGCGTGACGTGTCTTAAAATTTTGCCTATGTCAATGGTAGTGACAGGTAGTGAAATAGCGCAGCGTTGTCACGTCCATCAATTTATCCGAGGATTCACCACAAAATTTCGATTTCCTGTTGGAAACGATTACTTTCTAAGGAACATGTAGAATGCCTATGAAACACCTACCTTACTGACATTTCCAGGATTGAATATTCACATTTTCTAAATTTGTTGGGGACCTCTTATTTCCCTCCGCCATTCCTTTTGTTTGAAGCGAGGTACTCAGCCTGAGGACCACGGAGGAGGATCCCCTCCGCCAGGAAATAGCCGAAGGGTAACCAAAAAACACAACTGCACTAGCACACACTGCACATGCAGAGAACTACAGTAGCTGTTCAACCTCGATGCACAAATTCACTCGGTTAATTAAATTAAAAATGTTTGCATTTTTACTTCAGGATCTTCTCTTCTACTTATTCTGGGCCAGGCCAAATAAGTGGGTCAATCAAAAAACATTACTTAGCCGTTAAGTTTGCCTGGTCGATTCCACAAAGTACATAATCCTAAGGTACTTCTTTTTTCATCAATATCTCCAGTGGAAAAATGTTGGTCGCACGCCTAAAAACATGTTTCACTATTTCCTACTTTCAAAACTAAATTAATTTTAGCCCTTCTAACCTGTAATCTTGGGGTCCTAGTGCACTAGTAAAAAGCCTGGCGTTCAGTTAATTGCAAAATAGCTTTAAAACACACCAAAGTAAACGAATACGGGAAAATATCGCCGAAAATTCAGAGGGACGCAGGGAAACGTCAAGAAAACATCGGCCCACGATACACAAACAATGTATCGTGCATGGGCCGAACTACGATGATTCACGCGTTTGCGCTACCCTGCCTTGTCGTGCAGGTTGCAGGCAACCAGACCAGCAACGTAGAGCGTAGAGCGTAGAGATGCGAGAGATGCGACGTCGAAGAAAACTGTGCGTCGATTCGATACATACATCAACATTCTTTGTAACGCAAAGCGTTCAGTTCAATAACGCCGGCATTAAGAAATCGCAGCATTCTTTTTATTTAGTTTAGATAGATTTTCAATAAGTTTTATTAAAATTATTTTTTTTGACACGCAATCAACTAATCTAACATTGACATCGATATCGATAATTATTACGCACCGCACCAACCTCTACTGTTTTGTGCGTTTGTGCAGTTTTTACGTCTGTCGGTCCGTCATCTCTATGAAATTTTCGTGATTTCGCGTTTCGCGAAGCGAGAAATGTGTATGTAGTATTGTAATTCCTTGGTGCTGCTATGTGAAAATGCAAAAACAAAAAACGCCTAGAGATTCAAGATTACCTAGCCTCAAGACCGAGCTCGGGACTCGGGATTCATAAATATCCTGTTTTCCTTTTTGAAATTTCAAACTAAGGTAAGCTGAATCCAGGCGAACCTCGAGTACCTAAATCTAGCAGTGCTGCGGCTGTACAGATTCAAATCCATTGTTATTTATGTAATTTTTTTTTAAATTTGTTTGAGTAAAGTTATTTTCATCCTTTCTAAAACAACGGCAACACCGCGGACAATCACTTCCAGCTGATAGTACGTTCCGAAGCCATATTGGTTGACGTAATTAGAGGCGGAGATTTACAGGGAAAATAGGGGTTTTTACCCTTTTTTTTAAAGATCATAAAAAAAATTAAAAATATTTTACTATGTTTTCTTAAGCCACCCTGCGCACGTGGTAAAATTTTTTGTACTAAGTGATAGTTAACCCTGTATATCCCATTCCATTGTAATAAAATTAATAAATGTATTAATATTATCTGTTCTTACAGTGCTACAACTGCGAACAAGATGCCATCTACCATTGTTGTTGGAATACGGCATATTGCTCTCAAACCTGCCAACAACAGCACTGGCAGGCTGAGCACAAAAAAGTATGCAGGCGCAAGCAGGTCATGAAGTAGTAGGAATCATAATATATGTTGTTAGTTGTTATGAAAATTATATTTACATACAATGCTATTTTTAATTCAGTTTATACTTTTGACTTTTTAATTATTATGTTTTAATGGGAAATTTGTTCGCAATCGTCTTAATTACTAAGAGTCACATGTATTTTTTTTTTCAGTTACATTGTATTTTTTACCTATTTGTAAAATGTTTGCTTTCAATTTCTGGTGCAAATAAGAACCATTATTTTTGCAAGAAAATATTTGAGTCTGAAATCCAATTGTATTTATAATTATATTTTGCTGAATACATTTTTGCTCTAAGCAACCGCACATTAAGCCAAGTCAGTTAAAATTACTTGGAGATTGTTTGCCCCGGAATAAAAAGTCAACTGCTCATTATTGCTGGTTGCACATTCTGTACTGACTTAATTTAAGTTGGTTAATAAACTGCTTCCTAAAAAAATGTTGCTCTCCCAGCACGTATGCAATGTAAAAGCTGCTAAAGGAATTCAGCACTATTACTGACTGTTTTGAAACAAAGTAGATTTTGTCTGAAGAAAATAATTTTGAGGTCAATTGCGAACAAGGTTGAAATGTTTATTATTTTTTTAAAGTATAATGTTCATTCAAGTTATTTTAAAATATGAAACTGACCACAAAGGAAATATTATGTTAAGATAGCAGATATGCTTTAGTAGATGTTCTTTTTATCTAATGGAATGGAAAAGAGATTTGAAATCATTTGAGCTGAAAATAGTAAATGTCAAAATATAAAAAAATTACTTTAAAAACATTAACAAAATGAATGGTTTTCTATTAGTTATTTTAATTGCATTGAATAATTTTTATGATTTAAAGGGATCAAGTTTGTTCTTTTTTAATCCATTTTGTAAAATCATAATAAACAGTTTCAAAAGAGCAATAAGCAAATATTTTTAAAACATCATTCAAGAACCTCAAAGCTGTTATTAAAATATTATATATATAGTCCTTGCGTATGGAATCCCTAGTTAGCCATTATGTGACAATGTTAAGGGGGGGGCTCGCCATTGTATGTTTGGTTGCCTGTATCAATGTATTTTTATTTCCAACTAGCTGGAAAAAGTAGCGAATTTCAAAGGATTACAAAAAACACGGGTATTTTTAAAATATCCATAGATACTAATGACACTAGTTTAAAAGTTATGGGTGAGATTTTTTTTTGAATTTCAAACTTTATGCCGGCATAAATTCGTCTATTTTGTCTCTTGAGCCGGAATTTTACCTTCGTTAAGATTGGCATAGGTTTCGGAATATGCTCGGAACGAAAACACGGTAATAAACATTGTAATTATCCAGTCTTGTTGTAAATAAAAAACATAGGCAAAATACCCCTTAAATTATGCAGCGGGAATGCAAAAGTGTGGCTATTATTTATCAGATGGTGCGAAAAACAGACGATCGATGAACGGTTGACGCTGTTGTTACAGGTCCAGTTTAATAATTACATATATTATGTTCATATGATCAATTAAAACATTTTGGCGATATAATATTCAATCAACTAAGCTGTCTGATTACTTTTTTATGTTTTTGTATTACTTCCATATTATTATATACTATGAATTGCGAATTTTTAATATTAAAATAATATAAAACTTCAAAAGGTATATTCAGGAGACCCTCGTAGGTCAAAGACTCCGATCTGTGATTTTAACCCCTCTCTTTTTAGCAATGGTTCATTGATTTTTAGCTTGAAAGGTACACGGCGGCACTAAAAACTGCTTTAGTTTTGTCGCCGTTATGTATTTTTCGTGAGGAAAACACAATCGTTAGCATATAAACTGACATTAGGGGAGGATTCATGTCTATGTCTCTATATGTATAGGTATGTCGAAAATTATCTATACCGGTTGTTCCCTTTTAATAAATGCAGCTATTATAAATATCTCAAAAACGAAAATCACATAAAAGTTGAATCATCTTATGAGGTGCAATGTAAGACGCACCTTTTCACTTGTAGGCAGACGACGTTTTCAAGGTCACTTGAATGTCTACTGTGTTTGTTACTGTTAAAGGCATATCTTTAGTTAAAGAATGTGATTCAGCACATTTTCTGTAGGTATAGTATTGCGCTGGTATTGCTGGCTTAAAAGTTCTACAAAATTATGTTTAGTTTTTTCAATGAAATGAAACATGGTATTCGTTGTGTTTCTTCGTTTGCATTAACACTACATTCAAACACACATTTTAAGTAACGCAATAATTAAGATAAATACATATCTCGAAAATAAAAAATGAAAAAAGAAAACGATATATTGATACGAAAGAACATCTTCTGTACCTATATGTTAAACATCTACAGTGTGACCTCCGTTAAGGAGTTACCACCCTGGTAAAATATCTTTGTTTGTTTACTTTTTTTTGTCAGGTTCAAAAAGCACATTAAACAATGTGTGTAACTTTACTTTTGGGCTGTAATCATGGCCACCTGTCAACACAAGGGCTCAATTTCAAAAAGTACTATTATTTTTTTAATAATATTTTTATTAGTACAGGGTGTCCGCCTGAAGGTGATAAGAACATTCAATTTAACCATTCCGTATTTTTTGAGACAAATTAGTGATTTAAAAACCAGTTTGTTGCAGTTTTTTTCCAAACAATGTAATGTCGTTTGGAAAAAAACAATCGAACGTCAAACAAAAGTTGTAACCAAAAAACCTTTTTGGAAAAAATGAAGATGGTGCAAAATGTATCTTTTTATTAATTTAAACATATTTTTTTATTAACGGATAATAATAGAACACCAGTTAACTTTGGGGTTACCTTTCGATTAAAAACGAGGAAAAACAACCGACTCAAACGTGGTCACGTGACTTTCGCTATCTGTCAAAAATTATATTTAAAAAATAAAATCCCTAAAAATTGGCTTATTTGTTACAATTTCAAAACGTTTAACTTGAAAAAGTCGTTTCTATTTTAATGTTACATAAGCGCCTATTTCCTATTTATAAAATTTAAAATTTTAAAAAGTCATTACTTCGTAAAAAACTATTTTATATCACTAGCTATACAACATAATATACGAGTATCATTCTATAATTTTATTAACTTTGTTTGACACAAAGTTGATGTACCGGCAAGCATTTAGGTAGTACCATAGAAGAATCTACTACGTAAATTCTTCTATGGTAGTACCTATAAATTTATTTACATTACATTTTCCATTACTCTAAATGTATGCCAAAATAATACATATATTAAGATATCAGCAAATAGTAGGTATTTCACGTATCTAACAAAATTCACAACTTTACGTCAACTTTGGATCAAATACAACAGAATTTTAATTTCTTTTGGTTTATCAATATTAAGTACTTTATGAAAAGTTAATAGAATGATAAAAGATACTATAGTGACATAAATTCTAAATGTCAGTTAGGGTAAGTATTGTGATCATTCATGCGGTTTTGAGGGAGAATTATTATGTCATGACAGTAGATTTGACAGCCGGTAGGTAGTCCTCTTACTTAATATTTTACTCAACAATATTCTTAATATAACTATGAAAAAATATAGAAAAATAAAGGAGCATAAATATTCATATTATTTTGTGTGTTTAACAATTCAGTTTCAGTCAGGGCCGCGCCGAGACAGGGGCAAAGCGGGGCACCGCCCCAGGGCGGCCAAAAAATTGGGGCGGCCAAACGGTAAAAAAAGTGGACGCCTATCAAGGTTAGTCTAACCTTGGACGCCTATGGCCTTCGCACTAAAGCGTCGGGCGTCGGCTCGCGTCGGCTCGGCTGGCATCGCCCTCAAAATAAACTTTTATTTTCATGTTGCTGATGTTTCGATGGCCTCAGTTTCTGAAAGATTTCAGTTGTTAGAGAATGTAAATAACATATTTACATTTCTCAATCAACTTGACTCTATTCGCAAAACTGACTTGTTAAAGTGCTGTAAAGACCTACACTTGGCACTGACTGATGATTCTCAAAATCACAGTGATATTGACGGTGTTCAGTTGTTAAATAATGAGATATAAATACTGAGAAATTCTTTACAAAAACAAAAGAAGAGTTACTCAAATACATGGTGATAAATAACCTAATAAAAAAATTTCCAAACTTAGCAATAGCTTTAAGAATTTATTTGACATTGCCTGTCTATGTAGCTGAAGGAGAAACGTCGTTCAGTAAATTAAAATTAAAAAAAAAACTTTTTAAGATCTACCATGAGTCAGGAAAGTTGGTAAATTTGGCGACTATTTCTATTGAACATGAAATCTTAGACGAGGTGGATGTCAAACAAATTACAAAAACTTTTTCTTGGTCTAAGGCAAGAAAATGTTCCTTCTTGTAGAATTTAACTGTCCCTGTATTTTTATTTTGTTTCTATAGAGTTTATTTTTATTTTCAATTTACCGTTTGTTGATTTTTTCTTTTTATTTCCAATAAAAATTAAAAAATATTACCGCAGGCTTGCACTCATCCTCACCTAAGGGGCACAAATTGGGGAAAGATTGATTACCTTGCAAGGGGCGGCGAAATCAATCTTGGCCCCAGAAGAAAAAATGGCTTGGCGCGGCCCTGGTTTCAATCCCAAAATACGCCAGGATGGGAGCGATGTGCTGTTATTTGTATAAAAAAGGGGGTCGGTCCGCCTGCCTCCCCCTAGACCCCTGGTTCTGACCAACGACCTTGCCGGGCAACAAAACAACTTATAAGGAACGGAAACTTATTTTAACAAGGCGAAACATTACTTTTTATTCTCGCTCTGTACCAATGGCCGCTCTCCAACTCCAGGGCCATCTTACAGACACTTACACAATTTTTGCACTTCAATACCCAATTTCTGTTTTAGCAACATTTATCCTAGTTAGGAACACGGTCAAATGAAGGTCGTCGCGAGGTGGAAAGTTTGCACAAGAAAAATTTGTATTTTTTCATTTCTATTTTGCAGGAGTTCACTCAGTTGACTGGTTAGTGCAGTGGTCGCTAGTGGTCCTCTTTACTAACTCTTCTTGAGCTGCAACCGTTGCTACAAATTTTTGTATCCAGAAATCTGTAATAACTAGGGGAAGCCATGCGTATACATAAATCTGTAAAACAAGTTCTATCGGCAAGACCTCGTAGATGGCTCTGATGTATTATAAACTGAACATCTAGGTAGTTGTTTTTGAAAATGTGTAATTAATTGAAAGCTACAAAGTTAGAATGTATCAGTTTGCAATAAAATCTATAATACATGGACTGTTAACTTAGCGCCATCTAGTGATAAAAGCAGCAGCAGTGCAGTGTGCAGTTATTTGGCACTTTCTTACAAACCAGGACATAGTTACAGATTTCTTAACCAAAGAGCACATGACACTAATATGACATCTGAGCTGTCACTTGTCTTTCTCAGCGACATGTGGTTTTGGTTTATGCACGATGGGGCCAAAGCACATTTTGCAGGGCCAGTCCCTGGATTTTGGACCAGCTCTGTCTGGGCCTGTACCAGGGCCAGCACGATCCCCAGACTTGAATCCAATGGACTTTTTTGTTTGGGGGTACATGAAATCCATCGTGTACGCAACTGAAGTTGAGAGTGAGCACGAGTTACGTGTGCGAATTGAAAATGCTGACATGATTCTCGAATGCATTTTTACACAAAGTTAGCCCATCGAAAAAGCGATAATTTTTTCTTTCAAATAGAATTCTATATTTGGATCTGTGATTTGGAGTTTTGACCTAACTTCGAAAGAAAATGACAAAAATGACACTCGCCTACTACGTTGTTATGTGATTGTGAGTGGCAATAACTGTAATTAAGATCAACGAGACACCGCACCACTTGGTTACTGAATGCCCTGCACTTGACAGGGTGAGATTCGAGTCCTTCGGCTCAGCCAAGCTCAGCGCAGAGGATGTGTATGGTGTCGGGGTGGGTGAGCTGCAGGCCTTCATTAAGAGGGCCGGCTTGCTGGCCGTGGGGGCACAACGGGCCCACTGTGGCCTACGTGCCGGGCCGATTTAAGGCGGCCACCTCCTGCACTGGATAGGATAGGATCAACGAGAACGTCCTATCCTTGTCTATCCGTCTTACTAATATAGTCTATCTCAGTCTTGATATTGTTGATAATGTTTGAAAAGAGTGTGCTGTATTAAACAGTTATTTACATTGCGAGATGCGTAAGCGCACTTTTTTGGCCGAGGAGGTTGTTTAATGCCCGTGTTGCCTCAGGTCTTAAAACTCTCTCCGAGGCCAAAAAGAGCTTACGCATCGAGCAATGTATTACATTTTTCCTGCTACTGAAAATTTTATATTAGGTAGGTAAGTACTTTGAATTTAAATACACTATGGAGTAGATTGTGAGTAATAATTTCATTAGAACCATTCTTCAATTATTACTAAAAATGATAATCAGTGATAAATATTAGAGGTAGAATGCAGTGATAATTAAAAAAACTTCTTGTGCGATTGAACCCGAGACCTACGAATTACTAGTCCCGTGGCCTCACGATTCAATTAAAGAAGTGCTTGTTAAATTTAAAAGGGGGTTCTTATTTTTGACCTACACCAGATCCCTCTGGAGATGGGTCGGCGAACTGTTTATTTTAACGTTCAATTTCCATTATTTCTCTGTGTAGCTGTCACTCCTGTCACTGCCTTCCGATCGATCGAGCGGTGTGACGTCACAACCATTACCGCGCTTTTCGTGTTGTTTGAAATGAATAGCTGGCGGTCGCAACTTTAATTATTTATTGCAAATTAAATATTGCGATTTAAGGGCTGATATTTGGTATGTGCTCTTTCTATATGTAGATAGGCAAATATATTAAAGAAATAAAAAAAAAATTTCAAGTTCCCCATTATTAAGTTAATGAAAAAATATCAAGAGTAAAAAGGTAGAAAACACGAATTTTCATTTTTGAATAAAATGACTTCTCTTCTATAAATAGAAGACACCGGGGTTGCTGGTTTCTGCCCAGATTCGTAGGGTGCAAAAATAAATTCTACTGTAAAGTGTGTTTCTAATTTGTGGTAACATAATGTGAAGTTTCGATCGATCAGCGTGATCGTTTTTTAGCTCATTAGGTACCTTGGTCGAGGCTAGTCACGAGGTTACGCTAGTCAATTTCTTTTCCACAAAATAAGCAAGTCATGAAAATATGCTTAATTAAATACGTTTCTTGAACAGGGCGTTTATTTTCACAAGGCGAAATTGGGGGAAGCGATTATTGTTAAAAAAAAAAAGTTATTTTCCAAAGCGGGCTTCCTGGATGGACATAAGAAAAGTAATATAGTGTGGAAAATCTCTGCTAAAATCGAATTAACTAAAAAATTTTTTTGAAAAAATTGCATCATATCTTACCAATGGACAAGTATACTTAGGAATGAAAAATAATTTTTTGCCTTGGAATTTGTAAAACATGTCTAGATAATCACGAAACACAACCAACAGATTTTTTTCCCATTAGTTTGCTCAAAAATTGAAAAAAACGGTCGCAAAAGTAGGGAATGTGACGTCACGATCCCTAATTTCAATAAGTACCTGCTATTTTCTTAGTACTTATTTCGTCTTTTTTTATTTAACCAAGCATTCCCAGGCAAATTATTAGATTCAGTTTGTATGCGCCTGATGAGAAATAATCAAATTTCGTAGCATTTCAATGAAATATTTGGATTTTACTGATCCCATTCTGAACTTATTAGATGCCCCCTATAAAATATGACAGATGACATATTACTCAATGCTTTAAAGAAAATCGTCGGCAACGCCGCACTTTGCATATAACCTCACTTTCGCCCGCGGAACGCGGAAACCAAGGTTAATAACCTTAGTGAAAACTAAATAAATTCTATTCTCAGTTTTAAAAGAATCTTGCTGTGAATACTTTATTTTTTCGGTTTATAATGAAGACAAGATTTGTTAAAGCTTGTCCTGATAACTTGCCTTGCATAGATTTTGATATGGTGTGTCAATTTTATCAATAAAAACGGGGAGCAAAACATGGAGAAATGAAGAGGTACAGGACAAGCTTTAACAAATCTTGTCTTCATTATAAACCGAAAAAAAATGTTTGTTATTTGATTTGTATATTGTTTTAATATTTATTTAATATTGTTTTATAATGATGATATAGCTTAAATTCTGGTTTTAGGTAGACTAGAGAATAAATATTATGGTAACAATGTTATTGGAGACACACAGAGGAAAGAACATAGCAATGAATGCATAATGCCCGGTTAAGGCAAAAATTACCCCCGAGCACAAAATTAATAAGAAAAATGTTAATGATACTGTGGTTAAAAATGAGGAAATTCAACTGAATAGTTGTGGAAGTAGGTATATTATGTTGTAATTACCCAACATAAGCAGATTAGTCCTAAATTATGCACATACCACGATGTACGAGGATCATACATCGTGGCACATATGTAGATACAGCTTTTTGTGCTTTAGTTTAGTTGCTAGTACAGTAAAGAAATACTTATTGTGTATATACCTATAGTTAAGATATGGGGGAGGGGGCGTGGGGGTGTCGCACAGCCCAATGTTGAAATCGATTATCAAAACAAGAAATCATGCGTTTGTAAAAACGATCGTTGATATCTACATGTGAAAACCATGATTCAGAACTAATTTAAATAATCTAAAGTCAATGCAAGTTCGACAGCAGAGTTTCATTCGATATCAAGTGCTTGACCGTCAATGACTTTTTGCGGGTATTTTTTTCTTGTATGATCTAATGAAGTATTTAATTAATTAAGTCCGTAGTAGTACACTTTGTCGCATCCATTTTGATGCGGAAAGTTGTACTTTTCTGCACTAGTGACATTAACTTTGTCAACTAATAGAACTAAGCACGCTTGTAAAATTTTTGCACATATTAATGGGAAACTTATTTTAGATGAATGTAAGCTGACTTCCTGGAAATAGCGAAGAATCATGGACAACATCAGTAGATTGTTATATTGGAAAAAGTCAACACAAGTGCAATAAAAAAATATGAAGGTCTACCTTACAGGATTTAGTTGACAAAGACATACCGACATACCTCAATAATTATTATACATTGGAGTAGTATGACAGAAGATTTTTGGCAAAAATCAAAACATATTACAAGGAGGGACTGTCTGACATGTTAAAAAACGAAAAATGCCCTGTATCTCCAAAACGAATCAAGATTTTGAGATTCAACTGCTTTCCACTGCCCTCAAAAATCGAGCACAGTACACCTACCTACTCTTTGTCTATTGTTACACTGTTTTTTTTCTTTTCTTAATCTACAAATGCAGGTTGGGTGGTGAATCTAGAACGGGATTCCCAAAATTCAATCTGAGGCAGGCCAGCTAGCCCCAGCCGTGAGGGTCTGGGGAGGAGAACGGTATAACGGTATCCTGAATGTTAAAAGAGAGGGCGCCACCCGCGTCAGCCTCTACGTGACCCTGGGATCCGACACGATAGCGATAACCCCCTCGATGCGGGAGAGGCAGGTGTGTCCGTACGTCGGTTACGAATAAAAGCGCTAGTGATTAGACAAACTACTTATATTATAATTAACACTTCAAACTGCATAATTCACAATTTCAGGCGGTAGCAAGAGAACACTTTAAAACTTTTATTAGAAATTAACTTAACCAAACCTAAAGGAGCGGAGGAGTAGGGAGCAGGTCTGTGTTTGGTCTAGCTGCTGGGTGAACCAGTGCCGGTGAGGAACGCACCCCCGAATGCGGACCGAAATCGTTTGGTGGGATAACCTACCCCTTTTATAATTTGTGTACTTTCGTATTAAGCCTTCATGAATTGTGGTCTAGGGGTTAGGTAACCACAAATAAATACAATAATTTGGAAACTCTGGGCCCTGGGGGCCGTGACGATACTAAACCCTACTGAATCCCCTGACCATTAATCGGTGGCGAGCCGTCGGGCCGTATTACAATACCCACGGGTAGGGCCTTGATGATTCTGACTACACCCCGATAGTTTCAGTGCAAGAGTGTTCCAGCACTGGTAACACAAATTATATTTAATACTGGCAGGCAGGACCGTAATTTGTCAAACTAAACCTAAGGCTTATCTGGCTTTCAATTATCAGATGTCTTCTACTGGGCTCCGCGTCCACTCTGGTAAGTGTATCTAGCCTTATACCATAACCATTATTATCAGTTACTGTCCTCTCTCAGGGGACTCGACCATGAAGGGTAGTGGGCCAGCATGCAGCTCGTGCAGGACAGGACATGCACACTACTGTGGGACGGTGATAAGGAAGCCGGTGAATCGCTCACTTACGAATGAGAGGCGAAATAAGAGGCCTAAAATAAAATAACCACTTTGGCGACAAGCAAGCATAGCTAACTCGACTCCATACTAGCAGGAAACACCTCAAAGGTATTTAATTAAACTAAAAACCTACCTAAAGATGTAAGGCGGCCTCTCGGTTAGTGTAGGTGGGAGCTGTGAAATCTGCGAAGGCTATAGGTACCCGTTCCCAACAAAAATCAGCCTAAAGCCACAAAGGTCCAACCTAGCACTAGTTGGCACCTTAAAAGACGGAACGTACCTCGGATTCCAACAAATTTTGTCCACCCATGTGGACAGCTCGACACCTCAAAATTAAGTCCCCTTTTTTTTTCCTAACCGACCAACTACAAAACGGAGGGAAAATGCCTAGTTACTTTTAGTTTCTCTGCAGAAATATTAAAGGTATACAGAAATAAATATCAAATGCCAGAATTATAAAAGTTGGGCAGAAATGACATATAAACCGAACTGCCAGAAATGAAAGGTAGGCAGAACTGCCAGAACGGACAGGACTCAAACAAAATATGAAAATCAACAACAAATGCCATGGGAATAAGGTAAGTGATGCCACTTTGGTTTTACAAAAATCATTAATTAAATCCTTCCTCATTTAGGCCAATCAACCGGACCATACCTCCAAGGGCTGTTATTATTCGTGTCTGACTGGTTACCTGTTGAACCTGAAAAGCCAAAAGGACCTTCTCAACGACCGGGGACCAATCGAAAGCTATAAGGTAAGCAGCCAGCTTAATATCTGTGGATAAATCAGCTAAATATAACTTAACTTGCAGGACAGCAAGACATGGGCGCAATACAAATATATTTGCTATCGGAGAATATCGTCAATGGTTGTGAGAAATGATTTAACTGTTTTACGCAAAATAAAGCTTAGTGATGAGTTTTCGAAGTTATTCATCTACTAATACCCAATATTAAAAGTGAACCGTAACACTATCTCTTCGCAGAATAGAAGAAACCCCCCAAAAAAACATCCAGTTTGTTACACTCTGTGCATGTGACATGAAAACTATTATTTGATTTTGGAATATTTTCACTTATTTGGGGTTTTGCCATAGAATGCAAAATAATGTTTTTTTTTCTTGCAAATTAAAGAAATCTTAATTTTGGCCGGCTGCTGCATTATATTTTTTTATTTTTAACTTCCATTAACCACAATCACAAAATTTGCTTATGAAAATTTATTTTCCAGAAAAAATAGGTATATAATATGTAGTGAAAAAATCCTAAAGAATTATGTCATTTTTTATGAGGATGCTTCGGCAATCACAATATAATTTACCTAAATGGGTCTAAAATAGTTCAAGCTATGACAATAAAGTTTTTCGACTGAAAACTTGGCTTTATTGCGTTTTACATGTTATGTTTCTAACATCACCAAGAACTGGCACCTTCTCCAATATTCTAGCGTTACATTTTTGAACCGATGGGTCTAACTACTAACTTAATTCTGTAAGTAAGGGCTCATGAAATTAAAGTAATAAATTTTTTATATTCGGACCAGGTATGCGCTTGACGTCTAGAGGATTGACTTTTCTCAGTTTAGTTTATAACCAATCAATGCTGTTGATTAACACTAGCACAGAATAAATAGCTTCACAACAGAAGCGTCCATAAAGACGTGTCAAAAATAAGCGAGCCTCCATTTCAATTTACAGGAAAATAGCCAATAACTTGTACATAAATTTGGTCCTAATACAATCTCTTTGCAATGTGGATTAATGTAAAATCAAACAAAATGCACAATGTTTATCCCTTTAGAAGATATTTCGCGTCAAAGCGAGCATCCTTTTGACACATGTCCTTATGGACGCTTCTGTTGTGAAGCTATTTATTCGGTGACACTAGGTATTGAGGCTAAAATATCATCAGTTTCTTCAAACAACTAGCAGTCGCTGGAATATACTTGATAACAAGTAAAAAATCGTTTGGCAGAGCCACTAATCTAAAATCGTCAGCTAAAATGTTACCCCTGGTTGGTTCTTTATTGTCTTTAATATATCAGCAAGTCTAGATATCTAATTTGTGCAAGTTCAGTTAGGTACTTACGAATTGTGTCGTTTTATAGATAAAATCGACTGGTTTCCAATAAAAAAAAAGTTTTGTAAACCAACCAGCATAACGTCCGAATCATCAATACCAATACCTAGTGCTCCCAGCATTTTCCTCAGCAAAATAGAATGGTTCATTTCCGTCATGGATTATTAGAATGAATGGTGAAAATAGTTCAAATCATAAAAAATAAAAGCTTGTAAAACACGCGGGCCGCGGGATCCGATGTTCCGATTTGTGACGCCACAAAATAGGTTATGTTTATGTTCTCGCAGGCTGACAGCTTGGCATTGAGGTGCGGCGTTGCCAAACCTGGTGCCACGGCGGTAAATTTAGGGAAAAATAAAATCCAACAGGTATATTGAACTTTAAAAATTAATTGCGGCAAAACGGGGGGGAAAAAAAAATTAAAAAAAATACAGCAAGTATATCTCACCCAATACTATCCGATGAGCAAATAAAAAAAAAGTGGTGTATTAGTCCATTATACCAAAAAGTCAGACCGTGAGGTGTAAGTCTGCCTAAACTGATTTTTAAATTTTTTGAATTTTTTAAACATGGCCTCTCGCGCTTTTCGCCATTTAGATATGTTCCTAGGGATGTCATTTCTGCCAATATATTTTCAGCATAAGTCAATTTATAAATTTTACGAATTTCTCTTGCTCTTTTAGCCATTCATGTAAATGTTTAAATTTTATGAATTTTTTAAACATGGCCTCTCGTGCTTTTCTCATTTCATGTCAATTTTTTGACATGTTCCCACACCTCGTGGTACGACTCTTTGGTATCGTTAGTTAGGGATGTCGTTTCTGCCAATACATTTTCTGCCTGTCGATTTTTAAATTTTACGAATTTTTTTAAACATTGCCTCTTGCACTTTTCGCTACTCATGTCAATTTTTTGACGAGTTCTGAAACCTCACGATTGGACTTTTTGATGTCATTGGTTAGATACGTCCCTAGGGATGCCATTTCTTCGAAAACTTCTTGCCTAACTCGATTTTCGCCGAGATTTTCACAATATATTACCTTTCATATCTCTGTCCAGGGAGCACGGTTTGGCACGAAAATAAGATTTTTTACAATAACCACTTCCTCTAATATCGCCTAGATGCCCTGTTCAAGAAGCTTATTTAATTAAGCATATTTTCGAGATTTGCTTTATTTTGTGGAAATTGATTAGCAGATAACTTAAAAATCAATCACGCTGATCGAATGAAACTTCAGTCACATGGTATCGTAGGTACCTCAAAATTTAAGTTTCTAATATAGCTATCCGTTTTTGAAAAAAGAAAATCTAAATCAAATTATTTTGTTTGGGCTTCCTGGTAGCTTCTTTTGTAAGTATAGTCAAAGTTGCGCGAGCACCAGGCCCTTTTTATAGCGGGGACCAGCGCTTTTACTGTTTAGCTACAGCCAGAGAAAATAATAGATTCCAGAGTTCCTTAGTGGTGTATCGAGGAGTAGGAACAAAATCAAGCAGGTAGCGATTTAACAAATCTGTATTTTAAATCCACAAAGTTCTGAATGCCTTAAAATTAAGGTATGTACATATAATAGTTACTAAATTAAATAAAGGAACGGCAATGGCCATGGTTCTGGAGTAGTGGCGGCCCGGAACGACTGAGACAGTGAGAAGGCTGGTTCATAGGGGCCCGAGGCGGCGGTCCCGTCGAACTCTGATATCGGTGAGAGTCCACCTCACATCCCCACGATGGGCACGCCGAGCGGATAAGCTTCGGGGCTCGGTTTGTCACCATATTGCAGATTTTCCAGTTCGGAGCCTACCCTACGACAGATATGGTAAGCTCGGGGTCTGTAACTGGTTTTAAGTCTTTAATATGCATACGGCGGATCAATTATTCCATCTCGGACTTCAGATCAAATACCACAGGAGAATGTACTCGGACCACGGTATACGGACCCGAATATTTTGGTACGAGCTTCGCCGCAAAATTCTTGGGACCTTTATTACGTGCTTTTGTAAGAAACAAGGCGGTGCAAATTATAATTAAGGCTCTGTTGTGTGAATGATCGACCTAAATTCACGCATACAAGTTCAACAGTTTCTCTAACTTTGACAAGGCGGTTGGTTTGGTGTTCTACATTTTCCACCGGATCGGCAGCAAGTTCGCCAGATCGGTATAAAGCGCCTGGTACCTCGAATTGTTGTCCAAAATTTATAGAAAAGCTAGACTGAAGCTGGTGGAATCATGGTTGGCGATGTTTATTGCAAATAACAATTCAGAAAGATGTACATCATCCAACTTTTTTTGTCATTGCTACAAAATTGTGCGATCTTAGCTGGCCAATGTGATATGCTGATTGCACTGCTGAGGAACCGCTCAAGCGTTGACTGACGTATTAATAATACTTCTCATGGCTATAGCTTCATGTCCTGGAAAACAGACTGCTCTGATAGCTAACAATGTGTTAGTATATTGTGTCCGGAAAGCGCATGGTGAGTTGAAAAAGTGTCAGGCGTGACAGCCGTGAGCAATCTTTATTAATACATCAATCAACGGCTCAAGTCTCAAAGGTAAAAAAGTCTATCAACTCGGACCTAACCCCGAAACAACAAGAATATGAAAAGGCAATTCGAGTTCAGTTGGCAAATCTAGTATCTCAGGGTGAAACTAACCTATCTATCAGATACTACCGAGGTGTTCCTGTTATTAGCTTAAAAAAAAAACAAAAAAACACCTAATTTCACATGACAACGAATTCCTAATTTACTACCAGAATGTCTGAGACCTCCGGACCAAACTCAACTATCTTAACAAATCCTTCAATGATGCCAAATTGTTTATGCATGACTACAGAGTCTATAGGCAGGATCGATCTCTGCAAACAGTCTTTTTTCCAGGGGTGGTGGCATACCAATTTATTCAGGGAATTCTTTCAATCAGTCTACACTGTCAATCATGGTGCATCCGATATTTCTGACCATGTCCATGGAAAGTTTAACTTGGGTAATAATACTAAATGCATTGAATTATATACAGTGTGTCCCCGGATAGGTGTAACTATACTTGTAAACTTTTTTATTTTCCATTTTTCGGCAAAAAGTCATTCTTTATAAAAAGTTTTGCTTATTTTGAAACTGGGAAATCCAATACCAGATTTTTGAAAAGTTATACAGGGCGTCCGAAAAGTTCAAAATACTAAAATCGTGTCAAGAGTAATGTGCTCTTTTTTCAAAGCTAGCAGAAAATGTTATTCGAGAAAGTGGTTTCTAATAAAACAAAGGGCCCAAATCTCAGATCCGGGGACACACTGTATAACCGATATATTTAAGGACGGAAATAAAACGTCATCACCTCGCGACGACCTTCATTTGACCGTGTTCCTAACTAGGATAAATGTTGCTAAAACAGAAATTGGGTACTGCGGAGTGCAAAAATTGCGCAAGTGTCTGTAAGATGGCGCTGGAGTTGGAGAGCGGCCATTGGTACAGAGCGAGAATAAAAAGTAATGTTTCGCCTTGCTAAAATAAGTTTCCGTTCCTTATAAGTTGTTTTGTTGCCCGGCAAGGTCGTTGGTCGGAACCAGGGGTCTATGGGGTGGCAGGCGGACCGACCCCCTTTTTTATACAAATAACAGCACATCGCTCCCATCCTGGCGTATTTTGGGATTGAAACTGTGAATTGTTAAACACAAAATAATAATATGAATATTTACGCTCCTTTATTTTTCTATATTTTTTCATAGTTATTAAGAATATTGTTGAGTAAAATATTAAGTAAGAGGACTACCTACCGGCTGTCAAATCTACTGTCATGACATAATATTCTCCCTCAAAACCGCATGAATGATCACAATACTTACCCTAACTGACATTTAGAATTTATGTCACTATAGTTTTATCTTTTATCATTCTATTAACTTTTCTAATATTGATAAACCGAAAGAAATTAAAATTCTATTGTACCTATTTGATCCAAAGTTGACGTAAAGTTGTGAATTTTGTTAGATACGTGAAATACCTACTATTTGCTGATATCTTAATATATCTATTATTTTGTCATATATTTAGAGTAATGGAAAATGTAATGTAAATAAATTTATAGGTACTACCATAGAACTTTGTGTCAAACATAATAGAATTTTAAAGCGTTAATATAATTTTCTTTCGAAAAAGACATATTCTTATCGATATTTTTTAGTAATAATGAAAAGTTAATAAAATTATAGAATGATACTCGTATATTATGTTGTATAGCTAGTTATATAAAATAGTTTTTACAAAGTAATGACTTTTTAAAATTTTAAGAAATTTTATAAATAGGAAATAGGCGCTTATGTAACATTAAAATAGAAACGACTTTTTCAAGTTAAACGTTTTCAAATTGTAACAAATAAGCCAATGTTAGGGATTTTATTTTTTAACTATAATTTTTGACAGATAGCGAAAGTCACGTGACCACGTTTGAGTCGGTTATTTTTCCTCGTTTTTAATCGAAAGGTAACCCCAAAGTTAACTGCATATGTGTCCTATTATTATCCGTTAATAAAAAAAATATGTTTAAATTAATAAAAAGATACATTTTGCACCATCTTCATTTTTTCCAAAAAGGTTTTTTGATTATAACTTTTGTTTGACGTTCGATTGTTTTTTTTCCAAACGACATTACATTGTTTGGAAAAAACTGCAACAAAATGGTTTTTAAATCATTAGTTTGTCCCAAAAAAAAATATTATGAAAAAAATAATAGTACTTTTTGAAATTGAGCCCATGTGTTGACAGGTGGCCATGATTACAGCCCAAAAGTAAAGTTACACACATTCTTTAATGTGCTTTTTGAACCTAACAAAATAAAGTTTATCAAAATCGGTAAACGAATAAAGATATTTTACCAGGGTGGTAACTCCTTAACGGAGGAGGTCACACTGTAGATGTTTAACATATAGGTACAGAAGATGTTCTTTCGCATCAATATATCGTTTTCTTTTTTCATTTTTTATTTTCGAGATATGTATTTATCTTAATTATTGCGTTACTTAAAATGTGTTTAAATTTTGAATGTAGTGTTAATGCAAACAAAGAAACATCTTATGTACACATAAAAGACCATGTTTCATGGAAAAAACTAAACATAATTTTGTAGAACTTTTAAGCCAGCAATACCAGCGCAATACTATACCTACAGAAAATGTGCCGAATCACATTCTTTAACTAAAGATATGCCTTTAACAGTAAAAAACACAGTAGACATTCAAGTGACCGAGAAAACGTCGTCTGCCTACAAGTGAAAATGTGCGTCTTACATTGCACCTCATAATATGCTTCAACTTTTATGTGATTTTTTTGTGATTTTCGTTTCTGAGATATTTATAGTAGCTGCATTTATTAAAATGGAACACCCGGTATAGATAATTTTCGACATACCTATACATATAGAGACATAGACATGAATCCTCCCCTAATGTCAGTTTATATGCTAACGATGGTGTTTTCCTCACGAAAAATACATAACGGCAACATAACTATAAGAACATAACAGTACCCAACCCACACGTATGTATAAATAATGTAAAGTCAACTAAAGCAGTTTTTAGTGCCGCCGTGTACCTTTCAAGCTAAAAATCAATGAACCATTGCTAAAAAGAGAGGGGTTAAAATCACAGATCGGAGTCTTTGAGCTATGAGGGTCTCCCGAATATACCTTTTGAAGTTTTATATTATTTTAATATTAAAAATTCGCAATTCATAGTATATAATAATATGGAAGTAATACAAAAACATAAAAAAGTAATCAGACAGCTTAGTTGATTAAATATTATATCGCCAAAACGTAAAATTGATCATATGAACATAATATATGTAATTATTAAACTGGACCTGTAACAACAGCGTCAACCGTTCATCGATCGTCTGTTTTTCGCGCCATCTGATAAATAATAGCCACACTTTTGCATTCCTGCTGCATAATTTAAGGGGTATTTTGCCTATGTTTTTTATTTACAACAAGACTGGATAATTACAATGTTTATTACCGTGTTTTCATTCCGAGCATATTCCGAAACCTATGCCAATCTTAACGAAGGTAAAATTCCGGCTCAAGAGACAAAATAGACGAATTTATGCCGGCATAAAGTTTGAAATTCAAAAAAAAATCTTGCCCATAACTTTTAAACTAGTGTCATTAGTATCTATGGATATTTTAAAAATACCCGTGTTTTTTGTAAACCTTTGAAATTCGCTACTTTTTCCAGCTAGTTGGAAATAAAAATACATTGATACAGGCAACCAAACATACAATGGCGAGCCCCCCCCCTTAATGAGATTTTGGGTCTTCCAAATAATAGCCCGGGAGATAGTGACAGATTTTTGGACGTTATTTTACTCAGTATGCCTTGCAAAGGGCATTATGTGGCACATATTCTCACAATAATAAGGTATGAATTAGAGAGTCATCCTGGGTTCTTCATATGAAAAACTGAGTTTTCAATTATTCGTAAAATATGCGTTTTGATATGATTTTAGACAGGCTGCCATGTGTTTTATAATGAAGTTCAAAATAGAAAATTCCTCGGAAAACCATAGGCATACCGTTAGCGTGGGTCCAAAGGGCTATTATTGCCACGTAAATTTGTATTTTAATAATTAATTTTTCCACCTTTCTGAACAGGCTGCCAATGAGAAGTATGCAAGTGCTTGTTATGAAAATGCTGAAAAAAGAATGGCATACCTTTTGCGCATTGTCCAAGTACTGTTTAAATTGAATGTTATTTAATAATTTAAACGATTTATTCGATGTAAAGCGTACTTGGACATGCACAAAGGGTATGTCATCTTTTCTTCGGCAGTTTCATAACAAGAACTTGCATATGTACTTCTCATTGGCAGCCTGTTCAGAAACATGGAAAAATTAAGTTCACATGGCAATAATAGCCCTTTGGACCCACGCTAACGGTATGCCTATGGTTTTCCGAGGAATTTTCTATTTTGATCTTCATTATAAAACACATGGCAGCCTGACTAAAATCATATCAAAACTCATATTTTTCGAATAAATGAAAATTCATTTTTCCATATGAAGAACCCGGGATGACTCTCTGATTCATACCTTTTTATTGTGAGAATATACGCAACATAATGCCCTATGAAAGGCATACTGAGTAAAATCACGTCCAAAAATCTGTCACTATCTCCCGGTCCATAAGATCACATATGGTCCTGATGGTATTCCTATTTTGTTATTGAAGGAGTGTGTTTGCACAATTGTGCTGCCTCTATATCTACTTTTCAATAGGTCATTGTCATCATCAGTTTATCCTGATATTTGGAAAGAGAGCTATGTTGTTCCAATATTTAAAGCAGGGGAAAAGAATAACATTGAAAACTATCGCAGCATATGTATACAGTCTGCCATTCCGAAGTTATTTGATTGTTTGGTAAGCAAGCAGATTGCTTGGCTGTGTAAAGGTCTTATTTCTCAGGAACAACATGGCTTCTCTAAAAACAAATCAACTATGTCAAACTTATTAACCTATCAACTGGATATTCTCATAATATAGAAAGTAGAAAGCAAACTGACTCTATCTACACGGACTTCTCGAAAGGATTCGATCGTGTTGATCACAAGATCTTACTTAATAAGTTGCTCTTAATGGGCTTCAATGAGGATTTTGTCTCGTGGTGGGAGAGTTTGTTGATGGGTCGGACTCAGCGTGTGAAGGTGGGCTGCTTCTACTCAGACACAATTTCAGTCACATCCTGGTGTTCCCCAGGGTGGTCATAGTTCTCTTATATTATTTAACATTTTTGTTAATGACATTGTCGAGTGTTTCCTTAATAGCCGATGCGTGATGTTTGCAGACGATCTCAAGATATGGAGGACAGTGGAATGTATCATTGACCAGGAGCTTCTACAGGAGGATTTCAATCGGCTGTCAGGTTGGTGCCTAAGGAACAAATTATGCTTAAACGTTGGAAAGTTCTGTTTTATAAGTTTTTCTCATAAAGTGGCTAGAATTAAAACAAACTACTGCATCGATGATCAACAACTTAATTATCATTCTTCTGTAAAGGATTTGGATGTTATCTTTGACGAAAAGTTAACTCTTGTTGAGCATATTAACTCGATTTCTGTTAGGGGTGCCAAGATCTTGGGTTTTGTTCTGAGAAACTGTAGCTTTTTTCAACTGAGGCCACTAGGGTGGTCTATTGTTCTTTGGTTAGATCCATATTGGATTACTGCTCAGTTATATGGTCACCTTATTTCCTGATTCATTCGGATTCCATGGAAAGGGTACAACATAGATTTTTGCGAGTTTGTGCATTTCAAAATGGACAAGTATACTTAGGAAAAAAAATTTTTTTTTTCATTGGAATCTGTAAAACATGTCTAGATAATCACGGAACCCCACCAACAGATTTTTTTGTCCATTAGTTTGCTCAAAAATTAAAAAAAAAACGGTCGCAAAAGTAGGGAATGTGACGTCACGATCCCTAATTTCAATAAGTACCTGCTATTTTATTAGTAGTTATTTCGTCTTTTTTTATATAACCAAGCATTCCCAGATAAATTATTGGATCCAGCTTTTACACGTCTGGTGAGAAATAATCAAATTTCCAAGCATTTCAATGAAATATTTGGATTTTACCGATCCCATTCTGAACTTATTAGACGCCCCCCATAAAATATGACAGATGACATACGAGTCGATTGTTTAAGGATAATCAGCGGCAACACCGCATTTTGCAGTTGACATTGTGTTTTGTGTTTTGTGCGTTTATAACCTCACTTTCATAGACGGGAACTTAATCATTTCTGTTCTCAGTTTGTTATAAGAATCTCGCTGTGAGTACTTTATTTTTTCGGATTATAATGAAGACAAGTTTTGTTAAAGCTTGTTCTGGTCACTACTTGCTTTGGTGTGTCAAGTTATTAATACAAACTGCGAGCAAAACCCGGAAAAATTAAGAGGAAGGTATGTTGTTTATTTGATTATTGTTGTAATATTATGATTATATACGTAGCTGTGAATGCTCCCTTTAGGTCAACTAGAGAATGGACTTATGGATATGTGCAGAAGAAAGGACAAAATAATAATGAATGCAGGGTTAAGGCAAAAATAACCCCGACCCCGTTAACAAGAACAATAATTATAATGTCATTGTGGTTACCAATGCATAAAGATATTTGGTTGTGGAATGTGTAAAATGTGTTGTGATTGCCCAACATAAGTAGATTAGTCCTAAATTATGCACATGCAGCATTACGTTTCTCGAGACGGCAACGAAATCAGAATCAAGAATCTCGTTTTTACAGCACACCAGCTAAGTACTGGTCCTAAGCATAGTGCACTAATATCTACCACAAATTGATAAAATACTTAGTCAGTACACCAGAAAACAACAATTATTGAATAAATTAAAAGGTAGGTTTGTATAGTAATAATTATTGAGAATGAAATAAATTGTTTCAAATTCTTATTTCCAGAGATGTTTTCGTATCTTGCAGTTTACCAAGAAATGATGCCAGCAGCAAAATTGATATATACCTATGGGGCAACCCCAAACGAAAAAATTCAGAAAACAAGAAAAATCCAAATTTCCACAATTATTGATTTGTCACCAGCTTAAACTATTTACCAAAATGGCACTGGAGGCATGCTAGATACTGGGGTAGCACAGAAACGAAAAACTCAGGTGGCTACGTGGCAATCGGGAGATCAAAAACAAGAAAAATCCAAATTGTCACAATTAATTTTTCACCGGCTTGAACTATTTACCAAAATGGCACTGGAGGTCTGCTAGACACTGGGCTAGCACAGAAACGAAAAACTCAGGTGCGTACGTGGCAATCGGGAGATCAAAAACAAGAAAAATCCAAATTGTCACAATTAATTTTTCACCGGCTTGAACTATTTACCAAAATGGCACTGGAGGTCTGCTAGACACTGGGCTAGCACAGAAACGAAAAACTCAGGTGCATACGTGGCAATCGGAAGATCAAAAACAAGAAAAATCCAAATTGTCACAATTAATTTTTTGCAGCTTGATATATTTAACAAAATGGCACTAGAGGTTTGCTGGACATTGGGGTAGCACAGAAACGAAAAACTCAGGTGCGTACGTGGCAATCGGGAGATCAAAAACAAGAAAAATCCAAATTTCCACAATTGATTTTTCACCAGCTTGAACTATTTACCAAAATGTCACTAGAGGCTTCCTGGACACTGGGGTAGCACAGAAAGGAAAAAACTCAGGTGTGTACGTGGCGTTCGGGGGAATCAAAATACAAGAAAAATTCTAACATCCAATAGTTGTTATAACAAAGATTACCAAAGTATAAATAAAACAATTAATGGTGTTCCTAATGGATAATGATATATTGGAAATATTTTGTTGATGTAACAATTTACTTTAGGTAAGCAAATAATAATTTTTGTTTGTGAATAAAATTTGAAAAAGTCACAGGTCTAAGTATTTTATTACTATGTACTTCATGCGAAAAATCCGACCCCCCCTATTATTTTTCTATTTTTTGTCGATAAGATATAAAAGTTGCAATGTAACTACTATGTTAGACATATATTTTTTCTTATTACAACAGTACCTAGTGTCGAATATACAGTGTCCGGCAGAAAGTACACACCATGTTTTTTTTTTATTTTAATTTATCAGAAAATTTTATTCTTGATAAAAGGTTGTGCATTCCTGCAAACTCAAAACGCAGTTATCAAAATTTGAATATCTCATTTCGTATATGGGGGAGGTTCGAAAATATGAAAAAGACTAGAAAGTACCCTTAGCGTTGAATGAATGAATAATAAGAAACGCAGCCTTACGGGACGCAGCATAGCCGGCCCGAAAAGCGTCCGAGACAACAAAATACATATCCTTCCAGAAAAATAAAAAATATATAAAATTGTACCGTTAGCCCGTTGCACAGGGATCAGTGTTCTCGAAACCGTAAACAAGTTGTAAAAATTCGTGGTCGCTAGGCGGCTAGAACGAGTGGGGGCAACGAGGGACTTCAGGGTAAGCACACTCCGACCGGACACGCAATTTTATATGAACTCAACGCCCTTAGGTATTGTTAATTTTAGAGAAAACATGTAGGTATTATGAAAAGTTTAAAATTAAAAGGTAAGGCCAGCAATGAAGTTTCAAGTTTCTATTCCATAAAACACCTTTTTGACGTTTTTATGATTTACCCCGTGTAGAAAATAAAACCACCACTTTATTTAATATGCCAGTTACTTTTCAGAGATGTATCATTTTTCTGGTGCAAACTTTCTTCGTGTTATTTCTTTACTCCATGGTATATCATTTTTTACGAGTATGCATTCGGGAATATAATTTACCTAAATGGGTTTGAAGTAGTCGACTCAATTCGAGCAATGACCTACTATAAAGGTTTTCGACTAAAAACTTGGCTTTATTGCTTTTGACATGTCATATTTTGAACAATATCTAGAGCTGACACCTATTATATGTGTTGCAACCGATGCAGGTCTTACTGACTTACATTCTGTAAGTAAGGGCTCAATATGTTTAATTGCCCAATCTTCTATACCTATTAATCCCTATTTATTAATAAACCATTATAACTATTTTTTTATATTCTAACCAGGTCAGTGCTGGACGTCTATAGGATTCGATGACTTTTCTGTCTCAATTTCTAATAAATCAATTATTAACTCCACTGTTTATGTCTTGCTTTGAAAAGAACTGGTAATGCTTTTTGAATATCATTAGATTTAGATTCAGGCCAAAATATCAGTTCCTTCATACAACTAGCAATCGGCGGAATATACTTTACAGAAAACTGTATGACAAAAATCATCAACTATTATAAAATATTACTTTGAACCTGGTCGGTTCTTATCATTTTTTGCTTCATAATGTATCAGCACTTGTATCCTTTTGTATCACACTCCTATACTTTTGTCAGACCTAAATAAAATCGACTCTTGTTTACAATAAACAAATTGCTAGGTTTTGTAGACTAACTGGCATTATCTCTGAGTCGTTAATAGAGTTCTCAGGAGAATAGAATGATTGTGATGCTGCTACCTACCTGAATCTCAGTAAAACAAGTATTATTATTGACAAACAAAAATACAATTTTATTGAAATTTCGCTTGTACTTGAACAAACGGGTACAAAAAAGTCTTTTTCCTAATCATTTCCGTCATCTAATGGAATGAATGGCGAAAATACAGTGAAAATAGATCAAATGTAGGTAAAATATTAGCAGGATCTGATTTGTCCTTGCAGATTTATAGGTTAAGTTCTCTTGACATTGAGGCGCGCCTGGCGCGGCGTTGCCAAACGTGGCGCCTGGCAGTAAATTTAGGTAAAAATAAAATCCAACAGGTAGTTACGTATATTGAACTTTAAAAATTAATTGCGGCAAAACGGGGGCAAAATTTTTTTTTTAAAAAATACAGCAAGTATATCTCACCCAATACTATCCGATGAGCAAATAAAAAAAAAAAGTGGTGTATTAGTCCATTGGATTTGAATTGCGGGCCATGACTACAGCGAAGCTGAGGTACAATAATTGAGGTTACCTCCTTTGGGTAAACGTAGAGACATGCTTGGCATGACGTTTTTGTACAAGATTATTAATGGTGTGATTTATTGTCCTAACTCTTTTAAGCCAGATTGGTTTAAATGTGCCTTATTATCTTGGGTTGCATAGTCATTCTTCCTTTAACATTCCCTTTCATGGAACAACCTATGGGCAAATGGACCTCTAGTTATATATATGTATCTGTTAAATAAACTAAATGTTCATGTCTTCAATTTGCCTTTAACCCTTTCGGGACTGCAGCCGCCTGAGGATCTGTGCCCAGTGGACCACAGCAGGAAGCGCATGCGTGTATGTACGGTTCCGGTCCTTAATTGCAAAACAGTCATTACATAACAACAGATCTTTTCACATTATAAATCATTTTTTGCATGCACCCACATGCAAATGAGCTTGTGTTCGATTTTATTGATGTATTTAAGTGCACAAGTAAGTTTTTTTTTACGAGAAGGACCACCCAACTAGATGCCATTACTAGAAAATCAGCCAATGACATTAATTGGGGGCATGACCAATGTAAAGTAGGCGTTCCAGTATCCGTAGTCAACGCGTGTCCGTCCGGTTCCAGTCCTTTCTCCTGCCTCCTTGCTTGCGTTTATAGTGGGTTCCAGTCCCACTGACCCAACTTTTTGGGTTACCTCCTGCGTGTTCGTCCGGGTCCGGTCCCGAAAGGGTTACTAAAAAAAGTAATAAATTATAAGGAGTCACTGGTTCCTAGTAAGTAGTTGTTAAGATACTTAAGTTACATTTAATTTTTTTATTATTATGTATACCTTTCCATTACATTTGGTAACCTTCATCCGATACTGTACCCAACGACTACATTGTAATTCTGACAGGTTGTCTGAAGTAGTTTACCCGCAGGCAATGATAGGAATTTTGGGAGATTTTAATCTACCCCATTGATATGATATGATAATCTGAGTTCGGTCGTCACACCCATTCCCCCCCCCCCCCGGCCCCTGCCGAGGTGGATTCATTGATGGTGTTATCCGGTCTTTGTGCTTTCCACAATTTATTTCAACTAAACACTATTACAAACACCTCAAATTCAATTTTTGATCTTTGGGACATTACGGTGCAGCTCATCACGGGCAATAACAATGGTTCTCCTCCATGTGATGGCTACTACAGAGATTTTAAATCGACTAATTATAATTTGTTAAATGATTACTTGGGGGCTATATGCTGGGATGCTGTGTTCGTGGGCGCTGACCTTGACAATATCGAAAATATCTTTTATGACCTTATTTATTCAGCAATCGAATTATATGTTCCCGTTAAACGAGTCCCCTCTGGTAAATTTCCCAGATTGTTTTCCCCCGAACTCAGGCATCACATAATGGGGAAAAAGAAGGCACATAAATGCTACAAAACCTCGGGCCTTTTGGCCGATTATTGTGAGTTCTCCCAACTACGCACAATTTGTAAAAGATTATTGGTTGAGTCCAATAATTCGTTCATAACCTTTACCGAAACTCCCTGTCCACCAACCCTAAACAATTTTGGAACTCTATCAATTCAAAAAGATTGCATGGAATGCGATATTCCATGCGAGTTTTTCTACAATGGAAACAACAGCAATTCAGGACTAGAAATAAGCTAACATGTTTGCTTACAATTTCTCTAAGATATATAATAATAATAATAATAATAAATGCGCAGGGGGGGTCTGACCTGTGAGAGAGGCAGACCCACGGGTGTGACGATCCCGCGCTCCCCAGTTACGCAGGGATGGGTCTGACCTGTGAGAGGGGCAGATTCACGGGTGTGACGATCCCGCGATTCCCAGTTACGCATGGAGAGGTTTGGCCTGTGACAGGGGCCAACCTACGGGTGTGACAATCCCGCGATCTCCAGTTGCGCAGGGAGGGGTCTAGCTGGTGACGGGGGCTGATCCTCGGGTGTGACAATCCCGCGACTCTCGGTTACACAGGGATGGATCTAGCCTGTGAGAGAGGCGGATCTTCGGGTGTAACGATCCCGTGTTTCCCAGTTAACGCAAGGAGGGGTTTGACCTGTGAGAGGGGCAGATCCTCGGGTGTAACGATCCCGCGTTATCCTAGTTGACCTGTGTGGGTAGCGGGTTAGAATACTCCTATCGTGGCTCCGCGAGTCGTAAAAGGCGACCGAGGGCCGTCACTCCCACGTTACGGGAGAAACCCATGGAATGGAGATTAATAGGAGTTTTGTCATAGGGCCGCTGCCTGGGGATCGCCAGGGCATGTCTGGAGCCGGCGCTGGACATGACAGCGAGCGGGACGTCGGTGACAGGGCGCTGATGAGGCGGGCCCCTGTTGCACAAACAGCTACAGCCCATCAACAACACGAACATCTACAACATGGGAGCCAAACGAGAACTAGGGTTCCACCCACCGAAGGTGCTGCGCGGGAACTTCAGCCAGCGTTCACAGAGGCGGGATTACCACGACGACGCATGAAATGGACTGTGTCCATGAATGAATCGATTATGCGTATTTTTTACAGGGTGACAAACTTAGGACAAGAGATGATCGGCTACCGACAACAACTGCATGCCGAGTTCTGCAGGGAGTTTCCACACATGCAAGTGTCTGAACAAAGAGTGTCAGATCAGTATCGAACTATTCTAAGAAATAACCGAATTCCAGAAACGCGACTTAACGCTATCAAACGGGAAGTTGAGCTAGAGATCCACGGCGAACACATAGACATAGATGACAACAACAACAATGGGGAACTTCAAGCGCCTGGACAACAACTAGAAGCCGAAACGGTAGAACCAACAACCGAGAGTCTGGAATCGGTTAACGAAGAACATTGTGAAGGCTTAAACACACATATGAGACAGGCAGTAGTGCGATACGAAGGCACAGACCCACTGAGCAGGCCACCGCTACCAAGATTAAATTCTTCCAGGAAACTTGCGATCGTGCTAGATCTTATGAACACACGAATTTTACCAAACTATGTTTCAGTGACACCAACATTAGAACGTATGCACATGTTAATCTACTGTGCCGCAACGGCAGTCACCACTGTAATGGGTGCCAAGATCCGAACGGTCCAAGAGTTGAATCGTGCAAGACCAGAACCACGAATGGCTCAATGGGAAATGCGACTAAATCGGAAGATCGAGAGTCTCCGTAAAGACATAGGACAAGTGACGGAATATATCAGAGGAGTAAGAACTAGAAGGATCCAGAGGGCGGTGCAGGCAATAATGAGCCGCACCCAAATGCATTCTCGGCATGACCCCGCGAACATCACTGCTCAACAATGTCTTGACACATTAAAACAAAAACTTTCTGTTTTCGCAGGGCGTCTGAGGAGATACAAGGCTAGTAACAACAGGAAACGAGACAACAAACTCTTTGAACGATCAGAAAAGGGTTTCTACCGTGCTTTTAATTCTAGCGCCGATGCCACAAATGCGAGTTACCCTAGCAGAGAACAGGTCGACGGTTTCTGGAGAAATCAACTTGCCACACCAGGTCCATACAATGTCAGTGCAAGCTGGATCAGCGAAGAACGCGAGATGGGCCGGAACTATAGCCAGATGCAACACGAGCAATTCACAACCGCTGAGGTCTCCGATGTCATCAAGAATTCCCACAACTGGAAGGCACCAGGTCCAGATCATCTCCAAAATTATTGGATTAAGAAGTTGTGGTGCACGCATGAACAGATAACTACCTTAATTAATGAAGTCTTGCTCGATCCTCTGAAAATGCCATTGTTTCTTACACAGGGTGCAACCTACCTGTTACCAAAAGACCAGCGGAATACGGATAACCCTGCCAAGTACCGCCCAATAACCTGCTTGCCTACGCTGTACAAGATAATCACATCTTGCCTTACGCAGCGAATATATGCTCACTGCGAGCGGAACAACATCATTGCAATGCAGCAGAAGGGCTGCTCGAAGGGCGCAATGGGATGCAAAGAGCAACTCATCATAGACTCTGTCATCTGCAACCAGGCTCATTCCAAGCAACGAAACCTCCACATGGCTTATGTGGACTACAAAAAAGCATTTGATTCCGTACCTCACGACTGGCTCACAGGTATCTTAAAGCTGTATAAAATAGATCATCATACAGTTTCCTTTTTAGAACACGTTATGACAACCTGGCGCACTAAGATACAACTCAGAACCGCAGACAAAAACATCGAGACCGACACAATCAACATCCGAAGAGGGATTTTCCAAGGAGATTCACTCAGTCCACTGTGGTTCTGCATAGCGATGAACCCTCTATCACATCGGTTGAACTCTACAAAATATGGCTTCGCTATCAAAAGCAACAACGCAGAAGCGATCAAGTTGAATCACCTATTATATATGGATGATTTAAAACTGATCGCAGCAACCAAAAACCAACTAACGCAAATGCTTAAAAGTGTAGAGGAGTTCTCCAGGGACATCGGAATGCTGTTTGGACTGGACAAGTGCCGCACCCTTAATATCATCCGGGAAAAGCTCGAACAAAGCGCACACGAGATGCAGGACGGCCAGGAGATCGAAGCAATGAGCAAGGGAGATACATACAAGTATCTCGGGATGAAACAAGCTCAAAGGATAGACCATCGAACAATGAAGACTGATTTAACGAATGAATTCATCAAGAGAGTAAGACAAGTAGTGCGAACTGATCTTAACAGCAGGAATTTGTTTAAGGCCCTGAACACGTATGCGTGCTCTGTACTCAGCTATTCGTTCGGAATAGTGAATTGGACCAACACGGACATCAACAACCTGCAACGAAAAGTTAGGACACTACTGACAAAAGCTCATAAACATCATCCCCGTAGCGCCGTAGAAAGAACAACTCTGCCACGTCAACTAGGAGGAAGAGGATTGGCAGATCTCAGCAAGCAATTGGACCAACAAATATTAAATCTGCGTAATTATTTCTACAGGCAGGCCAACAGCTCCACCCTATATAGGGCTATATGCGAAGCAGACGTCTCAACACCGCTACGTCTGACGGAACACGAGCGTCAAAATCACCACCGAACCGACAACGATAAACTACAGAGGTGGTTGGGGAAGCCGCTGCACGGGAGGCATCCTAATGAGGTTAACCAGGAACATGTCGACAAGTTAGCGTCGAACTATTGGCTGACCTCGGGACGAATGTTCCCCGAGACGGAAGGCTTCCTACTGGCCATACAAGATCAGGTTATACCAACTCGCAACTACCTAAAATTCATTGTAGGAGATGCATCGGTAGTGGATGACAGATGCAGATACGGGTGCCCAACTTCAGAAACAATCCAGCACATAACAGGAGGATGTCAGATGTTCGCATCAACGGAATATAAGGAACGACACGATTCGGTTGCCAAGATCTTGCACCAGGAACTGGCGGAAAAGCTGCTGCTTGTGCAGGCAGAGAGGGTCCCATATTACAACTACACACCTGAGCCTGTTCTTGAGAACAGCAACTACAAGATGTACTGGGATCGTACAGTTCTGACAGATCAACGAGTTGCTCATAACAGACCGGACCTTATAATAGTTGATAAAATTTCTAGGCAGACAACTCTGATTGATGTGGCCATCCCGAACAACAACAACCTGCGTGTGAAGCAAGTCGAGAAGATCGCGAAGTACAGAGATTTAGAAGAACGAATTAGAAGGCAATGGGAAATGGAGAACGTCCAGACGATTCCAATCATCATGTCAACAACTGGTGTTATACCAAAAAGTTTGCTGAGAAACATCAAGGAGCTGGGTCTAACTGATAGTCTTTACAGGTCCATGCAGAAAGCGGTACTACTTGCGACAGCCCGAACCGTCAGGAAATTCATGGGGAGTGCAGGAACGTCCAACAACATCAATGTCACCTAAGGCCCGATAACATGGCAAGGGTCTCGTCCGAGCCAGATCCTTTTGGTATCCGGGATACCCGGGATCTGAGTGAATGTTCCCCGTAGAGGGAGTGCGAATGCCTTTTGGCTAAGTCGAGATAATAATAATAATAATACATTTATTATTCCAAAGAGAAAGTACATAAACGATTGTTATTATATCGTATGTATAGGAATAAAGGGCCCACTTAGCAGCATCCTTCATGCATCCTTCATGCTGTTGGAGCCGAAAGCAAAACTTACTATTATTATTGCAGCGAAATTAGCTCTCCACCTAGATTCAACATAACAAGTATGAAATGTATAACTAATGTAATTTAAAAACTACTCATAATACAAAAAGGAATGTTCAGAGTGAGGTGAGCATCGACTGGTCGAGAAATTCAATTGGATAGTAAATCAAGTGAAGAACAGTAAAGATAGGAATATAAGAAGAAATAAGAGAACGAAAGAAATGCACACAAAAACGCTTCGATTTAAGTGAAATATATTGCGAACAGCATAAATTATATATATACTTCATAAATACCCAAAAACAATATTAAAAAAAATTAAAATTACCGAAACTATTGGCTCTCAAGTAATTTGAGCTTCATTTTCCTTTTAAAAGATGTAACACAAACATTTCTTTTTTATGGGAAGGTATTGGCAAAATGTTTTTCCTACGAATATTTAGATTATGTACATCAGTTCGAAACTTAAGTTTATCGTAAAGGTAAGGAGGGCTCTTGAATTTAATTATCTTATAGTAAAGACATAGTGAGTGGAGCCATAGCCTTAAGACTTGTCCACACCACCCACAGCCAGACTCTATATAATAACCACACGGCGGTCACAGAATACTACATTTCAATCTCAGATGTATACTCTCACCTTAATTCCTCGGATACCAACAAGGGACCAGGGCCCGATGGCCTGCCCCCACTACTGCTTAAACACTGCAGTTTTGTACTGGCTCGTCAGCTGCACACCATTTTTAACACATCTCTCACTACAGGAACTTTTCCGGACTTTTGGAAGCTGGGTTACCCGACACCTATCCATAAATCGGGAAAGAAAGATTTAATAACAAATTATCGACCGATTAGCATCTTGAGTACTATTCCAAGGCTTTTCAACTTATACTAACTAAATATTTTGTACTCAGTATTGAACCCCCATATTATCCCGGAGCAGTTTGGCTTTCAGACTGGTAAGAATGCTGAGCTTAACTTGCTGACTTATGTCGACTATGCATCTGATGCTTTGGAGCGGGGCTCTCAGGTGCACTCAATCTACACGGACTTCTCCAAGGCTTTCGATAAGGTTAACAATGCTGTTTTGGTGTCCAAGCTGGGGAATGTGGGTGTTGGTGGTGCTTTGCTTTCCTAAGTGGAGAGCTACTTGACGGGGCTCATGTTGTTCGATTCAATAACTTTCTTTCCAGTAATATACAGGTGCCTTCTGGCGTCCCAAATGGGACCCCTCTTCTTCAGTTTGTTCATTAACGACCTGGGATCGCACCTAGAACACAGTCAGTTTCTCCTATTTGCAGATTATTTAAAGTTATTCTTGGAGATTTCCTCACCTAGCGACTGTCTAGGGCTCCAGTCTGATCTTAACCATTTGGCGGCTTGGTAAACCCGGAACAGCATGGAGCTGAATGCCTCGAAGTGCCACTCTGTCATCTTAGATAAGTCAAGGACGGCATTTGAGCAACCCTACCTGATCGGAAATACTACTCATTCTAATGTTTCAGAAATAAAAGACTTAGGCATTGTTATGGACTCTAAACTTACCTTCATCCCTCATATCCAGAGAACTTTATCAAAGTCTTTACAGCTCCTTGGATTTATAAAACATGCTACCCGTGAGTTTACTAATGTCAGTGCAATTAAACTTGTATTGCTCATTGGTGAGAACCCATCTTGAATAAGCTTCTTGTGTTTGGAATCCTTATTATGGCATACACATCCAGGATATAGAGAAAGTTCAGCATAAATTCTTAAAATACATAGCTTTCAAACTAAATTCCCCTCAACTAAAGCATCCCCAATTAGAACATAACCTTCAAATTGTTACATCCTCGTGCAACGTCGGGATATAAGAGATCTAAAAATGCTTTATAATATACTACATATCAAATATATTTGTCCCCAGCTGTTAAGTAGGATAGAACTACCCACACCTTCGAGGGAGACTCGTCAGATAAATACTTTCTCAATACCTGTCCATGAGAACCAACCATGGTCAAAATAGCTTTTTGACAAGATCAGGTAGACTTGCCAACGAGCATCCCAGACTTGACTTCTTCACTAATAACTCAGCCTTTGTAAGGCAATTGCGCATTGTCATCTAAAAACCTCATAAGTATTCAAAAGACATACCATCCTGCCCTGCTTGATTCTTGCATTACTGTGCCATGCAAGGGCCATGGTGGTTGTACGTCTGAATGTATTAGATATAAGTTTACCATTTGCTTGTATTAGATATAAGTTTACTATTTGCTTGTACCCCTGTATTGTGAAATTGGGCAGTTAGGCCCGTAAATAAATAAATAATAATAAACAATCTTAGTTTTCAACTTTCGGTTGGTACGATCTACAGGGTTGGTTTGCAGAGTATACAGTGGAGCGAGTCTGTGTTGAATATTCATTTCGGTAAGAAAATCTTTAAACAGATGACCGGTATATTGGGTAATAGCTATTTTGGGACACCCAAAACGCGTAATTATTTCATCGTAAAAAGCTTGAGTAACGGCCTTAGCCGTAGCTTTTCGGATTGCGCTGGTGGCTACCCATTTTGTGAATCTATCCTGCGGAAAACTACTAGGTACAAGTTACCTTTACTGGAGCACGGTAACGGTCCTACTAAATCAGTACTTATTATTTCCCACGGATCCTGATTACGCAAGGGGCACATTTTGCCTGCAGGTTGTTGTGATTCAGTATCCCCGGACAATATTAACGCGCGGCCACCCTCGCCGTGGTTTTCGAAATTCTGAGATGTCCCGTGGTAGGGAAGTTGTGACACTCCTGGAGTACTTGGTGACGTAATTCTTGGTTTCAAAAATTCTGGACGTGCCAAAACAGATGCCCGAGTCAGGCACTCTTTTAATTCACGAAAAGCAGTCTCCTGTTCGTTTGTGCACGTCCAGTTTTGATGCTTTTTAAGTAGTTTATTTAAAGGCGCAGCGATACCAGGAGGCAATTCCTAGAAAACGACATACTCCTCGGATGGTTGGAGGTGCGGGTAAATATTTTAAGGATTGACACCCGAAACGACATTCATCCAGATTAAGCTTTAAATTAGCCACTCGAAGTCGCCTAAAAACATCGCGTAAAAGTTGCAAGTGATAGTTGAAACTTTCGTCTAGCATGATGATGTCATCTAAGTATGCAAAACAATACGGCTCTAAATCGGGAGTTATAATTGAGTCCATAAGTCATTGATAGGTCGCGGCTGCGGAGTGCAAACCGAACGGCATTACGTGAAATTGATATAAGCCCCAGGAAGGTACAGTAAAAGCTGTAATCAGTTTACTTGCTGTTAACGGTACCTGCTAATATCCGTGCTTTAAATCAATCGTCGAAATATACTTCACACGGTGTAATTTATCCAAAATCGCTTGTATGAAAGGTAGTGGGTATGCATCTTTGCACGTGACGTCATTTACTTTTTGAAAATTGATGCAAAAGCAATACTTTCCATCTTTCTTCCTGGCTAAAACGACAGGTAAAATACATGGACTGGTAGATTGTTCTATTATGCGAGCGGTGATCATTTTATCAACTTCTTGGTTGAAAACTTCTTTAGACCATCAGATAGTGACAGATTTAGGTGCATAGAAGACTCAAAGAGGGTATATCAATGTTGAGTAGAATGAAGGAAAATTTACGAGCTCCTGGGGATAACATAAGTAAAATTCGATTTTCCTTAACAAAAATAAAAAGTGTATGTTGCCCATATTTTCACGCCAAGCCGTGTTCACTAAATGGATAATTAATAGAACCTGGCTTTGGAAAACCAAAGGCTTGAGTGTTGCAGGTGGCTAAAGGGTTAAAATAAGGGCGTAATCTTGTAAGGAAAAATCGAAATTTTGAAGAAAAATTGTTCAGGATGCAAAATTAGGGCCCTCTATCAACTTTAAAAACCATCCGGCAACTTTGAATTTTTATTTTTTTTTTTCAAAATAATTAAAAAGAAATCAAATTAGGCCCAAGATTTGGAAATTTTACACAATTACTCAGTATTTCATTCTGAACAACTTTCCTTAATAACATTTTGTTGTACGCCATACAGAAACGGCCCTTTGTAGGTGGGAAAAATCAGTTTTTTTTTTTCAAAATTCCCAAGGCATACTTGATTTTCGAAACTAAAATTATGTCACCAGTTAGTTTCTAATCAAGCAGGTCTTATTTCCAAATAATCACATTTTAACTCAATTTTTGTCTTTTACACATCTTTGTTCGTTTATGCAGGGGGACGCACTGTATTTGGTCAGGGAAACCGAGAAAAGTCAGGGAATTGAAAAGGAATGTGGTGGCAACCCTGAATGGATTTATTACAAATCTTCTTTAACTTCTATAAATTCAATATTCTTAAATGTATTTGAAATATCATTGTGCTTTTCCAAGAACTGTAGCTCTTCAGTGCTCAACTGTTCACTCAGCTGCCTAAGTGCTGTTAAAATTTCAGCCTAAAATGTGGAATAAAAAATGATTATAGAAATTATAGAAAATGTATTTATACTTTTTGTCTATCCCTTGAATTCGTACTGAGTTTATTAAGTTTAACGTCATGTTCAATTGCGTTCAATCTCTCTCTTAACTGCTTTGGTTCCCTTTTTCCGAAAAGCTTTATAACTTCTGGAGTTTTAAAAGCCTGCGAAATTGCTGCTTGTGTTGCCTAAATAGAAGTTTAGGATGAAATATATATACATGGGCGAACGTTTAAAATGTTACTTACAAGTCGCATGGCGCCTAATGTATCGATCAAGCTTATATCACCATTTATAAGTTTATTTAAACCATCATTTAACTCTTTGAGTTGGTCCATAGTTTCCTCTTTAGTTTCATTATACTCGTCTAGTTCTAAATCATGTCTAAAAGAAAAAACAAAATAACTTGAATGCCACATTAACTACTTGAAAATCATTCTTTAAAACATAGTCTACAGATTGTCTTGTATGTGTTTTTGGACAGAAAATTAACTTGAGGAAAATAAGTAAAAAGCTGTACGCACAGGGATTAATGAGCTGTTATTTTTGGAGTTCGAAAAAACTTCTGGGTCACTTGCTTGCAAAATAAATAAGATTGACATAGAGCATGACATATAACAGTATGTCCGCGTGCAGGTGCTGTGATGTCAGCTGGGACGTTTATTGGACCAAAGGATAGCTACCTTTCATTTTTAAATGGAAATTTGACTCTTTTATACTGAGGTACATACATTCTGTTTTTTAAATTTAAAAAGTAACAGTAAAATGTCGAAACCATTAAATTGAAAAAGGCATAAGTGTAAAAACATAGTGGAGTAGTTCAACTCGCCGCGCACGTTGCCAGGTACATCGCCACGCACTTATAGTCACCACTGTAAGGCACATGTCATCTGGATATTTTCTAAAAGGCTGGCATCACCCGTGACTAGTAGAGAGAGAAAGGAGAAGAGGGGTACAGAAAACAACCAATCACAGGGCAAGTTTTAGGCAACTGCATCCTGAAAAATCAAATTATTTTGATGCTTGGTGCGCAGCGAGGTGCGAGGCAAACGGCGTTGCAAGGTGAACTGCTTCCATATGTGTTGCACCATTTAATTCAATGAGTTTGTCTTTTAATCGCCAAGATGCCACGTGCCTGGCGATGTGCGCGGCGAGATGAACTACTCCACTATGTTTTTACACAAAGGCATGTGAATGAGTATGTTTGGTTTATACATACAGCATTTAAGTGAATTATGGACCTCAAGATCGGTTTGTGCATTTTATCTATTACACAAGGTGTTCCGGGAGAAATAGGAAATATTTTAAAGACATGTCTAGGAAACCAAAAGAAGCAAAATAAGCTCATATATTCAAGTCCGAATTTATTTGTTTTAAAGATTAATCATTGTAATTTAAAAACTAAAGAAAAATTAGAAAAAAATTGACAAATAGCATTAATTCACAACAAATTATCGAAAACATCACCATACTTCGATACACTTATTTGTGTGTTTGTAAACTGAAACGTCATCCTTAATTAACTTAAAAAAATTAAAATCGGACTTGAACACATGAGCTTATTTTACTTATTTTGGCTTCCTAGAGATTAGGCATATCCTTAAAATATTTCCATTTCCCCCCGAAACACCCTGTATACATATTCAAATTATAATTTTCGCTAATAGGTATATATTTGCCAAGAATTATTAATGAACGGTTAACTTGATGAACAAACCAGGTATATATTATTTTTATAAAGCTATTCAATATCAATAACTCTGAAAACTAAAAAGGCTAAAAGGCAACTTTTTAAGCCTGTTGACTTAGCAAATAAATTAATTATTCGTTGAAGTTAAAACACAGTAATGCTCATCCATGGCCATATGAGAATTTTTATAAAGAAAATACGCCGGCACTTATCTTCGAAATAACGAGTGTTAAAGTGGAATATTGGAAAGTATCCCAAGGATTTTTGGAACATCCCATACAAAGTTTGCTTCAGTCGAAGAAATTTTCAGATAAGTCTAGATATCTACAATTTTCCTATAGATCTGTTTTCCCTCATTAATGTAACCTTAAATAAAATCAACATCAATCAAATTACACGGTCACTTATAACAATATTATCACGCAAATAATTCAACGTCCAAATCTTTAATGTAATAAAATAATTTAATCCCGTCCTGTATCGCATATATTTCTTTACCAGATTGGAAGGACATGGTCCAAAAGGGGGGAAACGACCTGAGTCAAAAGTGAGATTCTATTGGAAACTGCGTTAACAACTGGGTTTCCCTTAAATTGTGGATCCGTGCCTGGACAATGGAGTCCACACAATACTCTATAAGTGACGTCACATATGTTAGGTTCGCGCTTTGGAGTGCACCTAATACTGACAGTTGCATATTATGCACACTGAAGTGCCCCTAGACACAGCCTAAAATTAACCAAGAATGGTATAAAAATAAATGCAGGTGGTCCCATCAATCTATAGGTTTTTGATAACAGCTGAACATTTATTTTTCACCAAGGCCAAGCATCTGTTTAACACATTTTTATTTACATGTAGGTACACAAACATAATAAAAAATATGTCAATAAAATTAATATTATTTTGTTACCCACAACATAGGTGCCTATACAGGGCGAGTCTTCGACACATACAAAATTTTTTTAACCAGGGGTAAAGTTAAACAAACCCCTGGAGCACGCCTATGAATTAATTTTTTTAAAAACTCAAAAATAGAATTTCGGTTTTTCCCATGAAATTTTTTGTTCTTAGTTCCATCCCAATGTTATTTTAAAATATTTGAAAAATATTAACTATTTATAGCAAATAGCTATTCTCATTTATTTTTGAGTTTTTCAAAAAAACAACTATATAGCCTTATTACTCCGGGGGTTCAACTTTACCCCTGGTTAAAATTTTTGTACGGGTCAAAGAATCACCCTGTATATCAATGCAATATAAAAATTATTTCTGAATAATTACAAGTACCTATAGCACCTACTCTACTCTACTTCCACTCACAGGATTATTTTTGAATAGATCGTTTCCCCGAAAGCAACCCAAATATATACAGGATGAGTTTTTTCGATGACCACTATGGGGATCTCGGAAACTAGCAGAGCTAGAACAAAGGTTAAATGGGGAAGGAATTGCGGTTTTGAATGCTCAATCTAATGCCCCTTTTGGATTTTTAAAAAAGTTCATGGCTAACTAGATATTTTGAAAAGAGTGATTTTTGCTATTTCATCAGATCTCTGTAGCTCCATTATTTCTGATTATACAGAAAAACTGTAGAGACAAAAATTGTAGATAATTTTGGGCTTAATAAGATAATCTAATCCAATTTTTTATGTTGTTTGTGATTTTTCAGATTTTCATAAACTTGTGTTTTTTTAAATGTAAATCATAGTTGGCTGTGGCCTTATCAAATCGGCCATTTTTTGAGCTTTCCAAAGATATAATACTCGGCATAGTTATTATAAAAAATAAAAGAGCTATGGCTAATTAAAATAATGCATGTTCAATAATCATATTATGTGCACTTAGGGTAGGTAAAAAAATATAAAAATTGCACAAGAGTAAAGTACCCTTATTTTAAAAAATTCGCCCAAGGTTATTAAGAATAGTTGTTTAGAATTAAAAGCTATGCCTAAATACCACAAAAAAAAAATTTTTTTCATCAATTAATTTCTACAGTTTCTTAATAAACCCATTATTATTAAATTTTTAAGTTTTATTTAATATCGTTGCAACAAACACAAAGTTTGTGATTCCTTAAAAAATTAAAAATTTAAGTTAATTTTATAAATATGCTTGAATTTGACCAAAGTTATGCGAAGTTGATATAATTGTGATTGATTTATGAAATACGCCATATTAGTCTGACGTCACGTAGTGGGGTAGGTCAAGGCACTGTATCCAAACAACCTCGTAGATACACGGTCGTTTTTGTTTTTGACTAAAAAAATTATTTAAATCGGTTTCTTCGACAATAACTATGGTCAGGTAAGACATCAAGCAAATAATAATAAGATTTTGAGTGGAGCATGTGAACGCAGATGTCAAAAGTAAGGTTAGAAATCCTTTTGGTCAATTTCTACGAAAACTGGCTCAAAATATGCACTTATAAAGTTCAGAATACACTTACCTTAACGAAGATGGATAGTTATTGTCGAAGAAACCGATTTAAATAATTTTTTTAGTCAAAAACACAAAAACGTCCGTGTATCTACGAGGTTGTTTCGATACAGTGCCTTGACCTACCCCACTACGTGTCGTCACCACTAATATGGCGCATTGTTTGGGGTGAATATTAAAACAATTTTTTTTAGGAAATTATTGTTTTTTTAAAAAAATAGATTTATTTTTCTTAGGAGGCCAGTTTTACACTGCATCGCAATTGCAAAAAATCAAAATTTCAATTTGAGTCAGCTATTAAGATGGCTATGGAAACAAGTGAAAATGGTAAAAAGAGGTCCACAGGGGACAATAGTAATAACCCTGATCGGCAACTGTACTCGGTTTCTCTTTTCTTAATGAGTACAAATTTTATGCCATTTGAGACACAAACACTATTAGAAACGTTAATTACATTTTCTGTGTTACAAATAATAAAGTATGAGATTATCCACTACAAAGTACGTATATGAATAATGTAATTAAAAGCAACTATCGGAGAACCAAAAAAGGATGCCAATAACAGTCACATAAGATAATAAAAAATAAATAAAAATCCCCCACCTAGAAGGCTTTCAAACAACGAAACCAGCACCTTGTCATTTGTCATAACTCCCTCTGTATCATTTAGTTAATAATTTGTATTATTAAAAACACAATGCGACACTGTTTGCTGTACAACAACAGAGGAGGCCATATTTAAAAATATTAAGTTTTCGAAGTAAAAATAAACTGTAAGTTAAATTGTTGCCATACTGATTAATATTTAGACTTCTTAATATTAAATAGAGGGCCGCAATAGAAAAAAATGAATGGAAAAAAGGAATTTTCAGTATAATTGTCTCAAAACATTTTAAAAATATTTCGTCATACATCATGGTATTAGAAATGAAAAGTGCTTTCAAAATCTGCAAAAAATCCAGGTCTGTATTTAAAAAAATTAAGTTGAAAAGATAATATTAGAAATCTGTTTGTACCATTTTATTGACCTCAAAGTTGCGCAACTTTTTCCCCATTTAACCGTTGTTCTATCTCTCACCATTTGCAAGATCCCCGTGCTGTTCACTCTTAACCGGGACACATTGTATATATATACATATATATATATATATATAAGGATGTAAGATTCGCGAGTGTAAATGTAATAATTACAAGAAAAGGTGATAATGGGCAAATACTCAAAGTTAACAAAGAGAAAAAACTAGTAACCGCATACACGTGTTTCATGCTATTTGGCAATCATCAGTACGGTGTAACATTAACCAAATCAAAAGATAGACATGATTTGGGAAGCAACAAATGAAGTCCAGGCAGGAGCCAACAGCACATTTGCAGCTTCAGTCAGCACATCCCCTATTTTGTTAGTACAAGCCCCAAAATAGGTGTTAAATCTCTTAGGCAGACCTTCCTCTCACTTCCCGTCGCGATTTTCCTCGACCTACTACCCTTTTTAACAATCATTTTCAACTTGGTCACTGTGGAGACAGTTTTCAGGGGCCATGGTACCACCCGGCAATGGAAAAAAATGAGGAAAAAAAAAATGTAGCGCTTTTACAGTGATATTGAGTACAATACTCAATACCATAAGAGGAACAACGGCTGTCAAATTTGACATTTCTTTCGTGCTGAAGTAGCCTGTTGCCATCTAAGGAGAAAAAATTAGTTAAAACACATTGCAAAATTCATTTTTGTGTCAACATTTTGTTCGCAACATTGGCACCAATAAACTGGCTAATTTGACATCTGTTGTTTCTCTTTAGATGTAATATTTTACTCAATGATCGTGATTAGTTCTGGGCGTCAGGCGTTTATCAAAACAAACATGTCTATAGGCTCTGATGTCATTGGTCGCAACATATTTACAAATCTAGTCGAGAGAAGCAACTGCTGACCCTTGTTCTGTGTGGCCACTTGAGCGGCAGTGAACAAAAAATGCAAGCATCACATATTTAATAAAAAAATATGGAGACGCTGAAGAACGGCTATCAGGTAGTATATCTCTGCGGCGACTTGGCAACACCGCACATACTCTGAATTACTTCTGGCAAGCCGAAAATGTATATAAAATCGCCAAAATTTCTTTTTTTCTTCTAAACGTATAGTAAGCCACGACTTTTTTCAAAAATCCACAAGGCACGTTAAATTGCAAAGAATTGCAGTTTTGTGGTCAGTTTTAAAAACTTGTAACTTCGTAAAACTATTTTATATCACTAGCTTTATCATTATATTAATTTTTTATTACTAATTACTGATAAGAATAGGTATTTTTCAAAAGAAAATGATATGAACGCTTTCAAATTCTGTTATGTTTGCTGCAAAGTTGATGTATCGTCTAGCATTTAGGGTATAAATTTAGTTACATTATTTTTCCCAGTTCTAATTTGATGCCAAAATAATAATAAATTAAAATATCATCAAACTATTTTACGTGGGCTGTTGCATGGTGGTCCGGCACTCGCAGGACTAGACCAGGGACGGCATTGGACAAGATACAGCGCCTTGCCTGCCTGTGCATCACTGGCGCCCTGAGGACTACGCCCACCCAGGCCTTAGAAACCCTGGTGGGGCTGCCTCCGTTGGGTGCGGTGGTGGAGTACGAGGCAGCCAAGGCGGCCCTCAGACTAGAGGGTCTCAACCTTTGGGTCGCTGGGAGCTTGGCCCACGGGCACTGGCAGCTGTGGTCAGAGCTGAGGGAGGAGGTGCCCATCCTGGAAATGAGAAGGGATGTGCAGACGCCTTCCATCGGCTTCCATGGCCGACTTCACTTTGTCTTTCCAGACAGGGAGGGGTGGGCCGAAGGGAATAGTGACGCCCATGGAGGGCTCATTTGATACACAGACGGATCCAAAATGGGGAAGGGAACGGGGGCCGGAGCCTTTTGTCAGGGACTGGCCAGGAGGTTGACTACCTCCCTCAGGGAACACACCACCGTGTTTCAGGCGGAGGTGTTCGCCATCATGATGGGGGCAGAGGAATCGCTCAGGCCTTTTGCTCTGACAGTAAAGCGGCTTTACAGGCGCTGAGAGCTAACCGTACTTGGTCCCCATTGGTGGAGGACTGTAGACTGTAGGCATAGTGGGGAATGAGACTGCGGAGTGCGGACCTACTCGTGAAGACTGATGGGGCCAGAACCAATACTGGAGATTGCACCACGGGTCGCAATTGGAGCCCTGGACGAATGGCTGCATGGCAGGTTCCTCGAGGAGTGGCGCCGGGCTCCGGTGATGAGGCAGACAAGGCTCATGATTCGTGGGCCATCGACCGTCCTGTCTAGGGAGTTGCTGCGTCTGCGAAGGACGGAGTTAAGGGGAGTGGTGAGGGTCCTCACTGGACACTGCTGCCTGGCTCGCCACCTGCACCTTATAGGAGTGGGAGGGGAGCCTGAGTGCAGATGGTGTCCGGAGAATGAGGAGACCCCTCACCATCTGGTCACTGAATGCCCTGCACTTGACAGGTTCAGATTCGAGTCCTTCGGCTCAGTCAAGCTGAGCGCGGAGGATGTATATTGTGTCGGGGTGGGTGAGCTGCGGGCCTTCATTAAGAGGGTCGGCATGCTGGCCGCCGTGTGACGCTGGCCGTGGGGGTACAACGGGCCCACTGTGGCCTACGTGCCGGGTTGATTTAAGGCGGCCACCCCCTGCACTGGATAGGATAGGAACTATTTTACGTATCTAAGCAAAATTATTAACATAAAGGATGTTTTAGTGGCATGTCAGGTAAAGGATATCAATTGAAAAAAATGCACTCCAGCCGGGACTCGAACCCGGGACTCCTACTGTGGTCATAGGCACTTAACCAACTAAGCTACCGGAGATACGGGTTCCATCGGCTAGGTGTTATTTATTCCAATTGATATATAGTTAGTAGCGGTGAGATGTAGGAGACTTCGGCGTCTTCTACAGCTACTAGAAGGGGTTAGAGGGTGTAGGGTAACCATTCATTATTGTTGGTTATGTGAACTTCCTATTTGTTCATCAACCCACAAAATTCGACATATAGCGACTTAATGTAAGTATCGAACATGGAAATTCTAACCTACAATGTCAAGCCAGAAAATGAAAGACAGAAAGATTTTTAGTACCTGTAATTATAAATTTAAAGGATGTTTTAGTGGCATGTCAGGTAAAGGATTTCAATTGAAAAAAATGCACTCCAGCCGGGACTCGAACCCGGGACTCCTACTGTGGCCGTAGGCACTTAACCAACTAAGCTACCGGAGATATGGGTTCCATCGGCTAGGTGTTATTTATTCCAATCGATATATAGTTAGTAGCGGTGAGATGTAGAAGACTTCGGCGTCTTCTACAGCTACTAGAAGGGGTTAGAGGGTGTAGGGTAACCATTCATTATTGTTGGTTATGTGAACTTCCTATTTGTTCATCAACCCACAAAATTCGACATATAGCGACTTAATGTAAGTATCGAACGTGGAAATTGTTTTATAGGTTATGAAAACCTTGGGAAAAATAATGATTCCAGTGCATATGCTTTTAACATCTTATGATTAAAATGAAGACAGAGATGTTTGTACTAAATTTTTGCCAGGTAAAATGTTATTAGATTTTACGCTATACAACTTTAAAAAAATACAAAATCTAACGTCACTTTCGCTGTCGGCAACCCCCTCTTAAGAGCAGCTGTTTTAGAAGCAATTGCCAGTATTGACAGGCGCTCTCTTAGAAAGGCGACAAAAAATTCAGTTTTAAAAAGATGCAATATTTGCATAAATAATAATGGTGGATTGTTTGAACACCTTTTTTTATTTTAAAAGGTGGCCTTTTAAAATAATTATAATTTGAATTTGAGTTTTTAATTTTTGTTTTATTTTGTTACATTTTGTTAGCAGCTAAAAACAAAATATTAGAAAGTTGGAAGTATGTCTAATTATAAAATAGAACGTAATTATGAAAATACTCCATGGCTCTATGTGAAAATGTAAAAAAATCAGAAAATTTAATTAAATTTTATTTTTTATAATAACTATGCTGAGTATTATATCTTTAGAAAGCTCAAAAAATGGCCGATTTTATAAGGCCACAGCCAACTATGATTTACATTTAAAAAAACACAAGTTTATGTCATCCCAAAAATCACAAACCACCTAAAAAATTGGATTAGATTATCTTATTAAGCCCAAAATTATCTACAATTTTTGTCTTTAGTTTTTCTGTATAATCAGAAATAACGGAGCTACAGAGATCTGATGAAATAGCAAAAATCACTCTTTTCAAAATATCTAGTGAGTAGGGTTTCCAATTTTCGGGATCGGGATCCCGTTTTGAGATCCCGGGATGAAAATCCAAATCCCGGGATCCCGTTTTGGATCCCGGGATCCAAAACCCAAATCTCGGGATCCCGAGATCAATCCTAATAATATTTTTATTAAAATGCGTAATATTAGCAATAGCAAATAAAAATGCAGACATACGGAAAAAATTTATTAAAAAACAAATAAAAACATTTTTATATATTTACCTACATAATATTGTATTAGGTAGGTATAGGTAAGTGAAATGAAAAAGTGAATCCCCGGTTGTATCATAATAAATACGTAAATAACTTGGGTAAAACTATATAAAACGCCAATAAAGTACAAAAAAAAATGCATTTTACACAAAAACAGATTAAAGTTCGATCATTTAAAAAAAAAATCGGGATTTTCGGGACCACTATATCTCAACCCAGGATTTTCGAGACCCCACTGGCATCCTGGGATCTCGAAATCCTGGGATCCCATCTAAAACCCCTCCGGGATCCCGGGATTTCGAGATCCCAGGATCCCGGACTGGAAACCCTACTAGTGAGCCATGAACTTTTTTAAAAATCCAAAAGGGGCATTAGATTGAGCATTCAAAACTGCAATTCTTTCCCCATTTAACCTTTGTTCTAGCTCTGCTAGTTTCCGAGATCTCCATAGTGGGCATCGAAAAAAATCACCCTGTATATATATATATAACAATCATCAGTACGGTGTAACATTAACCAAATCAAAAGATAGGCATGATTTGGGAAGCAACAAATGAAGTCCAGGCAGGAGCCAACAGCACATTTGCAGCTTCAGTCAGCACATCCCCTATTTTGGGGCTTGTACTAACATCGCCACGGAGGCTGCTAAAGCGACCTGCGTGGAAATCTTCATAACCCAAGATACAATGACAATAAGGATGTAAGATTAGCGAGTGTAAATGTAACAATTACAAGAAAAGGTGATAATGGGCAAACACTCAAAGTTAACAAAAAGAAAAAACTAGTAACCGCATACACGTGTTTCATGCTATTTGGCAATCATCAGTACGGTGTAACATTAACCAAATCAAAAGATAGGCATGATTTGGGAAGCAACAAATGAAGTCCAGGCAGGAGCCAACAGCACATTTGCAGCTTCAGTCAGCACATCCCCTATTTTGGGGCTTGTACTAACATCGCCACGGAGGCTGCTAAAGCGACCTGCGTGGAAATCTTCATAACCCAAGATACAATGACAATAAGGATGTAAGATTAGCGAGTGTAAATGTAACAATTACAAGAAAAGGTGATAATGGGCAAACACTCAAAGTTAACAAAAAGAAAAAACTAGTAACCGCATACACGTGTTTCATGCTATTTGGCAATCATCAGTACGGTGTAACATTAACCAAATCAAAAGATAGGCATGATTTGGGAAGCAACAAATGAAGTCCAGGCAGGAGCCAACAGCACATTTGCAGCTTCAGTCAGCACATCCCCTATTTTGGGGCTTGTACTAACATCGCCACGGAGGCTGCTAAAGCGACCTGCGTGGAAATCCTGCCTGGACTTCATTTGTTGCTTCCCAAATCATGCCTATCTTTTGATTTGGTTAATGTTACACCGTACTGATGATTGCCAAATAGCATGAAACACGTGTATGCGGTTACTAGTTTTTTCTTTTTGTTAACTTTGAGTGTTTGCCCATTATCACCTTTTCTTGTAATTGTTACATTTACACTCGCTAATCTTACATCCTTATTGTCATTGTATCTTGGGTTATGAAGATTTCCACGCAGGTCGCTTTAGCAGCCTCCGTGGCGATGTTAGTACAAGCCCCAAAATAGGGGATGTGCTGACTGAAGCTGCAAATGTGCTGTTGGCTCCTGCCTGGACTTCATTTGTTGCTTCCCAAATCATGCCTATCTTTTGATTTGGTTAATGTTACACCGTACTGATGATTGCCAAATAGCATGAAACACGTGTATGCGGTTACTAGTTTTTTCTTTTTGTTAACTTTGAGTGTTTGCCCATTATCACCTTTTCTTGTAATTGTTACATTTACACTCGCTAATCTTACATCCTTATTGTCATTGTATCTTGGGTTATGAAGATTTCCACGCAGGTCGCTTTAGCAGCCTCCGTGGCGATGTTAGTACAAGCCCCAAAATAGGGGATGTGCTGACTGAAGCTGCAAATGTGCTGTTGGCTCCTGCCTGGACTTCATTTGTTGCTTCCCAAATCATGCCTATCTTTTGATTTGGTTAATGTTACACCGTACTGATGATTGCCAAATAGCATGAAACACGTGTATGCGGTTACTAGTTTTTTCTTTTTGTTAACTTTGAGTGTTTGCCCATTATCACCTTTTCTTGTAATTATATATATATATATATATATATAATTACAAGATATATATATATATATATATAATTACAAGATATATATATATATATATATAATTACAAGATATATATATATATATATAATTACAAGAAAAGGTGATAATGGGCAAACACTCAAAGTTAACAAAAAGAAAAAACTAGTAACCGCATACACGTGTTTCATGCTATTTGGCAATCATCAGTACGGTGTAACATTAACCAAATCAAAAGATAGACATGATTTGGGAAGCAACAAATGAAGTCCAGGCAGGAGCCAACAGCACATTTGCAGCTTCAGTCAGCACATCCCCTATTTTGGGGCTTGTACTAACATCGCCACGGAGGCTGCTAAAGCGACCTGCGTGGAAATCTTCATAACCCAAGATACAATGACAATAAGGATGTAAGATTAGCGAGTGTAAATGTAACAATTACAAGAAAAGGTGATAATGGGCAAACACTCAAAGTTAACAAAAAGAAAAAACTAGTAACCGCATACACGTGTTTCATGCTATTTGGCAATCATCAGTACGGTGTAACATTAACCAAATCAAAAGATAGGCATGATTTGGGAAGCAACAAATGAAGTCCAGGCAGGATTTCCACGCAGGTCGCTTTAGCAGCCTCCGTGGCGATGTTAGTACAAGCCCCAAAATAGGGGATGTGCTGACTGAAGCTGCAAATGTGCTGTTGGCTCCTGCCTGGACTTCATTTGTTGCTTCCCAAATCATGCCTATCTTTTGATTTGGTTAATGTTACACCGTACTGATGATTGCCAAATAGCATGAAATACGTGTATGCGGTTACTAGTTTTTTCTTTTTGTTAACTTTGAGTGTTTGCCCATTATCACCTTTTCTTGTAATTGTTACATTTACACTCGCTAATCTTACATCCTTATTGTCATTGTATCTTGGGTTATGAAGATTTCCACGCAGGTCGCTTTAGCAGCCTCCGTGGCGATGTTAGTACAAGCCCCAAAATAGGGGATGTGCTGACTGAAGCTGCAAATGTGCTGTTGGCTCCTGCCTGGACTTCATTTGTTGCTTCCCAAATCATGCCTATCTTTTGATTTGGTTAATGTTACACCGTACTGATGATTGCCAAATAGCATGAAACACGTGTATGCGGTTACTAGTTTTTTCTTTTTGTTAACTTTGAGTGTTTGCCCATTATCACCTTTTCTTGTAATTGTTACATTTACACTCGCTAATCTTACATCCTTATTGTCATTGTATCTTGGGTTATGAAGATTTCCACGCAGGTCGCTTTAGCAGCCTCCGTGGCGATGTTAGTACAAGCCCCAAAATAGGGGATGTGCTGACTGAAGCTGCAAATGTGCTGTTGGCTCCTGCCTGGACTTCATTTGTTGCTTCCCAAATCATGCCTATCTTTTGATTTGGTTAATGTTACACCGTACTGATGATTGTTATATATATATATACAGGGTGATTTTTTTCGATGCCCACTATGGAGATCTCGGAAACTAGCAGAGCTAGAACAAAGGTTAAATGGGGAAAGAATTGCAGTTTTGAATGCTCAATCTAATGCCCCTTTTGGATTTTTAAAAAAGTTCATGGCTCACTAGTAGGGTTTCCAGTCCGGGATCCTGGGATCTCGAAATCCCGGGATCCCGGAGGGGTTTTAGATGGGATCCCAGGATTTCGAGATCCCAGGATGCCAGTGGGGTCTCGAAAATCCTGGGTTGAGATATAGTGGTCCCGAAAATCCCGATTTTTTTTTTAAATGATCGAACTTTAATCTGTTTTTGTGTAAAATGCATTTTTTTTTGTACTTTATTGGCGTTTTATATAGTTTTACCCAAGTTATTTACGTATTTATTATGATACAACCGGGGATTCACTTTTTCATTTCACTTACCTATACCTACCTAATACAATATTATGTAGGTAAATATATAAAAATGTTTTTATTTGTTTTTTAATAAATTTTTTCCGTATGTCTGCATTTTTATTTGCTATTGCTAATATTACGCATTTTAATAAAAATATTATTAGGATTGATCTCGGGATCCCGAGATTTGGGTTTTGGATCCCGGGATCCAAAACGGGATCCCGGGATTTGGATTTTCATCCCGGGATCTCAAAACGGGATCCCGATCCCGAAAATTGGAAACCCTACTCACTAGATATTTTGAAAAGAGTGATTTTTGCTATTTCATCAGATCTCTGTAGCTCCGTTATTTCTGATTATACAGAAAAACTAAAGACAAAAATTGTAGATAATTTTGGGCTTAATAAGATAATCTAATCCAATTTTTTAGGTGGTTTGTGATTTTTGGGATGACATAAACTTGTGTTTTTTTAAATGTAAATCATAGTTGGCTGTGGCCTTATAAAATCGGCCATTTTTTGAGCTTTCTAAAGATATAATACTCAGCATAGTTATTATAAAAAATAAAATTTAATTAAATTTTCTGATTTTTTTACATTTTCACATAGAGCCATGGAGTATTTTCATAATTACGTTCTATTTTATAATTAGACATACTTCCAACTTTCTAATATTTTGTTTTTAGCTGCTAACAAAATGTAACAAAATAAAACAAAAATTAAAAACTCAAATTCAAATTATAATTATTTTAAAAGGCCACCTTTTAAAATAAAAAAAGGTGTTCAAACAATCCACCATTATTATTTATGCAAATATTGCATCTTTTTAAAACTGAATTTTTTGTCGCCTTTCTAAGAGAGCGCCTGTCAATACTGGCAATTGCTTCTAAAACAGCTGCTCTTAAGAGGGGGTTGCCGACAGCGAAAGTGACGTTAGATTTTGTATTTTTTTAAAGTTGTATAGCGTAAAATCTAATAACATTTTACCTGGCAAAAATTTAGTACAAACATCTCTGTCTTCATTTTAATCATAAGATGTTAAAAGCATATGCACTGGAATCATTATTTTTCCCAAGGTTTTCATAACCTATAAAACAATTTCCACGTTCGATACTTACATTAAGTCGCTATATGTCGAATTTTGTGGGTTGATGAACAAATAGGAAGTTCACATAACCAACAATAATGAATGGTTACCCTACACCCTCTAACCCCTTCTAGTAGCTGTAGAAGACGCCGAAGTCTTCTACATCTCACCGCTACTAACTATATATCGATTGGAATAAATAACACCTAGCCGATGGAACCCATATCTCCGGTAGCTTAGTTGGTTAAGTGCCTACGGCCACAGTAGGAGTCCCGGGTTCGAGTCCCGGCTGGAGTGCATTTTTTTCAATTGAAATCCTTTACCTGACATGCCACTAAAACATCCTTTAAATTTATAATTACAGGTACTAAAAATCTTTCTGTCTTTCATTTTCTGGCTTGACATTGTAGGTTAGAATTTCCATGTTCGATACTTACATTAAGTCGCTATATGTCGAATTTTGTGGGTTGATGAACAAATAGGAAGTTCACATAACCAACAATAATGAATGGTTACCCTACACCCTCTAACCCCTTCTAGTAGCTGTAGAAGACGCCGAAGTCTCCTACATCTCACCGCTACTAACTATATATCAATTGGAATAAATAACACCTAGCCGATGGAACCCGTATCTCCGGTAGCTTAGTTGGTTAAGTGCCTATGACCACAGTAGGAGTCCCGGGTTCGAGTCCCGGCTGGAGTGCATTTTTTTCAATTGATATCCTTTACCTGACATGCCACTAAAACATCCTTTATGTTAATAATTTTGCTTAGATACGTAAAATAGTTCCTATCCTATCCAGTGCAGGGGGTGGCCGCCTTAAATCAACCCGGCACGTAGGCCACAGTGGGCCCGTTGTACCCCCACGGCCAGCGTCACACGGCGGCCAGCATGCCGACCCTCTTAATGAAGGCCCGCAGCTCACCCACCCCGACACAATATACATCCTCCGCGCTCAGCTTGACTGAGCCGAAGGACTCGAATCTGAACCTGTCAAGTGCAGGGCATTCAGTGACCAGATGGTGAGGGGTCTCCTCATCCTCCGGACACCATCTGCACTCAGGCTCCCCTCCCACTCCTATAAGGTGCAGGTGGCGAGCCAGGCAGCAGTGTCCAGTGAGGACCCTCACCACTCCCCTTAACTCCGTCCTTCGCAGACGCAGCAACTCCCTAGACAGGACGGTCGATGGCCCACGAATCATGAGCCTTGTCTGCCTCATCACCGGAGCCCGGCGCCACTCCTCGAGGAACCTGCCATGCAGCCATTCGTCCAGGGCTCCAATTGCGACCCGTGGTGCAATCTCCAGTATTGGTTCTGGCCCCATCAGTCTTCACGAGTAGGTCCGCACTCCGCAGTCTCATTCCCCACTATGCCTACAGTCTACAGTCCTCCACCAATGGGGACCAAGTACGGTTAGCTCTCAGCGCCTGTAAAGCCGCTTTACTGTCAGAGCAAAAGGCCTGAGCGATTCCTCTGCCCCCATCATGATGGCGAACACCTCCGCCTGAAACACGGTGGTGTGTTCCCTGAGGGAGGTAGTCAACCTCCTGGCCAGTCCCTGACAAAAGGCTCCGGCCCCCGTTCCCTTCCCCATTTTGGATCCGTCTGTGTATCAAATGAGCCCTCCATGGGCGTCACTATTCCCTTCGGCCCACCCCTCCCTGTCTGGAAAGACAAAGTGAAGTCGGCCATGGAAGCCGATGGAAGGCGTCTGCACATCCCTTCTCATTTCCAGGATGGGCACCTCCTCCCTCAGCTCTGACCACAGCTGCCAGTGCCCGTGGGCCAAGCTCCCAGCGACCCAAAGGTTGAGACCCTCTAGTCTGAGGGCCGCCTTGGCTGCCTCGTACTCCACCACCGCACCCAACGGAGGCAGCCCCACCAGGGTTTCTAAGGCCTGGGTGGGCGTAGTCCTCAGGGCGCCAGTGATGCACAGGCAGGCAAGGCGCTGTATCTTGTCCAATGCCGTCCCTGGTCTAGTCCTGCGAGTGCCGGACCACCATGCAACAGCCCACGTAAAATAGTTTGATGATATTTTAATTTATTATTATTTTGGCATCAAATTAGAACTGGGAAAAATAATGTAACTAAATTTATACCCTAAATGCTAGACGATACATCAACTTTGCAGCAAACATAACAGAATTTGAAAGCGTTCATATCATTTTCTTTTGAAAAATACCTATTCTTATCAGTAATTAGTAATAAAAAATTAATATAATGATAAAGCTAGTGATATAAAATAGTTTTACGAAGTTACAAGTTTTTAAAACTGACCACAAAACTGCAATTCTTTGCAATTTAACGTGCCTTGTGGATTTTTGAAAAAAGTCGTGGCTTACTATACGTTTAGAAGAAAAAAAGAAATTTTGGCGATTTTATATACATTTTCGGCTTGCCAGAAGTAATTCAGAGTATGTGCGGTGTTGCCAAGTCGCCGCAGAGATATACTACCTGATAGCCGTTCTTCAGCGTCTCCATATTTTTTTATTAAATATGTGATGCTTGCATTTTTTGTTCACTGCCGCTCAAGTGGCCACACAGAACAAGGGTCAGCAGTTGCTTCTCTCGACTAGATTTGTAAATATGTTGCGACCAATGACATCAGAGCCTATAGACATGTTTGTTTTGATAAACGCCTGACGCCCAGAACTAATCACGATCATTGAGTAAAATATTACATCTAAAGAGAAACAACAGATGTCAAATTAGCCAGTTTATTGGTGCCAATGTTGCGAACAAAATGTTGACACAAAAATGAATTTTGCAATGTGTTTTAACTAATTTTTTCTCCTTAGATGGCAACAGGCTACTTCAGCACGAAAGAAATGTCAAATTTGACAGCCGTTGTTCCTCTTATGGTATTGAGTATTGTACTCAATATCACTGTAAAAGCGCTACATTTTTTTTTTCCTCATTTTTTTCCATTGCCGGGTGGTACCATGGCCCCTGAAAACTGTCTCCACAGTGACCAAGTTGAAAATGATTGTTAAAAAGGGTAGTAGGTCGAGGAAAATCGCGACGGGAAGTGAGAGGAAGGTCTGCCTAAGAGATTTAACACTTTTTCGGATTTCCAAAAAGGAAATTTCGGGAGAGATAAAGCCTTTTTCCCGCGAGAAATCGGATCGATTTTACATGCGATTCTCTAAATAAAAATTATTGCTAAAATGTCGCAAGATTGTCAGAAATTCCTTCCCCCGAGTTTTCAGGTGGCACCTGGAAAAACCCTGGAAAAAAACGGCTTTTATATAAAAAACCCAACCCAGTGGTTTTTTTGGGTTTAATATTTGGGTTTTTTAAGTTTAATTGTTTTTTTTATTATTTTCCACCTTGCTATTAATAAAATATTAAATTTCCTGACTAATATTTACAAAAGACGGATAAATTTATATTTTCCTCCAATACAAAAATACATATCTAATAAAAAAATACATAAGAAACTATCCAATATTGTCTTCTGTTCAGATTAGATGGTGAACAGAGTAGGCGAGTCCAGACCTGTTTCATGCTGTTATATGTCGTGTTTCTGTTTTGTGATCACTGATCAGTCCTTATTCAACCATAAAGGGAAGAGGTTAGAGCTTGTGTGTCAACTATCAGTTATAGTTATATTTTATGCCTCGGTGGCGTCGTTCGTACCGGTGCTGACTTTTTAGACTGCATGTTTTTCTGCCTTTGATCGACCTTGGTTCGAGGCAGGCGCATGCATATGTCTTTAATGAAAAACACCGCTATGGCTAAGAGCGCTGGACAAATGTGGGTTCACGGTATTGCTCCTAAATACCTTTATCCGTGTGATTTACTAATTGTCCTACACTCACTGGGATTACTACGGTTTTCTAGGGTTTTCCGTAGTACTTGAGCGAATGCTATTCTAGTTCTATCTGGAAAAAAGCCGGCCCTAGCCACAAATGGCAACGAAGACAAAATAATAGTGATTTCCACCCTCCCCCGCACAAGCATGTGGTTGCTTCTGGGGTACTCCTAGTTTGGAGTATTGTGAGGGTGAGAATTTTTATTATTATTAGTTTGCTAGGAGTGTATTGATTGGTGTATATGTCCTAGGCATAATGCGAATTTAGGCTTTTTATAAACTTCCTAGGCATTTTATAAAAAGCCGGCAAAACGCGAGCATACAATGCATTTTTCGTTATGACTACACTAATGGGGAAGTTGCACCTATTTTTGTTATCATAAAAATGAAATCTATGAACAAAAATATCGGACCCGTATTTTTGGATTTTTCGTTTTGAATTTATTTAAGCCCAGAAATAATTATTTTCTGTTTATGCGACGTCATCAAGCGGCTTTTTGAAAAATTAGTTATTTTTAGTTCAAAATGTTGGTGCTTCTTTCAGCAACAATGGTTATCTGGTTCCGTTGACAAAAAACTTATGATTTTTGTGGAAAAAATCAAATTATAACCTTTCTTTTTTTGTTTCACCTGTCGATCAGTTCCGTCATTGTGCGAAACATTTCATGAGATTTTTGGGAATTCTTGAAAAATACGAACCAAAAAACATACATACAAGCTGACAACTGTCCTGAATGACGTTTTACTGACTGCAACTACCAATTTGTCGACGAAACAATACTAAAATACCTAGAAAGCCGCTTAACGACGTCACTGTTCGAAACTTATATTTTAAAATGCAATAGCGGCTTTGTTACAAATTGTATTTGAATAAAACTTGAATACAGGAAGAAAAAATACTTTTCTCGCTTAGAAAAGAGAAGTTCACACCTTTATTTTAACTTAGTGCAACAACACCATTCAGGCAAATTGATAAAATGCCGGCAAAACAAGAACAGAAGAATGTGTATCACGTTGTGACTGATTATTTTTAGTCATTTTACGATTTACCGAAACCGGTGCCGTCAAAACGTGAAAATACAATAAAAAAAATAAAATAATGCACTTACAGTAAACGTAATAATTTTTTTTTATTAAGAAAACATAAATAAGCAGCGAACCACTTCATGATATAAAAATATACATCCCTATTAACTTTTTTACTTTACAGTCAGATAATCTAAAGTATTGCATACAATTTAGTACATGTTTAACATTTAGGTAAGAATGTAGGTACCTATTACTAATATATGTACAGGGTGTTCATTTGAAAACTTCCCACCCCCAATATATATATATCACAAAATACAAAAAAGTAAAAAAATCGCCGTGACCCGCCGATTTCTGTTCTTCATTGATGCATATATATGATGTTGATAAAGCCACCCCAGTGCGTTCAACGTTCCATCAACCCAAACTTTAAAATTTCAAATGGAACTACCCAACTTGTGATACATCATTTGAAAGGGATTTTTTTGCGAATTCAGTATTCACTCGTTTTTTACAATCGGTTAAAATTTACAAAAGTTATAAGCAAAAACTTAGTTTTGATGGATGCTCCAAGTCAGTAGCTATTGAGGTAATTAATAGACATTGAATTATTGAGGTTAACGAAGAACGCTTTGAAAGCTTAGACACACAGCTGAGAAAGGCAGTAAAGAGATAAAGGCAAAAAAGGAATCTTTTAGAGACCCTCCCCCACCTTAGCTCTGTTGGGATTACTTTAGGTTAGTTCCTAACACTGAACACACCTACCTACCATTTAAGTGATTGTTGTTATTATCATTGTTGATAAAAATGAATATAGAAATAGTAACGATAGTGATGTAATAAATAATAAATTGTTGAAAAAATAAAAACGAATACAGAAGATATAAATTCCTTTTCTTGTGCTCATAAAAGTAAATCGTAACAGGTTATGGGCCCAGAATTAGCCCAGAGATAAAAAGTGCAAGACACAAATATTTCAACCATAATAAAAATGAGTACGACGCTAGTATTTCCACAAATAAACTCAAATAATTTTAAAATTCTTCTTTTTTCCTGGTCCTGTCAATTTTTTTCTCTCCTTTTGTTATATAATTACTGGGGGTCGACCACAAATCAAAAAATGAGATGTCAAATAAACGTAAATTTTTGTTTTTATTGTTTGTCCATTAAAAGTGTTTATTTTTGTTGCTTTGCTTACATATGTTTCGATCTACATTATGAGATCATCTTCGGAGCATAATATTATAATTTCAAACCTCATGTTTTCAAGTAAAAATCTATCTAAATTATCTCACATGATAAGCTAAAAAATATTTTTGTTGTTCTTAATACAATATTATCATAGAAAACTTACATAACTAAACCCCTCCTACAAACTATTACGTTAGTTATACTTACATTTATTTACTTGTATTTAGTATATAACCATATTGGTCTCAATTACAACATATTAAAAACATTTTTTAAATTTTTTTTAAAATTTTTGAAATTCTTAGTGTTTCATAGTAATAGCATTAAAAGTCGGGTTCGTAAAGCATATTCGCCACTCTTGGAGTCGATATATCAGTTGACCTTTTTTATATTCATGGTAAAAAAAAATTAGAAATATATAGTGAACAAACAAATATGGAATAAGATTCAAACATTACTATTAATTAATAAAATTTTTGTAAACCATAGAAAAGTTATTTAAGTCATTTTTTAAATTTATTGTGTTTTCATTTCTGTGTATGTGATACATTTCGAGATAATTTCTTTTAGTAAAATCATGTTCATGACCAAGAATTTTAGTATTATCAAAATCAAAGGAATGAGAGTTATTGATAGCATGTTGACTGAGTGCAGACGATAAATTATTACTTTTTTTGATGTCATTTTTGTGTTTGTATAATCGCTTATTGAGATATTGTTTTGTTTGACCAATATAGACTGATGGGCAATTTATACAGGGTGGAACTGAATCATGGTAAACCCCACTTTTTTCCCTTGTTTTTTGAGATACAATTTTGAAATTTGGCATGTTGATGTTACTTTATAAATGTCACTTTTTGACGTTATAAAAAAATAAAAAATGTCACTTGTGAAGCATCGTTGGTTTCAGTACATAGAGGAGAATTCGAAACTTAAATAATATACAGGGTGTTCTATTTATAATACAAAAGTGAATGTCACTTCCGGTAAAACCGGAAGCGGAAATAAATGAATTTACACGTCAAAAAGTGACATTTATAAAGTAACAACGACATGCCAAATTTCAAAATTGTATCTCAAAAAACAAGGGAAAAAAGTGGGGTGTACCATGATTCAGTTCCACCCTGTATATTAAATTGGATTGTAACATTATTTCCGTTTTGGGTTTTAATTTAGTAAAATATAAATTAGTTTTATTATTCGGTTTATGACCAACTGAAACATTATGTTATTGAAAATCTTTGCTATGGATTCAGAGACACCTTTAAAATAAGGTAAGGCAAAATATTTTTTATTATTAATATCAATGTTAATTTTAACAACTGGAAATTCAGAGTAAAGGCGTTGTTAGAAGAAAAACAAATAAATTATGCATTGGAAAAGGAAGTTGCAGATTTTGAAACCGAAAAAGATAAAATGGAATTCAAGGTGAAAGATTTAAAAGCGAAATCCATAATTATACAATGTGTACCAGATACCTGGACATTATTAAGGACTTGGCTACAGCAAAGCTAATGTTAAAGTCCCTGGAAGATGTGTTTCAAAGGAAAAGTGTTTTCAAGAAGTTAACATTAAAGAAGAAGCTACTAACAATGAAATGTGGTAGAAATGAAAAGCTGGAAGACCATTCATAAAATTTGATATGTTACTTAGACAGCTAGAAAGTGTAGGTTCAAAAATCGAAGAAACAAAGTATGTCATATGTTGCTGTCGTTAAATGAAGATTATAATGCAGTTATTACAGCTATCGAAACACTAAACACGGAAGTAACAATGGAATTTGTAAAATCAAGGCTTTTAGATGAAGAATTATAAATTAAGACAAAAAATGGAAAAGAAGGAACCAGTAGTAATGAAGTTAGTTTTAAGGCTTCTTACTCTCAGTCAAGCTCACAATACATGTGCTATAACTGTGGAAAAAGCGGGCACAAGTATATTAACAGTACACAGACAAAACGAGAAGGAAACATTAAAGGAAGACATGGAGGCAGACCACACCGAAACTTTCGAGGAAGAGGACGTGGCACAAACTATCAAGCAAATGAAGTGACTACGCAAGATAACAATGTAATCGAATCATTACGGGATAATAATGCTTTTATTTTGGACTCTGGAGCTACTGAACGTTTAAGGTGGATTTATAAAATCAACGTTTGCGTTGGCGCTCGCCGTTGCTGTTTATGTCGACAATTGAATCCCTATATTTTACGTGTAACCGTTTATAAACGTCGTTGAACATTACCGTCTGCGTCGTATGCCGCCCGAGATAAACCAATTTCATCTTTCACGTCCCGCCGTTCGTAGCAATTCGACGTAGTCCAATAAAAATTAAGTTCAGCGGTCACGTGGTGTTTTGTTTAGCTGACATTTCTGGACGCAAACGGAAAATTTATAAAATGCCTGCTACGGAAGGCAACGACGAAGGTCACAGTCCACCGCGAGCGCCAACGCAAACGTCGAGTTTATAAATCCACCTTTAGTGACAAGCGAGCTGCAGGCATTTATATCAAATGGCAAAGAATTAGGAAGAGAAGTGAAAATAGGGACAGCTAGGAGTGATGATATTTTGATAGCAAATAAACGAGGTACGATTGTAGGAATTTGTCAAGGTAAGGAATTTAAAATAGATGCTTTGATAGTAACTGGCATGTCGCATAATTTAATTTCCGTATCACGATTATTAAATAAAAAATTTATAGTTAATTTTGAAAAAGTTAATGGTCAAAAGATGGCTAAAATATGTGGAAACAAATCAAAATTTTATTGCGATTCATGGAATGATTTGTTTTTATTAAAGGTAAATATTAAAACAGAAATAGTTGAGGAAGCATGTAGTAGTTTAGTAGAAAATAAAAAAGTATCTTCGGAAATTTGGCATAAAAAGGTTAGTACATCTAAATAGATATGGTTTGAAGTTGTTAGGTTTGCCATATAGTGAGGAAATTTGTGCTGAATGTATAAAAGGAAAGGGGAAAGATTACTAGACTAAGTTTCTTAAAATGTAACAAAAGTACTACAAGGATAGGACAGTTAATTCATACTGATATTGCTGGTCCAGTAGTTACACGTTACACCCACCTCAGAGGGTTACAAATACTTTCAGGTAATGATTGATGATTATTCTCATTTTGTGATAATAAAGTTATTAAAAACTAAAGGTGAAGCTACACAAAATTTAATTGATTTTATTAGATTAATAAAAACTCAGCATGGGGTTAAAACAAAAAAAAATAAGGTGTGACAATGGAGATGAATATTCGTCAAATTATTTAAAAGATTTTTGCAGAAATAAAGGAATTAAAATTTAGTATACTTTACCATATGGTCCACAACAAAATGGCAAATCGGAGCGAATGAATAGAACTCTGTTGGATAAGGTAAGAACAAAATTCACAGAGCAAATTTACCACGTGAACTTTGGGGAGAAGCAATTTTATGTTCCGAGTACGAATTAAACAGATCACCGACTAATGCAAATGGTGGCATTGTACCAGCTACAAGATGGTAGGTATGGAAAAAATGACTTGTCAAAATCAAGAGTTTTTCGATGTCGTGCCTGGTCAATAACTCTACCAAAGACAAACAAATTAGAAAAGTGTACAGAATCATGCATAATGGTTGGATATAGCGGAAATGGCTATAGAGTATGGAATATTGAAAGAAATTAAGTTATAATATGTACAGCGTGTCCCAAATAGTTTGTCCTACCCCCCTGGATCTCAGGAACCGTAAGAGATACAGAAAAAACTTGAATACAAAAGTTGTAAGGTTGGCAGTGGACGTAACCTCTCTTTTATTTTCACATATACAGGGCGATTTGTATTTGCAGGACAAAAATAAAATATTTAGATTTTGACAATTGCATTAATCCTTTGGAATATTTGCATTCTCCATGAAATTTGCTGCAGAACTGTTTTTTTGTTTTGTATTTTGGATGCAGCGTTGCCAAGATATCGAATTTTTCTTGGAATTTAGGGACTTCGTTGAGGTTATGGAAACTGAATGCTGTATCTTTATTTTAATAGATATCAAAGATATATTTTAGCCGAAGTATGACAGCACAACCGTGTGTGGTGTGGTATGTCGAAATTGGTTTTTTCATATACAGTGTGTTCATAACAGGCTCTCAAAATCAGATAATTTCAAACAGCAATAACTTATTTTTTTCAAATGGAATGACCCATATTTCTATAGTTTGTTGGATGCCAGCGTCCAAGCCCCACATTTTATGTAAATAACATTCTATACCAAAAACTACCCGTTTTAGAGATATTTAGTATTTAAGAAAATTTCTTTGCATTTTTCATTCAGGTGAGAAGGTTTTATCAAGCAAGCCGTTTTTTTCCAGACAGTGGCAGAAATAACTGTCATTTTAGATAATACGGGAAATAAAATTCCTATACCCGTGTACAGCTTGTCACACTATAAAGGTAGCTTTCTTTACATTAGTGATTATGATATGAAATAAAAAGAAGCTTTCACGGGAGGAATTAATATTTATATTTTCTTAATTGATAAAACAGAAAAAAAATATATTTACAATAAGTTTTCGATATGCCTTCCCGCGACGGTAATGCAGGTAGTATATCTCGTAACCAAATGATAAGTTTAAAGCCATAAAATAAATAAAAAACAAGGGCACAAATCTATACACGTCTGGTGTGGTATGTTGTGTAGACGAACATTAGGTCCTATATTTCATGGGCAAAAATTAAAATTTGATATTATATTTCCTCTGATTCAAAATAAGAAATAATTTTATACAATATAGCCAATTTTACAATTAAGCGACCTTTATAGTGTGACAAGCTGTATACGGGTATAGGAATTTTATGTCCCGTATTATCTAAAATGACAATTATTTCTGCCACTGTCTGGAAAAATAGTTATGGCTTGTTTGATAAAACCTTCCCACCTGAATGAAAAATGCAAAGAAATTTTCTAAAATACTAAATATCTCGAAAACGGGTAGTTTTTGTTATAGAATGTTATTTACATAAAATGTGGAGCTTGGACGCCGGCATCCAACAAACTATAGAAATATGGGTCATTCCATTTGAAAAAAATAAGTTATTGCTGTTTGAAATTATCTGATTTTGAGAGCCTGTTATGAACACACTGTATATGCAAAAACCAATTTCGACAAACCACACCACACACGGTTGTGCTGTCATACTTCGGCTAAACTAGATCTTTGATATCTATTAAAATACAGATACAGCATTCAGTTTCTATAACCTCCACGAAGTCCCTAAATTCCAAGAAAAATTCGATATCTTGGCAACGCTGCATCCAAAATACACAACAAAAAAAACGGTTCTGTAGCAAATTTCATGGAGAATGCAAATATTCCAAAGGATTAATGCAATTGTCAAAATCTAAATATTTTATTTTTGTCCTGCAAATACAAACCGCCCTGTATATATGAAAATAAAAGAGAGGTTACGTCCAGTGCCAACCTTACAACTTTTGTATTCAAGTTTTTTTCGTATCTCTTACGGTTCCTGAGATCCAGAGGGTAGGACAAACTATTTGAGACATGCTGTACAAGAGATGTAAGGTTTGATGAGAGACAAACATGCTATAATAAAATAAAAGAAGCAGAAAATAAAAATGCAAATGACCAGAAAATAATGATAGAAAATTTAGAAATAAATGGAAAATCTATAGAAAATAAATTGGAAAACACCTATACAGAGAAAGAAAATTTGGAAGACGAAAAACTAGATAATATTATGACAAGAAGTATTGAAGAGACAATAAGTGGTAAAAAAGTAAATACACCAAAATATTGTCCTTATGTAAGGAAACATTTGTAAAACTTAGAGATAAATATTGTGTAATATAAAATAAGGCGATTTATAGTTTTTATAGTTTGTAAAAACTTACAATCGAGGAGGAGTGTTGGGATTACTTTAGGTTAGTTCGTTACACTGAACGCACCTGTGTGTGATTGTTGTTGTTATCATTGTTGATCATTGTTATCATTGTTGATAAAAATGAATATAGAAATAGTAACGATAGTGATGTAATAAATAATAAGTTGTTGAAAAAATAAAAACGAATATAGAAGATATAAATTCCTTTTCTTGTGCTCATAAAAGTAAATCGTAACAAGCTCGCCCCCCACCTATCAGGACTTTTATTTAATTTTATGTTGTTCGGGACACCTTCTAATATATCTGTGCCAAAATTGGCTTCTAGGGGAATTATTTCCCTTATTCTGCATTTTTTCAACTTCTTTGCCAGGGGTCTACATAATTATTCGATTTATAAAGAATTTTAGTTTTCATAATTAGTATTATTCGAGGGGAAAATCGCTGCCGATAATTTGTACACTAAAAAATCCTTTTGCAAAAAAATCCCCACATATCCCCCAAAGAGTAATAAAAATCCTCGAAAATTCTCGCATATTCCCGTATATCCTCGCATATCCCCATATATCCTCGCATTTCTCCGTATATCCTCGCATATCCCCGGCACATACTCGCATTTCCCCACATATCCTCGCATATCCCTGCATATCCTATAAAAATGCCCGCAAATCCTCTTAAATTCCCCACAAATCCTTTCAATTCCCCTGTAAATCTTCACATATTTTATACTATATGGGTATATTCCCCTGCCAAATTTTACAAAAGAACAAACATGATCTTTGGGTAATATTTTGTATTTAAAATAGGTAGGTACCCTCGAAAGTACCTACATACTTATATTATATAAAAAATAAACTTTGATTATTTATTACAATAGAAAATAAAATCTCACACTACCAACTAAACGTCATGATATCACAAACAAATGACATTGTTAAAATATGAAAATAAACTACTTAGTTGTCTTTTTAAATTCTTACACTTTTTATTAAGTGGTTCTACCCCCACCAGGTTAATTGGTCCTTAAAATATATATATTTATATATATTTTTGAAACAAGAACTTAATCAATATTGCAGATTATATACAGGGTGACCCATTTGAAATGGAAGCAGTCATTTTTTATATTATTTTTCATTCGATTTTAGCCGGGTGTTTTTCTGAAGCTAGGCCACAAAAAACTCTTTTGGTTCAAAATAAAGTCAGATACAATAGCGTTAATCAGGACACCCCAAAACCCCCACATACCAAATTTGATCAAAAAATATACAGGGAGTTACATTCTACATAGTTGCAAAGATGAGCAAAATTGGAATTTTAAAGGCATCTGGCAAGTCAAGTATGTCAGAGAATCTATTCAAAACACTTGAATGAGCAACATAACCACTCAAAGTGTTGGTGTGCAAAGATTCAATACAAAAATACAGGGTATTTTTCTCTGGGCCATCTCAAAATGCTGAATTTTATGAATCTTTATGCGGGTGAAGAGTGCTCTAGAATTATTGGAAAAATATTAATAAGCACAAAAGTAATTTATTTCTTTACAAAATGCCAAACAAATACAAAACAATGTAATAACTGGACCTTTCTCAATAAAATCACTGTCTGAGATGATATATTTTCTGTGCGTTTTCTTTTGTAGCATACCTTATCTCATATGGACTTCTGCCAGGCTTCTGTATTTTTTAGATTCAGTTCATTGTTTGTAGTGTCTGGGGCGGTTTTGATATACTCGATTTTTGATCCGTATAAAACTAAAGTTCAAAAAGACACTCTGTGTATAGGTATTTTTGTATTGGATCTTTGCACACCAACACTTTGAGTTCTCCTGGTGACAATTCAACTATTTTGAGGGGATTCCATGGCACACTTGACTTGCCAGATGCCTTTAAAATTCATATTTTGCTCAACTTTGACAACCCCCAGAATGGAACTCCCTATATATTTTTTCTTAAAATTTGATATGTGGGGGTTTTGGGATGACCCGATTAACGCTGTCTTTAGAAAAAAACTGGCTAACATCGTATGAAAAATAAAAATTTTTACGAGGGTGCTTCCATTTCAAATGGGCCACCCTGTGTATATACAGTGCCCGCCAAAAGGTTGGAACCATATGGGATTTTTTTATTTTTGGGCTAAGTTGAAACTACTCTGGGGCGATCATCTCTGCTTCCAAAAAGATTCGAAATGAGATCATTAAACATCGTGACATCATTTGACATACCTGTCAAAAATGACATTTAATTAAATAAATAGCCAAAATACGCTTTATTTATGATTTTATCGAAATAACTTATTTGAAAAAGTTGCTTGGAATTTTATTTTACCCCTATGTGCCAATTTTCAGACAAAAATTCTGACAATGAGAAATTTTTAATTTTTTGAAAAAATATAAAAATTGCACCTTGTTAGTTGAGTTTTTCTTGAAATTAGCCGATTTCGACCCAAAATGGACCCATAACTGAAAAATATCAGTTTGGACGATAGGCAAACAATTCTAAAATCAAATATCAAATAAAATTTATTAGTTCTTTCAAAAAAATCAAAAATTTATCAGTCACAATTTTTGTCTGAAAATTTGCACATAGGGGTAAAATAAAATTCCAAGCAACTTTTTCAAGTAACTTTTTCGATAAAATCGCAAATAAAGCGTATTTTGGCCATTTATTTAATTAAATGTCATTTTGTCATTTTTGACAGGTGTATCAAATGACGTCACGGCGTTTAATGATCTCATTTCGAATCTTTTTGGAAGCAGAGATGATCGCCCCAGAGTAGTTTTATCTTAGTCCAAAAATAAAAAAAAATCCCATATGGTTCCAACTTTTTGGCGGGCACTGTATATATGTCGAGGTTCGAACCTACAAAAATTGATTTACAATTTCGAGGTTCGAACCTACGAAAATTGATTTAAAATTTCAAAGCTCTGACCAACTGAGCCGTCGACGCACTTGGAGATATTACCTTAAAATGATGTAAGCTAGAATCTTGATGACGTCACAGAATTAGGAATAAGTAAAATACTGGGTGTCTCAAAACTCAGGTACAGAGTGGACCAAAAAGTAAGGAATATTATCTCGTGACGTCACGCTGTAGGCTCCACGGCACGCGCATCTAGTGCAAAATTTGGGGTGCGCATCCTATACAGTGTCCTCTAAAAAGTTCGCACCATAGGGGAGAAATTCAAAATAAAATATTTATTGTTTTGCCAATTTTTAATATTTATGTAATTTCTGAAAATTTTAAAAACTCGAAACTTCGTAAAAACTATTTTATATCACTAGCTTTATCGTTCTATTAATTTTTTATTACTAATTGTGATAAGAATAGGTATTTTTCAAAAGAAAATTATATTTACGCTTTAAAATTCTGTTATGTTTGTTGCAAAGTTGATGTACCGTCTAGCATTTGGGGTATAAATTTAGTTACATTACGTTTCCCAGTTCTAAATTGATGCCGAAATAATAATAAATTAAAATATCATCAAACTATTTTACATTTATCAAACTGTCAAATAAACACAATTGCTTCTATTCTCTCCATGGCCTACTCATCAATATCGACTAATGTGAAATTAAACTTAAAGGTAATAATTATTTGTTCCATAAAAGTCAAGAATTTTGCGCTTAGATACGTAAAATAGTTTGATGATATTTTTATTTATTATTATTTTGGCATCAATTTAGAACTGGGAAATGTAATGTAACTAAATTTATACCCCAAATGCTAGACGGTACATCAACTTTGTAACAAACATAACAGAATTTTAAAGCGTAAATATAATTTTCTTTTGAAAAATACCTATTCTTATCGGTAATTAGTAATAAAAAATTAATAGAACGATAAAGGAAGTGATATAAAATAGTTTTTATGAAGTTTCGAGTTTTTAAAATTTTAAGAAATTTCATAAATACCGAGATAAATAATATTAAAACTTGGGAAAAAACTAAATATTTTAGTACAGCGTTCAAATTTGGTACACTTACGTAAAATTGAAAAACAAACAACTTTTTCAAGTAAAACTTTTTGATATTTTAACAACTAAACCCACTTTTGGCGATATATTTTTTTAAATGTCATTTTTGACAGATAACGAAAGTCACATGACCACGTTTAAGTGGGTCATTTTTCACCTTTTTTAAAGCAAAAGGTAACCCCAAAATTAAATTTCAAAATAAAACGTTAATTAAAAATTTCCCCCCTGTAATGCGAACTTTTTGGAGGACACTGTATGTTTGTGTGCGTACACTATTAGGCTTGGGTGCGCAACCTACAGGTTTAGGTGCGTACCCTAAGCACCTGAGCACTCTAAGAAGCTATTTTGCATGAAACAATCTTCTTCTAAATATCTCAAAGACTCAATTACTATCTTTTGCAGGCAGAAATCACAGCAGTATATCCTTAATATATGATAGCGAAGAATTGGTTTCGATTGATTGCGCACTCTTCTTGGGAATATTTTTGGATAAAAGACTTGACTGGAGAGCACATGTTGATTCTGTGGCGGTGAATATCTCTAGGTGTTGTTTTGCACTGAGACTGATAGCTGACAATGTAAGCACGGAGGCGGCTCTTTTGTCATACTATGCATATGTCCAAGCCCGTTTAAAATATGGTGTGATCTTCTGGGGAAATTCAACCGACATACAAAGAATACTGATATTGCAAAAGAGGTGTCTCCGTAGTATCTTCAAAATTAAACAACGGGAAAGCTGTAAACCTTTATTTTGTAAACAGAGGATATTGACAATTATCGGTCTGTACATATATGAGGCAGTGTTATTCATGACTGAATGAATGAATTGTAAATGTACGAAGAAATCATGATCATCATACTAGATTTAAGACAGACTTGGTCTCAGAGAAGTGCAATTTCTCATATGTACAAAAATGTAGAATACAGTGTAACAAAAATATAACTCTTTTCCAGAAAATGTGCGTAACCTACGAAAGAATAGGCTAAAGTCTTATCTTAAAATGTATCTTGTAAAAAAGGCCTTTTATACTAAAACCTATTCATTTAATTTATACCCTGACGTCATCGATACCAGCATAACAGCGTTGCCAAACTTTATGACAAATTGCAAATACGAAGACTTCAGCTGCCACAATATTTGACTTTTAAATCATTTACAGGTTAGTTAATGTACACAGTGTTTTCTTAATCTGAAACCTTAATAGGCCATGTGAATATAAATAAGGAAAAGCTTAATACTTCGAAATTCAAAAAAAAATTGAAAAAATTCACTATTTTCGTTTTATTTATACCACCCAATGAATTTTGTGCTGTAAATCATTATGTTATTATTATTTATTAAAATAAAGATCTCAAAAATTTTGAATTAAATTTTATTAAGTATACTTAATAACTAAATATGCCCATGAACAATGAAATAATAATAATAAATAAAATAAAAAAAAAACAATTCTGGGCCATTAGCTCTACATGCAAAGAGAGAAAGAAAAAACCTGTAGTCAATGTTGATCATTTCGACCAGACAGCTATCCGAAATATGATATATGAAATGTAGAGGGACAGAATTTCGCCAATTTACCTCGATATGCGTTTAATTTTTTTTTATTCTTTTAGAAAAGCTCGTTACAGTGAACAAACACCCTTTAAGGGCGATATTGGAAGAAAGATATATTTTTCATGGTACCGTAAAGATGATCCTCGACGAGTACTTATGGAGGTGCCTAATATTGCTCTGAAACATATTAAATTTTTAAGAAATTATATGCAAGCAAAAATGGAAGGAACACGACAGTTTCTTTACCTCGTCGAAACATGGATTTTCCAAGATGGGACTATCAGCAAGTCTCGGCAAGATGATAGCGTTAAATCCGTTAAGAAAACTAAAGTTTTTTTAAAAAGAAAATTTGTTTGATTCAAAAATTGCACTCCTCTTCATCGTCTTCGTAGTCACTATTCGAGTCACTATCAAGATTAATGATCAAGGGGTGTATGTCTTCCCGATCCCGATCAAAAGCCACCTCCCTTTCCCTGATTTCTTCTTCAGTGTGACGAACAGTTTTTGCCCAAACTTCTGGAGTAGCCTGTGCTAAGGCTTGCCTCCATACCAATAATGATTTCTCCACCGATCGTCCATCTTCACCAACATGGTCGTTGTAATATTTTTTGGCAATACCCCATATATATTTTCTATTGGATTAAAGATGCAGTGGTATGGTGGTAACCTTAACACGGTATGTCCCTTTTATTCGGCCAATTTGTCCGCCACATATTCTGTTGGTGGTTTGTGCCTGTAATAAATGAAAAATAGTAGGTACTTCAAAGGTAGCAAAGTCAATTTTCAATTCAAAAAATGTTTAACTCTTGTAATTAGCAATACCATTCTAATAATATAAGATTAAGTACCTTCTGACTAAATCAATCAGTTGAGTCTTGAACATAAACGTTTCAAATGGAATGTGTAATTTTCCTCCAGCCATGATTGAATTTCACTTTTTCGAGAATTTGCTGCTGGTGCTTTTTTAACTATTTTACTATGATAGGATGCATTATCCATGACGATGATGGAAGGCGATTTCAAATTTTTTAGTAGTTGGTGTTCAAACCACTTCAAAAAATTTTCATGGTTCATTTCACCATGATAATCAGCTTTGTGAGCAAAACACCAGCTCTGCACCATCAACAAAACCAATGTGTCGTTCCAGCATGCACCACAATATATCTTTCAAAAAAAATACTTTGGATATTTGTTTTTATGTACCTATATTACTAGTTACCTTTTACCCCCAACTTTAGTTGTCTTAATGGACTTAACGCTATCATCTTGCCAAGACTTGCTGATAGTACCATCTTGGAAAATCCATATTTCGTCCAGGTAAACAAACTCTCGTGTTCCTTCTCTTTTTCCTTGCATATAATTTCTTAAAAATTTAATATGTTTTAGGGCAATATTAGGCACCTCCATAAGTCCACGTCGAGGATCATCTTTACGGTACTTAAATCCAATGTTCCTCGATATTTTCCATAAAGATGTTCTACCACCATGAAAAATATTTCTTTCTTCTAATTTCGCTTTTAGGGTGTTCACTGTAAAGTGCTTTTCTAAAAGAATAATTATAAAATTAGACGCATATTCGGGCAAATTGGCAAAATTCTTTAACATACTGTCCCTATACATTTCATTTATCACATTTCAGATTGCTGTCTGTTCGAAATCATCAATGTTGACTACAGGTTTTTTCTTTCTCTCCTTGCAGGTCGAGTAGCTGGTCCTCCTAGAGCTGCTGCAACCCTCTTAAAGAGAAACAAAAATATGATTTTTTGCAAATTATCGAAATTTATATATAGTGAAATAAAATAAAAAGTACTTACATCTTTTACAGCATAAAGCGGAAGCAGCGGACCCCCGTTTCCCCTTTCCCTCTCAAAATATTCGCTCAAAGCACGCACCATACCTACCCTGCGCGCGTTTATCAAGATTTTGAGAACCTATATCTTGCGCGGCATTTTTAAAATTCAGTGACAGACTGTGTCAAAATTTTAACGAAAAATTTGAATATTATCATTGCAACCCAGCCCTATTATGCCAACATGACAGATAAAAATTAACTATTATTTGTGTGGCATTTTTGTAGTGTCACTAGAATTTATATTGGCAGCAAAAAACACCAAACGATGACGTCAGGGTATAAATTAAATGAATAGGCTTTATCACAGAGTTTTACAATGACAGTGACAAGGAAAATCTGTAATTTCTCGATAATCTGTAGTATATTTTCTTACTTCTGATGTGTGATTTTTGAGATATAGTCGGTATATATAATATTTGAGATATAGTCGGTATATATAAATTCATCTTGACATTATTCAACACCATTATGTGGTTGTAATGTAAAAATTTTATATTGTAACATTACAAGGAATATATGGAACTTTATCTATCTATCTATAGGTTTCGGATGTGCATCTATCGTTAAAAAATCGGATGCGCATCTGTACCCATAGGTTAGATCTTTTGGTAAAACGATTGATACAGCGTGATAGGAAAATACAGAGTGATCAAAAATTATGTTAGGTAATAAATATGAGAGGGTACACAAATTTGAAATAAAAAAGTTTAAATTCTTATCGCGGAAGATCGGCACCAGGTAGAACAAAACTACTGCCGCACGTGCGCAGATCAGAATGACTTCATAATTTCCCCAAAAATCGTCCTCGCGTATATCCCCGTATATCCTTGCATATCCTCGCGTATATCCCCGTATATCCTTGCATATCCTCGCAAATCCTCACGTATATCCCCGTATATCCTCGTATATCCCCGAATATCCTTGCACAGTGGCGTAGCCAGGGGGGGGGGCACAGGGGCACGTGCCCCCCCCCCCCCCCAAACGTTACGCCAAACGTGTCCGTGAAAATCGTATGCACAGACCATTATGCAGAAGAATAAACACTACTCTGGACTTATGGGGTGATCTGTTCAACCAGATGAAGAAGCTATAATTCTGGAAAGTATTTTGTCATGTTGATAGCTAACAATGTATTTTGTTTTGTATTTTGTGGTAAATAAAAAATTAAGGTCTTAATATTCTCACAGCTCAAATTTATTTTTTTAAATAGGCGACCGGTTTCGTGATTTTTAAAATTAATCACATCTTCAGGCCAAGACTACAACACAGAAATGTAAATAAATTAAATAAGTTATAAACAAAATACAAACAAATGACTTACGCAGCCATAATGGCATTGTACATTCAAAACTATATGTCATGAGGTAAATTTAAAATTAGAAAAAGAGGGGCAAACATTATACAAACAAATTATTTGTTAACAAACAGGACCAGGGTATAAAATAATAATGAACCAGTAAGTGCACAAATCCAAAAAAATGAGAAAAAAATAAGAAAAAACTACGTAGGAAAGCCAGGAATTCGCTATTGTTAGAGTAAACAGCCATTCAAACTGTCCAACTAGATCGCTACAATAGCTATCAGTGGAAAAGGTAATTAAATGTCTTAGATGATTCAAAATCAATTTGAGCATTCAAAACACTATCAAAATTAGTTTTACAATGTCTACATATCTCGAGTGATTCTAAATTATTCAAAATATAACCTTTCTTAGCAATATGTAAAATTTGGATATCTGTCGTTTGATTAAAAGTATGTCCCGTGTCAATCAGATGGTTAGCAAAATGGGACTTTCTCGAACCAGTCTTTAAACAATTAGTATGTTCTTTTATTCTAGTTTTAAAGTTTCTGCCAGTCCTACCTATGTAAAAACTATCGCAATCTCCGCACTGTAACTTATAAACTCCACTCCTATCCAGTATATTTATTTGGTCCTTATTTCTAACGAACAGGTTATGTAATGATCCAGAAGCTTTAAGTGAAATTCTAAAGTGTTCTTTAAATATATTAGCTAATTTATAAGAAGTTGGGCCAAAGAAAGTTAATGATCTAAATTTCAAATTTGAAGCTGAGTCCATAGAAGCAGGGTTAATGATATAAGAATTGTTTAAGTCGATTTTATGTTGTTTTTTAAGCAAAAGTTTATCTATGAGTGTCGGGTTGTAATTGTTTCTAGCAGCAATCTGTTTTATTGTTAATAATTCTTTGTTGAAGGATCCTTCTGATAAAGGCACTTTGAGGAGTCTATCCAAGTGACTATTAAAAGCTGATATTTATAAATTTATAAATACTAACACAGGCATAATAATTAACAGTTCATCTAACCATCCCTTTTCACACAAAATATCATCAAGAAAATCGGGGGTGGGTTACACCAATGGAAATAATTACCACTTCTTTTTTCATACGACGGCAGTGCCTCACTGCCGACTGCCACATATGGTGTGAATGTCCCCTTCTTTTTTATACAGGGTGTAACTAAACTGATGGTCAAAAATGAAACCACGTATTCTTGGAGTCAAAATAAGGGCACTTCTTCATATATTTTTTTCTCCTACGGGCCATAGTTTTTTTTATACAGAGCGTAGAAGTTTGGAGAAAAATACACATATTTCTTAGTATTTCTAGAAGTATACGAGATATTTTCTTCAAACTTGGCGTGTCACATGAGCAGATGAGCCGTCAAACTTAAGGTTGACATGAAGCTTCTGAAGCTTCCAGTTGCGGAGATACGGGGTGTTAGTAAAATTAATTAGTTCAGAAAAATATGAATACCCTGTATAATCGCATTTTTTTAATTTGTTTTTAATGGTAAATTCAATGGTTAACAAAAAGTATCTCTTAGTATTTTTTCATATTCGCAGCCGTTTCTTAATTATTTTCGAAGAACGGCAACGCTGCAATGAACAATAGTCACTTTAAGAATAAATCTAGCAATCTGTGGATGTCAATTAAACTTTATTTAACAAAATACAAAGGCAAAAACAATAATAAAAGAAACGTATTGCTATTAGAAAATTAAATTATTAAATGTTCGAAATGACCGCCGTCTCTTTCAATACACGCAACTATGCGTTTCCGCATGTTTATTATTGCCATTCGCAAGTCCATAGCAAAAGTGCATATCAGTCAATTCTTCAAATGAAAATACAATTTTTCAAAATATTGATACTAATGTGCAAAGTTGGCAGCCAAATGATTCAAATAATGCCAAGTTTAATTGACATCCACAGATTGTTAGATTTATTCTTAAAATGACTTTTTTATTGCAGCATTGCCGTACTTACTTTGAAAATAATTAAAAAACGGCTGAGAATATGAAAAAATACTAAGAGATACTTTTTGTTAACCATTGAATTTACCATTCAAAACAAATTTAAAAAATGCGATTATACAGGGTATTCATATTTTTCTGAACTAATTAATTTTACTAACACCCTGTATCTCCGCAACTGGGAGCCTCAGAAGCTTCATGTCAACCTTAAGTTTGACGGCTCATCTGCTCATGTGACACGCCAAGTTTGAAGAAAATATCTCGTATACTTCTAGAAATACTAAGAAATATGTGTATTTTTCTCCAAACTTCTACGCTCTGCATAAAAAAACTATGGCCCGTAGGAGAAAAAAAATATATGAAGAAGTGCCCTTATTTTGACTCCAAGAATACGTGGTTTCATTTTTGACCATCAGTTTAGTTACACCCTGTATAGCAGCGCCTATACCCCAAAAAGGACGGCATACGCTCTTTATATTGCAAAAATGCTTGAGAAAAATGCACTTCCGACGTACCTAAATAAGTTTACTTCGGACGTGTATGGAGTTAAATGATGTCCGTGAAGCTAGCTCCCAATTGGGAGCTGGCTCCCAGAATTTTACAGTAGACCAGTAAAGTAGTGCTTTTAGGGAGCTAGCGTCCAGTGTGAAGCTAGCTCCCAAATTTTCCTTTTTACAGGGGGGTATTAGAAAAAAAATGAGACTGGAAAAAAGTAAGGGTAATGAGAAAAATAGACGGTGGCGGGGAGAAAAAAAAACATATATGGAAATACATATATTTTAATAGGAAAAATTGCGAAATTATTTAAATCGATTCCGATGGGAAAAATGTTTTGCAGATGGATAGTAGGGACGTAAGAGAGTTGAAAAAAATTAAAACAGTGGCGTTACAAACGGCAGTGGTGGCGGGAGAAATTGCGAAATTATTTAAATCGATTCCGATTGGGTAAATGTTTTGCAGGTGGTTAGTAGGGACGCAAGAGAGAAAAAAATTAAGACAGTGGCGTTACAAACGACAGTGGCAGTGGGAGTAGCAGGGAAATTCGTAATTGAATTCGGATCGGGAAATCGCTTTGCAGTGAGTAGGAGGGGACCCCAAGGCGGCAGGAAAAAATAAGACAGTAGCATTACAAACGACAGTGCAGCGGCAAGAAAAAATCGTAAAGTTAAAAAGTTGCAGCTTTCCGACTGAAAACTGTTTGTAACGCTCTGGGTTTTTTCTGGGCGACAGGTGGGACTTTGAAGGAAAGAAAAACGCGTGGGTGCTACCGTTACAAACGACAGTGGCGGCGAGAAAAAATCGCAAAGTTAACAAGTTGCAGCTTTCCGACTGAAAACTGTAACGCTCTGGGTTTTTCCTGGAGGACCGGTGGGACCCCGAGGGAAAGAAAAACGCGTTGGAGCTACCGTTACAAACGACAGTGGCGGCGAGAAAAAATCGTAAAGTTAAAAAGTTGCAGATTTCCGACTGAAAACTGTTTGTAACGCTCTGGGTTTTTTTATGGGGGATGGGTGGGACACCGAAGAAAAGAAAAACGCGTGGGTGCTACCGATACAAACGACAGTGGCGGCGAGAAAAAATCGCAAAGTTAAAAAGTTGCAGCTTTCTGACTGAAAACTGTTTGTAACGCTCTGGTTTTTTTTCTGGGGGACGGGTGGGATCCCGAAGAAGAAATGAGTTAAAACACAATGCAAAATTCATTGTTGTCTCAACATTTCGTTCAAAGATAGATGGCGACATGCTACTTCAGCAACAATGAATTATCAGATCTGACAGCTGTACTTCTTGTTTCTCTTCACATATAATATTTTATATAATATTTTACGCAATGATCTGGTATAGAAGAAAATTATAAACCAGAAATGACAGATTCCCTTTGTTTTGTTTATAAGGAATTTTCAAATTGGCAGTTGGTAAATAATTTTGTGTCTCCTTATAAGTTAAAAGACAGCAGCTGTGGTTATTTTTTTACGTAACCAAAGATTTTGTTTTATTTCGATAAATATGTATAATATAATACCTACCTACTACATAATTTATTTATTTTTTTACATGTACATATATGATATATTTTTATTTACGGTTTTGCATTTTTGTTTACATATGTTTATTTTTTTATTATTTACGCTTTTACATTTTTGTTTCTATTTATTCCAAAGTAGGAATTTGTTTCAAGTTCGACTGTTTGTAACGGGTGGAGGTTTTTCTGAGGGGTGGGGGCACCCTGAAGGAAGAGAAAAACACCGGGATGGGGCGTTACAAATGTCAATGGCGGCGGGGTAAAATTCTAAAATAGAAATATTGCTAATTTTCGAGTTCGACTATTTGTAACGGGTGGAGGTTTTTCCGAGGGACGGGGGCACCCCGAAGGAAGAGAAAAACACCGAGGATGGGGCATTACAAACGACAGTGGCGGCAGGGAAAAATCGTAAAAAGTGATTGTTTTTTAAGTGAAAACTGTTTGTAACGCTCTGAGTTTTTTCTGAGGGACGGGTAGGATCCCGAGGGAAAGAAAGAACGTGTGGGCGGTACTGTTACAAACCTTAGGTTACGTTAGGAAACGGCCACCGCTTTCTTGCAAACATGTGTGCCTTCTTCATATGGGGTTAACTGTATAATTGTTTTCACTCAAAAACCAGTCACTTACTCTCTTTACAATTTTTTCTCAAACCCATTACAAACATTTTTCTTTCCTTCGGGGTCCCACCCGTCCCCCAGAAAAAACCCAAAGCGTTACAAACAGTTTTCAGACGGAAAGCTGCAACTTTTTAACTTTCACTACTGTCGTTTGTAACGTCACTGTCTTAATTTTTTTCAACTCTCTTGCGTCCCTACTATCCACCTGCAAAACATTTTCCCTATCAGAATCGATTTAAATACAAAATTTCGCAATTTCTCCCGCTGCCACTGCCGTTTGTAACGCCACTGTCTTAATTTTTTTCAACTCTTGCGTTCCTACTATCCACCTGCAAAACATATACCCCATCGGAACCGATTTAAATAATTTCGCAATTTCTCCCGCCGCCACAGTCGTTTGTAATGCCACTGTTTTAATTTTTCAACAATCTTACGTCCCTAATATCCACCTGCAAAACATTTTCCCCATCGGAATCGATTTAAATAATTTCGCAATTTTTCCTATTGAAATATAGGTATTTCCATATTTGTTTTTTTTTTCTCCCCGCCACCGTCTATTTTTCTCATTACCCTTACTTTTTTTCATTCTCATTTTTTTTTCTAATACCTCCTGTACAAAGAAAAATTTGGGAGCTAGCTTCACACTGGGCGCTAGCTCCCTAAAAGCTCTACTTTACTGGTCTACTATAAAATTCAGGGAGCCAGCTCCCAATTGGGAGCTAGCTTCACGGACATAGTTAAATGTGTGTCCAAAGAAGTCATGTGACTCAACTTGCCAATGAGAGCAGAAGACGTATACTATATGTATACGTCGGACGTATAAATAGCCACTGCCTTTCTATAAATATTAAAATCAGGTTTATCGTCGACGTTACTGATAGTCAAATCAAGAAAATTAATCTGTTTATCGAAGTTCTGAACCTCCAATGTAAATTTAATTTTTGGATGAATACTGTTCAAGAATGTGACAAAATCTAGCAGCTAGTAATATCCAATTTTCGATTTATAAGTATCATTGTTAAGAACAAAGTTATTTTCAAAATTATCCATAAATATGTCGGAAAATTATAGGTCATTGAATATAAAAAATACGCCCCCTATAGGCTCAATGCTAAACTAGTCTATGGTGGCTAGCACCGTTCACATGGTGACGATGGCTCATATATTAGTTCGCATAGTCCCGTCGGGGCGTTGGCATTGAAAATACAGTCGTGTATGAAAAAGAGGAGAACCCATAGCAAGTCCATCTGGTTAAAAATCTTATTACCAAACATAAAAAAATTTTGCCTAAGACAGATATTTAACAAATACAAAATATCTTGCGTTTCTTGGTCCCTCAATAAACTATTAAATAATTTTTCTTTTATAATGTCAACTACCTCTTGTATAGGCACGTTAGTAAAAAGATTAGAAACATCTAAATATATAAATATTGAATTCACTGGTACCTATATCTTTTTTATTAATATTATTTACCGAATCAATACTATTCTTCACTGTTAAAGGGAAGCTACAATCAATCGCCTCTCTAAGTAGGTAAGTAGGTAGGTACATATGCCATTAAGCCATTTTTATAAGTAGGTAAAGTTATTAAAGGATACCAGGGGTCTAATTGGCATTTCATAGGGATTATCTGATTTGTGGACTTTAATAAGTCCATATAATCTTTGGATTAATGTATGATTGGCATTAAACAAAAAATAAATAGTTACTTATAGGTAACATAGACTATTTATCACCCTATTTTTACATTATTTATTATATTTTTATTACCTACTTGCAATTTTCCAAATCCGATAACTGTTCCAAAAGTCTGCCCAATTGACTCTCCAGGTTTTTTTTAAGTTTGTCTGTTTCCGCTCTTCCGTACGATGACATAATAATAATAGCACAGCTTTAATAAATATCTTTATAAGACAAGGATATTCCTTGCAAGTTTAATATGATAATAGGTAGTGCACACGCACACTGCACATACCTAAGTACATTTCTTAATATTTTTTTAGTCTGCTACTGTGTACCGTGTACCCACAGAAAAATATATAGGTTATGTGTACTGTCACTGTGAATTTTCTTCTAATAACTCTAATCATACAATCGTTGACTGACGTATTGTCAGTCAACGATACAATATTTAGGATTCCTCGATACACCAGTGATTATAAGAAATACGCCCCCTATACGCTCAATGCTGAACTAGTCTATGGGCCATGCCAACAACGAACAACAACAAATACAAGTCAGGTGTAGACTCAGAAAAATAAAAAACGTAGAACTGGCTTTGTATTGGCAAGTTTGTTCCCATAATAAAAAAATAATGTTTACAGAGCGCGTGACAGATCTGGTGCTAACGATTACAAGACAGTGGCGTACCCCTAATTTTTTTAAAATAGTTATAAAAATAGGAAAAAATATATTTGCCTTTATATCTAATTTTTTTTTATAAAAATTGAAGTGTAACCCCAGGTAAAACTAGTACGCGTCAATTCTAAAATTAAAACTTATCAATGTTATTGACAGATACTAGTTGGGGATTGTTCGGCGAACACAATATAAAAAAATAAAAAATAAAAACTTTTTAAAAACAAGCTTTTATTTAAGCCATGAACTAAAACGGATAAAATAAGTTTAGCGTTGGGTGAAGATTTAAACCTTCAGTCAACGAGTTTAGGTTTTCGTTAAGATAATTCAATGCCACACTGCGGCAAGCTTTTTTAAATCAAAAAGCTCGTCGCCCGAAATGTTCATAAAAGTAGGTACCAATTAATTTTATCGGGCAGTGATTGGTTGATAAGCAAGTACATGCCAAAGAATATATTTTCTGTACAGTTTGCGCGACAATTTTTTTGGTTTAAAAAAGCTTGTCGCAGTTTGGCATTGAATTATCTTAACGAAAACCTAAACTTATTTTATCCGTTTTAGTAAATGGCTTACTTAAATAAAAGCTTGTTTTAAAAAGGTTTTTTATTATTTATTTTATTATGTGCTTTTTTAGTACCTATTTGATTCCCATCTCAGAAGGGTGGTAAAGAAATTTACTCCGCCATCTTGGGGCATCGGGCATCTGCCCTATTGGATTTAGTATGACGTCAGTCACCTTATCATTTTCTACTCTTCAAATCCTTTCATTTGATACTCATGTCGAGGATGTTGTAAAGAATTTGGCAATCCGCCGTCTTGGGGAGGCCGCCATATTAGATTTATTATGACGTCATTCACCTTATTGTTTTCTACCCGTCGAGCCCTTTCGTTTTATACCCATGTTGAGAATTATTTTCCCTCTGGTGGTGAAGGTATCTTTTACCGTGCCCCGAACTAGGTACGCCTATGTACTTACGCATGATATGTAACCTCCTTTGGCGAGTTGCTTAATTTGCAAACAATACACTTTTTTGACCATAACGTATAACCAGAGAAATGGAGGAGGGAGAATGAGCGTCCAACATGCGCAAACTTTCTAATCAAGAATCCGCCATATTATACACAGATCAGAGGCGTCCGCAATTTTCTTATAGGGTATCGAGAATTTAAATTAAAACAATAAAATTATCATTCTGTATTTCATTTTTAAATAGGTATTGAGAATATCGAACAATTCATATTTGCACAGTACTAAGTTAATTTTCTATATAATTTGTAGATATATTTCTAATTAATCGCGACTTTCATTGGCAGTGGTTTGAACACAAAGGTACCTGTCTATTTTATTGTGCATTTTTATTCTAATGGTAATAATTTTTAATAACAAAAATAACAATAACATTGCATTCTACATATATTTAAAAACTATTTTAACTACAAAAATATGTTATTAACACAAACACAAAAATCATCATTGATGGTGAAATAAAATCAATTTATGTAGTTCTCTCCTAACTAAGGGTCCTTGAATTTTTGCAGTATACTTTTTTGATAAATTATATAGTCTAATTTTTGTATAGGCTGCTACTATTTCTTTTATTAAATTGTAACTATGATTTTCTTTATTAGGCGATGACACAATATGTTCTTCTAACTCTGGGAAAAGCTTTGAAAACATGAAAAAGAATTTTTGTCCAACTGCTATTATAAATTTGTTTAAAAAATCTTCCTCCGATGGTATACGGTTATCTGTTGCCTGCAACAAATTTATAATATTGGTTTCAACATTCTGGCATATTTTCACTACACCAGCTGATGGTATTTGTAAACCTAAAAAACAAATTAGGACATATTATTTAAAACAATTTATTTTCTTCTAGAATAAATGATATTCCAAAAAGAAAATGAGATTAGTTAAAAATTGATTTTTCAATGCATGCTCGCCGTCAAAATGTTTACACTCCGAGTTAAACTGTAATACTAGGTTAAAATAAATAATAATAAATAAAAAGTAGTTTAACTAGCTTGGAATTTAACAGAATATATTGATAAATCTCTAAAAATACATTACCTCTATTTTTCTTAACAATTAGTCTATAACTCAAATCATCTTCAACAGTTTCCATGTCGCATGAACAACTTGTTAAGCAATCTATACATTTAATTTTTCTCCTTAATATTTTTATTACATAGCCTGCTACGTATGTAACTACATTTTTAGAGACATTATCGAGGTCGATGAAACATGGCAGGATATCATAATCGTGATCAGTTAGAACAACGTCTTGAGGGTCTATGTTATGTTTTCTACAAAATGAAATATCTATGGACTGATCCACTAACACATTTTTCATTTTTTGCCCATAACCACTAGATACATTTAAAATGGTCGTCGTGTCCAGAACTTGACAATTTACACCTCTTGGTGATATTTTACTATGCAATAAGAGTTTCTTAAAAGTTCTCATGAATTGGAGAGCGGAAGGATTATTATTCCACCCATTTCGACACCTAGAAAAAATTTTATTCCTTATTATGATGAATTTCCAAAATGCACACTATTTACCTAATGGAACTGAAAAATATTTCTAGGTGGTCCTGGCTGCATTTATAGGTCAGTAAATAATTTAATTTCCCATTTTTTACATAATCGTCAAAAATACCACAAGCTGATGTTGCAGACAATACAAAACCTATAAAAGGAGTTTTCTTGGGTGTAAGCCACAATGGCCTTCCAGACACATCAGTACATCCACTTAAATATTTTGTTGCATCAATTATAAATGACCGCCAATATTTTTCATTATCCACTTTCATCGGCGCCTTGAAATTTTTGGCTCAGGCACTTTTAGAATTTAAAATGTCAAACAAACTATCTATAGTTCGTATAAAATGGACTGTTGCCTCTGATTCTTTAAATTCTGACAGTTGGCAGTCCTTATCTAAAAATTCTATAGCTGTTGCAACACTGCCACTTAACGTTTGCGCAGCTAAGTGGACCTAAAGCAAATAAAGTAATAAATGTAAATTACAACAGTTAGTTATACTTACTTTCATTTTCTGTTTATGCCACTGTATATGACTGACTCTGATTTTGTTAGCAACATAAAGATTGGTCTTTTCGTATACATCATAAAGTCTCATAACGTAAGCCCAATTTATTATTTTGCCTGATGGATCCTTAAATTGTTGCAAATTTGCAAAATTATTTCGAATCAACTTTATCATATGGCACACATCAAGAAAACAGAAAACTCTCTGTGCAGGGTTCACAGGATGCGAGAACCATGGCTTTATATTATGTATGTCCTCCAAATTACATCCCAACTCATGTAACATACCGAAATGAACCGATGGGCCATCACATGTTATGGAAGTCACAGTTACACCAACATCGTGCAGTCTTATTAAAGATTCATTGACGAGATTGGCTTTCTCTCTTCCTGTCAATGACTTTATTAAAAAGTAAGCTATGGGAAGCTTCCAGTGCGACTGGTGGGATACTACCATAAGAACTAAAGCTTCTGATGCAGGTGGCAATGAATCATTATCCACTGGAACACCAATATCTACATAGCCGACTGATCTTTTACCATCAAACTCGATCTGCTTCTTTATAGACATTTCATCTAACATTAAAGAACATATTAGTGACCTCCCATTTGCAGTTGATTCATCTGATTTATGTTTTAAAACACTAAAAGCTAGATCAATAAAACCAGGGTTACATTCAACATTGCTTGTCAACTTTCTTATGGTAGCCTGGTGTGGTAATGCTAGTGCAAACTCACTCCGAACATATTCATAAGCTTTGCAAGAATAGAATTGGTGAGTCGCTGCAAATTCTCTTAGGGGTGGTGGATATTTTTCATGAGTGACACTTTGGTTTTGAACATTTTTTAAATAGCGAGTCATTAATATATTCGGCACACTATCAAAACTCTTAGATAAATGACTAGTTGCATGCTCAGATAGATAATCCTCTTTCTTTAAGTGATTTGCAAGATCTTTTAGGGATGACACTTTTTTTTCCAGAGATTTTATTTTCTTATTGACCTGTACAGCTTTTTTCGATATTCTTCCTATCGTCTTTGTAATTCAATATTTCTTTTCTTTACAGTATTTGGGGATGTACTAAAAATTAAATAAAAAAATATTATTTTCCAAGAATCTGCTAACTTGGAGTTTACATTGACATTAAATTTCTGAATGAATATTAAGAGAAAACCTTCTTCTTCATCATCAAAAATTTTGCTTGCAATAAAAATAAGCTTTGGATTGTCTTCAATAAAAATGAATGTAAATTTTATTACATGAAAGTTTTGCAATAAAGATTTGCGATTATTTATGGCAACAATTATAAGAGATAAGTAAAAAATCGATAAAAATGTTTTCTCCGTTTAAAGGCCTCTTGGATACATAGTGTAAGTCCTTTTTGCTTACCTATAGTTGTGAACAAAATTTATAATACACCTCCTTCTTTTAGTACTGCTATCAGTACTAGTTCCACTCGCCACTTGTTTTGCACCAACACTATAAAATATATAAAAAAAAATACTTAAAATACACTCAGGTGCAAAAAACCCGGGCCATCTAGTATATTTTCGTATCCTCGTTTTAAATGAACAACAATATGTTTGCCTTTATTTATGTTATTGTTTATTAAAACGAGAATACATATTGTTTTTTGAATTGTCCGGGAGGAAGTCCTTTATATCAATAAAAAATCAAGTGTAAACTGAAAGCCAAAATATGAAAAAATACACCCGATTTTGAAAAAATATTAGGTGACCCAGTTTTTTTGCACCTGAGTAATAATATTGGTATTGTTGTGGAATTCGACTTGAAATAAATAGTACTAGACCTTGAGCCAACCACAAAAACACGTATCATAGAAACCTGGTTAATATCTATAACATAACTTGCCATTAATGGTAGCAAACGAATAAATCAAGCGCCGCACTTATATGCTGCCAGAAATGGATTATTCGTTTGCTACCATTAATGGCAAGTTATGTTAGGAATATTAACAGGTTTCCTATATAATACAAGTTTTTTTGATCGGCTCACGGTAGGTACAATCTTTGCGTGAACAATTTACATAAAGACGGATAACGGCTGTCAAATATGACAGTTATTTTTTCGCGAAAAACGCATGTGATTGAAAAACTATTATTAACAATAATATTAATGACATTGTTGAAAACTCCTGTGTTTTTCAAAGAATCATTTGACAGCCGTTATTCCTCTATCCAAATATTTCTCGCAATGGTACAATACATTGGTAATAATTATAACAATATAAATGGCCGCATATATTATTATAAGGTAAGACAGTGGCTGACAACTTAATATGCATATATTTTTTCATTGTTTCGATAAACCAGAAAAACAGATTCAATATATTATTGTCTCAATGAGTTCGCGAAGCAATTGTGTCGATCATTTCCCCTTGTTATCACTAAACGTGGCCATTGTGTATTGATATTTTTTCCAATCTTATTGTTAACTATTTTCGTTGGGTGAAGATTTAAATGAAGATTTAAAAAGAGAATCTACGCCCATGGAACAGCGTGCCGATTTAAAAACATCTCCGGAGCCCGCTGGCACCCTCTACATTCCGGACCAGAAATTAAAGCGGATCGATATCGAAAATCTTCTGGCATCTTCGCCGGAGCCATCTTGCGGCTAGCGGAAGTAACAATTATTCACAGTCGGTGTCGCTGACTCGAAAGCAAAGTCTAGAAAACAGCACACTGTTTTCTGGGGTATACTGGGATAGCTCGGTGGGAATTACAGATGGGACATTTCGAGTCTGGCAATATCTTGATTTTGACTTTTGACAGGGTTTTACTTGACATTAAGCCCTGGGAATTGGGCCTGGAGAAAGTGAAAGGTTAGAAAGCGATTTTGTGCGAATTTTGGAGCTGAAAGAATATTCTTGGGCAGTGACAGTAATCTGACAAGTTTATTTGTGATTTTTGAAGGCTAAACAATAAAGGTGGTAACCAAGGTAACGAGTTTGAACTGTGATTTTTGAGATTCATTACAATATTATTTGCCCCTTTCACTGCTCCCTTTCGCGACCAGAAATTTACTTGGGGAAAGGACCCGCCCAAATACACTTATTAAACAGGGGTATCATTCCATCCTTTTCCCTTTAATAGAAATCGTATATTACATCAACCACACACGAGCAGAAAATACAGACACAAAATTTTATATTTCCAGCTCCATAGATGGTGTTTATGTTCAACGGGTACGTTGGGATCTATAGTAAACCCTAGAGCTGCGGGCGAGACTTCGAATTTTTTTTAGCCTTGAAACTCTTTTTACACATTGTGAAACTATTGACTAGTGGGGGACTATTATTATTGCCAAAACAAATAACATACAGTGTGTCCAACTTTAAAACTGTACAAATCCGTAAAATCTTCATTTTTGGAGACAATCGCCCAAACTTTTTTTTGTTTGAAAGGCCTTCAAAAAGCGCTTCTTTTGACCGTCCCGTCATTTTCAAAATGCGAATCCAGGGCCGGCTGCGATTTTTTTATACCCTCGATTTTGACGAAAACCATTTAGCGATTTTTTTATTTAAAATCTGACCCCACAGCATTAATCAGAACACCCAAAAACCCCTTTACACCAAATTTGAATAAAAAATATACAGGGAGTTCCAATCTGCAGGGTGTCAAAGTTGAGCAAAATAGGACTTTTAAAGGTATCTGCCAAGTCAAGATTGCCATGGAATCCCCTCAAAACAGTTCAATGGTCTATAGGACCACTCAAGGTATTGGTGTGCAAAGGTCCAATACAAAATATACAGAGTATTCTTATCTGTGCCATTTCAAAATGCTGAATTTTTATGAAACTTTATATGGGTCATGAGTGCTGTAGAATCATTGAAAAAATATTGATAAACACAAAAGTAATGTATTTCTTTAAAATTCCTATTTTGCTCAAATTTGACACCCTGCAGAATAGAACTCCCTGTATATGTTTTATTCAAATTTGGTATATAGGGGTTTTGGGGTGTTCTGATTAACGCTGTGCGGACAGATTTTAAATAAAAAAATCGCTAAATGGTTTTCGAGAAAATTGGGGGTATAAAAAAATGGTAGCCGGCCCTGGATTTGCATTTTGAAAATAGCAGGAAGGTCAAAAGAAGCGGTTTTTGAAGGCCTTTCAAACAAAAAAAGTTTAGGCGATTATCTCTAAAAATGAAGATTTTACGGATTTCTACAGTTTTAAAGTTGGACACCCTGTATAATAATTGTATATGCGTTAAAATGTTCTTACTTATATAATTTATTTATGTTGACAATATTTCTGGATTTGGTATTTAGGTATTTTTTTAATAAATGTGTTTTCTCATTTAACTATTTTATTTTATTCCTCTCTGTCAAAAAATGTTCAAAGGTAATTCTGAATGAAAATGGGTAATTACTTTCTGGCGTGTTCAGTCAATACCTACTTAAAAAATCTCAATTCCTACATGTAGGTACATACATCATAGTCAACAGTTTAAAAAATCCTTATTTACCTACTTTTAGTATTTTTGTTTATATCACTAATAAAAGTAGCATTTCATAAAACAGTGTTAGTTTTTTTTATTAAGAAATTCATTTTCGTCAATGTAATTTGAGCAAAAACTGCAAATTAAACAGTTATAGAGGGCAGGCCGTTACCTTGATTTAACTATAGAGAAAAATCAAACGGCAGAACATAAAAAACGCGATCATGTAAATTCAACAAAAGTGTCTACTTAAAACTGAACTTAGCACTTAGCAGCCAATTTTCTAGGAGCCAAAAATTTCAACGTTTATTTTTTGATGAATATTTTTCTTCATTCTCCGGTTTAATCTGCTTAGAAGGTTTAATAATAGTTATCCTTTCTACTTTATTTTTATCAAAATAAATTTGTGGAAATAAGGGCGAGGAAAATTTTTTGCTGCCAGAAAATCGGCTACTAACTTTACACCGGTTTAGTTAGGCACATTGATTTTTAAATGTCTTCCGATATTTGGCCCCGCCTGTTTAAGTTTAAATAGTTACGAGCCGCCACTGATTAAGTGGTGTGGTATCATAGTTTGGCAGATATAAGCAATAATATCGTTTTAACAATGGCAGGCATTGTCCTAGCTAGCTAGCTTTTAAAATTGTTTACTTTACTCCGGCCTTGTTTTTTTCGACAAAAATACACCCTGTATACACTGTGTACTGATAGCAAAGTCTAGTATTCTCTAGACTTTGCTGATAGGTTCGGCCAATTATTGGGGCAACACCAAACAGAATGTCAACTTACAATTAGAATTTTTTTATCGTTTACACCCCTTGGGCACTGAATCGCCGGATACACAGTATATATTTTTATTAGTTACTTAAGCTAAAAAAATAAAAATAAATAACAACCTCTTTCTGTATTCAACATTTTTCCAGAAAAACGCCTAGGTACATTAAAAAATACTCCCTAATAGAGGGAAGGCAATCAGTTTTTTCACTTTTCTCAAAGTTTTCATTTTGGACATATGTTTTGTTTTTCAAATCAACGTAAGAAATTGAAGCAACATAATGTAGATCACTATATCCTAAAAAAGAGAATTTTAAAAATCTGCCAATCCGTTAAAATCGTCAAATATCAAACTGAAATACGCCCAACCCTGAATCTATTCCTAATTTTATAAAAGCCAAATCGTAGAATTATATCACTGGCCCCTTCTCCCTTCTCCCCCCATGTCTATTTTTAGACTTGTTTGCCCCGCCCCGAACACAAACGAGCCTTTTGGAATACGAAATTGTCGAGTACGAAATCTACCACTAATTATCGATTTTGTTAGAGTGATTGTAATTATCGAAAATAGATGGTGCTAAACAGTAGTACTGGACGAGAGCTAAATAGAAATAATAATACCGCTATACACCAGTAGATGGAGTTGGTGCGCGGAGGCGAATGACTGCGATCATTGGAAAAAGTTTTAAATACAATCGAATATCCATAGTCCTTCGCCTCCAAAAGCGCTCGGCATTTTATCTGGATCCGTGAGAGGTCTTTTTAAACCTTCAGTCAACGCTATTTTATTATAGGAAGTGGCTATGTATACGTCCGACGTATATAAAAGTCGGTATATGTCTTGCGCTCCCATTGGCATTGGGCGAGTTGAGTCACGTGAACTTATTTAGATACGTCGGAAGCCATCGGAAGTGCATTTTTCTCAAGCATCTTTGCAATAAGGAGCATATGCCCTCCTTTTTGGGGGATAGGCGCTGCCGTATTAAAAAAGAAGGGGGCATTCGCACCATATTGTGACAGTCGGCAGCGATGCGTGCTGCCGTATGAAAAAAGTGGTAATCATTTCCAATGGTGTAACCCATCCCCGATTTTCTTGAAATTTTGGCTAGGTACCCCCATTCGAAATAATTACCACTTCATTTTTCATACCGTAGCGCCCATCGTCGAAAAAGGAGGGCATACGCAATATAAAATATGAGACAAAATTGGTCTGAATAATCTCGGACATCATCCAATCGACTTAGTAAACAAGCCGATTCATCATCCATCGGACGGTAGAATAAAGTTATGTGTCACGTGACTCAATCCACCAATGAGAGCGCAAGACGTAGGTATACCAACTTTTATATACGTCGGACGTATAAATAGCCACTTCCTTTATTATATTACATACCACAATTTTCTCTTATGACCACTTCTCTTTTGGCTTTCATTACTAGTAGTAGATGTGTCTTGATAAACAGTTCTAGAATAAAATATTATTATAACATAAAAATAATAATGGCAATATGAAATAGCAAAGTAGCACTTCTTAAATATTACTTGAAGCATAGATAATACACAAAAAAAATTTAAGTATGAAACATAGACAAGAGATTTATATATAGTTTGAAATTTAGAGTGTCAAATATTTATACCTTTGCTTAATTGGTTTTCGGCGGAAAGATTTTTTCCTTTTCGGTTCAGGGTGTTCGCTCACACTAGTGTTTGTGGTGGTTGAAATATCTAAGGGCACATTTATCCCCGATGGACCAGCAACAGGCTCAACCAGTTTTTCTAAATTGGTAGTTGGGACTGAATTCTTTTTTAAAACTATTTTACCTGGAAATTACAAAAAATCTTCCTTTCGAAAATGATCAGAACAAACTATTTTGTTCGGTGTCCATATAAAATTTTCTATTTTAATTCCAAGGGCCTCCAACCATAATTTTTGAGCCATTCATCACGTGGAAACCTAATAATACAAAAATAAAATTGGGAGTTTCCTTTAAAAAAATACAAAAGATAGAATCTCCACAACATCGCGTAGCATCCATTCATTAACCCTGCCATACGCCACTGGAATTATTACTTACCTGTGAAATGAAACTCCTTCCCGCTTTCGAGTGCGGTAATTTTTACATTTCTTCACAATACAAGACATTTTGTCGTTTAGTAATTCAATAAATTACTGGGAATTCACTAAAAAAACACCTTTAAATAATAATCGAAAATATCCAAAATCTAAACGCTCCAAACTAGTCCAAACGTAAACAAAGGGTCGCTACCAACTTGGAATTCTAAAATTTATCTGCATTACTATTGGTCAGATTTGAAAATCGCGCAAAAAAATCTACCAATAACATTCCGACATGCTCATCTAAAAATTTAAGTTGGCAACATAAGTGTAGAACATGGCTTCCATTCAATTTGCCTGGAAATAGGATGCGCAGTAGGTCAAAGCGCGTTCTCCTCCTCCATTTCTCTGCGTATAACTTAATTGTCTATATAAGCATTTTAAACCGACGAATACTTAAGAAACACTTAAAAACAGCGAAAAATTGCTTTTAAAAGACACAGCACCAAACACAAGGTGAGGCACACTCTTGACTGATTTGCGCGTTTGTCAGATTGTGCGATTGGTATTGGTAATTATTGTAGGTATATTATTGTTTCCTTATTAGTTGTATCACTATCACAGATTAAAGTGACACGTAGTATAGAAATACTGCCTAATAAGTGTCTAGATAATTATAAATACTAGATTCACCTATTAGTCAGGCAGACCTTATCTCATCAATACATAAATATCATATATTATCTACCATTATTTACTTCAAAGCAAACGTATTTGCAACTGATTGGGTATGTCCCTAGTCCCTACATACAACGGAAACCACTGTTGCAAAACTATTATTTGCAATTTGATCTTGAAGATTATCTTAATTTACCAGAGAAATAAGTTTTTCATTATGAATTATTGGCAACGCTGTTAAACTTTAACTACTAGTAAATAAATAAGTATAAAAAGTGCTACCCCTTACAAACATTTCAATCCACAGATGCCATTTGTATGTTTTTTATTTTTCTGAGGGTGTAGACCACAAAATATATAGGTTAGTGTAGACCCAAATTTTATATGATGGCCCATATACGAGTACCTACCTATTAGTTCGCATACCGCATAGTCCCGTTGGGGCGTTGGCATCTAAAATTCAGTATTCAGTATTCAGTCGCGTATGTGTTAGGACAATAAAGTTATTAGTGTCATTATTATTCGCCGATTTTGGGCATTATAATAGACATAGCTAAACTAAAATTTTCTTACGAAGGCGTAGAAGGGCCACTTAACCAAATAGTTATTTATGTACCAAGGCACTGAAGTTCAACTTTTTATGACTCGTATGTGGAATTTCGTTGCCGAGGCCTCTGGCCGAGGCAAATAAATAAATTCAGGGCAAACATGTTAAATATGATTGAATTATGATTATTATGGTAGCTAATAAATCAGTCAAATCTGATTGAATTACGATTGTTATGCTAATCTAATAAATATGTCGAATAAGATTGAATTACGATTACCTATTGCGCCAATAAACAAGTCAAATTTCATTGATTTACGAAATAAATATGTCAAAAGTGAGTGAGTTATTGTAAATATGACAATAAATCCTTCAGATTCTGAGTGAAATATGGTAAACGTGGCAATAAATACTTCAACTTCTGATTGATTTACGGGAGGCCAATCCAGGATTCTCACGGTCCAGGGATGAAGAAGGGGTAGAATCCAGGTATTTAAGCAGGCAGAGCCCGTCGAGCAGGACTATAGACAAAAGAGTTATATTAGCAGGACAGTTAGAGTCGAAGCCGAGAGTGTGTCAAGACAGTCGCAAGAGTACAGTCCAGTACAGTCGCAGTATAGTCGCAAGTTAGTCGCCACTGTCGCCAGCAGTCGCCAACCAGTACAAAGCAGTATCAAGAAGTCGCCAGTAGTCGCCAATGTCGCCAAGCAGTCAACACCAGTACCACACAGCCCAGCATATAAATCAAAGCCACCACTCTCACAGTTGAGCTGATCAAGAGTAAGCAATTTTGTTTGAAAGGTTTTCTGAAATCTGAGTTACCTTTCGTGAATCTTAATATTTGTAATTGTGTTTGAACCGTGCATTTGAGAAACAGTGTATTTGCCGCTTTTCGGAAACAATTAATGCTAAAAATTGGGGAACAATCACAGTACAATCACAATAGCTACAGGTTTATGTCAGTTAAGGTTAGGTCTTTAGCTAGATATTAAAGGTACGAGTGTATTATAGTCCTTAAATAAAATAGGTACCTTTTATAGATTTATTTCCACCAGTGTAATCGACAAAATTTATAACCTTCTTTTATATTCCAATTAACCATATTTTTACTTTATTTAATAAATGTATTAAATTCAACCCCGTATTTCCATTACTTCCAACGAACTATAGTATATAGTTGTGGTTACTTCCCAAGACTCACACCAAAAAGTAAGTTCTTGTGGCTTGCCCTATACATACCGCTCGCCAACTACCATCTAAAAAGGGCCAAGCGAGGAGCTTTTCAAATAAGTCAAATAAGTTGAGTTATGTCAAATATTTATTAGTTATTTTTCTGAGAAAACTCATTTTTCAAATTTACTAGCGGCCGACCTACAAACTTAAAAATAATTTCGTGACCATATTACTTAAGAAGATTTTTTCGAAACACCCTGTATATAGCTTGGATTTTCGGGGGGGATATATTATAATATATGTTACGGGCGACGTGAAGACGAAGACTTTTTAAAAAACTTTTATTTGAGTAACGCGAGTTACAGAGTTTCGGCTTAGACTACAGACAAGACTAGAATTAACACTCTTACTTTACTAGGTCCTATTTATACAGATCTGTTATGCTGAGGTGTTGTGGTTCTCATGGGAAAAGAATATAAAGACAAAGGGAAGATCAAATTCTGCAATTCTTGCAGTAAGCAAGTTTTAACAATACTCAAAAGGAATATGATATGTTCTAGTAATCATTCTAGAACAATATACAATGGAAAATGATATCTTTGTAGTAAGCATCTTGAACAATAGAGAATGAGAACATAATATCCAACAGTAAACAGAATCAAGGGTAAAAACAAGGTTATGATCAAGGTGATGCTTGAGGTCGGATATAACACCTTCCCCCTTATATTAAAAATTTGTGTTAACAAATTTTGACATTAAATTAGGCATATGTTTTAGTATTAGAATTTAGTTCAATTTCTTCTTCTTCGCGAGGTTCGTCCAATCTATACGAAGGTCTTCTTTTGACAGTAACAAATTTTCTTAAATTTTGAAAAACGCGATTTCGTGTTCTAGGAGGTTGTGGAGGATCGTCTCCGTTATTAGTAGTAATAATGCCTATTTTAATGTTCCTAGACTTTTTACATTTAAAATAAAAGTACACAATAATTAAAAGTATGATTAAAGTAATGGATAGATATGTCAATATTGGCGTATACTTATTTACAGTTGGTTCGTTAATAATATTATCAAGATCCTTTGCATATTCGTCCAATTTATGCTTTGCGACATTTAAATCGTCATAATTAAATTTATTTACTTGTAAAGGTTTTAAGTCAGGATATTTTAGTTTATTTGGAGTTTCTTTGCAACATTCAAATGGAATATTAATTGGGTGAAATTTATAGGTTTGATTAGATTTATTTAAATTTTTCGTTTGAATTTTAGTACTTCCAATATAAGCAATGCATTCGGATTTTAACGTTAAAATTGAAGTTTTGTCTAGCATTATAGTCAAAGGATTTTGATTTTTACACTTAATAGTTATAGGAAATATTTCACTTAAAATTATTAACCATTGATTCTCTTGAATCAATTGTACATTGTAACTTTCAATTGAAATTGTGACTATGTCACAAGTATTAGGTAAATGGGTTTTTACCTCTAATAATTGAGCTTCACATCTTGAATGTGAGTCAATAGGAGTAGGATATAAATCCTTGCACATTATTAAATCAAATTCTAGTTCGTTACAATTTTTTATATCATAGAGAATTACATAGAGAGTTGGGTCATCGCTTTTTGCTACAAATTTAGTATCAGTGGATACCATGTGATAAAATCCAGTTTTATTGTCGAAAATTGGAATAGGATAAATTCTATAAAGAGTATACCATTGAGGTTCTACTAAAGGAATATCTAATATAAAAACAAGTCTATTTTCTGTTTGAAAAACCTTTAGTTCTATAAAATCAAGATAAGTTGCAACATTTAGAAGTTGAGGAGTTAAGGGCAAATTATTTTTGTTTAAAGTTTGAGCGATTATTTGCAAATGATGAACTAGGTCTTCAGGAGTTATAACTGACGTGTGAATGATATGTAGTTTTGCAAAAGTAATAGAGTTTAGAATGTCATTTAAATTGCTTTCGATAAAGGTATAGGATTCTAGGAGTCTTTCGGCCATCTCTAAAACTTGTAATTTTGCAGTGTAATAATTAAAATTATCAGAAATGTTATAAATGTAATTTTCGATTTGTTTTATGTCATTATTAAAAGTAATTTCATCAATTTGTAATTTGTTGATAGAGTCGTTAAAGTTTTTGATAACTGAAGTAGTTACTAAAATTTGTTTTTTCATTAATCTTTCTAATTCGTGTTCGTCTCTGTTAATTTTGTCGATACAATCGTTATAATACTGTCCTAATACTGTCTGAAGCGTCTAAATTTCCGGTAATAAATTTCCAAACTGACCCTAAACCATTAATTAAACCTCTTTTATATCTTCTTACATCAATAGCTAATTCTTCAAATTTGAGCGCAATGTTTTCGGAAAGTTGATTTAGTAAAGTGAGATGTGACTTAACTTCGCTTAGAAAGGCGGCCATTCGTACGTCTTTTGGTTGAATTATAAATTGCATATTTTCTAAAATTTTATTATTATTTTCGAACGTTGTTTTTAGAGATGAAATGTCTTTATATACCAATAAACTCCACTTGTCATTAGAAATTTTGATTGCTCTTGATAGAACACGCTGATTGATTGATTGCTCTTGATAGAACACGCCTATGGTGTTATTAATTGGTCGCAGTGTATATTGTGCCATAGCGGTAGCGAACAAAGAAAATCTGTAACGAAGTTTCAGAATTAGGAACTTGATTCGATATAACAAATTATTTTAATATCAGTATTTTTGAAAATATATTTGATCATAGGGAGAACTGTGTCCCAATCTAATTTGTCTAATCCACAAGCTAACTTGGGTATAGCTATAATTTTATCTTTTTCATCAGTGCTCTCGAGACAATTTGTTCGTAATTCCTTTAAGCAATTAAATAAATTAGCATAAGTTGGTTTATAATAGAAAAATTCTTTAGTTATTAAATAATAAATATTTCTTGTCGGAAGTTGAAGTACTGCTATTTCACCAATTGACTTATTTTGATTTTTTAGTTCATCTACGTGTCCAAATTTATTCTTAAATTCTTTTGCAATTCCTGCATTCATTTCTAAATCTTTAGATACACAGTGAGCTAATGAAATATTTTCAGGGGCATCAAATAAATTGCCCAGTTCAATGGAAACGTTATTATTTTCAATAGGGATTTTTCGATCTAGAGTATAAAATAATTCTTTAACCGTTAGTTCTTCTTCCTCCAATTCGTGACATTTCTTTAGCATATCAAAATTCATTTTTGTAGTTTGGTTAGTAATTGGGTTATGTAGCAAAGCTGAATTCGTATAAATTTCTTTAATTTTATAGGGTCCATTAAATTTGTTAGCTAGTTTATTTTTTATTTGGGACTCCTTGACATAAACCTTTTCTCCTACGCGAAATTGTCGCTGCTCCGAAACGTGTGTATCAAATCGCTGTTTCGCCTTTTGTTTGCGCATGTCTGTACGCTTTCTTGCCACTTCATAATAATGCTTTATTTTATTGTTTAAATCGCGAACGTACTTAGAGATTAATTCTTGCTGATTATACAAAACTTCTGGAGGTCGAGACGAGGTGTGACCGAATAGCAATTCGTAAGGAGTAAAGCCGTGTGTTTTATTTATAGAATTGTTATATGCTATACAAGCGTACGGAAGCATTTGAAATGGGTGTTCGTTAGGATTTTCTGTACTACATGCGCGTATCATTTCAGTTAAGGTGGCATGAAATCTTTCTAAGGAGCCATTTGATTGCGGATGACTAACACTAGAGAAAGTTAATTTTATATTGTATAATTTACAAAGATCTTTCATTAATTGATTATTAAATTCTTTACCTACATCGCAATGGATTCTTAAGGGAGTTCCAAAATGTTGAAAATAGAGTAAAAGAGCGTCTACTACAGATCTCGCTGTTTTATTAGGAAGTGCATAAGCTTGGGTAAATTTTGTTAGTTCCTCTCTTATGGTAAGGATATTATTTTTTACTGGGATTTCTAGGATGTCGATATTTATTCTTTCGAAAGGAGTTTTAGGAGTTTCGGTAATAACTAAGGGACTGTCCAAGTTTTGTCTACAAATTTTTGTCTTTTGGCAGATTTCGCACTGTCGAATAAATGTTTCGACGTCTTTAGTTAGTCTTGTCCAATTATATTTTTGTTTAATACGTCTAATTGTTTCGTTTATTCCTCGATGTAAGTTTGTCTTGCATGAATGAAATTGATCTATTATTATAGGTATTTGGTCTTCGTCTGGTATAGTCACAATGTTCTGACAAATTGTTAGTTGGAAATTTTTATCTGAGAACAAAAAATTAAACATTTCTAAAATTGCAAAATCTGGATTGTTTTCAATGTAATAAGTTTTATTTTCTTCGAATATATCTTTACTGTAATAAAGAGATATGAAGAGTACTTGTATTGCGGTTTCAAAATTATTAAAAGGAACAGGAATTATATAATATTTTCTTTTAGCTACGGTTTGACTGGAAAGAACATTTGCTTTATTATAATTAAAATCAGGATTTAGCTCAAGTAAATCATCAATAACTTTTTCGTGAAGGTCTGTTAATTTGTCTTGTTGAAAAATTAGTACAATGTCCTTGTGTGTTTTGTCTAAAAGTTGATTATTTGTATATTGGATTTTAGAATAGTCGATCATTGAAGTCGTCTTGTATAGATCAAAAAATCTGTCAAATTCTTTACAGATTATAGCAATTTCGTCAGTCTCATTATTGTCAATAGGCGGGTCAATGTCTTGAGGATTATCATGGGAAGTAGATGGTTCGTCTAGGGAAGTATGAAAGGAAACAGCTTCTTTTATATGATTGATTTTGATTCGAGATAAAGCGTCGGCATTTCGATTAATTTTTCCAGGTTTATAAATTATTTGATAATTATATTCTTCTAATTTAAGTCGCCAACGTGCTAAACGACTACCGGGATCTTTTATTGTGAAAAGCCAGGTTAAAGGTCTATGATCTGTAACCAATAAGAATTTTCGTCCGAAAAGATAAGGTCTATAGTACGGCAGCAATTATTGCCAAAAGTTCTTTCTCTATAACGCTATATTTCATTTCTGCTGGACTTAAGGTTCTTGAAAAGTATGCTATGGGAAGATCATTTCCAACAGGTCCTTGCGAAAGTACCGCGCCTACAGCAAAAGCGCTTGCATCTGTAGTTAAAACAAATTCTTTTTCAAAATCAGGATATATTAGAATTGGTGAAGTTATTAATGCATTTTTAAGTTGTTCGAAAGATTCACGACAATCTTTATCAAAAATAAATGGTACGTCTTTTCTTAAAAGTCGAGTTAAAGGCTTTGTCATTTTTGCGAAGTTTGGAATAAACTTCCTGTAGTAACCAGTAAGACCCAAAAATTGTTTAATTTGTTTAGTATTGGCAGGTTGAGGAAAATCGATAACAGCTTGTACTTTTTGTGGATTTGGTTTAACCCCTTCAGGTGTAATAACATGTCCTAAATAAATTACTTCTTTTCGTAAAAATTCACACTTATCTGGCTGTATTTTTAGATTTGAATTTCTTAATCTTTGAAAAACTTCAGTAATACGAGAGATATGCTCATTAATTGTGGAAGAATAAATAATAATGTCGTCCATGTAAACTAAGCACTTTTCGTTTTGTATCCCCATTAGTATATTATCCATAACCCTCTGAAAGGTTGAGGGCGCATTACGAAGGCCAAAGGGCATACGTAAATATTCGAAATGTCCATTTTCAACGGAAAAAGCAGTTTTCGAAATGTCTTTTGGATTCATTTCAATTTGTTGAAAACCAGAAGCCAAATCTAAAGTAGTAAAATAATGGCAATTACCCAACTGATCTAATATATCTGAAATATTAGGCAGTGGATACCTGTCATTAACTGTTAATTCATTTAATTTCCGATAATCAATTACGATTCTCCATTTTTGTTTGCCTGAAGCGTCTAATTTTTTTGGAACGACCCATACTGGGGACGACCATGGTGAAACAGAAGGTCTAATTATTCCTTGAGAAAGCATTTTATTAATTTGTGTTTTTACTTCTTCCTTGTGAACTTGTGGATATCGATAAGATTTAGTAAAAATTGGCTTAGCGTCGCCTGTATCGATAGTATGTTTTATTTCATTAGTGAAACTTAGGAAATCTCCGTCAAAGTAAAATATATCTTCAAAATTCAAACATAAATTAGTAATTAATTCTTTTTCTTCTTCGTTTAAATGTTCTAGCCTTAATGATTCTTTTATTTCTTCTACTCTGCTTTTCGTTTTATTAAAATTACAAATAATATTAGTACTAGCGTTCGTTTCTTTAATGTAAGGCTCAAATTCAAATTCTTCGAAACAAATATCCTTTGTTATGGCATTAGCGTTTAATATCGTCGTATAAAAATTACCGTCTTCGTTTATTTTTACTATAGCATTTGGCACGTATACCTTTTCTACTCGTTGTGCGCATAAAATCATTTCTTTATTCGTATATTTATTCGTATGAAACTTGCATATTTTTTCGCAACGCGGTTCTATCGTAACCTTATTTATATTATAACTCGTATTTTCGCTTTCAAAATTATTTATATTTTCCGTATTATCATTATTATTATTATTTCGTTCATAAGCGTTTATATGAAGGCTATCGTATCTTTCGTCAACATTAACTTGTCTTTTATAAACGACTCGATTATTATTATCATTATTATTCGTTAACTCGTTTAATTCATCTCCGTCTTTAAGTAATTCGTGTACTTTATAGTACGTAATTAACTGTTTATTCCTAAAATCTACTACTGCACCGTACCTTTCTAAAAAGTCAGCGCCTAAAATTCCGTCGAATCCTATATCTAGATCGCAAATATAAACTTTATGGGGAGAAAGAGGACCCGTAAAAGAAACAAATACCGCTTCAGTAAGAGGAATTGATTGGCCAGAAATACCTTTAATTTGAAAATTTTCTGGACATCGATTTAAAAATTGCTGAACCGTCTCTGGTTTGAAAATTGAAATACCAGCTCCTGTGTCAATTAAAATTTTGTACTTATCGGTATTATCTTTAATATAATATAAGTTACTATTGTCAACGGTATTTATGCAAACGTTTGGTCCGTATTGGTCATACCAAGATTCTTGAAGTTGGGAATAGGATTCTGGTCCGAGGCTGTTAATTGAAAATTTTCGCTTTGGCCCAGATAATGTTGTTGGGGAGTTCTATTTTGGTTATTTGGATTTGAATTTGGGAATCTAGGAGTAAAATTTTGATTAGAAGGCTAGAAACCTGAATTATTATTAAAAGTTCTTGGGAAATTGTTTCTAGGAATATTATTAGAAAAATTTCTAGGAGGTTGATTTCTTGGTTGGAAGTTTTGAGGGTGGTTCCTAGGTTGGAAAGAAGGAGTTTGAAAATTATTTTGCTGAGGAAAAGATGGTCTTTGATGGAACCTATTTTGGGAGAAATTATTTCTTTGGGAGTTATTTTGGAAATTGTTAGAGAAGCTAGAAGGATTTGGACCATTTCTGTAATAATTATTTTGATTTTTAGTTCGACATTCATTGATAGTATGTCCATTTCTTTTGCAATAATTACAAAATTTTGGAAAATTATTACTGGTTCTTTTGATATTATTATTGAAGACTGGTACACGATTTTGCCTCTGAAATTTTTGATTTTCAAAATAAGAAAGTTGCAATTATCTCTTAATTAAAGCTATAGCATCCATCATGTTGGGTGGATTGCTAGCACGAATTAGTTGCCCTATTCTTGGTTCTAAACCTGTCAAAACTGTATTTAAACACATGCTATCGATTAATGTAGCTTGCGATTCTTTTTGTTCCCTAGTGAGAAGGCTTTGTTTTCCTATTGCGGCATACATTTTCGAGCAGTGAGTTTGAACTCTGCCTACAAAAGTCAAAGCATTTTCATTTTGGGATTGACACATTCTTTGTAAATCTTGAATTAATGAAGTTAGATCGCGAGGATCTCCGAAATGAACGTTAAGTAATTGTTTGATTTCGCGCCAGGTACTCAAATCTCTTGAATTGATAAGTTGGGCTGCACGTCCCTTTAATTGATTTTTAATTTTTATAACAAGTAAAATGGCTTGGTCGCCAACAGTCATTTGCATGGCCCTATCACATGCAATGATAAAAGTATTTAAATTGATTTGATCCCCATCGTATTCAGGGATGATAGAAAATATTTCGCTTAATTTAAATGGTACTTCGTCGTTATTTGAAGCGTTTGCTTCATTGTTTACATTAGAGTTTATAGCTTCGTTATTCGGCATGTTGAAATGAAAAGGTAATATCGTTATAACGTAGAAAGTTCAATAATAGCAACGTAGAAAGTTCAAAAAAAATCACAAATAAAATTCACTTCAAGTTTTTCACTTACAATAGAAGTAACTTCATGCTCGCTGGATGTCGTTGATGCTGCTGTTGTTGCTGGATGCTGGCCTCAGGAGACTGTCCTTCTTAGTGCCTCCGGATCTTCCTGTCGAAGACCCTTTTCAGCTGGCTCCAATCGTAGTGGTGTGGTGACCCCCGAGGAGACTGTCCTTCTAAGTGCCTCCGGATCTCCCTCGTTGAAGACCGTTTTATCGAGGATCCCACTTCTGACACCAAATTGTTACGGGCGACGTGAAGACGAAGACTTTTTAAAAAACTTTTATTTGAGTAACGCGAGTTACAGAGTTTCGGCTTAGACTACAGACAAGACTAGAATTAACACTCTTACTTTACTAGGTCCTATTTATACAGATCTGTTATGCTGAGGTGTTGTGGTTCTCATGGGAAAAGAATATAAAGACAAAGGGAAAAATTCTGCAATTCTTGCAGTAAGCAAGTTTTAACAATACTCAAAAGGAATATGATATGTTCTAGTAATCATTCTAGAACAATATACAATGGAAAATAATATCTTTGTAGTAAGCATCTTGAACAATAGAGAATGAGAACATAATATCCAACAGTAAACAGAATCAAGGGTAAAAACAAGGTTATGATCAAGGTGATGCTTGAGGTCGGATATAACATATATATGCGCTGTGCCATTCGTCCCCACGTCAATACAAGCTGTGCTCCAAGGGAGCCGACATGTGCCGACTACCTGCCAACTACCATGCCGTCCACGCCTCACAAACACAGGCACATACATACACACATGCAAACGCATGTTCTCAGTGGATCGAAAATAGGGACTATAGTAGTATACAAACAAGTATGAGGTATTTACTAGAAAGAAAGCGGAAATTATTATATTTATTAGAGAATTCGTATTATTATAAGAAAGCTGAGAACACATGAAGAGTTTCTTTTTTCAAAAGCTGGATAATCACAAACGGAAATGAAGTAGAAAATATCTTTTGACTAGGAAATCGGAAGTTGAAAACGTGTACTTTCACTTAGGATTGGTCTCATTCCAGTAAGAAACCTCCTTCAGCTTGATTTTTGGATTTAAAAATAAGAAAAATTGAGTTCTGCGTTTCGGGAAATTAATTAGAACGCGGTTTACTGCAAAAATAAACAAGAAAAAAGAGAAATACATTAAAATGACTTATGCCATCAAAAAACACACGTTCTAAGCTTCAAAAAAGTCATACCTATTGAGTTTCAATATCTAATTTTATGCGGATATTATGAGCGTTTGAAATAAATATTGAATATACGATAGCCAGAATTTAATAAAAATCTCTATGTTCAAAGTGAAAAAAGAAACAAACGAGGTTTGATATTGTAATATTATAATGCTCTTTCAAAAGTACATACATTTAGTAGAAACATTCTATAGTATTGCTCAAAAATATTACAAATTGACCATGTAACGTCAATTATTGTGACTATGCATGAAATTTTAATCAAGACCAATTTTACAATAATATGACAGGCGTATCCCTTCAAGGAAATTAATGCTACCAGATTTTTTTAATTGCTTTACGGTATCACTTTCCAATAAACTTTGTTGCATATGAATTAGTTGTGTGTGTAAAACGTTATTACTGTTTAACTGTCTTGTGCTCCACGCGCCGCTCTCAATTTCGGTTGCCTCTTAAATACGAGGAAGCATGAAAACGTATGATCTTAAAAAAATTCTCATTCATTACCTACTTAATTATTTTACAAAATATATGTAAATACATTTTTTTTGAGAAATTACCTGCTCTTTCGAATGCTCTTACTTAAATTCTATAAAAATCCTTATTAAATAAGTTATTAACAAAAAACCTATATTTTTGACAGTTATTGTTAAATAAAAAAAATCGCACACTATTTTGCGCTGCGGACTCTTCGGATTTTGTTTTAAGACATCAAAACGAACACATTCCAACAAAATCTAAAACTCCCGGAATTTTTTCGAAGTTATTTTCCTGGTTGACTCCAAGGTTAGTTCATAGGAAGGTTAATCAGAAAAATAAAAAACATAGAAATGGCATCTGTAGATTGAAATGTTTGTAAGGGGTAGCACTTTTTATACTCTATTATTTATTTACTAGTTAAAGTTTAACAGCGTTGCCAATAATTCATAATGAAAAACTTATTTCTCTGGTAAATTAAGATAATCTTCAAGATCAAATTGCAAATAATAGTTTTGCAACAGTGGTTTCCCTTGTATGTAGGGACTATAGGGACATACCCAATCAGTTGCAAATAAGTTTGCTTTGAAGTAAATAATAATGGTAGATAATAAGTATATGATATTTAAGTATTGATGAGGATGAGATAAGGTCTGCCTTACTAATAGGTGAATCTAGTATTTATAATTATCTAGACACTTATTAGGCAGTATTTCTATACTACGTGTAGTACTTTAATCTGTGATACAACTAAGGAAACAATAATAATATACCTACAATTACCAATACCAATCGCACAATCTGACAAACGCGCAAATCGGTCAAGAGTGTGCCTCACCTTGTGTTTGGCATAACTGGTGCTGTGTATTTTAGAAGCAATTTTTCGCTGTTTTTAAGTGTTTCTTAAGTATTCGTCGGTTTTAAATGCTTATATAGACAATTAAGTTATACGTTATGGGCAAAGAGTATTGTTTGCAAATCAAGCAACTCGCCAAAGGAGGTTACATTGCGTAAGTACATAGGCGTACCTAGTTCGGGGCATGGTAAAAGATACCTTTACTACCAGAGGGAAAATAATTCTCAACATGGGTATCAAACGAAAGGGCTCGACGAGTAGAAAACAATAAGGTGAACGACGCCATAATAAATCTAATATGGCGGCCTCGAGCCCCAAGACGGCAAATTGCCTAATTCTTCACAACATCCACGACATGGGTATCAAATGAAAGGATTTGAGGAGTAGAAAACGATAAGGTGACTGACGTCATACTAAATCCAATAGAGCGGATGCCCGATGCCCCAAGATGGCGCACTAAATTTCTTTACCACCCTTCTGAGATGGGAATCAAATAGGTACTAAAAAAACACAAAATAAAATAAATAATAATAAAAAAAACCTTTTTAAAAACAAGCTTTTATTTAAGTAAGCCAATTACTAAAACGGATAAAATAAGTTTAGTTTTCGTTAAGATAATTCAATGCCAAACTGCGACAAGCTTTTTTAAATCAAAAAGCTTGTCGCGCAAACTGTAAAGAAAATATATTCTTGCTTATCAACCAGTCACTGTTCGATAAACTTAATTGTTACCTACTTTTATGAACATTTCACGCGACGAGCTTTTTGATTTAAAAAGCTTGCCGCAGTGTGGCATTGAATTATCTTAACGAAAACCTGAACTTGTTTTATCCGTTTTAGTTCATGGCTTAAATAAAAGCTTGTTTTTAAAAAGTTTTTATTTTTGTATTTTTTTATATTGTGTTCGCCGAACAATCCCCAACTAGTAACTATCAATAACATTGATAAGTTTGAATTTTAGAATTGACGCGTACTAGTTGTACCTACCTATTTTTATAACTATTTTAAAAAAATAAGAGGTACGCCACTGCTTTGTAATCGTTAGCACCGGATCTGTCACCCGAACTGTAAACATTATTTTTTTTATTATGGGAACAAACTTGTCAAAATAAAGCCAGTTCTACGTTTTTTATTTTTCTGAGGAAGGTTAGGACATTCCCCCACTCTTAAACATAACCAAAGGCCGCCCCATTGAATTGATAAGTAGATGGAAGGAGTGTAGAGAGAGAAACTGGCAGCCAAACTTGAGTAAGTGAAATAGTAAATAAATCAGCTGATTCCGGCAAAAACCACATAACACAAAATAGGTAAAACGTCAAACTGTCTATCCTAACTTCTATTTTTTGTGAACTGTGCTTCAAACGAACGGCCGGAGGTCCCTTGTCAAACGTCATTTTCCTTCTGTCCCCATAATAATAATTATTATTATATAAAGGAGTAACCTATATATTTTGTGTAAAGGAGTAGAAATATTTGATTTGTGTTCATGTTTTTGATTTGTGTTCGATAGTTTCGTCTGGTTTCGTATAAAACGGCGTTGATTTTTCATATATTTTCTTAGTTGGTGTTTGATTTAATATTAATTTGTAGATCGGAGAGAAAATTTAGTTCAGTTATATTCTCTCTGTTGTAGTTGTAGTTTTTTAAGTTCAGTTATATTCTCTCTGTTGTAGTTGTAGATTAGATTTCAAAAAATATGGTTAACTCGTGTTGTGTATTTGGATGTACTGAACGTGGCGGAAAAAATAAGAATAGTGGAGTTTCTTTTCATTCGTTAGTCTTTAATTATTAAATATATAAAGTTTAAAAATCTTTCTTAATAACTTTGCAGTTTTCCAAGAGATAAGGTGATTAGAGACAAGTGGACTGCAGCCATAAGAAGAAAAAATTTTGTACCGTCTACAAGTACTTGCATTTGTAGTCGACATTTTATTGAGAGCGATTTCTTAGAGAATTTTGGGCAGCGCAAACTTAAAAAGGGTGTGATTCCTACAGTTTTTGATTTTCCAAGCCATCTTGTAATAGAAACTCTATCAAGGGAAAAGGTGGCAAAATATTGTGCTAATGAACCCAGCCGTCAAAGATGGAAATTGAGGTTCTGGTCCCTTTAGTAAGGTAGGTACTTATTTGTAATTCTTTTTGATAGATTAGGTACCTAAACATTAAAAATTATTACCTAGTCAACAAAAATTTAATCTACTGTGTGCCATCAAGTGCTCGAAAGGCATTTGATTTTTGATTCATCAAATTCACCAGAGATAGCATTCATAGAACAATGTCGGTATCCAAAAGTGTTCAGTAAGGATTATAACTGCCTAAAGGAAGTTTATTCCAGAAAATAATACCTATTTGCCCAGCTAATAAAAATTGTAAAAAGCAATCATCCATCTTTATAATACATTACACGGCTATCTCTAGCAAAGATGGCCATATAACATTAGATATATATACCCACCTACTATAACATTAACTATTTTAGTTCATCATTAGCAACTACTGCACAAACTGACGATTGTGTGCATGCAACCCCGAATCGCAGCTTGACCGAGAAATCAAAAATAACATCTAAAAATGAAAAAGCATCAGTTCTCGATACTGGAGTGTCACAACATTTGGAAGAAACACACAGAAGGTTTCTGTAGTGATTAAGATTAATATTAAATAATTATATATAATTTTCAGAAAGTATCGTGCCCCTGTATTTTTTGGAGATTCTCTGGCTAACCGGCAACTAAACAAACAGAAAATATTGATTAAGTGTCTTAGAAATAAGCAACAAAAAATGAGGAAAAAAATGAACAAATTAAATGATGTATTCATTCATTTAAAAGAATCGAGAAAAGTATCAGAAAATTGTTATAGCATATTGCAGGTAAAGACGGAAGGTATAAGTCTTGACTGATTCAGTTAAGAGGAAAAATGTGATGTTTTTAGTGGGGATGCAGTCAACAGGCAAATTTATAAAGCTTCAATTTAGTAGAGCCGCGGTGGCGTCGCTCGTACCGGCGTTGATTTTTTAGACTGCATGTTTTTCTGCTTTCGATCGACCTTGGTTCGAACCGATGTCGAGGCAAGGGTATGCACATGTCTTTAAAGAAAAACACCGCTATGGCCAAGAGCGTTGGGCAAATGTGGGTTGACATTATTGCTCCTAAATAGCTTTATCCGTATGATTTACTAATTGTCCTACACTCACTGCGATTACTACGTTTTTCTAGGGTTTTCCGTAGTACTTGAGCGAATGCTATCCTAGTTCTATCGGGAAAAAAGTCAGCCCTAGCTGCAAATGGCAACGAAGACAAAATAATAGTAATTGCCCCCCCCCCGTCCCCCACACAAGCATGTGGTTGCTTCTGGGTTACTCCTAGTTTGGAGTATTGTGAGGGGAGAATTATTATTATTGTTATTATTATTATTAGTAAGTATTCTTAATTTATATTATATTTCGTTATTGTCCTGATGATTGGATAAATTATTCCGAAAGCTTAATATAAAAAAGAGTTTTCTTATATTGCCTGTTGACTGCATCCACACTAAAAACATCACATTTTTGTTTTTAAAGATCTTTTCAGATATTCCAACCCTTTACATGCATTTATGAATCTGGTTGCCATCACCAACATTACAATAATTTGTCTGTTTCAATTTGTGTTTGTTCCAAAAATTAACGTTTTAAAACTTGGTGTGCCAGGATGGTTTCAGCAATGCCTCTGGCTGTCTTTTAATGTATGGCATGGGAAATTTTGCTTGAAATTTTCATTTTACAGATTTTTGGGTTTCACTACTTTATCAATCAGCCTTTTAATAGAAAATATTATATTTTGTAGGAATCAATTCCAGAGGCACAAAGACAATTAACCTTGAAGCAATTAAAAATGAATACCAATAAACAGTATCCCGAAGATTTACGACGGTTTGCACTTACTCTCAATTTTTATTCGAGTGCTGCATATAATTATGTGAGAACGGAGTTCTCAAAATGTCTACCACACCCAAAGACCTTATTGCGATGGTATGAGGCAGTTGATGGTTCTCCGGGATATACTAAAGAATCTTTAAGAGCCATAGAACTTAAAGTTAAGGAAATGGAGAAGGATGGAAAGCATTTAATATGTGCTTTAATGATGGATGAAATGTCTATCCGAAGACATGTACAATGGGATGGAAAACGGCAAGTTGGCTATGTGAATTATGGGTTTAATATGGAAAGTGATTCTTTACCAGAAGCAAAGGATGCCCTTGTGTTTCTGGTGGTAGCACTCAATTCCCGATGGAAATTGCCTATAGCATATTTTTTAATAAATGGTTTGGGAGCTGAGGAAAAAGCAAATTTAGTGAGGAACTGTTTAGTGATGTTACATAGAGTTGGAGTTGAAATTGCTTCTATCACTTTTGATGGTGCTGCAGCAAATTTTTCAATGGCTAATCTGCTAGGTGCAGATTTTTCTAATTATTACAATCTGAACACTCATTTCCCACATCCTGCAACAGGTGCTTTTGTTTATATAATTCTTGATGCTTGTCATATGGTAAAATTAGTCAGAAATTTGTTGGGGGATTGGGAAGTTTTAATTGATGAAGATGGGAACGATATTAATTGGAATTATATTAAATTGTTAGTGTCATTACAAGAACAACATGGATTACATGCTGCGTGTAAGGTTAGAAGCAGACATGTAAATTATTGTCAAGAAAAAATGAAAGTTAAATTGGCGGTAGAAACATTAAGTGAGAGTGTAGCAGATGCCCTTACTTACTGCTGTGAAGACCTCAAGCTTCCACAATTTCAAGGTGCCATAGGTACTGCTAATTTTTGTAGAATTATAAATAATATTTTCGACATTATGAACACGCGCAATAATTTAAGTAAAAGTACATTTAGAGCTCCTCTTTCACCTTATAACAAAGAATTTGTATTCCAATATTTTAAAGAAGCACGTGAGTATATGTGGAACCTAACAAACAGTACTGGTGAATTTATTTTGAAATCAAGAAGGAAAACTGGTCTCCTGGGGCTGCTAATAAATATGAAGAGTATAGAAGGTATATTTAAAGAGAAAATATTGGACAAAAATGCTCTTCGTTACTTATTAACCTACAAATTAAGTCAAGATCATTTGGAGATGTTTTTTTCTAATATTAGATCCCGAGGTGGTTTTAATAATAACCCAACTGCAATTCAGTTTGAGTCTGCGTACAAGAAACTATTAGTGCATATAGAGTTAAAAACATCTGAGGCTGCAAACTGTCTTGCCCAAGATGTAACAAGTATTTTAAAAGTAACTAGTGCAAAGCAGTTTGGTAGTACAGAGTTAGAGTTACTGTGGTCGAACACAGAATATGGCAGTGAAATTGAGCATGTTGAACCTTACATTTTTAATGCATTTACTAATGATGTTATTGAGTATATTGCTGGCTTTGTTTGTAAAAAATTAGTACAATCCTTCAGTTGCCAAATTTGTTGTTCATCATTAACTAACAATAGTGTATTGTCACGTTTAATAAATAGAAAAAATAGAGGTGGTTTAAAAACACCTTCCGGTGATGTTATTAAAATATGTAAAATAGCGGAAGGCATTTTTAAAACATGCAACGATCTCAAAACTGGCAATGTGATAGAACGTTTAATAGTAAAAACAGTTAGTCAGCTACATTTCAATACACTTTTTCAAGATCTAAACGATCATTTTTTAGATCAGAATCCATTAAGTAACCACTTTATCCAAATTATATATAATATTTGTAAAGTGTACTTTACTATAAGGCTTCATCATCGTAATAAATCACTTAATGAAGCAAAGCAACATATTAGAAATCTTTACACAAAGTTAGTAATTTTTAAAGGCCAGTAAATTACTTGAATATGGTGGTTAATTACGAGTAGAAACCTCTGTAGAAAATTGTTTTTTTAATTACAGCTTGTTTTTGCGTGCTATTCGAAAAAACATATTAAAATGGAGCAGTTTCGTGCTTGAATTTTGATTTGTAAGGCCTAGATTATATTTATGTGTTTGGTAAATGAAACTATTATTTTTATTATTACTTCAACCGTTGACTATTATTATTATATATATTATATATTATTAAAGACTGCTCACGGCTGTCACGTCTGACACACTTTTGGCTCACCATGCACGTTCCGGAGATAAAATACAATGCAGAATACATTGTTAGCCATCAGAGCCATCTGTTTTCCACGACATAAAGCTATAGCCGTGAGAAGTCTTTATAAATACTTCAGTCAACGCTTTAACCTTTGTTATTTTGTTTTGTTTGAATCTAAAAACGTTGGCTAATGATACTTATTTGTTACAGAGGGGCATATAAACTAATGGTTTACTAACGACAAAGATCATGGCATAAGCCTCAATTGGTTTATTGCCAAGCGAGCTTGTGAGCGAGAATAATATGACTAGTCCCGCCAATAAAAAAAATTTAACAAAAAAATTAAAACCGACTTCAAAAATTTGCAATATGCACACTCCAGTAAAAATTTTAAAAAAATTTAACAAAAAATAACACTGACTTCACAAATTTGCCCGTTTGCACATTTCAACTAAAATTTTAGAAATATATTTTTGGATTAGAAATATATTTTTGGATTAGAAATATATTTTTGGATTAGAAATATATTTTTGGATTAGAAATATATTTTTGGATTTGGTGACAGTCAAGGCAAGGAATTTAAATATATTTAGATATGAATACATCATATCCTACATACATCATAACTTACTGTCACCGACTCCAAAGATAAATCAATTTAGAAAGAGAAATATATTTCTAAAATTTTTGTTCAAATGTGCAAATTTTTGAAATTGGTTTTAATAATTTTTTTGTTAAATTTTTTTTATTTCTTATTTTTTATTTTAGTGAATTATTAAGAATTATCGAAATCGGTCCAATTCCATCCCCTATTTGTCCACCCTTTGGATTGAAATTGTTTTCGTCAAATTTAAAGGTGACCACCCCTGCCTAATAAAATAAGGATCATCCAAAATAAGAATCATCCCCTATTTGTTCTCCCTTAGGGTAGAATTTTTTTTCTTCAAATTTAAATGGGGCCACTACTCCTAAAGTAATCCCTCTCTAATAATAAGAGAATCATCGAAATCGGTCCAATATGAAATTTCATCCCCTATTTGTCCACCCTTAGGGGTAGAATTTTTTCTTCAAATTTAAATGGGACCATTCTGTAGGTATACCCTTTCAAATAAAAAAGAATTGTCCAAATCGGTTTATAAATAACGGAGTTCTGAGGTAACAAACAAAAAAATACAACTGAATTTATAACCTACTCCTTTTTTGAAGTCGGTTAAAAAAGGCTTAGTTTAATTTGGTTTAAAGTTCTGCCGAAACAGGCCTCTGTTTAGGCAGACCTTTTGAAATATGATAAAAGCAAATCATAAAAACGGGTTTCATAAAGACCATTTTATAGTGCACACAATAGTTATTGTATTTTAGTATTGTAGAGTGACACCTTTATAATGCAGTTGTATATAAAAATATGTAAAAGCTACCTGTCCTAGACGTTTTTCCTATTAAATTGAATTTTTTGAGATTAATTAATCAGTTAAGTAATTAAATATGCAAATATACACCTTATTCTAGATATTTTGTGGCCTTTATTTGAAAATAAACTTATTTTCGAATTTGTGTTTTATTTTGTCTCCATTTACTTCTCATTCCTATGAACAAGTCCAGTATTACGGAATACTGATCATACAATAAAGAGAATTACGGAACATGCCCATGAAATGCGGCCATTAATAATATGCACATCCCTGTATACATCCTTTGCCTGAATCAGCTGACTCGTCCATTACGCGTCCTTGTCTTACTTATTGCCATTTGAAATCTCTCTCTCTCTAGAGTTGGCTGCCCCAAATGCTGTCAAAAGGACCCTTGTGCGACTTCCATAGTACTTATCAATTCGATGAGGCCGCCCCTTTGCACCGGCAACATCGCGCGACGGTGCCGCTCTCACCAGCTGGCCTTCAGCTTGATGCCAATGGCGTATCAAAAGGGACAACACGGGTATTGAGAACCGAAAACAAAGTAAAGACACGAACATAAAACAAAAATGCGATGCACCAACATACTCCACAAAGTTCCGTTATTTCATTGCACAAACATTAAAATGAAGAAATAACCGAAAACAGCCAAAACAACATAAATATACACCATAAACAAAGTACATGCCAAAAACGTCTGTGTGCGCCTATGGCTGGAAGAATTATCCATTTAGGGAGTTACTAAATCGCCACTTCACGTGTAAATGCTACCAACTTAAATTGCGGCCTTTGCCCCCTTTGCCTCTCTCACCCCCCCTTCCCTTCCAAGTCGTCGAATGTCCTAACCTTCCTAACCTATATATTTTGTGAACCTTCCTATAAACTAACCTTGGGTTGACTCCACTAATTTCTATAATACTAAATTTTGCGGAAAATTTTGTGATACTGAAATCATTTTAAACAATCATTCTCAGAGTTACTTTTTTCCTAAATGCGCACTGCACCACATACTAGTTTTGCAATACGCACTCTTTGGTGAGCTGCAACGGATACAAGTATAATACACAGATTTTCTTGAATTATTTTGTAGTTAAAATGACAATGACGTTCTAGTGTCAAATTTTCATACTGCTTTTTTTTCTTCTTTCTTCTTTTATAGACACCACACGGCCGTACCGTGTGGTAGTGTGGGATTCTCCCCAAAGAGGGGCATACCCACTAAAAACCTCGCCTGTTTTAGGGTATGGTAATGAAATTTCAGCCCTATTTTGTAGGAAGCTTTGACGGTTGGATTATTGTTTGTGAGAGTTACCTTGTGTAACCCTTCGCTTTGAAGTAAAAGGTCGGGGGGTCCCAGTCCTGAGCAGGTGTGGTCCGGCGAAGCGGCGATCGACGACTATACTGCTTTGATTACTATCAAAAATTTACTTGCAAGCCTATGAGGCAACATCCCACATGGTTTTTGCTTTACCTGTGTCACTACTTTTATGCAAAACTAATTCAACGATTAAATGAAATTACCTGTGATGTTCAATCCTAATTATGTGAGGCGCCTCGTCGCCGTAGAGATCACTTAGGTAGTGTCGCCCTTGCGTACGTCTGACCACAGTGCTTGAAGAAGAAGAGGTGAATGACTACTGTCATCACCTCAGACTAATGAATAAAGGGGACTCAGACTAATGAATAAAGGGGACACCGCATTATAGCGTCTTTATACAGATGTAAACAGTAAGATGAACTGAAAATTGCCCCCACTTATAAAATTCAGATGGAACAGTAAAGTAAAACAACCTTTTCGTGTTCATGTAGGTGTTTTATTATTGACAAAATGGTTATAGTAGAGAACACCCATTACTCTTCGCATTAATCGGCAACGTTGCGGCAGTTTGACAGGGACCAAAGTTAGCGCTTGCTCAACTTGTTTGTTTTCCATTTTGTTTGTTTTGGTGTGTGCTTCGGTATTTGCTTAGTTTACCAGAGAACAAACGCTAAAATCGAGTTTTTCGTGCTGTTCTAAGTTTAAAATATTAAAAAATGGTAAAAAGGTGCAAGTGTCTTTCCTCTAAAGTGAAAAAAGATAATATTACGTTCCATAGGTAGTATTTGTAAATACATTTATCTCTTTCATAAAGTGAGAAGGTTCAGCTTACTGTTTACATCTGTATAAAGATGCTATAATGCGGTGTCCCCTTTATTCATTAGTCTGAGGTCATCACCACCCATCTCTACCCTTTATTGCCAACTTCATTCTTGTTCACCGACTGACAAGAAAAAATCCTTTTAGCGGGAAATTTGAAGGGGTGGGATGGGAGTGATCTCTACGGACGAGGCGCCTCACATAATTACGATTGAACATCACAGGTAAGTTCGTTTAATCGTTGAATTATGTGTCGGCGCCTCGTCCTTGGGATCACTTTTTATCGGATTTTTTCTCTTCTATATTGGAATGAAAAATTTATTTTTCCTGTTTTAAGAGTTTTATTTTGGGACCATATGTTGGGTCCTATACTTGGTTAAAGATAGGTTGCCCTCGCAAATGTCCAAAGGTGATCATTATAGAATTTTGCAAATGTCTTAGATTTGCTTGACCAACCAACTGTAGTACGCCGTATAAGGTCGATCGTAACACCATTTCTTCTTGCAGCTGAGATAGCCGCATGTCTTGTTGAGTATGCCGTAAATATATCTGTGTTGATACCTGCCTTCTGTAATTCTCCTTTAATCCATCTGCTTATGGTGCTTGTGGCCGCTGTTCGGCATGGAGTTTTGGTTGTTAGAAACAGAAAGTCATGAACTTCGGTTCTACATTCTGCTCTTTGTGATATATGTTTGAAGACAGGAGGATGGGCAAATCTCTGGTTGTTCTGTGAAATATGGGATGTACAGACAAGGGTGTTCTTGGCCTGGTCGAGAAGACTTTAGGTGATCAGGTATCAAGATTCTGATTCCATCTAACGATACTATTATGTTTTCTACACGGATCTTTGTTAAGGTCTGCAGTCTTTGTCCTAACGCCAACAGTGTTGCAGTCTTCTTGGACAGCTCTAACAGTGATAGAGATTCGTTGGGATATTTTCCCTTTAGATAATCGAGAACAGTTTGCGGTTCCCAAATTACTTTGCAGCGTCTCTGGGGTGGACGTATTCTGAAAATTCCTTTTAGGTATCTGAGAATGTTTAAGCTATGCTCCCAATGTCTTGCTGTAGAATTAGACTTAAGGCAGAGTGATAACAATTGAAGGAGCCGTATTTTGTTTTCTTTTGCTGGAGAATTGTGTGTCTAAGAAGAGTAACACTTCTTTTTCTCCAGAGCAGAATTTATTGAAATTGTTCTTATTGCAGAAATCCCACCAGTCCTTGTATACACTCTCATATTGTTTAAGCGTAGCTTCTGATAAAGACTGTATCAAAACTGGTAGTGAAGACTCCGGGTTTCCTTTTAGACGAAGTGCCTCGCGGATACAATGCCTGCCTCCAGGGAAAGATGGTTGTGTAGTTGTTGGGCTCTGCAATTGAAAATTATGCTATAGTATTGGCGGGTAGTAACAATGGTGTAATAATGGAACTCGCAGAACAAGGCAAAATGGGGCAATGCATAAAAATGCCATATTGTCCCCAGTTTACGGTAAAAGCATCAACTGCATGCGACCCTGGGTCTGGTAACCAGGAAATGTATATTTTGCATTTGTTATTCCTGTGAGAAGCAAATAGGTCAATTTCAGGTGAGCCAAAACTTTTGGTAATGTCTCGAAATGCACGACTATTTATTTCGATCTCTGTATCCGTGGGGATAGTTCTTGATGCTCTGTCTGCAATATTTTAAGAGGACGGAACATACGAGGCTGTAATCCAAATGTTACGGGCCTCACACCATTGCCAGATCTCTTTTGTCAGATTGGCCAGTTTTTGATGTTTTACACTGCCCATTCGGTTTATATAAGCGAGAGCTGTGGTGTTGTCAACCCTAATTAGAACATCTATGTTTCTAAGGTTATTTGTGAAGTATTTAAGACCATAAAATATACCAAGTAATTCTAGGTGGTTTATATGATGGTTTGCTTCTATTTCTGACCACCAACCCCAAGTCTCTCTAGTTCCGCATACTGCCGCCCAGCCCGTCTTAGATGCATCAGTACCTATATATTATCATTATCGTATTTGTCCCGTCGAATTTCATTAAATCCCTCTTGTATTTTTTGTTTCCACCATAAAAGGTCTGCTATTAAAATGGTAGGTATGTGGACTTTCTTCGCATAATTTTGTTTATATTTTACCAGGGATTGGTTTTTAAAGTGCTCCAAGGCTTTAGTATAAACCCATCCATATTTTATGGCTGGACATAAGGACACCAGAGTTCCAATTACCTGGGCTAAGAATCTAATCGAACACCTACGTTCCTGTAGAAGGCCATCTAACGTTCCAGATAAACTGATTCTTTTTTCCGGAGTGGGGGAAAGTGTCAAATTTTTGCTATCAAAAATGAAACCGAGATACTTGCAATTGGTACTAGGTGTTAAGTTGCTCTTTACAAAATTGACAAAAAATCCTGAGGATTCTAATATTTGTATACTTTTATGGATATATACATGTTGCAAACTCCCTATTTATTATCAGGAAACCGTCCAGGTAAAGGACACAGGTAATGCCCTGTTTGCTTAGATATGCGAGCACTGGTTTCATTAATTTAGTAAAGGTGTATGGTGCGGAGCAAATACCGAATGGCATACAATTATATTCATAAATGCAGTTTCCTATTTGAAATCTGAAATATTTACGATGGTCTTTGTGTATAGGAATGGTGTAGTATGCATCCTTGAGGTCTATGGATATCATAAAGCATCCTTGGTCCACAAGTTTCATTGCCGTGCGGTAGTCTTCCATCTTAAAGTGAACCTGTTGAATGTGAGCGTTAAGATTCTTTAGGTTTAGGATAAATCTATTACTTCTATCGGGTTTTTCTACCAGAAAATATGGGGAAACAAACTGGCTTGGACATTACGATGTTATCGAGATTACTCCCTGAGCCAGTAATGCATCCACGCAGGATTGAATATCACCCCTTTTATTTTTTGCTAGAGGGTAAGATGTTTGCCCATAGTTACTTTTGGGCTCACTTAGAAAGGGTATATGGTACCCCTGCACCCAACTGAGGATTAATTTATTCCTGGTTACCAGCTTCCAGCTTCTAATGAAGTATCTGATCCTTCCTGCTATGGTCTATGGGATTACTTACCTCTATTTTCTTGGGCGAAACTGTTGTCTCATCTTCTCCTCCCGCATTCGAGGGTATTTCCCTTTCTGCTTCGAGTCCCTCATTTGTCCTCGAAACGAGCCCCTTGAGTTTAAAGGCTGTCGCTCGGGTTGTCGTAAGGGAGGTGTTGTGAGGGTTGAAGGTCTGGGCACTCTGGACTTGGTTATGATGGTGGACTTGACTTCTTCTGATTCAATCTGTTTGGATCTTAAGTCTTCGCTTGATTTTTCTAGTAACTTTGAATTTTTATATTTTTCTCGAAAGTCTGAACCCAGAAGGTATTGGGTTGTTGAAGGCCGTCTCTCTCGCTAATTTGGAGAGAAATGGATTAACATTAGATCGCCTTTCCATCGAAAGCAAAAAATGGCTATTAGAGAGGAGTCTACCTGCATCTCCCAAGCCATTTACTAAGTTATTTTTCATGTTGCTAGGTATCTCTGATGTTAATATTGTGTTAAGCATGGAGCCGATTGCTGTTATTCCAGCTCCCGTGTGTTTTTGTATCACTAACAGCCTTCTCTCTCTTTTTTGTGATATGTCTTGGAGAAGTAAGGCTACCTCTGGGTTCAGGTGAGGTGTTTTGAGGATTTGGCAGTTTTCGGATAGTGGATATTTCAATACCATTTTCTGGGTCACTGTTTTTTATCGAGACCCGAAGTAAGTATGTGATTCCACCTGGATGCTATTGCAGAGTGGAGATGTGTCTGCCTCGTGGTTTTGAGGCTAGGGTTCTCTCCCAGCGATAAGAGAAGTTCAGGTTCCAGGTCTGGTTCTTGCCCTGTAGCAGGAGAGTTCTCTTTATTGTCTACCGGTATGATCTGAGGACTATGTGTCCACAGAGGTCCCTCAGAACTGTTATTTGTTCTGGCCGGTCTTGAACGATGAACGTCGTGTTGGTCTCCATTATTGGGAGGCACGTCCATTTTGTAATGGTCAAGAGAACTATGTGTCCTCAAAAGTCCTTCAGAACTGTAAGTTTTTGTTCTGGATGGCACAGGACTATGATGGATGCCCTGTTGTTCCTCGTTATTGAGGGGTACATCCGTTATATCCTTGTTTATGGATACTCTAGTTAGCCAATGTCTGACGCTGGCATAAGGACATGACAGAAATAAAGTAGATACAGGGGACAGATTTTGCAAAAAATAAAGTTGGCCAGCGATTTTTTTGGTAGATTTTAATAGTAGAAAATTAGTAGACAATGACTGGGCCACTTTAATTTTGGCGCCATCTGTTGCTTGTATCCAATATTGCTCTCATATCCTTATGACTCTGTCACACATTGGCTAACTAGGGATTCCATAAACAAGGGTTATATGATGGTCAAGGGAACTATGTGTTCTTCTTGATGTTCGTATTTTATTTGATACTTCCCCGTTATTGGGAGGCGAACTTGACGGCGTATGGGTGGCCCCTGATGTTCTTGAGCGTCTAGAGGATGAATATTCTCTACTGAGAAGTGACCGTGAGCTTGAACGACTGTTGGGAATATTACCTAGGTTTTCACGCAATGCATCCGCCACAATTATTCTCATACGCTTATCGAGGGAGTACTTGGACGGTGCTGAGCTGCTGCTTGAGCTTTCCCGCTTGCGTTTTTTACCCATTTTTCGGAAAGCGAGTGTGATAACACGTGTGGTTTTTTGCGCACAAAGAACAAGAATGAAGTTGGCAATAAAGGGTAGAGATGGGTGGTGATGACAGTAGTCATTCACCACTTCTTCTTCAAACACTGTGGTCAGACGTGCGCAAGGGCGACACTACCTAAGTGATCTCAAGGATGAGGCGCCGACACATAATTGAAATTTGATGATGACAGTTGATTGCAACAACTCTCCCACATACCTATATAATACATATATACGGCGCAAAGCGACAACCGACCGACTTTTCAATCAAGGACGGCGGCCATTTATTGTAACCTTAAGGCGGGAATTTTAAAACGCTTAAAATTAAATCCATAAAACCCGGTTTCTCAGGATTTTTTTAGCGTTAAGGTCAACTGTAAGTAAACCCTTAGCGACTAACAATGGTCGTACACAACATACCTATATAATATATAATATAGGTATTTGTCGTACACTTAACGCTAAGAAGTAGATAGAAACCGAGCCTAAGCATTTCATTGCTCCAAATATGTAAGTATTATGCTTGGTTTATATTTTCATTTTTTTAATAAGCTTGTTTTCACATAACACAAAATGACAGTCTTATATTTTACTCACAGAAAAAAGCAAAACGTAAAAGAAGGCAGCTGTATAAATTATACAACTTCAAGGTAGAATTATTTTTATTAAAAAACGCAATAGTACTCTGTAAAATCTAATGCAGCAAAAATACCTACCTAGATATTACTTTGTACAGAAGTAATAACTTACCTGTAAAATTTAATAGAACTTTCAGGAGGCACCAGTCTTTTGAGATTTTTACAATGCTTCACAAAGCAAGCCACTGTTCTCGTCTAGTCGTAATAATCACAGCAAAACACTTTCTTGTATGTAAGCACTACACTGTCACTAAAAAACGGTTAGTAACAGGCTATTTGCGAAATACCTAGATAACAAAAACTTGTGGGAAAACCGAAAACGAGCAGGGAAAACGAATAAACACAAAACAGCTCTTCCGATAAATGACAATATAAGGTTACAAATGGCGGCATCATGCATCCGTCAGACTAATTTATTAGTCTGAGACACGTCACACAGAAAACGGTATGTCCGCGCGCAGGTGCTGTGACGTCAACGGTGACTCTTATTCGACAAAATCATGGCTTACTTTTATTTTTAAACGGAAATTTGACTCGTTTTATATGAGCCAGGCAACCACATATACACCACGGTGTCTCAAAGTGCCTACATTCTATCTTTGGATTTAACTTGACGCGAAATTGATAACTGACGTACCTATGTCAGTGAGACTTATTTCAGGGCTATTTTTTATGTTGGCCGAGCTTTTGTCGAAGTGACGTGTAGATGCGCAGAAGAGTTTAATTTTCGTTCTCTTACCTGGCATACCGTTATCTGTGTATCGTGCTCTGAGATGCATCCTTTACTATGACCCGCACACTAGCGTGCGCAGACGGTTAAAAATCAGTATATATGTATTATATAGGTATGTGAATTCTCCTAATAAAGGAACCCTAGGTAGGACAATAATTTAGCCTTTTCTACATTTACTACTCTATTCTATTCTCGTTCTAAATAGAGGTAGAGTGCTGGACGATGTTTTTTATACATAGGATGCACGGAAAATCTTTGACGAATTTAAAATCACAAAATAGTAAAAAATAGTAATTAATAGGCCCAGTGAACATGCGCATTTGCAATTTGAGGTAGTGTTTTGTGAAACTTGACACTCCTTGACAGCCATTTGACAGCGACAAACTAAGTTTAACCTACCGTTGTTTGCATCGTAGACGCTTTGTTTCATAATTTTGTCGATTTTCAGCTAATTATTAATAGTTTCTTCGCGTTTTAGTTGTTTGAGTGTTTTATCTAATGAAGTGATCATCTCGAATACGTTCTGCTCATTTTACACCAGAGTGTAAACGAGGCAAAACGCAGCTAATTGAAAATGCGGTACCAACTCTTCTATTAAAACCACCTAAACCATCATTTAAGTAAGTATATTAAACATGATTGTGGTGTATAAAGGTAGATGGAAAATGTATTATCAATATACAAGTTTGTAGGGAGATTGTAATTCAGAAAAACAACCACTGTTTTGAATTGCGCGGTCTGAAGGTCTAATGCGCATGTTCCATAGGCCCATGCGCAAATCCACAATTTGCCATAAAAGGGACTTGTTCAGCACTCTACCTATATATATATGATCTCTGTGTCGTTCTCATAAATTTGAACTGTAATCCTAAACTTCTATCTTAAATTTAAAATTATATTTTGCGTCTCTATCCCAGTGGCGTAGCGTGGGGGGGGGGGGGGGCATGTCCCCGGGCGGCATACGAAAAGGGGCGGCGGAAAGCACCGCGATTTTTTAAATCACTCGCGCTGACACGAGCCAAGCGGGACCGCATATACAGTATGTCTGCGGATGGACTTTACAAGAGAATAAATGGACCAAAAATTTAAAGATACGAAAAAAGTTGCTCTTGATGAAAGTTTTTGCTGGTCTAGAAAATACGATTCACCATGAGAAATCTCAATTTTATTACACAGGGTAAGTAAAGAATACAAAAATGTCGTTTTGCCTAAGAGTAAACATACCTACCTTATTTCGCAAGATACGAAAAAAAGTTGCTCTTGATAAAAGTTTTTGCTGGTCTAGAAAATATGATTAGGAGACAAAATTTTAAGTGAAAATCGTGATTTTTATAAGTTTTTTTTTTGTGAATACTGATGAATGTACATTTTCTACTAATGGAACTGCAGCATCCCAGCACGTCAGATATTGGTCTCGAGAAAACCCCGTATTTAGAATTATTTATTTATTTATTTATTTATTTATATTACATCCAACAGTCCGAGGACCAATTACAGGATGAAGAAATAACACTAAAGAATCTTAGAAATTAAATTCACTATGCTAAAGAAAACGTATTGACATTCACAATAAAATATTCCGCAAATTTAAGGAAAGTAAGATAAAAAATTATATAACTTATTGTACCTATACAGGTATGTACTACCTATGTACGTTTACCGACTTACATAACTGATTGTAATTGTCACACATACAGCATACAGTAGGTATATAGGTGAGAATTTGAGAACATTTGTCCTTGGTGTAAATAAAACACATCATTGGTGCGTACTTGAGATCTCGGTATATGAAATTGGAGTTGAGACAGATGCTCACTGTAATCAATCCGATTATTCAAAATGCTTTCTAGAAATTTGGTACTGTTATCAATTTGCCTATCTCTTAAGCTATGGGCTGAAAATAACCCTAGAAGAATGTGATTTGGAAAACCGATGCAAGGATAAAAGTGATACGTTTTATAGTGAAGGTACTTCAGAAAATGTCTATGGACTTGCTCAATTTTATTTTATGTGCACATGGTAGCCATACCACAGAAGCATATTCGAGCTTCGATCGGACCAAGGTTTCAAAGAGTAACTTGACAGTGCTAGTATGAGTGAAAGAGCGGCATGTACGAATAACAAAACCTAACTTTTTGTTTGCCGCAGCAACGGTTCTATCAACATGATTGTTGAAGGTGAGCTTATAGAATCGAAATAGACGCCAAGGTCTTTGATCTCAGCTGTTCTGGGCAGCTGTTGTCCATTGATAATGTAATGAAACTCAGTTGTAGTCGTCTTACTTGTAAAGATCATGACACTACATTTTGAGATGTTTAGTTCGAGGTGGTTATCAGTGCACCAGTTAATGAAGCGAAGACAATATTATAGAAAAGTAAACGTGTGGTGCCCGATATCTGTCTATGGCATTATATAAGGCCCATATTTCTACAATAACACCTGCGCAATAGAATAACGTACTTTGAAATATTGGATACATTTTTAAGCAATGAACTCGAAAATTTGCCATTGAATTTTCGCCAAACAATGTATTTTCAACAGGATGGTTGCCCAGCACATTGCGCTCGTGAAGTAACAAATTTGGTACAAGGTGGATTGGAAGAAACGGCTCAATTTCGTGGCCCGCAAGGAGCCCCGACTTAACAACTGTGGCTGACATGTTTCTGTGGGGTAGTTTAAAACAAATTGTTTATGCTACTCCAATACCAAATAATATTGAACTGCTAAAAGGCAGAATTACTCAGGCTGTGCATTTAATATCCCAGGAAGAATTTAGAAATTTCTTTTGTAGTCTTTACTCACCTTGTGTAATAAAATTGAGATTTCTCATAGTGAATCGTATTTTCTACACCAGCCAAACTTTTATCAAGAGCAACTTTTTTTTGTATCTTGCGAAATAAAGTAGGTTTACTCTTAGGCAAAACGACATTTTTGTATTCTTTACTCACCCTGTATAATAAAATTGAGATCTTCATGGTGGATCGTATTTTCTAGACCTGCAAAATTTTTTATCAAGAGCAACTTTTTTTCGTTTTTTTAGTCCATTTGTCCTCTTGTAAAGTCTATCCGCGGACATACTGTATATTGATGCATATTGATATTGACAATTGTGTAAAAGATTTTGCTATGAAAAAAACCCGACAAGTAGGTACATTTTTAATTAATAAAAAAATTGAAAGCTGCTTTATTTGACTTTTACTAATTTTCTTGACTAATAATTAAAATATAGAGGGCGGCGAATTTCCGGTCGGCCCCGGGCGGCGAATGCCCACGATACGCCACTGATCTATCCAATGCACAGAAGAGCCTCTATTTCTGTGATCGATGATCCATCCATTAAACGAGAGGATAAATCCCACTTAGGGTTCCACGTTTTCATTGGTCCACTCAAGCTTACCTGAATATTTAGCCTCTGGTCTTGTACACAAAATATATAGGTTAGTCTTGTATTCAATAGCCCGTTGTGACATAAATTATGCAAATGAATTAAGAAATAACGTCAAATCCCGATGAATTTTTATTCTATGCAGCTCAAACTGATCGCCACTCTATTTTGCACCTTTTGCAACATCGAAACTTCGCGAATGGATTTCTCTGTTTTTTCCGCGGGTATTCGCGAAGTTAGGGTTTGAGCTAAATTCATCTCCATTATAGGGGCCAGATTCGTGTTCAGGGACCTCGAAAATGTGGGGGTAGCCAAAATTTCAAGAAAATCGCGCGGTGCATAAAGTCTAAAATCGTTGATGAGGACCTCCATCGACGCTACAATGTTCAAATTCATGTAACCTTGGGTCGACCAATGAAAACGTGGAACCCTAAGTGGGATTTATCCCAGAGAAATGATTTCTCTGATTTATCTTCTCATTCCATTAATGTCATGGCAGTGAAAATACTCTACCCTATCTTTAATCTGTGCTCTCTACCCGATTGTAGCACAGCTATTAGGTAGTTAAGCTGTGCGTAGTCTATGGAAGTCTCCACTCCACCCATAGATAAGAAATATATAATATACGATCTCCACCCAAGCTCGACTTGCCGGTCATTTTGCAACAAGGCGTCTAGAAAGAATAATATTATATGCCTTTGATTTTGCAAGAATTTCAAATTAAAAAATGTTTCCAGTTCAATACGTTTTGTATTATTCATTTTTTATGTTATTTGGATTTGTTAAAAATCACAAATCCGATTTGTGATTTTTATTAGGTTAGAAAATAGTTTTCATTCACGGATTCACGTGACATTACCTGGGGTGGAGAAATGACAATCTGTTGACATTTTAGGATAGCGGTAGAATCAGAGACAAACGCAAATTCTGCCTTTGTCAATGTGCTGGAAAGAGAAAGATATTAAAAAGCAAGTTATTTCTGTTACGGAAGACGCAAGTTTCCGTTTTTTCTTGCAAATTCCTAGTTTAATAATATGCCGTTAGGTGGATGTTTTCAGCAACGTGAAAGCCGCGTGTCATCTTTTGTAAAAGTTTAAAGAATTTTTCAATAATCGAAACTGACATTATAACACTAATTATAAGAAAACAAAACGGTCTTGTGGGGAATTTCCCTCGCGAAGTGGAACTAGTGAACGTAACCGTGTGTCACTAAGTTAAAACATGTTTTTAGAATAACATTCCGCCATCTTGGAGTTATCTTAACCTTTGGTTGGAAAAAAAGGGTTCAAATTGTTAGATAAGTAGTGTGTTAAAAATTAATAGTAATCATCGGCACCTGAACGAAGAACTATACAGTCAAAATGTTCAGGAGGCCATTAAGTACTAATGTGAACTTGTGATGTGCATATTATAAACATATGCGGATTGAAAAAATATTCCGTGGCGCCTGCTGGAAGGGACCAAGTGCCCGAGGCCGAGGATGAGTGCCAACCCGAAGCAGCCGGCCGCAGGAGGGCCACAGGCGCACCGTTTCCAAAATTCTCCGTATCCTTTTTTATCCAGTGCTTAGATCAATGTCAAAAAAGTGTCATGCTCCATGCACTAACTTATCAGCTATAAAAATTCTTTAAATTTAACCTAAAATCCCCAATTATAAAGTTTTTATTATAAAGATTATAAGTACAACATTCCCTAAATAAGCAGACTATTAACAATTTTTATCTATAGACAGCTATTGGCTTTTCAAGTAAAGTGGTGGTTGGTTGGTTGGTAACTTTCATATTAATTGGTAATGTAATACCAATACAATCACCTGCCAATACGTTGGGCCTTGTTATTTGTTAATCCATATGGTATACACTTACAGTTAAAAAACATTAGTGAACAATAAATTAGAGTAAGTTTTATTAGTAGATATGTGGGTATTTTATACATTTATTCTGCGAAAGTGTTACCATACACATGGCCTATAACTAAAATAAAATAAAGTGGGATTACATCACAAAACCATAGCACATAGCAGGTCATTTAAAATTGCACTTTAATCATTTTCTTCTTTAGCAATTTCCAGGTAAGTAACCCAAAAAACAGGTAATAAGATGTTTACCAGAGTACTTATTATTTACACAAGGATATAATTGGAGATTATAGTAATAGGTAGGTATTTGCTGGTGAACCTCTTATTGGTCATTCACTCATTTTCTAGATTCATATTTTAGGGTATAGGTAATACCTACCTAAAGTATGTAGAAATAGGTATTTTCAATATTGTTTAGAGCACAAAAAGGTCCAAAAGGACAATCTGTTTTGTGAATTCCCTAATTTTCTTTTTAGAATATAAAATTCCTACCTGTGTAACTACGCATGCGTAACGATTTTCTGACAGTGGAATGTAGAGATTTAGGATGATTCCGTGTGCGGCGATGCCAAACGTGCTCATACGTGGGGGATTTCTTTATCAATTTTCTATTGTTTTTAGATTTTTTATTATGCTTTTATTTTAGTTTTTACTTATATTAAAATAATTATGCATTAATATACCTACGTGATATTTATTTCTTCTACTTATTGTTGAATAAAATTATTCGATAAAAAATATATTTTCGCAAAGTTTGTTGCCGTTATAATAAAAGAACCGTAGGTGCCATACTACGGAACTTATCACCAAATACCTACCTATTTATAATTTATATCATGGATTTTATAATGGAGACATAGATAATATAGTCGTCTCGCCGAATAACGCAGACGTTGACAACTCGTTTGACATTTGCTAAACTCCCTAGATTACCTGGTTTGACCGGAAAAACTAGACGTACATATTACGGCGTACCTATTGGGTAAGCTGAATTTTCGGACGTTTACAAAAATTCAAATTCAAAATTAAACCGATTCATTTTTGTCGTTTCTGCCCCCAAATTGTCATTTGGTATGAATTGAACTAAATTACCAACATATCAATTATTCTGGGGTCCGCTTATTCGGCAAGACCAGTAGGTACCTACATAAAATCGCGGCGCACCAACTTACGAAAAAAATTAAACCCAGATAAATGGTAATGTCTTACAATTCTTAGGACTCGATACTAAGTTGAGGTAGATAGGTATAGGTACTTAGGTATTTTAATTTACTTTTTAGTTTCATACTTAGGAAATAAAATCGTGTGCAAAATATTTGGTGTGCCGCGCGGAAATTTAACAATGATTCTTACCGCCTAAGTAGGTATAGGTAACAATAATAGTGAAAAAGAGATTAAATAATGTAGGTACACTACGATTTTTATTACTTAATAGGTATGATACCTGTCCCATTCCTTATTAGGCAAATATTATTTCATTCTACAAATGCTTTCTTTCCTTTTAACTTTTGCTCTTATTAATGTAGTAAATAAATAAAGCTTGGACTTGAGTTACTACTGCACTATGCAGACACTCGGCAACATTGTATGAACCGCTGTACAATGGCGTTTAATGTCCGAAATTTGTCCCAGCTGTAGAAATTAATAAACTAACGGAAAGCCAAACATTTTTCTCTATAACAATAAAAATATTGACACCTTTTTAAAATTGTAAATTATTGATTGCAAAGGACTACCAAGTATGTGACGTGACAAGAAAATCGTGGCCATGTGATAAAGATAGTGCAATTATTGTAAGACGCCCTTATCGATTTTTGCCTGCCCTGCAATAGTAAGACGTCCTCGGCATGATTTACGTTTCTAATAAGGGTTGAACAAGAATATTTTGATTTCACCCGCTTCTGTTCAATTGCAATAATATAATATCGCGAGTGTCTTAACAAGTTGCAGTGTTTTATCATAGTTGATAAAATTTGTCGGATACGATCGTCGGTGGTGATTCACGATTCACATGTCGGGGAAAACTGTAGATGGAAAACGCAAAGATGCCCAGCTCAAAAGACAGATTTTTTACACGTGGGTTCTAATGACTTCAAAATTTTCGTGTTAAAATACCTCCAAATTCCGTGGTAAATATCGTGCGGTAAATTCGGAAAAAATGGTTTCCAGATATATGACGAATGGGCCCGTCAAGCAAGACAGCATTTGCTTGATACCACCCTCGCATTATCGGATGATACCCCCACAGAGTAAGTTTACCAGAATTGCCGAACATTAAAAGTATCATGTAGGAACTTCCCTTACTTCATGTGTCTTAATTTTCTACCTGGGCCGTATAATAAAATCAATATAGCTACCAGGACGCAGGCGGGCGTTTTGATCTTTTTGGGATAAATTGACAATTGTATTGTAGTTTTGGTTTGTCATTTTGGGTTTGCAATAATAGTTAAGTAGGTATACGCATTTTCGGAGAACTTTGTTTAAAAAATTGCCTTTTTGATGAGCTAGCCTTGTGTTCAAACACATTCCAGATCGATGTCCTGTTTTCTGAGATATTTTTGTTAAATCTGAAAATTGCCGAAACTTCTTCGGCTTTGTAACTTTTTATTTAAAGAGTTATTTATATTACCGAAAACGTTTCTGAATGAAATCTGTGGGCAAAACTGATTGCTTTAAGCCTACTCTAGTAGAATTTGGAAAAATGGATTACTTTAGTGGGTGCCCTCTTCTCTTAGCACTTAAAAAAATTACCTACACAACTATAAGTAGGTAGGCTAGGGCATGGTGTCAAAATAATTACCTAAGCCTTTTATGCACTTTCAATCGATATATCACAAGCGCTGGATATTGCTTGTGTTAGGCTGATTAATATTTTTTTTGGGGAAAAATGAAAATTTAGGAGCTTGGCAAAATGCTTTGAAAGTAGTTTGTGTGAACTTAGCCACGCTTTTGCCAGCCACGATTTTTGGCGTAGCGAATGTTGAAGAGGAATTTTATTTCTCGGGCTTCGTGAAACGCGGGCACCGCAACGGTTTTAGGTTTAGAGCGCTTACGGCTGAAGACTGACTCTGAAAATAGATTGCCAATAAAATGAGAATTTTTCAAGTTTTCCTGTTCAGCTTCACAAAAACCAATACTGCAGTTGGAAAGGGTATACTTGGGGGTGACTTTGTGCGTTAACAGTTTTCTTTGTCTGCCCGTTTTAAGGGTTGAAAAAAATTGAAGTTTGTCAAACCCAGTGGTAATTTGCCAATACAACAAGAATTTTCCAAGTTCCGCTAGAAAGGACATACTTTTAAGGGTTGCAAAAAATTAAAGTTTGTTAAACCATGTGGTAATTTGGCAAAACAATGAGAATTTTCCATGTTTTCCAGTTCCGTTTCACAAGACCAATACTGCAGCTAGAGAGGGCATACTTGGTGGTGACTTTGGGCGTAGACAGTTTTCTTTGTCTGCCCGTTTTAACCCTTTCGCTACCGATCCGCTTCAGTGTTTCCATTTAGTGTCACCATTCCCAGCCAATTTACATGGCCTCAGACCCACCGTCTTATATATACGTCAGGCATGAAAAAAAAATTGCAGAAAAATGCTGCTGATACTCTTTAAATATTAATTTTTATTTTCGTTTGTATCTTTTGAACAATTCATATATTTTTAACAAAGAAACTCCACATTTATACAGTGCTCAACAACAGAATAGGATAGAAACATGACTTACGAAATTCCAGCAGCACAGCGAGAGTGAGGGTTTCATCCGCTAGAGGCGCTGGCTAAGTGACATATTACTTAATATGGCATTGGGTGTGTAGGCTTTGTATCAGTGCCGGATATGTAAGGCACTGGGTCTGGATGCACGTTAATGGTGTTGGATATTTACGGCAGTGTGTGTGCAGGCACGGCAAAAAAAAAATACTGTCGCATATATATGACATCGGTTGTCTAGACCATTCTAGAACTGAACGTATACAGGGTGATTCACGTAAGTGGTTCATTAGAAGTTTATGGGGAAGGAGTGCGAATTTTAATTTGAAATTTTGGTCACTTATATAACAGGTTGTAAATTTTCTTTCTAAAATATTTTCAACTTCCGATCACTTCCGGTTATACCGGAAGTCGATAGCAACTTTGTTATTTCAAATAGAACACCCTATATATTATTACACCATTTGGTTCCCTATTAAATTCCAAATCTTTTTTCTGAATATAATGTGTAGGTACCCTATTCCTAACCCTTTTCGAGATATTCGCAAATTTTTGATTTTTTTGAGTGTTGCAGTCATCGACCATAGTGATAACTTTGAAATTTATGAATCTAGAAAACTGAAATTTTGGACTGTCGTAGGGGAAAGTCAACTTTATTAAATGGTCTGTATGCCATTTCAAAATATTGTACAGGGTGTTCGGGAAAAAATTCCCAATATCAACATCGAAAAATTGAAAAATTTAATTTTTTTCAAATGGAACCCATATTTTTTTTTGCACCATTGAAGTGCTTGTGAAAAGACAGTTCAAAAATATATAAATGATAGAAATGGCTCACCCTGTACAATACACACACACACCCATACGTGTAGCGACTGAACTATGACAACTCATGCATATTCCCCAATTGTGGCGCTTTCAACGGTGCTCGTCCAGTATTGAGGCGCCATCTCCCAGATCAGTTTCGAAGTTATTTGACCCGATACACGCCAAATTACGGAGCCCGCAGCGTGTTGAAATTGTGGCAACCCGAGTCACAATATAGTGTGTACGTGAAAGTTGTCACAATTCGGTGTAAACCAAAATATGTGTGGATTTTTGGTGTCGCAATTGGGTGCTAACGATATGTGTGAAAATGCAGTGTTGCCACATTGATATATTAGCGCTGAAATAGCAAAAAAATAATAATTCGAGGTTGGTAGGTACAATTTGTTTCGAATTACTTTAAGAGGTAGATTGGTAATAAGACCGTAAGGAAAACCTAGTTTCTGCGGTCTTGTGTAAAGGTAATAAAATATATTATACTAGGTTCTTCTGTATGTTACAAGTAAATAAATAAGGAAAAACAAACTAATTATTTTATAGATACAGGTTGGTAATATATTATTTGTATAAGAAGAAATTTTAAATTTAATCTTAAAACAGGGTGTTTCTTAAGTTGTGACTTTTTTAATGCCGTGTAGAATTCCAAAAAAGGGATGTTTTTTTATTGTTTAGTACCATTTTTTCTAACTCAAAAATAAGGCAGATAATATGGAAATTGAAAGTTTTAAAACAATTACGATTTTAAATACATATACATATATATATATATATAATATTATATAAACTTTATTTTAATCTGGGTAGCTTACACTAAACGTGCCAATTTTAATGATATAGACAGGCAGCTAGTGATAGATTCTTGGATGAGAGTATACCTACTCTAAAAAAATGGAGGCAATTCACCTTTTATCAATATTGCAGCTGCGGCCTCAGATATACAGAGGGTGCAAATTTGAATGCCAACAATATAAAGGGTGAATTTTTTTCTATGCCCACTATGGGGATCTCGGAAACTATCAGAGCTAGAACAAAGGTTAAATGGGGACAGAATTGCAGTTTTGAATGCTCAACCTAATGCCCCTTTTGGATTTTCAAAAAAGTTCATGGCTCACTATATATATTTTGAAAAGAGTGATTTTTAGCTATTTCATCAAATCTCTGTAGCTCCGTTATTTCTGATTATACAGAAAAACTGCAGAGACAAAAACTGTAGATACCTAATTTTAGGCTTAATAAGATAATCTAATCCAATTTTTTTATGTTGTTTGTGATTTTTGAGATATGACATAGGCTTGTGTTTTTTTTAAATCTAAATCATAGTTGGCTGTGACCTTATCAAATCGACCATTTTTTGAGCTTTCCAAAAATATAATACTCGGCATAGTTATTATAATAAATAAAATAGCTATGGCTAATTTTCTGATTTTTTTAAATTTTCACATAGTCAGCCATGGAATATTTTCATAATTACTTCTATTTTATAATAAGACATACTTCAAACTTTCAAATATTTTTATTTTTAGCTGGTAACAAAATGTAACAAAATAATTATTTACCCGTAAGAAATTACCTAGATCAGCTCTATCCAAATAGTTGGATATTTTCACTATTATTTGTTCCTGAGTATCAACCATTATAATCATGCGTGGTATTAAAATAAGTAAATTTTATTTAAAATTTTCCATTTTTTCAAATCATTATTTATTGCTAACATATATGTTTCGATTGTTATAACAATCTTCTTTTTAACTTTCAAATTTTTATAAAAAAATATATATTTGCTCTGATGAAGATTGTTTTAACAATCGAAACATATGTTAGCAATAAATAATAATGCTTCGAAAAAATGAAAAATTTTAAATAAAATTTACTTATTTTAATACCACGCATGATTATAATGGTTGATACCCAGGAACAAATAGTGAAAATAATTTTGACAACCAGGAAAATAATACAACAAAATAGTTGGATAGGGAGAAATAGACCTATTTCCTGGCAGCCCCGATCCCCCGATTTGTCTGTTTTGGATTTCTTTTTGTGGGGAATAGGGGAACAGTACAAAATAAAGTATGAGACAATTGTTGAATTAAGAGCAGCTGTTTTAGAAGCAATTGCCAGTATTGACAGGCGACAAATTCAGTTTTAAAAATATGCAACATTTGCATAAATAATAATGGTGGATTGTTTGAACACCTTTTTTATTTTAAAAGGCTACCTTTTAAAATAATAATTTGAATTTGGGTTTTTCAATTTTTGTTTCATTTTGTTACCAGCTAAAAGCAAAATATTAGAAAGTTTGAAGTATGTCTAATTATAAAATAGAACGTAGCTTTTTTTATTCTTTATAATAATTATGCCGAGTATTATATCTTTGGAAAGCTCAAAAAAATACAAGTTTATGTCATAGCCCAAAATTATCTACAATTTTTGTCTACAGTTTTTCTGTATTATCAGAAATAACGGAGCTACAGAGATCTGATGAAATAGCAAAATATCACTCTTCAACATATCTACCCTTTGTTCTAGTTCTGCTAATTTCCGAGATCCCCATAGTGGGCATTGAAAAAAACTCACCCTGTATAACTTTTTGAAATTCAAACTTTATGAGAATACTCTGTTCACAAAAATAAAAATTTCCATTTAAATGCCATAACAAGGCTGTAAATAGGCTCAAAATTATGAAATCCAAAATAATCAAATAATATTTTCTGTAGAAAAAATAGCCAGCAGGTTAAATTCGTCAAATGCTTGGCGTCTCTGCTGCACTTGGGGGCGTGACCGGCCCTCTCCTTTGTGGATATTACCTCAGTAGAAACTCAGCATAAATAGGCGCCGTAAAACTAAAACTATTATAGTTGCTGTATACAGCACGTCGCAAACGGCAATGACGTGTCACTAGCGCTAGCCGTTCTATACCCGCCCCTAATTATGTTTCTATTTTGCATTTATTTCAAACGTGCCGAAATCGGGTATAAAAGGGAAACCGAAAAATACGAATTTATCAGATTTTGACTTAGCAGCATAGGTAAGAAACTCTTTTGTGATAACCATTTTATTTTTATTTAGGTAGTGCCGGCAATATTTTTCTTTTCGATCGAACTTTGGGTTTAGAATTTTATATTTATAATTGATATCAAGTGTTAACTGCCGGCCATTCTCCTCCCCCCCCCCCTCCCCCGCCTAAATCAAGTTTTAATTAGTGGAATTAGTAATAATAATAATAAACAGTGTCCCACATAAAATCTTATCGGATTGTTTTATTATTCGATTTAAGTACATTTTGATGTTGCCAGAGTTGTTTGTCCTTTTTCTATTCCTTTTGTCGCTTCATCTTCATCGTAGGGTATCATCTTTCTCTTCATCTTCATTTTCGTAATAATAATAATACTTATTCGCGTTAGGTACCTAAACACAGGTTTAAAAGCTGCATAAATTCAACTTTAAATAGATATTTGACTAAAAAACGTTTTTAAAGTAATATTAACCTAGAATGTGATAATGAAAATATGTGTTACTTATTATTTATTCTGTAACTATACCAAACAATAAGTCTTTCACTGTTATAGCTATGATTAGGAATAACTTATACGGTGTGTTCAGATTTGATCCGGAACACCCCTATAAAATGTTTATTTTTCATCCATTTTAGCAGTTTTTTTTTCTGAAGATAAAAAACTCTATTTTGGACCAAAGTTTCAGGTCTTAATCCTAATTTTCAAGGCCTGCTACGAATCTTTTTTAGTATAAAGTGACGAAAATCATTTAGCGATTTTTTTATTTAATATTTGATACCACAGCATTAATCAGGACAGCCTAGAACCACCCTTTAAACCAAATTTGAACAAGAAATATACAGGGAGTTCTATTCTGCAGGTTGTCAAAGTGGAGCGAAATAGGAATTTTAAAGGCACCTGGCAAGTCAAGTGTGCCATGGAATCTCCTCAATATAGTTGAATGATCAACAGGGCCACTCAAATTGTTGGTGTGCAAAGATCCAATACAAAATACACAAAGTGTCTTTCTCTGTGTCATTTCAAAACACTGAATTTTTTTGAATCAAAATTCGAGTATATCGAAACCTCCCCAGATACTATAAACGAACTAAGTCTATAAATAAAGAAGCTTGCCCATGAATAAGTCTATAAAGAGTTAAGGTGGCTGGTGTGTCAAAACAGGAACCGCACAGAAAATGTATCATCATAGGCAGTGACTTTGTTGAGAAAGGTCCAATAATTTAAATTGTTTTCTGTTTGTTGGATGGCATTTTGTAAAAAATAAATTACTCTTGTGTTTATTAACTTTTTTTTTTTCAAAAATTCCAGAGCACTCTCACTCTCTATTTTGCTTAATTTTGGCACTCTGTATAATGTAACTCCCTGTATATTTTTTGTTCAAATTTGCTATGTGGGGGTTTCCGGATATCCTGATATCCATATTTTAAACAAAAAAAAATGATTTTCGTCATTTTTTACTAGAAAAATTCGTTGTGGGCCTTGAAACTTGATATCAAGATATGAAACTTTGCGCCAAAATAGAGATTTTTGAAGCGCGCCTGGCGCGGCGTTGCCAAACGTGGCGCCTGGCAGTAAATTTAGGTAAAAATAAAATCCAACAGGTAGTTACGGACAAATCAGATCCTGCTAATATTTTACCTACATTTGATCTATTTTCACTGTATTTTCGCCATTCATTCCATTAGATGACGGAAATGATTAGGAAAAAGACTTTTTTGTACCTGTTTGTTCAAGTACCAGCGAAATTTCAATAAAATTGTATTTTTGTTTGTCAATAATAATACTTGTTTTACTGAGATTCAGGTAGGTAGCAGCATCACAATCATTCTATTCTCCTGAGAACTCTATTAACGACTCAGACCTAGCAGACTACAAAAACTAGCAATTTGTTTATTGTAAACAAGAGTCGATTTTATTTAGGTCTGACAAAAGTATAGGAGTGTGGTACAAAAGGATACAAGTGCTGATACATTATGAAGCAAAAAATGATAAGAACCGACCAGGTTCAAAGTAATATTTTATAATAGTTGATGATTTTTGTCATACCGTTTTCTGTAAAGTATATTCCGCCGATTGCTAGTTGTATGAAGGAACTGATATTTTGGCCTGAATCTAAATCTAATGATATTCAAAAAGCATTACCAGTTCTTTTCAAAGCAAGACATAAACAGTGGAGTTAATAATTGATTTATTAGAAATTGAGACAGAAAAGTCATCGAATCCTATAGACGTCCAGCACTGACCTGGTTAGAATATAAAAAAATTGTTATAATGGTTTATTAATAAACAGGGATTAATAGGTATAGAAGATTGGGCAATTAAACATATTGAGCCCTTACTTACAGAATGTAAGTCAGTAAGACCTGCATCGGTTGCAACACATATAATAGGTGTCAGCTCTAGATATTGTTCAAAATATGACATGTAAAAAGCAATAAAGCAAAGTTTTTAGTCGAAAACCTTTATAGTAGGTCATCGCTCGAATTGAATCGACTACTTCAAACCCATTTAGGTAAATTATATTCCCAAATGCATACTCGTAAAAAATGATATACCATGGAGTAAAGAAATAACACGAAGAAAGTTTGCACCAGAAAAATGATACATCTCTGAAAAGTAACTAGTGGTGGTTTTATTTTCTACACAGGGTAAATCATAGAAACGTCAAAAAGGTGTTTTATGGAATATAAACTTGAAACTTCATTGCAGGCCTTACCCTTTAATTTTAAACTTTTCATAATACCTACATGTTTTGTCTAAAATTAACAATACCTAAGGGCGTTGAGTTCATATAAAATTGCGTGTCCGGTCGGAGTGTGCTTACCCTGAAGTCCCTCGTTGCCCCCACTCGTTCTAGCTGCCTAGCGACCACGAATTTTTACAACTTGTTTACGGTTTCGAGAACACTGATCCCTGGGCAACGGGCTAACGGTACAATTTTATATATTTTTTATTTTTCTGGAAGGATATGTATTTTGTTGTCTCGGACGCTTTTCGTCCCGTAAGGCTGCGTTTCTTATTATTCATTCATTCAACGCTAAGGGTATTTTCTAGTCTTTTTCATATTTTCGAACCTCCCCCATATACGAAATGAGATATTCAAATTTTGTAAACTGCGTTTTGAGTTTGCAGGAATGCACAACCTTTTATCAAGAATAAAATTTTCTGATAAATTAAAATAAAAAAAAAACATATGGTGTGTACTTTCTGCCGGACACTGTATATTCGACACTACTGTTGTAATAAGAAAAAATATATGTCTAACATAGTAGTTACATTGCAACTTTTATATCTTATCGACAAAAAATAGAAAAATAATAGGGGGGGGTCGGATTTTTCGCATGAAGTACATAGTAATAAAATACTTAGACCTGTGACTTTTTCAAATTTTATTCACAAACAAAAATTATTATTTGCTTACCTAAAGTAAATTGTTACATCAACAAAATATTTACAATATATCATTATTCATTAGAAACACCATTAATTGTTTTATTTATACTTTGGTAATCTTTGTTATAACAGCTATTGGATGTTAGAATTTTTCTTGTATTTTGTATTTTGATTCCCCCGAACGCCACGTACACACCTGAGTTTTTTCCTTTCTGTGCTACCCCAGTGTCCAGCAAGCCTCTAGTGACATTTTATTAAATATTTCAAGCTGCAAAAAATTAATTGCGGAAATTTGGATTTTTCTTATTTTTGATCTCCCGATTGCCACATACGCACCTGAGTTTTTCGTTTCTGTGCTACCCCAGTGTCTAGCATGCCTCCAGTGCCATTTTGGTAAATAGTTCAAGCTGGTGAAAAATCAATTGTGGAAATTTGGATTTTTCTTGTTTTTGATCTCCCGATTGCCACGTACGCACCTGAGTTTTTCGTTTCTGTGCTACCCCAGTGTCCAGCAAGCCTCTAGTGACATTTTGTTAAATATTTCAAGCTGCAAAAAATTAATTGCGGAAATTTGGATTTTTCTTGTTTTTGATCTCCCGATTGCCACGTACGCACCTGAGTTTTTCGTTTCTGTGCTACCCCAGTGTCTAGCATGCCTCCAGTGCCATTTTGGTAAATAGTTCAAGCTGGTGAAAAATCAATTGTGGAAATTTGGATTTTTCTTGTTTTTGATCTCCCGATTGCCACGTACGCACCTGAGTTTTTCGTTTCTGTGCTACCCCAATGTCCAGCAAACCTCTAGTGCCATTTTGTTAAATATATCAAGCTGCAAAAAATTAATTGTGACAATTTGGATTTTTCTTGTTTTTGATCTCCCGATTCCCACGTACGCACCTGAGTTTTTCGTTTCTGTGCTAGCCCAGTGTCTAGCAGACCTCCAGTGCCATTTTGGTAAATAGTTCAAGCCGGTGAAAAATCAATTGCGGAAATTTGGATTTTTCTTGTTTTTGATCTCCCGATTGCCCCGTAAGCACCTGAGTTTTTCGTTTCTGTGCTACCCCAGTGTTCAGCAAGCCTCTAGTGCCATTTGGTTAAATATATCAAGCTGCAAAAAATTAATTGTAACAATTTGGATTTTTCTTGTTTTTGATCTCCCGATTGCCACATACCCACCTGAGTTTTTCGTTTCTGTGCTACCCCAGTATCTAGCATGCCTCCAGTGCCATTTTGGTAAATAGTTTAAGCTGGTGACAAATCAATAATTGTGGAAATTTGGATTTTTCTTGGTTTCTGAATTTTTTCATTTGGGGTTGCCCCATAGGTATATATCAATTTTACTGCTGGCATCATTTCTTGGTAAACTGCAAGATACGAAAACATCTCTGGAAATAAGAATTTGAAACAATTTATTTCATTCTCAATAATTATTACTATACAAACCTACCTTTTAATTTATTCAATTGTTGTTTTCTGGTGTACTGACTAAGTATTTTATCAATTTGTGGTAGACATTAGTGCACTATGCGTAGGACCAGTACTTAGCTGGTGTGCTGTAAAAACGAGATTCTTGATTCTGATTTCGTTGCCGTCTCGAGAAACGTAATGCTGCATGTGCATAATTTAGGACTAATCTACTTATGTTGGGCAATCACAACACATTTTACACATTCCACGACCAAATATCTTTATGCATTGGTAACCACAATGACATTATAATTATTGTTCTTGTTAACGGGGTCGGGTTATTTTTGCCTTAACCCTGCATTCATTATTATTTTGTCCTTTTTCTGCACATATCCATAAGTCCATTCTCTAGTTGACCTAAAGGGAGCATTCACAGCTACGTATATAATCATAATATTACAACAATAATCAAATAAACAACATACCTTCCTCTTAATTTTTCCGGGTTTTGCTCGCAGTTTGTATTAATAACTTGACACACCAAAGCAAGTAGTGACCAGAACAAGCTTTAACAAAACTTGTCTTCATTATAATCCGAAAAAATAAAGTATTCACAGCGAGATTCTTATAACAAACTGAGAACAGAAATGATTAAGTTCCCGTCTATGAAAGTGAGGTTATAAACGCACAAAACACAAAACACAATGTCAACTGCAAAATGCGGTGTTGCCGCTGATTATCCTTAAACAATCGACTCGTATGTCATCTGTCAAATTTTACGGGGGGCGTCTAATAAGTTCAGAATGGGATCGGTAAAATCCAAATATTTCATTGAAATGCTTGGAAATTTGATTATTTCTCACCAGGCGTATAAAAGCTGGATCCAATAATTTCTCTGGGAATGCTTGGTTATATAAAAAAAGACGAAATAACTACTAATAAAATAGCAGGTACTTATTGAAATTAGGGATCGTGACGTCACATTCCCTACTTTTGCGACCGTTTTTTTCAATTTTTGAGCAAACTAATGGACAAACAAATCTGTTGGTGGAGTTCCGTGATTATCTAGACATGTTTTACAAATTCCAATGAAAAAAAAATATTTTTTATTCCTAAGTATACTTGTCCATTGGATAAAAAAATAAAAATTTTACAGGGGTGTTCCGGATCAAATCTGATCTCCCTGTTTGTAGATAGAGTTAAAGTTCCCTAATACAGGGTGTAATTAAATAAGTGCGAAAAACTTCAGGGTTGATTCAGAATCTAAAAAAGAAAAAATCGATAAACTTATATCTGGGAAAATGCTTAATAAAAAGATACAGGATACAGGATGTTATAGTATAAATTTATTTAAAATTGAAATATTTGCCTGTAATTTGGTATCAACGAGTTTTTTTGGGGATTTCGAAAAATGCATTTGGCTAAAAGATGACACAACATTTATGGGTTAAAAACCGATTGATAACTTACCTGTATAACTTCCTGTATATCAAAAACAAAAATTTGTCTGACATTTGAATCCCTCGCTCCAAGAAAAAAAAAGATACCATATATGCAAATATTTCGATATTTGCAAAAGATATTTGAAGAGAACAAAACTAAATTTAATCTTGTAACATCCTGTACCTTCCTTATTACCCATTTTCGGGGCTATGTTTATAGATTTTTTCTTATTTTTAGATTTTGAATCAACCCTTCAATTTTTTTCGCGACTTTTTATTTTTACCCTGTATAATTCACAAACATTTATTTATTTATTTATTTATTTATTTATTTATTTATTTATTTATTTATTTATTGTAATTACACGTTGCAAGTGGCACACATGCAATGCTTGCATTGTACTATGAAATTATGACATCCACATCCTTTCCGCGCACACCAAATTATGCCCGCACTGGACACTGGACGCTTATATTTTCTAAACGCTCCAGCGGCAAACTGCCTAAGAATGGCAACGTCGCATGAAACGTTGTAGGGGGCGCCACTGTTTGAAATTAAATATATGTCACAATTTTGTGGGTGCGATAAATATGAATCAGACCTGATTGTAGCGTCTCACACAAATTTCACGTTTTTATCAAATATTTTGTGCTTTAGTTTGAATTTTAATTTTTGCAATTGAAAATATGAAAATGACTATATTATATATACGTTTTTTTGTTACCATAACATTAAAAAACCGTATTGGTACAGCAGTACAGGCTTAAAAAATTGTGACAACCCGTGTGAGTTGCCACAATTTTGAGCAGATGCCACACTACAGGAATATGCACACACAAGTTGTCACAATTGGGGTCTTACAAACACACCCACACACACTATTCTCTACCCGAGTCTCTACCGGTTATTGAAATACATATTAAAATTCTCAAATTATTTAATGTTGTGAATAATAATTATTGGCAATGATGACAATACAATTATTTTAATAAGTAGAACATCCTCCTTTGTCCAAAGAATATTCTGTTAAAATCTGAAGTTGATTGGAATGGTTAAATTTTTGAAAAATTTAAAGATTTCACAAAAAATGTCATGAAGAGTTTCAATATGTATTTCAAAAACCACTCGAAATAATAATTTTCCATAGTGTGCTATGTAATAATAATTATAATATCTTAGAATAAAGAGTAGAAATTTAAAATACAAAAATACTTAGGTATACATAATATACAGGGTGTTCCTTAATCACATGCTAATACTTAAGGGGGTTATTCTTGGGCCCACTTTAAGAAAAAAACTTCATATGAACGTATGTCGTAAACGTCCTAACTTTTGAGATACAGGGCGTTAAAGTTCATTTTTTTTAAATTGAATTTTGGCTACATCTCCCGAAATAATCAAACTGTTGCACTGAAATTTGGCACTGCTACGTTTTGGGGGATGGAGAATAAGCTGAAAATGTCAATTTCACCGTATCTCATAGAGGGTGCCACTTGCGCTGTTTTTGGATCGTGCTTTTACTCGTAACTTTTTTGAGGTTATCTTTTTGGTCTTGCAGGTCTATCATTTTAGTGCATCTTTTCATTCTGCAAGAAAAAGGTACTCTTGTTTCATAATGATCAAATCAACCGTTTGCGTTGAAATCAGCAAAATGTGCCCCAAAACACCTGTTGATTCCAATATTCGAAACATAAAATTGTCACCTACTGCTTTCAAATGTTACAGATCAACTGTTCATTCAAAATGATGAAAAAAATGCCAAATGGGCATTGGTCAAAACACCATTGGTTTTCTTGAAATAGAGTGTCCAAATTTTGTCAAATTCAATCCTTTCCATTTTGAAAGCGAATAATTTTTGGTACATTGTTCATAGGGATTTTTTTCTCAGTTTAAATGGTACAGTTGATCTGTAACACTTGAAGGTGGTAGGTGAAAATTTTATGTTTCGAATATTGAAGTCAACAGGTGTTTTGGAGAACGTTTTGGCAATTTCAAAGCAAACGGTTGATTTAATCGTTATGAAACAAGAGTACCTTTTTCTTGCAGAATGAAAAGATGCACTAAAATGATGGACCTGCAGGACCAAAAAGATAACCTCAAAAAAGTTACGAGTAAAAGCGTGATCAAAAAAGAGCGCAAGTGGCGCCCTCTGTAAGATACGGTGAAATTGACATTTTCAGCTTATTCTCCATCCCCAAAAACATAGCAGTGCCAAATTTCAGTTCAACAGCTTAATTATTTCGGGAGATGTAGCCAAAATTCAATTTAAAAAAATGAACTTTAACGCCCTGTATCTCAAAAGTTAGGACGTTTACGACATACGTTCATATGAAGTTTTTTTCTTAAAATGGGCCCAAGAATAACCCCCTTAAGTATTAGCATGTCATTAAGGAACACCCTGTATACCTATAGTGTTCCATTAAAAAAAGTGGGGACAAATTCTGTGTTCGCGTAATTCCACTGCTACGAGGTCCGTTCTTAATTCACGTTCGTAATTAACATAAAAACAAAATCACGCCTGGCCACGAGAAACCAATAAGAACGAAGACGAGACGCCCGAGTTTACCGAAGCCGACGCCAAGGTCAAGTGCACTGGGTATAGAGGAAAAGGTTTTCGGCTAGGTGTTAGGTGTCGACCCGCCAGATCACAACAGAGCAGATGATCTCTGCTGGACGGCACGCAGGTGACGTCACGCGATTGGCTGAAGGCTAGTGGTCCTAGGCAGCCTGCCAATGAGAGCGTGTTTAGCAAAATTTAACGGAAGTGTTCCGCGACGGCGGTCACGATCGCTCCGGCCGGCACGATTAAGTGTTGCCATTGTGCCACTGTTGCCAGTTTATTTAAAAAATGGAGGCAGAATCCAGGAATGAATTATTTGCAAGAAATAGCCTACTACAAGGACCCCAAAATAGTTGCTCCTATGTATGTCACCAAATTATAGCTGCGAAAACTGAGTTTTTCATATATAGATCTATGTTTTTATTTTATATTTTCAGAGAAACATAACGTTTTTCTTGAAAAGATAAAAATACTGTTAAATATTTCTAATAAGTACTGTAATATATAAATATAAATAACTACATATCTTGAGTAATTTTCAAAATTTGTGCAAAACCCCATTCCAGGAAATAAAAAGTGATGCCTTTATTCTGGAAGTTGATTTATTCTTTTTTATTTTTATTCCCTATAAAATTTAGTTAAAACTTATTTTGAACAATTATCCTCTTAATTGTTTCAAAATAAAAATAATATTTTGTTGGGATCTGATGTTTCTAAGTTTTATTTCGGGAAGTTATTGAAATATTTATACGAGTACCTATATTAGGTAACAGCAATCTTTCAAAGTTCAAATAATGATTGAATTGCAGAAATATTGCTGTGTGATGTTGTTTCAAAATTAATTCAGGAAAGTTGCCTCGTTGTTGATACAATTGAACATTGTGATATTACACATGATAAACCAATGGAAGATTGCCATAACATTATTTTCGTAATATTTATTTAGTTTATTTATAAAGTTATACCAATACGTTGTGGTAATATTTCAATCGGAAAATACCCCAAAAAATGTTCTTGGAAAACTGTCAAAACATTTATGGCACAACTTTGCAATGAGTAAGAAAATGTAATATCGCAGGGACTTTTTGTGAGGTTTCATTCTTAGTGTGTAGCAGCTGTTGATTTATCAAGACAGGGATAGTACAGGATACTGCAATATTGTAACGAAAAATGCCTCTAAGTTGTTATATCAGCTTTCAATGAACATGTCTGCACTAGGGTTAGGGTTGTCAACTCACTGTTTTGATAAATCAGGATACTGTCTTAAAAAAAATCGGGATCAGACGAAAAAAATCGGGACACTTTTTTTTCAAATGTTTTTAAAATAGTGTGTATACCTAACAAATATTATTTTATTTTATTACCCGAATGTGCCCGAATAGACTGGTGACTTTTATGTTGTTGCGGCCAATGGCAGGGTTTCTGGTGGCAGAGGGGAGCTTTGGCGGTTTCTGCTTTCTCAACTTGATTTTGCGTATATAGTTCAAATTGTGTGTGTAATAAAAGTTAAGCACAAGTCATGCTTTCATTGTTTGCGGAAAGTTTTAAAGTTGCGGGAAAATAGCATCCCCCAGCACTACTGCGCGGGACGCAGGAGAGGGGTCGGAATCCGGGACATCCCGAAAAATTCGGGACGGTTGGCAACCCTACTGCACTGTTTTCTAACCTACTCGAAGATTTAGCAGATAAATTTTAAGTTTGGGTATTCTACTTACAGTTTTATAATTTTTATGATTAATTTAGAGGCATTTTCCATATCTGGGAATTGGGCCTGAGGAAAGTTGAAGGTTATAACGTGATTTTAGTGCGATTTTTGGAGCTGATAGAGTATTCTTGGTCAGTGACAGTATCTGGAAAGTTTATTTGTGATTTTTGAACGCTAAACAATAAAGGTGGTAACCAAGACAATGAGTTTGGACTGTGATTGTTGATATTCTGTACAGTAACTAGCTTCGACAAAACCAGACTTTCGCACAACATCTTTTTTATGTCGCGGTTAAGGATAAATCTGTTTGCAAAGTTCACAACACTACAAAAGAACTTTTGACAATATTACAGACGTGTTCACGGAACCGAATATTTACATCAAACAGAACTCCCAAATTTTTGGCATGTTCAACATACTCTATTTGCTTTAAGTTTTAAGGAATTATTTTGAGCAAATTTATGCAGCATCATCAAATCTCTATTAACCCTTTCGCTAACATCGCCGTATATATATGATAGAAGAAAGCGTGCCACCGCACTCACTGCCGTATATATACGTACAGTTTTAAAATGGTCTAGACAACCGATGTTATATATATGCGACAGTATTTTTTTTGCTGTGCCTGCATACCCACTGCCGTAAATATCCAACACCATTAATGTGCATCCAGACCCAGTGCCTTACATATCCGGCACTGATACAAAGCCTCCACACCCATCACCATATTAATATGTCATTTAGCCAGCGCCTCTAGCGGATGAAACCCTTACTCTCGCTGCACTGCTGGAATTTCGTAAGTCGTGTTTCTATCTTGTTGAGCACTGCATAAGTGTGGAGTTTCTTTGTTAAAAATATATGAATTGTTCAAAAAGATACAAACGAATATAAAAATTTATATTTAAAGAGTAGCAGCTGCACTTTCCTGCATTTTTTTAATGCCTGACATACACTGAAGTAATTACTTTGCTACGGTTAGTAAGAACTCAATTACCGCAGCAAAATATCTGCATTAAATAGGCGCCGAGTGAGTTACTTTGCTACCGCAGCAAAGCACGCTTTGCTAAAGACAACTCAATTGCAGTAAGTAAGCAGATTTGTTGAAAATCACTATGCTGTGATAATTCAACCCTTGTATTAAGGCAAGTGAGTCAGCTCACTAACCACAAGTGAGTTGTTAGCTACCATAGCAAATAATTTTATTGTGGTTATGTAGGTTTTGTTGCTGTAATTGAATAAGCTCATTAATGATAATTAAGCTGCCCACTAGCCACAAGTGAGTTGCTTAACTACCATAGCAAAAAATTTATGTGTTGCCGGCGTCTTTAAAGGTATACGTAAGAATTAATATCTTCAGACTTAATGTCCGCTTGGTAGCACATTATCATTATATTATACATAATCTGCATCCTGTCAAAAGTGTAAAACATAGCGCAGCCAGTTTTTTTTGTTTTTCCTGTATAGTTTTCCCATTTCATGATTTTTAATAACATGTTGTTCACGCGGCAATCCTACAGGTTTCTTCTACACCTAGCCTTACACACACTACTTGTCCCCAAAAAATATCTTTGAGATTGAGATGGCCAAGTAATAAGAATATATTAGGGAACATGTTATAAGAATATATTAGGGAACATGTTATAAAGAAAACATGAAATGGGAAAACTACAGGAAAAACAAAAAATCTGGCTGCGCTATGTTTTACACTTTTGACAGGATGCCAGATTATTATGTATAATATATAATATAATGATGTGCTATACCAAGCGGACATTAAGTATGAAAATATTAATTTTTACGTACCTTCAAAGACGGCAATGTTCCCGGAAAACAATGATGCCAGAGCTGTCTAGGTCTAGACGATCAGTACGATCATCACGGACCAACAACTGTGCGACGACTGCGGCGGGGCCGCCTGGCGGGCTCAGGCTTGCCAGCTGGCGCAAGTGCATTTGGAACTCACTGTTAATTTTAGTAAAGCAACTCACTTGCTGTAAGTGAGGGCTCGCTAGCCACAAATGAGCAGTTCAATTATCACAGCTGAGTGCATTGCAGCAGACTGCACTCACCTGTAGTAACAAAATGACTGGCTTCATGTAAGTAAGTTGGCTCACTAAAAGGAATTTCTAGTGACCTATCCTTTAACCGCAAGTAAAAATTTTGCTGTGGTAGCAAAGAAGTTTTAGCAAAACAGGTTTACTTGCCACAGCAATTTTTTTTTGCTACGACAGCATAATATTTATTTACCGTAGCAAAAAAATTTCAGCAAAGCAACTCACTTGGCGGAATTCTTTCAGTGTATATATATATATATATATATATATATATATATATATATATATATACGACGGTGGGTCTGTAGCCATGTAAATTGGCTGGGAATGGTAACACTAAACGTTTGAAGCGGGTTGGTAGCGAAAGGGTTAATAGCATCAGTTGCAACCCGATAGTTATTGGGGTCGAAATGAATGTATATCTGCGTGTCATCTGCATACTGCATAATCCGACTATTTGTAAGTAACAAAACTACAAGGATCGGAGGTATACAATAGAAATAAAAGTGGCCCCAGAATTGACCCCTGTGGCACTCCTGAAATAATATATTCTGAGTGTTAGATGTCACCATTCACTGACACTCTTACATAAACCATAATATGCACATTTGGCCAGCAATAATTTGTGGTTGATGGTGTCGAATGCCTTGGAAAAGTCTAGCAAAACCAAAGCAGTAGCCAAACCATTGTCCAACTCTATAAAAATATCATCGGCCACATTAAGGAGTGCAGCCGCAGTGCTGTGCCCCTCCTTAAAACCCGATTGGCATGTTGGTAATATACTATTTTTAACCAAGTAATTTTTGAGTTGTTTGGTAGCAACTTTTTCCAAGACTTTGGATATCAATCGCAACAAACTTATTGGTCGCAAATCTGTTAAAGATGTTGGATTGGCGGTCTTAGGGAGCGGCACAACCAATGCTTCTTTCCAACTCTTGGGAAAATATCCAACCTCGAGACAGCTATTTATAAGATGGGCCACAAAAAACTTTCAGGCTGGTGGAAATCCGTGCAAATGAGTCGCCGGTCGTTTAGACACAAAGAAGAGTAAAAGTAATTTTATCATCTAAAAATTTTCAATCCAATTCATCTTATATGCTTTTTTCCGGCAATACTGTAAAGTACAAATATTATGTATAATACCTATATGCGAAACCTGGTTGGGTAAGTGACATTTGACAACGCACAACCTTTGGCGCTATCATATGTTACATCCAAAAATACGAACACGTTATCGTTTTTACCGAATGGCGATACCGCATGTTACTTACCTATATGCGTGCCGGTCCACGGCGGCGAGCGGGACGGGCGGAGCGGGCGGGCTGCCACGTTGCCGGATTTCGCGCTTCGGAGAGAGATTCAAGGACCAGCCTGAAAGTTTTTTGTGGCCGCGGCTGTACTTACCTATGACAGGAAAACACAAACGAAGCATTTCTAGAGTAATACCATAGAGACCACAGGCATTTGATTCAATTTGTTTGAGAAAGGTCCTAATTTCATCCTCATTTGACATGCCAAAGCAATTCAATGAAAACTGTTTATGCACAAAGTCACGCCCAAGTATACCTTCTCTAGCTGCAGTATTGGTCTTCTGAAACGGAACTGGTAAACTTGGAAAATTCTAAATATATCGGCAAATTACCGCTCAGTTTGACAAATTTTAATTTTTTCAACCCTTAAAACGGGCAGACAAAGAAAACTGTTTACGCCCAAAATTACCCCCAAGTATACCCTTTCTAACTGCAGTATTGGTTTTGTGAAAGTGATCAGGAAAACTTATCATTTTATTGGCAATTTACTTTTCAGAGTCATTCTTCAGCCGTAAGCGCTCTAAACCTAAAACCGTTGCTGTGCCCGCGTTTCACGAACCCCAAGAAATAAAATTACTCTTCAACATACGCTACGCCCTCGGCTATGCCAAAAACCGTGGCTGGCAAAAGCGTGGCTAAGTTCTCACAAACTTGAAAGTAGGGATGCCCAAAAATATTCGCTAGACCGAATAGGCTGAAGATTCGACCATTTCTTGAACATTTCCTAATATTCGGCAAGGCAGAACGATGTTTTTAAAAATTGAATATGCGGCTAATTATTTGGTGGGTCGAATCGGTTTTTGATAATTTTTTTGATAAATTATAAAATTTAATGAAAAAATATACAGCATGGTTCATCTACTTAAAATATAAACAAACAATTTGAAACAATTATCCAATTTAAATTCCAGGTGCATCTCCAGCCAGCCGTAAAACCAATATTCGATCTTGCCGAATAGTCGGCAATACCTAAAGAATGGCCGAATATTTGGTCTGTTGGATATTTGATGCATCTCTACTCTAAGCATTATCCTTTTTTGTCTAAGGGTCATTTTTTATATGGTTTGGTGTTCACTTATCACCACAGAGGCTCTTAAAAAGCGTTTTGATAAGATATACTATAAATTTGAGGAATTAACCTAATAGTTTGCTGAATATTCGGAATTGGGCCGAATATTACTAGGCCGAATATTCAGTATTCGGCCAATGCCACATTTCACTATTTGATGCAACTTATATGAAAGTTTGCTAAAATAAAATACAGGGTGGTTCATTATAAATTGGCACCCCCCTTAACTTAGTTTTTGAGGTTAGAAAAAAAAGTTTTTGACAAAAGTTTTAGATACTAATACAGAGTTGTTTGTGACGCTATTGGGTCGTGCATAGTGTGTTCTAGAAAGCCGTGGCAGACATAACTTATGTTTTTTTAAATGGAACACCCTATATATTTTTTCATTTTTGAAGTCTGCTCATAACGCAATCAAATTGATATTAAACTTTGTGGCATTATCTTTTTCCGTTTTTGAAAAATTCCGTATTCAAATTTTATACTAAATTTATTTAACTCGAATTTGTGGATCTCGTGATAAAGATAGACGATCAATGTAATAACGAAAAATATTTGTTTTAAACAAGAGAGTAACATAGTGAAACTCCAAAATGTTTAGGAGCTTTTACGATTTTCCTGAAATTCTTTATTTCGAGAATATAATCAGTAAAAATTGAAAAGGCTCCTGAACATTTTGGAGTTTCACTATATTACTCTCTTGATTAAAACAAATATTTTTTGTTATTACATCGATCATCTATCTTTATCACGAGATCCACAAAATCGAGTTAAATAAATTTAGTACAAAATTTGAAAACGGAATTTTTCAGAAACGGAAAAAGATAATGCCGCAAAGTTTAATATCATTTTAATTGCCTTGATGAGCAGATTTCAAAAATGCAAAAATGTATAGGGTGTTCCATTTAAAAAAACATAAGTTGTATGACATGGCTTTCTATAACACACTGTACACGGTCCAATAGCGTCACAAAAAACTTTGTATTAGTATCTAAAACTTTTGTAAAAAACTTTTTTTCTAACCTCAAAAACTAGCAAGTTAAGGGGGGTGTCAATTTATAATGAACTACCCTCTACACTTACGGATTTAATTAATTTTACAACACACTAAGTACAGTGCAAATCCTTAAAATTTGCTGCGATGAATCTGTATCGAACATTTTTAAAATGTTCTAATATGCCGTGAATAACTTCTGTCAGTTAATTAAATCGACACCTACAATTCTTTATTTAACTCAACTTTCAAAGCATTTTGTTTGCTGTGCATTCCAAATTTTATTTTTTTTCTCAAAAAGATAAATCAGAATAGTGCAAGGGATCTATGGCATACCCACTACATCGTGGCATTTCTCCAAATTCTGATAGAATATGCTTAAAGCAATTATTTTGCCCGCAGAAGTTTCAGCAATTTTTGGGGTTTTTCAAAAAAGTTCTCAGAAAGTAGGCCATGGATCTCGAATGTGTTTTTAAACAAAGCTAGACCATTAAAAAGGCATTTTTTTCTCAAATAATGTTCTCTGAAAAATGCATATTTGTCAATATATTTCCAAGTGACCCTCTGTTACTCTGTATATGAATATGTTGTAAACTCGGTTGTAAAGCAGAGGCTCGAGCAGAGGGGTTCTCTTATTTTAGTTTGTTACAGACATTTTTATGTAGTTCATTGGTGGGATGGTTGGGACAACACTGAACCTACCTCTTCTACTAATAGGTACACTTACCCGAGTGCTTACGTAAGTAGGGCATTTCATTTATTTTATTGATAAATTAGAATAATAGTTAGGTAGGACTTGGTTAGTATTACCATTTGTTTATTACTTGGTTTATTTTATTACATGCTATTTTTCTATTAAAAATAAAATCTTCATGTTTGATGGATTCCATGAGAGACAGGGAGGTTGTCCAAATGCTGCAGTCGTTAAACTAGATTATTGTACCGAATTTCATTACAATGCCCCAAGGCATTTAGAAATTAGGTAGTAATGTAAGAAATGTCTCTCTGTCTCCCTGTATAACAAGTTTATGAAGTGTTGGCTTGTTTATTGGAACTTTTAAGTTATAAAATTGGTTATTCATCTGTTTATATTTTATTTATTCATTATTTATTAATTTGATTACCTTGACTTGCGGGACGCCCTGTAATTAAAAATGTTTCTTCTATATTGATAACTGACGTGGATAATGTAAACATTTCAGGTTTAATAATTAATTGTTGGATTTACACAGATTTATAGATTTATTGGAATCTCGATTGGTATTCACTGGGATTTATTCGATTACTTAGGTTTTCAGAGCCGGCATTGCTCGCAGCATTGATACCTTTTTTTTTCAATTTAAAAAAAAAATATGTTCAAGTATACAGGGTGGCCCACCACGAACTGCATCGATCTATATATGGAAAACTAAAAGTAGGAAAATTCTGAAAATTTGGCACCTCAGCAATGCCGATGGGCGCTGCTCAACTAAAATATTTTGGTGCATCTGGCACTTCCGGTTATACCGGAAGTCTATATCAACTTTCTTATCTCAAATGGAACACCCTGTATATTATTGCATTTTTGGATTCTAGGCATCATTTTGGAACAAAAACATGCGACATGTCTAAATCCAACCGTTTTTGAGATATTTGCATTTTTCCGAAAAAAATTACAGATGCAGACCTAAAGTCAATTAGCAATTTATACGAGGAAACCGCGAAATTTCACAACGAATTTTTGGCATCGTGTAACAGAAGCCCTGACCTAGTGATCTCTGCTGAGAAATAAATCCGTTCTTATACAGGTTGTTCACAAAATATGAATAAAAATTACATTCAAAATGTGCTTAAATCTCTAAATTTTCAAATGGAAACCCCCATTTTTTTAATGAGATCATATTCACCACTAAAAATGATGACAACTTTGTGTAAGGTTTCCTATACCTAAATGCAGTAATTTTCGATTAATTTACGAAAAACCCACTTTTCGCCCATAAAATGCGGGGTTTGCTTAATGTTTGGAAAATCATATTAGCCGTGGACGTTGAAAAGTCAATCGCGACTGAGGAAATGTCACTTAGTTTATAAATTATTGCCAACAATAACAATAATGCCGGCGCGCTTAAATTACACAAACGAAGATTATTTAAATTTGTTTATTATCTACGGAGAATGCAACAAAGTAATATCAAGAACGTGCGATACATAATCTTCTTTTGTGTAATTTAAGCGCGCCGGCATTATTGTTGACAATAATTTATAAACCAAGTGACATTTCCTCAGCCGCGATTGTCTTTTCATCGTCCACGGCTAATATGATTTTCCGAGCGTTAAGCAAACCCCGCATTTTATGGGCGAAAAGTGGGTTTTTCGTAAATTAATCGAAAATTACTGCATTTAGGTATAGGAAACCTTACACAAAGTTGCAATCATTTTTAGTGGTGAATAAGATCGCATTAAAAAAAATGGGGGTTTCCATTTGAAAATTTCGAGATTTAAGCACATTTTGAATGTAATTTTTATTCATATTTTGTGAACACCCTGTATAAGAACGGATTTATTTCTCAGCAGAGATCACCAGGTCAGGACTTCTGTTACACGATGCCAAAAATTCGTTTTGAAATTTCGCGGTTTCCTCGTATAAATTGCTAATTGACTTTAGGTCTGCACCTGTAATTTTTTCGGAAAAATGCAAATATCTCAAAAACGGTTGGATTTAGACATAGGACATGTCGCATGTTTTGGTTCCAAAATGATGCCTAGAATCCAAAAATGCAATAATATACAGGGTGTTCCATTTGAAATAAGAAAGTTGATATCGACTTCCGCTATAACCGGAAGTGTCAGATTCACCAAAATATTTTAGATGAGCAGCGCCCATCCGCATTGGTGAGGTGCCAAATTTTCAGAATTTTCCTACTTTTAGTTTTCCATATATAGATCGATGCAGTTCGTGGTGGGCCACCCTGTATAAGTTTTGTTTGGATTTACCGGTATGAAGGCCATGGTCCGAATCATGTTTATGGCGCTAACAGCACGCTCACAGGTGGTCCGAATTACGTTTACAGGGCTTACAAATTGTCACTTGAACCATATGACGTTCTTGCTTATGGTGCCGACAGTCTCCGGTGTGAGCACCGTGAGCTTGTAAACAATATAACCTAAATTTTATTAGGTTTTGTCTTGTCCTGTCAAAAAATGGCACAAAAAGCAAAATTTTGCTTGAGGACATGAACTAAATAATTACATACTCTATGCTTGTTCCCAAGCCAATTATAAAGAGCGTCTAAAGGTAAGTAATAATATTGTTATGAGTATACTTGGGGCGGGGGGAGAATAAGGAGGTGTCTTATGTAAACTTGAACTACATTTTTATTGAAATATAATTACTAATGACGGCAACCGAATTACGTATTCGAGCCGACTTGGGTCCCTTACTTCTTCGAGCTCCTCGCAACTGCTGACGCTGACTTCATGGGGTTTTTCAGGGTTGTTTACTGTGACAATATGTTTTGCGAAGTATTCCATTTATGAATTATTATGAATTAAATTAATTAAGTAGTATAGTCTTCATTATCACCTATTCGAAGAAGATGAAGAATCAATAAACAGTTCTGGATCACTGCTATCTGTGAGGCGCCATTTCGGACTAAATTATTATTTTTGAATATATAAATTTCTCGGGCTAATATTTTTTTTAATATGATATTTATAGAAATTTGCTTGAATAATCTTTTTTTAGTCAAATTTATATATTACTTACGCATCGCCCAAAAGTATATATTACAGTAAACGCAAAAAAATATATCAAAACACGATATATTAATTTGGTGCGCCAATATACAGTGTGACCCATTCTGATGTTGGACACCCTCATAAAATCTGTAATTTTTGTCCGATTTTAGCCGGTTTTTTTCTCAAAATAAATCACAAAAAACTCTATTTTGGCGCAAAGTTTCAGATCTTAATCTCAATTTTCAAGGCCTACTATGATTTTTTTTCTAGTAAAAAAAAGACAAAAACCCTTTAGCGATTTTTTTATTTAAAATCTGACAACATAGCGTTAATCAGGACACCCTGAAACCCCCGTATACCAAAATACCATATTTAAACAAAAAATACACAGGGAGTTCCATTCTGCAGGGTGTCAAAGTTGAGCAAAATAGGAATTTTACAGGCATCTGGCAAGTCAAGTGTGCCATGAAATTACTTCGAAACAGTTGGATGGTCAACAGGACCACTAACAGTGTTGGTGTACAAAGATTTAATACAAAAATATACAGGGTATTTTTCTTTGGACCATCTCAAAATGCTGAATTTTTATGAAACTTTATGCTGGTCATGAGTGCTCTGGAATTATTGAAAAAACATTAACAAACTCAAAAGTAATTTATTTCTTTACAAAATACCAACCAACAAATAAAAAAACCATTTAAATTATCGGACCATACTCAATAAAGTCGCTGTCTAAGATGATACATTTCTGTGTGTTTCCTGTTGTGACACACCAGCCACCTTAACGCATATGGACTTACTGACTGGGAGGCTTCTGTATTTTTAGACTTAGTTCGTTTATAGTAGCTGGGGTGGTTTTGATATACTCGATTTAAAGTTAAAAAAAAAATTCGGTATTTTCAGATGGCACAGAGAAAGACACTCTGTACATTTTTGAATTAGATCTTTACGCACCAACACTTTGAGTGGTCCTGTTGACCATTCAACTGTTTTGGGGGGATTCCATGGCACACTTGACTTGCTAAATGCCTTTAGAATTCCTATTTTGCTCAACTTTGACAACCCGCAGGAAGGAACTCCCTGTATATTTTTTATTCAAATTTGGTATGTGGGGGTTTCAGGGTGTCCTGATTAAAGCTGTGTTGTCAGATTTTAAATAAAAAAATCGCTAAAGGGTTTTCGTCTTTTTTTTTACTAGAAAAAAATTCATAGTAAGCCTTGAAAATTGAGATTAAGTTCTGAAACTTTGCGCCAAAATAGAGTTTTTTGTGGTCTATTATTAGAAAAAAACCTGGCCAAAATCGGACAAAAATTACAGATTTTATGAGGGTGTCCAACATCAGAATGGGTCACACTGTATAATAATTTAGGGTACCACTGGTCGTCACCAGAGGTCGCGCCGCGCATTCCTAAAGTGCACCGGCAACGCTGCAGCAGAAAGTGCAGAAGCCCGAAGTCGAAATATTTTTTTTATATGATATTTATAGAAATTTGCGTGAATAATCTTTTTTTAGTCAAATTTATATATTACGCATCGCCCAAAAGTATATATTACAGTAAACGCAAAAAAATATATCAAAACACGATATATTAATTTGGTGCCCCAATATATAATAATTTAGGGTACCACCGGTCGTCACCAGAGGTCGCGCCGCGCATCCCTAAAGTGCACCGGTAACGCTGCAGCAGAAAGCGCAGAATGGTGTAAAACCAGGGACTCTTTAAAATAAAAAGGGTTCCTGTGTAAAACCCACCCCCGATTTTCTTGAAATTTTGGCTAGATACAAAGAGTGGGTCATACTTATCTACTACTAACTATGACTGCACCTAGGTTTGCAAAACCTGTATGTGCAGTGGGAAGATCATATATAATTTTCTAATTCTAAAAACCAATCTTCACAGATAGTTACAACAACACACACAAGCGAGCAGAACATGGCACTAAATTAAATTAATCTTTGGAAGGTGTGAGAGTTTTCATGAATATATCTTCGACATTTCTTTGTAAATGTTTTTATTCTTTGTATATTTCTTATGCTCAATGGCAGCTCATTATATAGTTTGGGTGCCAGATAATTGACAAACAACACACACAAGTGAGCAGAACACGGCACTAAATTAAATTAATCTTTGGAAGGTGTGAGAGTTTTCATGAATATATCTTCGACATTTCTTTGTAAATTTTTTTATTCTTTGTATATTTCTTATGCTCAATGGCAGCTCATTATATAGTTTGGGTGCCAGATAATTGACAAATCTTTGAGATGATTCCTTTTTAAAGAAAGGGAGCAATAGTCTGCCACCTAATCTGGATCTTGTTCCATAACAATGTTCGCGATATTTGTGACTGTCTTTTTTCTTATGAAAAAAGACACATACTGTTGAAAAATACATAAAACGGATATTTGGTACATCTTTATTATACAGGAATTGCGTGGAGCTTGTTTTATTCTTGAAATATAATTTTGAATCACATTCAAATATCTGAGAGCGCTGTCATGCAATCCACCCCATATCACTATTCCATATCTTATAAGAGTCTCCACTATAGCTTTATATACCATGATTAAACATTTCCTGTTCATAATCATCCGTAATTGGTAGAATTTGTATATGAATTTATGAAGCTTTTTTTGTAAGTTCCCTTATATGGTTATCCCATCTAAGATATGGGTCCATAGTTATACCTAAATATTTAACACAATTCGTCTCCCTGATGTACTCTCTTGTGCCATCAATATATATTTTGTCATAGTCTGGTCTATTACAATTTGTGATAGAATATGCCATATATGAACTTTTATTAATATTTAAAGATAATTTACTATGATCCAGCCAATACTTCACCCTTCCCATACCAACAGTTGCGTTTTCTCTTACAATTTCCCAGGATTCACCATTAAACACAATTGCTGTGTCATCAGCATATGACACTACAGTGCCTTTTGTATCCAATGATAACAAAGAGTTAACATACACAACAAACAGAAGTGGCCCCAGCACTGTGCCCTGCGGTACCCCAATCTTTATATTTAGAGGATTGCTATATGTATTTCTTATTTTTAAATAATACTGAGTCCTGTCAGTCAAATAACTCTCAAACAGCTTTAGCACAGTTCCTCTGACTCCATAGCCTTCGAGAACGTTCAAGAGACTCCGATGAGGCACCGTGTCAAAGGCCTTGGCCAAATCCAAATAGACTACAAGGCATTTCCTGCTAGATTCTAGCGAAGTTTTTATCCCACTGACTAGCTGAAACATAGCATCTACAGTGCTTATTCCACTTTGGAAACCAAATTGATTTTCATTTAATATACCGTGCTGACACAAGTGACTCCACAGCCTCTTTTTCAAACATTTTTCAAATATTTTACAGAAATTATTTATTAAGCTAATTGGTCTGAAATTATTTACATCTCTTGTGCTACCAGCCTTGTGTATTGGAACTATAACTGAAACTTTAAATTTTTTTGGTACTATTCCTGTCTGAAAAATAAGATTAAAAATATGCTGTAAGGGATCTAGGATGTACTCATGGGAACGCTTAATAACCTTCACTGTCACCCCATCCATCCCTGGTGAACTACCACACTTCAAAGAGCCAATGAGTTCAATTAACTCATTCCTGCCAACAGGATCCAGGAACATTGAATCCCTAACCAACGGATAATTAATGTCATAGTTTAAGTTATTATTAATCATTGCTGCCATGGAAATACCAATCTGATTATAATGCTCATTAGCAAAATTCGCCATATCCCTATCACTCAAAAATGGTTTACCTTGGCCATCCAATATATTCATACCGTTGTTTGATTTTGTTCCCATATTTGTAGCTTCATTCACAACTTGATATAGTTTTCTGATATCACTCTTGTTATTGTTTATCAGCTTTTTGTAATAATCTCTTTTTGCAGCCTTGATTATTTTGTTCAGTGTATTTCGATAGTTTTTATATTCATTAAGCAATATCACACAGGTTCTATTTTGCATTGTTTTTTTCTTTAACCTGTCCCTCTTTTTTATTGAATCTATAATACCATTTGTAATCCATGGTTTAATTTTTTTATGTGCCAATTTTTTCTTACTACAAGACGTTTTGCATCTTGTATAAATATTGTTAAAATACTTAAAGAATACCTCAAAAGCTTGATCAGGATGTCTCGATACCAGAACCTGCTCCCACGCCTACATACCTATAAGCACAAATTTGTCATAATCAAATTTATTTATTTTAATGTCCATTGATGAAGATACAGCCTTGGTTATTCCTTCATAGTAAACAGTCAAGAGCATAGGAAAATGATCGGTTACAGGGGAATCTATCCCGCATGCATTGTAAGTCAGAGAACTTGAGTTTAACTTCTTTTTTACAAATATATGATCAATACATGATGCTGCACTTTCCGCCACCCTGGTATATGAATTTATGCAAGATATAAAACCTAGTGCTGACATTTGTGCAAGGTAATCATTCGCTACTTGGTTAGTTCTATCCAAAATATCAATATTGATATCACCAACAAAAATCTCAATCTGTTGAGTTGATTTTTTTGTCAAGAAGGACTCAAGTTCCCCTACAAAGACACCAGATATAGTGGATGGGGAGCGATAGCAAGCCATTACCGAAATATCAGTCTGATTGATTTGAAATTTAACATCAGTTACAGTTACTTTAGATACTGGCAATACTTCATTGACATATTTATAGTTAATGGACGATTTTATAAAAATTATCACACCATCATTTTGATTTATCCTACTTTCATTATATAATATGTTATACCCAGGTAAAGAAAAATCATCAACATCATTTATCTGCCAGCACTCGCTTAGAATAATAAGATCAAGAGATTTTAAATTATATGTTTCAAGAAACAATAACATTTCGTCACAATTTTTTCTGATACTCCTTATGTTGATATGTAAGATATTCACCAGACCATCACTAGCCTGAACAGTAGTCATGTGTTTGTTTATATAATCAATGTCTTTGATATCCCACTCATCACTCTCGCCAATTCCCAAATCCTCTAGAACATTGATTATAGGTGTGTGTACCATTATTTATTTATTTAGTAAATTGTTTTGTTTTTAAGTCTTTGTATTTGGTATTTATATGAGGGACATTCTTGGTCAATTGGAGAGTGATCAGTGTTGTATGTTACTTTATACACTTGATTTGCATGTATGCAATTAGCGCAGCAATGTTTATCTCGTGGACACCTCTGTTCCTCATGAGCCCCACTGCAGATGGACATACCACCTCATTTACGCATCCCTGACCCTTGTGATGAAACTTTTGACACTTAAAACATCGGAGTATACTAAGGTCCTCGTATACTGGATACCTTTCCCATCCAATATATATTTTTCCCAGAGCCATTATCCTTCTGAATGTAGTTGGGGTACATTCACAAAATATTGTCTTGTTGTTATTGCTTCTGTTTTCTCTGATATAAACGATCTTGAGTCCATCCGTTAGATTGTTTTGTTCATATACATAGTTTTCAATTTCTTGAGCTGTTAAATCCTTATTAAAATTCGTAATTTTAATTTTTGGAAGTCTCATTTTAGATAAATCAATGTCATAATTCTGAGATAATTTTTGAATGGTATTTCGTAATAAGTCTGTCTCATCTTTTGTCTTACACGTGATTGATACTGAACCATTGTGTAGATTTTTAAAACTTTTTAGATAGGTTCCTATCCCCTATTTTCACCCGACGTTACACCATTGGAAAAGATTACCACTTCTTTTTTCATACGGCAGCGCTTATCCCCCAAAAAGGAGGGAATACGCTCCTTATTGCAAAGATGCTTGAGAAAAATGCACTTCCGACGGCTTCTGACGTAGACGTATCAAATGTTTACTTCGGCTTCGGACGTGTACAGAGTTAAATGTAGGTACGTCCAAAGAAGTCGCGTGACTCAGTCCACCAATGAGAGTGCAAGACGTATACCGACTTTTATATACGTCGGACGTATAAATAGCCACTTCTTACAACAAAACGAAGGCGAAACGAAAACGATCATGCGGGCGGGAAACTAATAGGTATGTAAGATGATTGTGGGGTTATACACCACAAAACATCAAATCCCAAACCTGACACAGGAAAAGAACATCCAGTACGTCGGTAATCATAATCACTTCGACTTCGGGCTTCTGCGCTTTCTGCTGCAGCGTTACCGGTGCACTTTAGGGATGCACGGCGCGACCTCTGGTGACGACCGGTGGTACCCTAAATTATTATATATTGGCGCACCAAATTAATATATCGTGTTTTGATATATTTTTTTGCGTTTACTGTAATATATACTTTTGGGCGATGCGTAATATATAAATTTGACTAAAAAAAGATTATTCATGCAAATTTCTATAAATATCATATTAAAAAAAAATATTAGCCCGAGAAATTTATATACTCAAAAATAATAATTTAGTCTGAAATGGCACCTCATAGCTATCAGTGCTATCGCTTTCACAAAGGGAAATTGCTTCTTCAAGAAACGCCCTTTTTCTTCTTATTAAATGTATGTTTTATTCATCTCCGATGAAATTTTTAATTTTGACACCGCAGATTACAGAAAATTGACACATGGTTGACATGATAAAACACAACCTCAACTACGTAATTTTGTAAGCGCACTTATGACCGGTCAAAATCGAATCACCATCAGTCAGAATATCACCGCACTAACAAATCGGACCGATCGTAAACGACCTGAGCGCTGTGAGCACTGGCAGTGTGACTAAAGTTTTGATCGACCAATGTGATCGTTTTTAGCTTATCAGGTACCTTGGTCGAGGCTAGTCACGAGGTTCCGCTAGTCAATTTCTCTTCCACAAAATAAAGCAAATAGCGAAAATATATTGAATACATTTCTTGGACCCAACATTTATTTTTCGCAAGGAGAGATTAGAGGAAGTGGCTAGTATTAAAACAAAAATGTTAATTTTCCAGCTAAATCGAGCTTGCTGGAGGAAACTAACGCAACGTGAAAATTTTGGCGAAAATGACTTAGGCAGGAAATGTTTTCGAAGAAATGGCTTCCCTATAGACGTATCTATCTAAGGCCGTGATCCGAATCATGTTTATGTCACTCAGAGGCAATCCGAATTATGTTTACAGTGCTTGCAAATGAACCATATGACGTTCTCGGTGACGTCACAACTTGGTGCTTATGTTTAAATAATATGACCTCAATTTTAATGGGTTTTGGAAACGTTCATATTCGTTTTGTCTTGTTCCATCAATAAATAGCACAAAAAGTGCAGCATTTTGCTTGAAGACACGAACGAAGTAGGTATAATTGCCAATGACAGCTACATAATTACGTATTTGCGCCGACATGGGTCACCTACTCCTTCGAGCGCCTCGCCACTGTTGATGCTGACTCATGGGGTTTTCATATTTTTGCAAAGTATTCCATATGGATTAATACGAGTTAAATCTAATTGAATTAAGTAGTATAGTCTTTATTATCACCTACTTGAAGAAGATGAAGAATCAATAAACTATTCTGGATCAGTGCTATCGCTTTCACAAAAAGAAATTTCTTCTTCAAGAAACACCCTTTTTCTTTTTATTATTATTGTTCGGTATTTAGCGAACAAATATTTGTTTTCTATCAAGTATTTAATTCTTTTTTTTTGGTAATGGTTGTTTATTTTTGGGTAAAAATGTAAAATTATTAATGGGAAATATAAATAATTATTATTTGGCTTAATTTATAATTGTGGGCATAAGTTCTATTATTATTATCATCGTTGAGAGTGTCACGACGCGACGTGACGTATTGACGGACAAGGACAGAGAAGAGGAGGCAGTAAGAAATACGCCGCACGCGCGTGCAGGTGTGTCGGCTTCCACCCGACACGCTCGCTTCATTATCATCCCACAATTCCAAGTTTCACCACTTTTGTGGTCCCAGCATCCACAGGGGATGCAACCTTAGTACGCTTAGACAGAACAAGACAGGTTAGAAACCTATGACGTATATTTTTGTACCCTCAACGCATCTTTCAGAAATCTTTGCCCCTTTTCGCTATCGCATACAAAAGTAATAAAGAAAAACCATACAGTCCACTTTTCTCTCAAAGAAAAACGCTATAGAAAGAACAATTATTATATCTGATGACAATTTTAATTTTGACACTGCAGATTACAAAAGATTGACACATGGTTGACACGGTAAAACCAGAGATATGGAGGTGAGGAGAAGGCGCTTACATGAGTGCGCAGCCTAATTTAACCCGACTATGGGTCCTTCATTTTCAAGTAGTAACGTCAAAGGATTCCTCTCGTTCTCCTTATTTACGAGTGATTGGAGTGGTTGGTTACAGCATTTTTGTGTAACATTTTAAAGATTTGAGTGTTTTTTGTGATAGTATAGTTTATTAGTGATTAGTGATATTAAGTGATAGTATAGTTTATTAGTTACCTATAGCATGTTGTGCATTGAAGGATTTTAAAAATAATAGAAAATTTCCATTCATAACTACAGGTAAGAAAAGCACAGAAAGGACTTCAGATTTAAGAAGTTGAAAGGTATTATAAATGGACAAGGCAATTGATATCAACATAACATATTAGGTATGCCCAAGTATTCTATATCGTAACATTTTCGTAAGCAGTTCGTCGACTTTTAACTTGTTATGTTCGACCAATGACAACATTGGATTATTAGAGTTGAAGTGCAGCCAGATAATGTAAACGTGAACTTCTGATGTATAGATTTACGTATAGCTTAAAGCTTATTATTATATTATTTGTATTGTTCATGCAGTGTTTTGAAGGTTTGAAACTGTTTGACATCAGATTCGAATATTGACATAACATTTCACACTTCAACTAAATTTTGCAGTGCCCTGTTTATCTAAAAGTTTATTTTATTTATATTTATTTTATAAGCAACCCTGGTGATATACTAAAGAAATAGTAACTATCCCCAGTAAGCTTAACTTAGAAAATGGCGGCCCAGGTGATTACAAAGTTTGTGCAGCTTGACGCTCACTCTCCCCACCTGCATATCTCTGGGTAAAACACAACCTTAACTTCACAATTTTGTAAGCGCCCTTACGACTGGTTCGAATCGAATCACCATCAGTCAGTGCCGGACTAAGGGGAGGGGGGGCGAAGGGGGTGGCCCGTCCCGGGCCTCTGGTCGTGAGGGGCATCCAAAGTTGTGGTAAAAAGTAAAGGGAGTTCGAGGGTGTACTCTGAAGTTTTATATGGGGTTGATAATTTATCGCCAAGAATCTTTTTGCAAAATAATAAAATTCATTTTTTACCTACACAACGAGCTACACAACCATCAGAGAACCATTAAATAGTACCTATTCCTGAACATTCAGTTTTGTTAAATACCTAACTTCGGGTTTTGGCGGATATATTAACCTGTTTTTCTCCAACCAGTTCTGAGATATTTACCAAAGAAGCTTCTCCAAACTAGATAACACGGTCTCTTACGAGTCAGTGTTTCATGTTCGATCCAAGTAGGCCAAACATTGGAACCAGATTTATGAAGAATCAAGTCAGCCATGCTAATAAAACTGACAATCAAGTAGGCTGTCAATTCAGCATTTCTACTTACCTAAATAAAATTAGATTTTATTATTTTGCAAAAAAAGATTTTTCGTCATAATTTTTTATATTAACCTGTCCCTCACGTAACACATTTGTTCTGCTTTAATTTTTGTAGGCACTTTTAAAGGGAAACTCCTATTCAGTAAGTCTTAAACTATTGAGTTGAAAAAAATCTACTTGCACCATTGGATTCTACATAAAAAATAAAAAACAAAAAATATTCAACCGGAGGAAAGTTATGACCACCTCTGAAAATGCACATTTTCGAAAAACATCCTGTAACTCTGGAACAATGATATATTATTATACAGTGTGTCCCCGGATAGGTGTAACTATACTTGTAAACTTTTTTATTTTTCATTTTTCGGCAAAAAGTCATTCTTTATCAAAAGTTTTGCTTGTTTTGAAACTGGGAAATCCAATACCAGATTTTCGAAAAGTTATACAGGGCGTCCGAAAAGTTCAAAATACTAAAATCGTGTCAAGAATAAAGTGCTATTTTTTTTTTCAAAGTTAGCGAGATATGTTATTTGAGAAAGTGGTTCCTAATACAACAAAAGGTCCAAATCTCCAATATTAATAGATTCTAATAAACTTCAAGAAATATTATATTTTTAACTTTTTGACGTTTCTTTTTTGTAAACAGACCCAGATCGGATGAACCTGTCTATGGTACGCCTCAAACACTTCAGGGCTTACATGTTTACTTGTTTTCCAATGCCTCCTGGATAAACCGTAATAACACATTATTGCTCTTAATATCTTGAACCACATTTTAAAAAATCGACTATTTCGTGAATTTTATTAGAATCTATTAATATCTGAGATTTGGGCTCTTTGTTTTATTAGAAACCACTTTCTCGAATAACATTTTCTGCTAGCTTTGAAAAAAGAGCACTTTACTCTTGACACGATTTTAGTATTTTGAACTTTTCGGACGCCCTGTATAACTTTTCAAAAATCTGGTATTGGATTTCCCAGTTTCAAAATAAGCAAAACTTTTTATAAAGAATGACTTTTTGCCGAAAAATGAAAAATAAAAAAAATTACAAGTATAGTTACACCTATCCGGGGACACACTGTATATATTTGAGGTTTTCATCGATTTTCGTCTAGCTTCTAGCTCCGTTACAAATAAGAGTTTCTCTAATTGTCCAATTTGGCCCACCCTGTACATATATTAGATAATTTTAAAAATCGTTTAGATGTATTCCCTAACCCCGCAAATAAATATGTACATAATAATAATAATAATAATAATTCTCACCCTCACAATACTCCAAACTAGGAGTACCCCAGAAGCAACCACATGCTTGTGCGGGGGAGGGGACATTAAGTTTGTGGTCCTAAGTGATTTAGAAGCCGAGATATTATGCATAACATACCTATATTTTAAAATGGCCATTGTAAAATCCAAGACGGCCGACGGAGGAGTTGGCTCTTATCAAAAATTGAAAGCTAAGTAACTAACTAGTAAAAAAAATTTGTGCTTTTGTCCATTGTGTCCACATTAATGCGAATTTCGATGTTACGTAATTTTTCTAAACTAAAATTGTGTCACAGATTAGTTTCAAAACAAGCAAGGTTGAACGACAAAAATTCAAAATGATTTCAAAGAAATGAGATACCTAGGGACGTATCTTACTAGCGATACCAAAAGCTTTCGAAATTCATAAAATTTAAAATTGACTTAGGGGAAAAATGTTTTTAGAGAAATGAGATCCCTAACTAACGATAGCAAACAGTCAGACCGCGAGCTTTCAGAATACATAAAAAAATGACATAAATGTCGAAAAGTGCGCCGGTCGGAATTTATAAAATTCATAACATTTAAAAACAGTCTTAGGGGAAAAATGTTTTCAGAGAAAAATGCGATCCCTAGGAATGTATTAAATTGAAGATGCCAAAAAGTCATACCGCGAGCCTTCGGAACACGTCAGAAAAGTGAGATACATGTCGAATTCCTGTGGGCATTTAAAAAATTCATTATATTTAAAAATCGACTTAGGGGAAAAATGTTTTCAGAGAACAAAGATACCGAGGGACGTATCTAACTAACGATAACGAACAGTCAGCCCACGAGGTTTCGGAACACGTCAGGTTGACTTTTTGGTATCGTTAGTTAAATATGTCTCTAGGGATGCGAGTTTTTCCAAAACACTTGCGTGCTTTTTGATGTTCATGTAAATTTTTGACGTGTTCCGAAACTTGGTATTGTTAGTAACATACAGTGTGACCCATTTGTTTTGGGGTCAGTCTGTAAAAAGTGTATCAATCGTGCGATTTGGCTGATTTTTTTTTTAAATTGTAGAGCTCGATGAACTGCACATTTTGAACAAAAATTGCCTGGTTCGCATAAAATCCAAAGCCTACTATGACGGTTTTTATGAGCAAAATTTTAAGAAACCATATTAGCGTTTTTTTTTGAAAAAATCTGTGTGCGCCAATGGATTGAGCACCCCTCGAAATGGGTATGTACAAAATTTCATCAAAATATTTCAAGTAATAACGATTTTGTAGAAAAATTAAAAATGCAGCCAAGGTACGTCTTTATTTTCAAAAATTCAAAGTTGGCCATGGAAAATAATTGAATTGTAATAATACAACCTTATGCTTATAAACACAAAACATAAAAACAATTAAAATTATAAAATTTTTGTAACTTCTACCAAGCCTCCATTTTCTACAATGCATTTGTCGTTCCTCTTGCGTACATTCAAAATTACATTTCGTATTTGCTGTGGAGTAATTTCCTCACAACTACGGTTTATCCTAGCTTGCAGTTCTTGTAAATTATGGGGTCTTGACTTATAAACATTTTGCTTAAGTGTACCCCAAAGAAAAAAATCTAAAGGAGTTAAGTCCGGAGATCTCGGTGGCCACTCACAGAAAGGACTATTTCGCCCTATCCAACAGTTTTCAAAATTATTATCTAGCCAGTTTCTGATTAAACGAGCATTATGAATAGGACTGCCATCTAACTGTAACTTTAAATTTAAACGGTATCTTAATGGTAACTCATCTAAAGCATTTCTAAATTCAATTTCTAGAAAATTCAAGAAGCCAGCCGCATTCAAATTCCCTTCAAAGAAAAATGGGCCAATTATTCTGTCGCGTAGTATTCCACACCAAACGTTAATTTTTTGTGAATATTGTCTCCTTGCATTTATTATAAACTCTGGATTTTCAGCTGACCAGTGACGGCAGTTTTGACTTGATACTACACCATTTGTAGTAAACGTGGCTTCGTCGGTGAATAAAATTTCATTTAAAAAGTTGCCATTATGGAGATATTCACCTTGCAGCCAATAGCAAAATTCTAATCTTCTCTCCTCATCTCCTGGTTCCAGGGTGTGCAAAAATTTTGGCTTAAACGGTTTTATTTTGTTTTGTCTCAAACATCTCCTTATACTCTCTCTGGGTATATGAAGGTCTAAACTAGCCGTTCGAACACTATTTCGAGGATTGTCACTAAAGTATTGCAGAATTTGATTGTTATTTTCAACAAGTCCACGGCGTCCATTTTGCCTAGTTTTTAATAAATTTTTAGAAATCGATCCAGTTTCATCAAAAATATTGTTTATACGTTGTACAGTACTTCGACTCACTGATCTACCTGGGTGTCTATTGTTAAATTCGGCCGCAGCTTCTGCTGCCGAGCGCTCGTTGTCGCCCACGAGTCGAACAATTTCTATTTTGTCTCTTATGCTTAAATATTCCATAATTATGATAATTAATTGTATTGAGCACAAACAATTTCTGAACTCAATTTAGACAGTTTGACACTTAATAAAAGTAAACAATTCAATTATTTTCCATGGCCAACTTTGAATTTTTGAAAATAAAGACGTACCTTGGCTGCATTTTTAATTTTTCTACAAAATCGTTATTACTTGAAATATTTTGATGAAATTTTGTACATACCCATTTCGAGGGGTGCTCAATCCATTGGCGCACACAGATTTTTTCAAAAAAAAACGCTAATATGGTTTCTTAAAATTTTGCTCATAAAAACGGTCATAGTAGGCTTTGGATTTTATGCGAACCAGGCAATTTTTGTTCAAAATGTGCAGTTCTTCGAGCTCTACAATTTAAAAAAAAAATCAGCCAAATCGCACGATTGATACACTTTTTACAGACTGACCCCAAAACAAATGGGTCACACTGTACGTCTCGTGGGATGTCATTTATCTAGAAACATTGTTTGCCTAAGTGGATCTTTTAATTTTATGAATTTTTTAATACCGACCGGCGCTCTTTTCGACATTCATGTCAATTTTTTGACATGTCCCCGGTGTCATTAGTAAGATACGCCCCTTAGGAGAAAATATTTTTCCCTTAATTCAACTTTTAAATTTTATGAATTTCTTAAAAGCCGACCGAAATGCTTTTCGACATTTTTTCGATTGTTTGGCATTTTTAGTTAGATACGTCCGGGGATCTCATTTCTCTGGAAACATTATTCCCCTAAGTCTTAAGTCCTAAATAAAAAAATGCCTAATATGGTTTTCGAAAAACGCACCCGTTAAAAAAATCGCGGTAGGTCAAAACAATACTTTGCAAAAAATTGCCTCGTTCAATTCCCCCAGCCTACTTAGATTTTCAGGGGAGTTACATGAAAAACCAGACACACTGTATATAGAAATTTATATACAGTGTGTTTCACTTTAAGTGACAACAATAATTCATTATTTTATAACGGGTTCGCCGATTTAAAAAAAAAAATTACTATGATTTCAAATAAGACCCCAAAAATGACCAAAGCATATTAGGCATTTTTTTACGAAAAAAGCAAATACCTCTATGGATTTAGGCACATCTGGAACACACAAATCCCAAGTTTCAATATCGTAACTTATACAGAGTACAAAAAGTGGTTCTTAATTGCAAAACAGTCATTACATAACAACAGATCTTTTCACAATATAAGTCATTTTTTTGCGTGCACCCACATGCAAATGAGTTTGTGTTTGAATTTATTGATGTATTTAAGTGCACAAGTAAGTTTTTTTTACGAGAAGGACCACCCAACTAGATGCCATTACTATAAAATCAGCCAATGACATTAATTGGGGGCATGACCAATGTAAAGTAGGCGTTCCAATGTATCCGTAGTCAACGCGTGTCCGTCCGGTTCCAGTCCTTTCTCATGCCTCCCTGCTTGCGTTTATAGTCGGTTCCGGTCCCACTGACCCAACTTTTATATGCGTGTTCGTCCGGGTCCGGTCCCGAAAGGGTTAAGAGTTACCTAGTGTATCACACAATATCATCCACATATCTTATACAGAGTGTTCATAATAAATACAAACTATCCAAAAAAAATTTGCCCGATGGTTTTGTTACTACCTGTGCCACGAAGATTTAAAAATAAGTCGACATACCAAATAATATGAACTGTCAAACTGTAGATGCTTCGTTTATGTCCACGTAGCCATGGCAATCTTGACGAAAATAGTAGACGCTACCTTGGAAAATTGCACGTTATAAATGGAATGAATATTCATTATGGTGCCAAGGAAGTTATTTAACCGATAGAACTTTCTTGTAAAAATGATGTTTAACGATGAAGAATAAAAAATACACATATTTTTAAAACTTTGTGTTGCATGTAGTAACAAATACGCCGGGCCAATTTTTTTCGATATTTTCGGGTTTGTTATGAACACTCTTTATAGGATATGTGGATGATATTGTGTGAATTGGTACACTAGGTGACTCTTAATCCATTGGCAAATAATATTTGCAAGACACTCAGTAGCATTTACACAGGGCACTCTCAAAAAGTCGATTTTTTCATTATTTGCACTTAAGTTGTAATGTAAAAGTTGTATAAGTAAAGATATTGAAACATGAGATTTGTGGGTTTCAGATGTGCCTAAATTGATAGAGATTTTTTTTTCGTAAAAAGTGCCTAATATGCTTTCATCATTTTTTGGGTCTTATTTGTTATCGTAGCAGGCTATGGAAAAGGTGAATCTTAAAATAATGCATATTAGGATGTAGAGCTTTTGGAGTTCTATATTTGAAAAGAAAGTTTTCAAAAATTATCCTACCCATTATAAAATAATGCATTGTCGCCACGTAAAGTGAAACACACTGTATATAAATACAGATAATATTAAAATAAAACATAAAATTATATATACAAGTGTGACTCATTTAAAACCGGAAAACCCCCATAAAATTTGTAACCAGTAACCATAGGGCATCAAAAACGACTTTATTGTAAAACGTCACAATTTATGTCAAAAAGCCAAGGCCTACTGCGACACCTTTTTGACGCCAAAATTATGTCAGCGTTTTTTTTTTATAAAAATTCTGGATTCTGGAACACTGGATTGGGCATCTAATAATAATAAAAAAATTATGAGGTATGAAAAATTTATCTAAATAAATGGTAGATTAGTAGAAAAAATGAAAATTTCATTTTTGCTTTAGGTTTTTTGGATTTAGGTATCTATACCTATTTGTAATAAAGTAAGTTACAGTTTCAAAAAATTTTTATTGTTCGATGTTTTTTTATTTGGTACAAACCCGTTTTAAGGGATGCCCAATTCAGTGGCGTACTCAGAATTTATTTTTACAAAAAAATCGATAATATATTTTCTCTAATTTTGACGAAGTAAAAAAAACGTACCTAACATATTAATAATACCCTTGTCTATCCATTACTAGTCACTAAATGTAAGGCTCCAATGGATTTTATCAATAGATATCACTATCCAGATCGTATCCTCATTATTAGAATTCAGGCAAAATTTGATGTACAGGGTGGGCCAAATTGGACACTTTTAAAGGGAAGCTCCTATTTTTGACGGAGATGGACGAAAACTGATATCGGTGTCTGAGGCTCATTTTCTATGATAAACTTAATGGCGAAAACCGCAAATCGATATCTGTTACCGTTCTTTAGTTACAGGGCGTTTTTCGAAAATGTGTGTTTTCCAAAAGTGGCCGTAACTTTTTTCGGGTTGAAAATTTTGTGTTTCTGTAAAAACATTCCTAAAGCACTTTTTTACGTAGAATCCAATGCTGCTACTACATTTTTTCAAGATAATGGTTAAGGAGCTACAGATGAAAAAATTTTTTTTTAATAATAATAATAATAATAACTTTATTGTAGTTGCAAATATGTAGCAGGTACAATAAATATAGGGAAATTTTTTTAACTTAGAACTACAAAAGGACTGGGATGGCAGTACTACTGATAATTAATCCCAGCCCTTCTTTACCTAATATAAATGTACAACTAAAATAACAATATATAATAGATGTTCTCTCATGTAAATACCTAGATAACCTACATAAGACAAAATAAAATACAATATTGAATTAAATATCAATAATCGGAACGTACCAACGAGATTCGCAGGGTTAGGAAATTGAAGATCTATTTATACTTAGAGAGGAGGTAATTTCTGTAAGACACCTTGAATTGCTTCGCATTGAGACATTTATATTCTTGTGGGATGCCATTGTAGACTTTGCAAATATTGTACGGTGATGTATGGAGAGGCCCGTGGAAATTCACGTCTCGCGCGGAGACTGTACTCTGACCGATTTCCCCAACGAATACTTCCATATCATTCAATGTTTTCACGTGTGCACCGGCAACTTATGGAAACGGGTTCTGTAAATGTAACAAAATCTAATGCAGGAAGACGTTGTTTGTTAACAGTGCAACAAGAAGAAAATATTTTGGATTTATTTGACGAAAACCCCGAAATAAGCATAAGACGGGCATCACTGCAACTTGGAATTCCTAAAATGCCAGTCCACAGTTTTATTAAACTGCAATTACTGCATCCTTTTAGTGTTCAACTTAAACCAGAGGATTTACCACGAAGAAGAAATTTCTGCTTATGGGCTCTTCAACGTAATAACCAAAATCCGGATTTTGTAAACCGATTGCTCTTTACTGATGAGGCCTGTTTTACAAAAGATGGTGTACTGAATCTACACAACCTTCATTACTGGGCCATGGTAAATCCACACGTCGTAAGGCAGACTCGTTCGCAAGATAGATGTTCAGTCAATTGCTGGGCTGGAATCGTCGGAGATTACATCATTGGTCCACATTTCTTGCCCCCTCGGTTAAATGCTGAAACTTACCGGTATCTTTTGGAACATGAACTACCAATTCTTATGGAAGATATTCCCCTCGATATTAGACAGAGTTTATGGTTTATGCATGATGGTGCCCCACCACACCGAGGGCGGATCGTAACCGAATGGCTGAATGAAAATTATCCAAGACGTTGGATTGGTAACAATTCCCCCAACGCAGACTTTTCTTTCTGAGGGGGCCATGAAGGATCGCGTCTATGCCGTGCCAATTAGAAATCGCGATCATTTACAACAACGAATCCTTGCCGCGGCTGAAGATATTAAACAGATACCCAACATTCATTGGAAAATACGTCAAAATTTTGTAAAACGTCTGCGGGTTTGTGTTCAACAAAACGGTTCCCACTTTGAACACGTTTTACGAAATTGACTAATTTCACTTACCTAATAAAATTCAATTGTAAGAATCGAACTCTTAATAAAAGTTTCATGAAAATAATTTGTAACATTCATGGTTTCTTGTTTGCAATTTTCTATGAAATGCAGGTAAGTTTCCGAGTTTAGACTGGGGACATGAAACATGGTATGATAATGCCATCTTCCGATGATTCTAACCGAATTAATGTAGCAATTTTTTTTGTTCACCTTTTGGCGTAAGTTTAAATGTGTTTGTTATTGCGAACGCCAGGCACCTATGATTAACGCCTAGAATTTAATTGCATACAAGTGTCGATATGGCGCACCTGCATCGATGCAGAAATTTGAAAATTTCTCGAAAACGGTAACCTTTGGCCTTATGCACCAAGTATACCGTTTTTGCTTAGAAAACGTGTGGGAAGAGGATACATTCACAAAATGTCGTAAAAGTTTACTGTCAAAAAAGTTAGGACAAATTAAATTAAATAATGATAGCGTACGCAGCGCCCTCTACGTATTGCACCAAAAATAATACCAAATTATGATTTCTCATCCCAAAAAAACCCCAACTACCAAATTTTGCACGAAAATTTTGTCGTCTCAAAAAGTTATTTAAAAAAATCGAAAATAAAATTTAAATTTCAACACCCTGCATCTCGAAAACCAAACATCTGCGGACCCATGTTCATATGAACTTTTCGTCATATTTTCCATTTTTCTTTTTAATTTTTCAAGTTGGTGCATTTATTTCCGGACACCCTGTATAATTTTCCACGATTTTTTTTCGTCTGGCATGTCTTCTTTATATTTAAAATATGTGTACATACACATCTAAAAAATGCCAGACAAGTTGAGCTGTTCGAAAAAAAGTTTTTAAAAAATAAGGAAATATTCATACCTAAAAATGAGATTTTTTTGTCTGGCATTTTGTATTTCTTTTGTTAATAGTGTACATACTTAAATAAAAACCCCAGACAACTTAAGTCGTTCGAAAATTGATAAATAAATAATTATTTTAGAATTGTTTTGCTGGAAACACCGTTGGGCGTTTACACAAATTATTGCTGTTTTATTAAGATTTTATTAAGTAATTATGTCGGGCGAAAATCGTTTTAGTGGTTATGTTCTATAAAATAATATATTTGTTTCATGAAGTAGGTGCGATCAAGCTTGCCTTTTCAGGAATACCAAGCTTTATAATTTAATACCTATGGGATTTAATGTTATTTCACAGATAAGATCAATAAATAAGGAATTCTTTACTCATGTTTCTATGGTTTCGGCACTCTTTTAGCACTCTTCGATTAGAGTACTGGAAAGTGCAAGGTCACCATGGATCTAGAGTGAGAACGAATACGGAGCACTCCGGGTTTCCATTCCGAACCTACCATTTGTCAATAACTTAACGTTAATGTTTTTCATACAACATTTTCAATTTTTCATTATTTTTTAAAAGCTTATTTTATATTAATAAAAATGTCCTAACCGCCTGATTTTTTACTTGAGTACATACCTGTAGAAATAGTAGCAATGCAAAATGCCTTAATTAAATAAAAAGTTTGAAATTGAATGTATACAGGGTGTAACTAAACTGATGGTCAAAAATGAAACCACGTATTCTTGGAGTCAAAATAATGGCACTTCTTCATATATTTTTTTCTCCTACGGGCCATAGTTTTTTTTAAACAGGGCGTAGAAATTTAGAGAAAAATACACATATTTCTTAGTATCTCTAGAAGTATACGAGATATTTTCTTCAAACCTGGCGTGTCACATGAGCGGATGAGTTGTCAAATTTAAGGTTAATATGAAGCTTGTGAGGCCCCCAGTTGAGGAGATACAGGGTGTTACTAACATTAATTAGTTCAGAAAAATATGAATACCCTGTATAATCGCATTTTGAAGCATACCATCCAGATTGCATCGGAAATTAAATAACGAATATTTTGGTAAACACATTTTTATTTACGCTTACGAAGAAAAAATATCTTTCACAACGTTCCGAATATTCAAAATAGCGAATGCTCAAAAACTCTACCGTCTTGCCCTAAGCATGCAGTTGCTCTCCTTAAAACGTTATTGTTCGTAGCAAGTTAAAAGTTAAATTGAGTTGTCGTTAACGTTCTGGAACCCGACTCGAACTGTATCCTGCAAGTTTTCTTTGCTAGTGGTAATGTATCTGTCATGTCACAGTGGTTTTCTGTTTTCAACTTTAAATTGTCAACAAGAGCGGTATCTCAGTTTAAATGTAAAATGGTTCCACTATTTTAAATAATATTTGGGTACGTATGAGACAGATCTTTTCTTCGTAAGTGTAAATAAAAAATGTGTTTACCAAAATATTCGTTATTTAATTTCCAAAGCACTCCGGATGGTATGCTTCACCCAAGAATAATTGAGAAAAAATGCAAATAGAGGCAAAACTATTGATTTTAAGTATTTAGTTGTTTAGACAAAGTCGACATGAAATTTAGTAGGGAGTTCAATTTTAAGACTATTTATAGGGGTTTCGAGGGGGAAATCGGTACCCAAATCTTGTACACTAAAATGCACCTTTGAGCAAAAAATGCCCAAAATGCACCGAAATTCCCCGAAATGCGTCGACATGCCCCAAAATGCACTGAAATGCCTCGAAATGCCCCGAAATGCTTCGAAATGCCTCGAAATTCACCGAAATGCCGCGAAATGCACCGAAATGCCCCCTATTTGTACACCGATATGCTCCATGAATTTCTCCATCGGGACACTCTATTTGCTATTTTTTGGCAATGCAAAAGTTCAATCTTTGGCAAAAGGGGTTGAAAGGTGTCTATACATATACCTACCTAGTACCTACCAACTAAGACAAAATCACAAGCGCAATTTAAATGCCATTTATTGTAAAAATAAAAATCCTCTTTTAAAAATAAATAGATATACACTTTAAAACATGAAACAATATGCCAAAATAAAAATACCCTCTGTTATAAAAAATATTACCTAAATAAAATATTTGAAAGATAATAATCGAGATAATAATATATCTCTTGCCTATGAGAAAATGTCTATCTCTGTTTAACTCGTATCTTTTCGGCCTATATTTTTCAAAATGCCCACTATTAATCAAATTGAGTAGCAATCTTGCAGAAATGTCCTTGAAAGGATGTCTTCTCTTTGTATACCGCTCGTAGTATAAACTGCTCGTTGTGTCTGCATTTTCCCCGGATTATTATAAAACAGACTATCATATCCCATTTTCATAACTTCCAAATTTTTGTATAAATTGTATAAATAACACATGAATAGAAAAATCTTTACACTGCCTTAACAGCTTAACTGAAGATTTGACAGGTAGCAGTAAACATTTTTCCACGGTTGTTTCATTTTCTCAACATCCAAACCTACTTGTTGAAAGGGCGCGCTTCCAATTTTATACATGAAATCATAAAAGTTATTAGTAATTGAAAACTACTTAGTAAATAATTTTGCTTCATCTGTCCAAATAATACTATTCAAAAAAAAAAAATGATTCATCCTCTTGAAACAAAATTCACTCGTTTAGGGAAGTCGATGGGTTTCAACTGTTGAACCATTGAAAATGAAACTTATGTTTTTGCAATATTCTGTTAATTGAACATCTTGATATTCCTGACTCTACAGAACACTGTCTTATAGATTTATTTGGATATGCCGCGAAGAATCCCAAAACGGTAATTTCATTATCTGTGTTGTTTACAATTAATTGGCTTATTCTTTTGTATTGTTGCCTTGACGGCACCGAAATTTTTAAAGTTTTGCACTCGGTTTTGCATTATTCGCTTAACAGTGTTTGCCAATGGTTTCTGTTTTTCCGGATATCGAGCAGCAAATGTATTACAAGTTCTTGATATAACTCTGTTGCATTCTCCATAAATAATAAATAAATTTAAATAGTCTTCGTTTGTGTAATTTAACCGTGCCGGCATTGCATGGCTAACTAGATTTATCAAACTTAAAAAAACGCCCCCTTGATGAAGAAGTGGAAAATTAGTTGTTTGTAAATAAATCGAAAATGATAATATTTAGGTATAGGGAACCAAACACAAACTTGCCCTAATTTTTTTCTACTGAATACGGCTACTACAATTTTGAAAATTTTGAGTTTTTGACATTTTTTAAATTAATATTTGAATAATTTTTTGTGAGCATCCTGTACAAGATCGGAAACTTTCTTTATGGTATTTCTCTGCACCAAGCGTTTGACTACAAAATGCTAAGAGCGCGTTACGAAATATGTAGCCGTTATGAAGAAACTGTCAATTTAGTACCGATCTGCGTCTGTCATTTTTTCTCTAAAATGGCAAATATCTCAAAGACTGTTGAATTTAGGTATAGGACATGATTCATGAAATGTACCTAGAATTTAATACAGCGAAGTTGTCATCGACTTCCGGTATAACCGCAAGTGCCGTCATTTTGAAAATATTTTAGATGAATAGTACTCATTGACATTAGTCCGCTGCTAAATTTTCAAAAAAAAAAACTATGTTTACTTTTTGAGATATCGATCGATGCAATTCGTGGTGAGACACCCAGGACACCCTGTATATGTACGCTCGTAGGTACGTATATTACTCTGTATATTACATACGTAGCACTGTAGCACAAAAGGCAGTCAAGATTTGACGCGTTCGACCAGGCCGACTGCGAGTGCAGGTCTGCGGGCTGCAGCGTTGCCAACCTTGAAGTTACACATTACCGTATTTTGGGGTTATATCTGGTTTGCACGACTGCCATCTTGTATTTAAGAGCGAAATTAAGTGCTTTGTGTTTGGGACACAAATAGAAATAATTATAAATAAGTACAAAAAAACGACATCTATCAATCAGTGCAAATATTTATTAAAACTTAAATTTGTCTTTCCAGTTTGCAAATAACATTCAATAAAATAAATAATATTTAAACAATATATATTTATACTGTATAATTACCGTACAATTGCGTACGGTAGCCGCAGCCACGTTCGGACCATAGACCGTATTTGGGTTTAAATACCGCACCACTGGCGGGCTGGGAACGACCGAACGTGGCGGTTACCGATTACCCCGCTTGGCCTTTCTCCCCACTTCCCTCTTTGCGCATGCGTATACGTAAGAAAAGCACCGAAATGCACCAAAATGTCCCGAAATGCCCCGAAATGCACCGAAATGCCCCGAAATGCTCCGAAATGCACCGAAATGCCTCTGACTTGTACACTAAAATGCCCCAATGATTTCCCCCTCGAGGAGTTTCTATTTGAAAAAAATTAGTTTTTGATATTTTTTCATAAGAGTTGGAGACTATTCTTCGATCACCCTGTATAATCAATATGAAAATGACTACCTTCTTAGTAGCATACAACCTTCCAACTACAATAAAGCTCGGACAAAATTTGTACTTTTGCAACTGTCTTGAAGTTGGGGAGAATTTTAACAACTCCCGCAAATGTCAAAAATTTCAAAAAAGATTTTATATCTCAGAAACTATGAGGTTTAAATATTAAATATGCAGTTCATTAGACAAACTGACATTAAAATTTAGCAATGAATCCGGATATGTAATAAAATACAGGGTGTTCTGTTTGAAATAAGGAAGTTGCCGCCAACTTCCGGTACAACCGGAAGTTGGAGAAAGTTGAAAATATTTTAGTTTAGATTTTTATTCCGTTCGGTTCTCAAGATACTTTTAATGCACAGTCTTCGCGCCGTACCCTGTATACGCAGGTAAGATTCCAATATAAATATTTCCTTATTAAAAAAAATCGAACAGCTCAACTTTGTGGCATTTTTTTGGTGTGTATGTACACGTATTTTAAATAGAAATACGAAATGCCAGACGAAAAAGAAGCGTGGAAAATTATAAATATATTTATATGTTTTATAATTTTTTTATTTATTTATTAATATTTAATGGAACAGACAAACTTGTCTGGCAATGCGGCATGTCCGCATTTAGGTTATTGTATACATTTTGGTCACCTTTCATTCTCCGATTGCCAGACAGAAAGAAAACGTGGAAAATTGTACTTTTCTCTTGCAAATTAACCTACACCCCCCCACCTTTTCGGCCAGTGAACACCGTCTGGTATTTTTTATTGGTGAATTATTTATCAATGTCAATCTTTTATTCAAATTCCAGACAATTTAAGATCATAAAAAACAAAATATTTCATGTAAATAAAAATGGATTTTCCGAATTTTTGAACGGGGGGGCATGCATTAAAACCATACCCTTATTTTCATCAGCTAACTAGCCACATTAAGTTCCCAAAATGCCAGACAAAAAAATTACTCCACTCAACAGCACCTACCCTATCTCGTGGAATAATAAGACAGAAAAAAAAGCTGGCTAAGTCGAAATTCTTTGGGCTACCAAAAAAAAAGAATGTTTACGTGCTTCTTATTGCACAAAAAAATTCAAGAACCTAAGTTTAATTTTAGCCGGCCTCATATCGTTATTTGCATATTACTAATTATAGGCCGGAGCTGCCTAAAGCACCAAAAAATTTTTCGTTTAAATTATTATTATTCTAAAGCCCAATGGTATATATATATTATATATATGCAAGTTCTTGCAAAAACATACCTGAAGTGTTGGCTTTCCATGAAAATAAGAGGTTGCAAGATATTTTACGTATTGAACAGGTAGATGACCTCCGGCTCGGCCTACGGATTTGTCAGGTACAAAAAGCAAGGGATTATTTTCCGGTATTCTATTGAAATCAACTCTGATCATGTAGTCATTTTGTATTCAGTATTAAACAATGCGTGTAAAAGGATGTAAAGATATTGTATTATGTACTATTGTGAGTTGGTACAAGTAGGTAGGAAGATAATGAAAGAAACCATGAGACCATAATTGTATGAGTTATGTACTTATAAGTTTATTCTACAACAAATTTTCAAAATGTCTTCATCTATTTCGTAAGCACAAACGAACCCGTTTTCGTACTTCGGACTTTGTAATTCTTGTTGAAAAAGTTTCTCGCATCGTTACTACCGCCACTTGTATTTTGCCTATTAATTGTTCTCTTGTATTTATTTCTTAAAAAAAATCCAACGGCGTAAGGTCTGGGATTCAAGCAGGCCATGGAATCGGTCCTCCCCTGCCAATCCAGCGGTTTGGAAACCATTGATGGCTGGGCAACCATCATGTTGAAGTACCATATTTCGCCTATTTGCCAATGGAACGTCATCAAGCATTTCCAACAAATGATTTCGCAGAAATTCTTCATAATTCGCCCCAATCAGATTGTCCGGTAAAAAGTGAGGACCAATGAAAATGTTTCCTATGACTCTCATCCATACATTCACGCTAAATTTTCTCTGGAAACTGGTTGCCTTTACTAATCGTGGATTGTCTTCTGCCCAATACTGTAAATTATGAATGTTCGCTATGCCTTCTTTTGATAATTTGGATTCATCAGTCCATAAAATTCTTGACAAAGAAGTTACGTTTTCATTGTCGGCATTTAATATGAACCGACAAAATTGCATTCTGCACGCTGGATCATTTTCTTCTAGTCCTTGTACCGGTGTATAATGAAATGGGTGCTGTCCCATCAGTGGTGGCTCGTGGGTTAATGAACAGGAGGACAACGTTTAAAACTGCTTACCAAGTTCGAACCTATCTCATAAATAAAATAAATACAGACAAATATAGTTATAGCTTACCCATGCACACATTTCCAGGTAATCCAGACTTGGTCCAGTCTCCGCAATTGACATATTTTTCAACGGCAAAGCGATGAAAACGAAATCAAAACAAACGCGCTAGCCGGCGCCGGTACACGTGCACGACCAAAAACCGCATAGCATGGGACAATCCCATGCGATGCTGAACATACCAAACTTGCGAGACATTTAAATCACCAGCTATGCGTCTAGTGCTAGTTGTTGGATCTACCTCAAATCCTTGCATAATAGCTTCCTCCACGTCAACACTGTGAGGACGACCTCCAGCTCTATGATGATGTCTGTGAACGGTGCCAGTTTCAGCAATGCATCGATAGGTTCTGCCAAATACTCTGAAATCGGGGAGTTTTTCTTATGGAAGGAGAGGAAATCCTTTATGAACACCACGCGAATAGGAATTTGCGTGGTAGTGTGGGAATCACCCCCGAGGGGACATACCCACGAAAACCTCTCCTCCTTCAAGATCAGACAGTCATTATGCATTATGTTGTGGGACAGTTGGCGGTTGAGTTGGGGTGAAGGCTGTTAGATGAAACCTTTGGCGTTTGGGTGTGATGTTTAATGTTGGAAGTTTGCCCGAAGAGTAGGCTGTTGGGTAGTTGCGCGGAACTAGGGTATTATGCTAGAGAGTGTGTCGTGGTCTTTTGTGGGGTAGGTCGTGGTTTGGTATGTCGTTCGTTGCGTCTCTGAGTGTGTTTAGATGGGTTTACGCCTTTGTGTAGGTCTTTTGGGAGAGTTCCTTGATGTCGTTTAGGAAGGGTATGCTCATTATCTTTGTGGATGTGTCGTTTGGCTACGTATCATTCAGCACCTGTAATGACTCTTAGGGATCGGTTTTGGATTACTTGAAGTTTTTGAAGGTGAGTTTTTGCCATATGTGTTGCCAAGCTGCACAGGCATACGTCATGACGGATTTGAAGATTAGGTGTTTACTTTAAATTGGGAGTTTTGAATCTTTGTGGATCATTGGAAAAACAGCTTTGAAGATTTTTAGGGCTTTTTGTCGGGCGTAGTCGGAGTGTTTTTCGAAGGTGAGTGAGCTGTCTAGGTAGACGCCTATAGGTACAGCTCGGAAGAGGAGCACTGAACTACAGTGTTGTTTATTTCGATGTTTGGAGGGGGGAGGGGGGCCTGACGACGTATTGAGAAGACGATTGCCTGGGTTTTTCCAGGATTTATTTTGATTTTCCCCTTTTCGAACCATTCGGAAAGGGAATCGACGGCAGATTGTAGTCTTCTGTGCGCGTACGAACTGCGACGCCCTCCTGAGGTGATCGCAGTGTCGTACCCGGAGATCTGGGGATGTCGTGTGTATAGGATGGGCCCAAGCACGGACCCTCGCGGCACTCCGGCTTCTATGGTTTTACGAGAAGAGAGGGCTGTCAATTTTGGCTTCGAAGGTACGGTCGGCCACAAGCGATATGATTATTTTAACATCTGCTGGTGAGATGTTTAGAGAAATGAGTTTGTAGAGAAGACCTGGATGCCAGACTCGGTCGGAGGCTTTGCAGATGTCCAGGAAGATGGCTAAGGTGTCAAAACGATTTTGGAAATTTTGGGTGATTTCTTCAACTAGTCTTACGACTTGGAATTCTGTAGAGTGGGCGCCTCGGAAACCGAATTGCCGAATGACTCTTTCGAGAATTTTACCTGCTGTGGGGAGGAGATAGATGGGGCGATAATCTTGCGGGAAGGTCGGGAAGGATGACGACTTTATCTATGGAATAATGATAACAATGGCTAGTAGGGAGATCCTCAAGACTCAAGACTACCTCTTTTATAGGGCTAATATCGTATATTTGTAAATACGGAAATTAAAGACATTGTTAATAGTTACTACAGTGGCGGCTCGTGGGTTAATGCATAGGGGGGGCTACGTTTTGAAAAGAACACCCTCGTGCGTCACTTAAAAAATAGGGGGGTACCGAGGTGGAGGTGGGTACCTACTTTCGACATGGGCTTTTTAATTTTTTCTTATTAGTAGAAATCACTTATTTACGCATAATTAATATAAAAAGTAAAAAAGTGCATAAAACAATAATTCCCGTTTTTCAAAGAAAAAGTTAATAAGGCAAAATCCGTAATTCCTACTAAAAAAAATCTATGGTAGGTACTTACCACTTACCCCTTCTTAATCCTAATGTTTATTATACATATTATACAATAAAAATAAATAGTAAATAGATAGGTAACAACTTTGGTTAAAAACTCACCTTTGTTTTGAAGTTTTGAAATAGTTAATGCAGGTGCGGAATTATTGTTTTTAATTTTAGTTTTTTATATTTGGCACTGGGCACTGTCTAATAACACTAACACTATAACGTAACACTTATCTATTAAACAAAAATAGTTAACGCTAAGTTAATTTATTAATATTTATGTTTTATATGTAAAGTCTACTCTTCTGTTTTTCACATAAATATAATGTTCTATAACTTTTTCGTCAAAGTTGCTGATATTATGTACTAAGTTTTTATTCACAGACATCATTGCTAATGAATTAAGGCGTTCATCGTTCATGGAATTCCTTAAAAACGTCTTTATTCTCTTGAGAGTCGAAAAACAACGCTCTGATTCGGCTGTTGACATAGGTGTAGTTATAGAAATTTTTAATAACTTAATTGTTTCGCTATAGGTTTCTTTCAAGTTATTATGAGTCATAAATGATAGCAAATTTAAACCACCCACGATATTTCTAAAGTCCTCTCTCAGGTAAATGACTTCTAAATCCGTGTTTAATTTTTCTTTATACAATATCGGATAAAAACTAACAACAGAATTTAGTATCGATTCTGGAAATTTTTTGAATATTGCAAAAAGTTATCTGTATTTAATAAAGATGCGGCTTCTAAATGACCTCTGTATGAAAATCTTTCTTTCATTTGGAAGATTATTGTGTCACAAACTTCTTTCGCAATAACACCATTTCTGCTCTCCGGTCCTATTTTTCTGCGATTACTGTCACTAGCTCCAAGTCCATGTTTATTTTCAACAGCTTGCCATATTTCATCTGTGTTGTCTCTAATTAATAAAATCGCTTTTTCAAAAACCTCAATATCTTTTAATAACTGTATACTATCCTTATTCCTGCTTTGAAACTGATTAAACAAAGTGTCCACATGCGGAAGGATTCTATGAAATAAATTTAACCAAAAGACAAAATCAGGATCTTCAAGGGCTCTTCTTAAACCGTACGCCTCTCTGCTTGTAATCGTTTTATCGCATTTTTCCTCCAATTCTTGGAAACACTCAATTAATTTTTCACGATTCTCAAAAACCGCATTTATTGTACTTACGTATATTATAGTTCCAGCGTGTTATGGCAACTCTCGGCATTTTTATTTTTACTATGTTTTCCAAAACATCGCATCTGTGAGTCGAACTGGAGAAGAAATTTGGGATTGCTGATAGATTTGAGAAAAACACTTTTACTTTAGCATTTTGGCTTGCAGCTTTTTGCATAATTAAATTGAGCTGATGTGCGTAGCAGTGCACGAAATGAGCATTTTTATATTTATCTTTTATTTTTCTTTGGACTCCACCAGTACTACATTAACGAAAGGTATTATCGATAATAATAGGCACACCACTTGTTACATTACCCCTGATAATAAATGGACCAATAATGCGGTTGTCGTAGATACCGGCCCAAACATTTTTTTTTTGTGGTCGTTGAGTGTGGTACTCTATTATCCAGTTATTTTAGGATTCTCGGTGGACTGGCAGTTGTGTTTCTTTACTTTACCATTTAAGCAAAATGTGGCCTCATCGGTAAAAACAATATCGTTTCATTCATCGACAATATTATGAAGGAAGTTTCGATTATTATTATATTTATTATTGTTAAATGGACCATTTTTCACACAATAAAAGCACTGCTCTTTTTCTTGTAATGACTAACGCCACTTTAACGAGTTGATAAGGCATTCGTAAGTCAAAATTTTCATTAGGCATGGCCTGCTTTTAGGCAACGCTCTCGAATTTATATTTTGGCGTAGTTGCAGAAATTCTACTTTTTTTTCAAAAATTTTCTTTTGCCACCCCAATGAAATTTTACATGCTCGTATGTACAAAAAGGAGCTGATTCCAAATTTGAACAGAAAAGTGTATGGTGCCAGTAAAAAAAAACAAAGTTGGTTGCCATAGCAACGAAATGACTGAGTCAATGTCACCAAAATATGCACATAGATCAACTGAAAAACTCTTGTCTGAAACTTTTTTATACAAGGTGTATTTAAAAAGTTATATCCATTATTCCATCTAAATTGGCACCCTGTAGTTATCTCTAACAATAACCAACCACTGACATAATTTTTTCATAAATTTCGTCAACATCTTTGCATGGAATGTCATGGTTGGTTTATACAGATGCCTTTTCTTTATTTTTATCTTTTACCTTAACTTTAAAAATCATAAATAGCTATAAAGTAATGTCTTTGTTTATACAGCGTTTTTTCTCATAATAGCAACTGTTGAAAGCAAAATGTAACTAGGAGATAGGTATACTTATCACAATATTACAATATCTACTTGAATAATAAAACGCCCAAAAAATCGTCAACAAAATCAAACTCCGCACCTCAAGTCGCAAGAAAACACAATGCCCAAGAAGCTGTTTATCAGCTGTGACCTTCTTTTTCTTATTTTAATCCACCATGAAATCCCCAGATTCCTAAATATACAAGGTGTCTCAAAATATGACCAAGGGATGTCCGCTTTCTGTTTACTTCCGGCTAAACCGGAAGTGATACTAAAATTATAGATAAGCAAATTCTAATATTTTTGGTCCTTATTATCAAAAAATGCAAACACAATATTTTTTATTTTCTCTAAAAAATAGGTTTTTCATTTATTTACTTTTATAAAAAATGTACCCACTTTTATGTTTGTGTTTCCTTTAGATATTTGCGGATAAAACAAACTTAGGAGGATTTTAGAGGAGCCCCTAGAAACCCACTCTATGGACAAAACTTAGTAGAGATGCGGCTGTCTTCAGCCCATACAGATGAATCCCGCTAGAAATAGGAACGGCCCTAGTAGCATCATCAGGTTTAGGTCTGCTGGATATACAACTAGCAATAAATGCCAAGAAACTGAACATTTTGTAAGAATTTGATAAAAAAAATATCTTTTGCATTTTGGTTTTATTTCTGAATTTGTCTAGGTAATAATAATAATTACTTATAATTATAATAATAATAATAATAATTTGAATAATAATCTATTTAAAAATTTAACCTTTTTCTCTATTTCTGGGTTCGGAACCCGATCCACCTGGCAGAGGTAAGATCAAAGGCTGGCGGTTCGCAACCGGTTCTAACTCAGTGAAGTGTGGAGTTTCATTTTGTATTGGTATACAGCGAAAATATAAACGTTAATAGATTCTTTTGAAAACGGATAATAAATAATAAAGTCCGTAAACATATCATAATCAATTAATATTTTCAGAATATGGACTGTTGGAGAAATACCTATTGAATTTTATCAACGACATCCGGTTTTTTTTATATTATATTACCCTTGTCTATCCAGTACTATATAGTCTGCTAACCGTATTTCTAAAGTAATCCATACGATGGCGCTACTAGTCTTGTTGATGAAATATATTAATATTGCAATCAGCGCTCTCTAACAATGGGTGGCATAAGCACCCAAGCTACTGTAGATGCCCTGGTGTCTGGACCTTTTTTGCTTAATGGGCTTATCTGTTTAAATTTCAAAAAGATGTTTGTTCACATTATTAAAAATTGTTTTTAAATGTCATAACTAAAACCACCATCGAAGAATCTCATTTTAAGCAAATCTACAGGGTGTCTCAGGCTTTAAACGGTTCGTTTTCGAGATATAGGTACTAAAAGTGCCAGCTTTTGCACAAGGTTAACTTTAACACCTGATGCTTGTATCTCGAAAACGGAACATTAAAACATACAAGCCTATTAAATTTTCACGATTAAAACCTCCCACTCTTTATAAGAGTACATACAGGTCGTTGAAAATTACCCAAGCGGCTGATTTTTGGAGGTCACGCTACTCCCGTATTGTTCTATTGCCTCCCTCCCTCTTATAGGTAAATCGCAGATTGGTACCTTTTGTCGTTTCCAAAATATTCAGTAAAACCTGTTTTTTTTTTGTTCAAATGAAAGCTTTTGCTTAATATGAGATTTTCTATCATGTCTTATTTATGACATTTTGAACTGGAGCACCCTGTGCAATGGAAACTCATTTATTGTTATTTTATATTCTCAGTAAGTAAATAAAACCAATCAATGAAAACTTAAATTTCTTAATAAAATACAGCAGCTTTATGCTTATACCTACCTACTTACAGCTTTTATGAAATTCGGAAAATTGGGCTTTTTTTAAGTAAAATTTGAGTCGCCCTTCATATGCATTCCCTATGAAATTTTGGGAAAAAGTAATTGTCCCAGATACTATAGATATAAAAAAATTATATCCTAAAGCCTACTGGGTTAATGAAATAAGTAATTTAAAATGGCTGTATTTTGCAAAGGTACGGAGCAATTCTTCAAAAATACCAAAAGTGGCAACTTTTCACTTTCACAGATACCTAAATAGCTTTTTTTAACTTTTTTCACCAACTCAATTACTTCTAAATAATAATTGTTCTATTTTCAATTGAAAGTTTCCTCAGTAATTCGAAATAGAAATGTCAACCTGTTTTGTAAGATCGACATACAATAATTTCCTAGAATAAGAGCATTGAAAGGGGATTATTTAAATTCGCATTTTGTATGACTGTCTACCCGCAATTCATTGATCTGGCTATGTCGCATCCAGACACCAGGGCATCTACAGTAGCTTGGGTGCTTATGCCACCCATTGTTAGAGAGCGCTGATTGCAATATTAATATATTTCATCAACAAGACTAGTAGCGCCATCGTATGGATTACTTTAGAAATACGGTTAACAGGCTATATAGTACTGGATAGAAAAGGGTAATATAATATAAAAAAACCGGATGTCGTTGATAAAATTCAATAGGTATTTCTCCAACAGTCCATATTCTGAAAATATTAATTGATTATGATATGTTATGGACCGTTTTCAAAAGAATCTATTAACGTTTATATTTTCGCTGTATACCAATACAAAATGAAACTCCACACTTCACTGAGTTAGAACCGGTTGCGAACCGCCAGCCTTTGATCTTACCTCTGCCAGGTGGATCGGGTTCAGAACCCAGAAATAGAGGGGGAAGGAAGCTGGCGGTCGATGAAAACGGGCATAGACAAAGCTATTCGTTGCTGCGTCGGTTCGTCGTTTTGTGTGAAAAATCTTCATTATTTTGTAAAATGAATTGAAATTGTTGGAATAAGAATCGTAGACCCTGAGTTAACTATTTCAGGTGTAGGCTTTCAAAATAACAAAATGGCAATAAATATTCAATAGCCATCATTTTTTCTTGTTCGTTTATCCAGGATGTATATCCTTAAAAAACTGGTAGGAGAAATTTTTTAATATTGTTTATTGTCATTTTGTTATTATTTTCATTTCCTAAAGTAAGTTAATCTAGAATAACTATCAAAAATCCGCCTTTATTTCAGAGCTGTGATCTTTTAAATGATTTGTTTGTAAATTTAGCTCCACATAATATCTTATTAAAAGGAAATGCAAATATCAACATGATATTTATAGTTGCAATCAGAAAAATTACCTCTTTTAAAATATCCAAAAATATACAAGATGTTTATTATTACAAAGAAAACAGTAGGTATATTGTAAAAAGTATATTACGATAGACCCTGTATAATCCTCCAGCCTACCTTTCCGATAACTACCTTAAACTTATAGCTGGGGAGCCAGTGACAGATTTGTTTGACCAAAATCCTGTCCGCCGATAATTCGTAAAATGCTTCATTCAGTTCTGTTATGAAGCATCGTAAACGTCAGCTGGGGTACCATTGGTGGGTTGGACAATAGCACCCTCCCATACACGTAAAAAATATGTATTTTCAATCATTTGCTTCCGGCTGAAAATTTGTCAGATAATAGTTAATATAATAATTAATGGAAAAACCGTCAGCTGGCTGTAAGGTGGTGGACTGACTATACGTCAGCTGCTCACACGAACATGAAAAAAGAAAAACTATTTTCAGTGATTTCCGCTCGGTTGAAAATTTGTCAGCTGGTACTTACACGATACACACAACGGTATATGTCCGCGCGCAGGTACTGTGACGTCAAAGGTGACGTTTTTCGACAAAAACATGGCTTCCTTTTATTTTTAAACGGAAATTTGATTCGTTTATAGTGAGCTAGGCAACCACATATACACCAAGATGTCTCTCAAGGTGCCTACATTCTGTTTTTGGATTTAACTTGACGTGACATTGATAACTGACTTATGTCAATGAGACTCATTTCAGGACTATTTCTTATAAGTTGGCCGCGCTTTTGTCGAAGTGACGTACAGTGTGACCCATTTGTTTTGGGGTCAGTCTGTAAAAAGTGTATCAATCGTGCGATTTGGCTGATTTTTTTTTTAAATTGTAGAGCTCGATGAACTGCACATTTTGAACAAAAATTGCCTGGTTCGCATAAAATCCAAAGCCTACTATGACCGTTTTTATGAGCAAAATTTTAAGAAACCATATTAGCGTTTTTTTTTTGAAAATCTGTGTGTGCCAATGGATTGAGCACCCCTCGAAATGGGTATGTACAAAATTTCATCAAAATATTTCAAGTAATAACGATTTTGTAGAAAAATTAAAAATGCAGCCAAGGTACGTCTTTATTTTCAAAAATTCAAAGTTGGCCATGGAAAATAATTGAATTGTAATAATACAACCTTATGCTTATAAACACAAAACATAAAAACAATTAAAACTATAAAATTTTTGTAACTTCTACCAAGCCTCCATTTTCTACAATGCATTTGTCGTTCCTCTTGCGTACATTCAAAATTACATTTCGTATTTGCTGTGGAGTAATTTCCTCACAACTACGGTTTATCCTAGCTTGCAGTTCTTGTAAATTATGGGGTCTTGACTTATAAACATTTTGCTTAAGTGTACCCCAAAGAAAAAAATCTAAAGGAGTTAAGTCCGGAGATCTCGGTGGCCACTCACAGAAAGGACTATTTCGCCCTATCCAACAGTTTTCAAAATTATTATCTAGCCAGTTTCTGATTAAACGAGCATTATGAATAGGACTGCCATCTAACTGTAACTTTAAATTTAAACGGTATCTTAATGGTAACTCATCTAAAGCATTTCTAAATTCAATTTCTAGAAAATTCAAGAAGCCAGCCGCATTCAAATTCCCTTCAAAGAAAAATGGGCCAATTATTCTGTCGCGTAGTATTCCACACCAAACGTTAATTTTTTGTGAATATTGTCTCCTTGCATTTATTATAAACTCTGGATTTTCAGCTGACCAGTGACGGCAGTTTTGACTTGATACTACACCATTTGTAGTAAACATGGCTTCGTCGGTGAATAAAATTTCATTTAAAAAGTTGCCATTATGGAGATATTCACCTTGCAGCCAATAGCAAAATTCTAATCTCTCCTCATCTCCTGGTTCCAGGGTGTGCAAAAATTTTGGCTTAAACGGTTTTATTTTGTTTTGTCTCAAACATCTCCTTATACTCTCTCTGGGTATATGAAGGTCTAAACTAGCCGTTCGAACACTATTTCGAGGATTGTCACTAAAGTATTGCAGAATTTGATTGTTATTTTCAACAAGTCCACGGCGTCCATTTTGCCTAGTTTTTAATAAATTTTTAGAAATCGATCCAGTTTCATCAAAAATATTGTTTATACGTTGTACAGTACTTCGACTCACTGATCTACCTGGGTGTCTATTGTTAAATTCGGCCGCAGCTTCTGCTGCCGAGCGCTCGTTGTCGCCCACGAGTCGAACAATTTCTATTTTGTCTCTTATGCTTAAATATTCCATAATTATGATAATTAATTGTATTGAGCACAAACAATTTCTGAACTCAATTTAGACAGTTTGACACTTAATAAAAGTAAACAATTCAATTATTTTCCATGGCCAACTTTGAATTTTTGAAAATAAAGACGTACCTTGGCTGCATTTTTAATTTTTCTACAAAATCGTTATTACTTGAAATATTTTGATGAAATTTTGTACATACCCATTTCGAGGGGTGCTCAATCCATTGGCGCACACAGATTTTTTCAAAAAAAAAGCTAATATGGTTTCTTAAAATTTTGCTCATAAAAACGGTCATAGTAGGCTTTGGATTTTATGCGAACCAGGCAATTTTTGTTCAAAATGTGCAGTTCATCGAGCTCTACAATTTAAAAAAAAAATCAGCCAAATCGCACGATTGATACACTTTTTACAGACTGACCCCAAAACAAATGGGTCACACTGTACGTCACTTCGACAAAAGCGCGGCCAACTTATAAGAAATAGTCCTGAAATGAGTCTCATCTCATCTGTGTATCGTGTATACTTAGAGGTTTCTTTAAATTAGCAAAAAGTCAGATGGCGGTACGACTGAGGACAGGTTGTCAGCTAACGCATTGAAAGGTATGGCGCGGAAGCCAGGTGTGAAAGCCGCTCGTCGCTTATATAGATATAAATACATCAGCTGACGGGGTTCCCCCGGCACACTTAAAGTACAATGTTTACTATTGTCTGAAAAAAATTCAGGTGGGAGTAAATAATGAAAATAAAGTTTGTAGTTTAGGTAATGATATATTACCACGCGCAAAAATAAAGAATTTGTAGTTACACTTCAATCGATATTTAAAATAACTTGTAATGTACATATAGGTAAAACTACCTGCTCAGAGCTCCGACGGGACCATACTCTCGAATGAAGTTCCCCTTCTCTAGAAAGGAGGGACCTCCACCCCTCTCTTTTGAACTCGTGAAACCACGATACACAGATAACTGTATGTCAGCTAGGAGAACGAAAATTAAACTTACTCTTCTGCGAACCTACGTCACTTCGAGAAAAGCGCGGCCAACTTATAAAAAATAGTCCTGAAATTAGTCCCTACTTCAGTGATCAACTTCACGTCAAGTTAAATCCAAAAACGGAATGTAGGCACCTTGGTGTATATGTGGTGGCCTAGCTCACTACTATAAAATTGATCACTGAATTATGTCAGTGAGACTAATTTTTTATAAGTTGGCGGCGCTTTTGTCGAAGTGACGTAGGTGCACAGAAGAGTTTAATTTTCGTTCTCCTAGCTGACGTACCGTTATCTGTGTATCGTGGAGGTGGAGGGTGGAGGTGCGCGGCTCGTGTCGCACCCACGATACACAGAAAACGGTATGCCCGTGCGCAGGTTCTGTGACGTCAACGGTGACGCTTATTCGACAAAATAATGGCTAACTTTTATTTTTAAACGGAAATTTGACTCGTTTTATAGTGAGCTAGGCAACCACATACACATTAAGGTGTCTCAAGGTGCCTACATTCTGTTTTTAGATTTAACTTGACGCGAAATTGATAACTGACGTATGTCAGTGAGACTAATAATTAGTCCTGAAATTATTTCAGGACTATTTTTTATAAGTTGGCCGCGCTTTTGTCGAAGTGACGTAGATGTTCAGAAGAGTTTAATTTTCATTCTCCTAGCTGGCATACCGTTGTCTGTGTATCATGGTTGCACCGCACTTTCGCGAGTTCAAAAGAGAGGGGGTAGGTCCCTCCTTTCTAGAGAAGGAGAACTTCATTCGAGAGTATGTTCCCGTTGGAGCTCTGAGCAGGAAGTTTTCTCATACATGTACATAACAAGTTATTTTAAATATCGATTCAAGTATAACTACAAATTCTTTATTTTTGCGCGTGGTAATATATCATTACCTAAACTACAAACTTTACTTTCATTATTTTCTCCGACCTGAAAATTTGTCAGACAATAGTTGACATTATGCTTGAAGTAATAAAAAAAATCAGCTGGCTGTGTGCCGGGGGAAGGTCATCTGATGTATTTATATAAGCGAGCGGCTTTCACCGGCACCGTCGCAATAATAAGGCCCGACAGCTGAAAGCGACGAGTCATCCAAGGGAGGTAAGCCCAAGGCGCCAAATTCAAATTTCAAGATGTCAACTTGGTAAAGAACCCCGCACCAAATACAGGGGAAAATGGCTCTCTGCCAATTTTGATAACTTTTTGGGATACTGTAGTACAAGTCACTATAGGTTACACGTGCAAGTTTAAATTAGTTTCTATGTCTAGTTTCGGAGATATGAATTTTTGAAAATCATAAAAATGGCTGTTTTGCTAGAACATACCTAGTAAGGTTCACTTATCCAAAAGTATTACTTTTTAGATGATTATTAACAAAATAATAGCATTTCTGGTTTAAAGGGAGTCAAATGATATGTCAGTCAGTCGGTCGTTAAGACAAGAGAAGCCGCCTATTCTACAGGGTGGGTCAAAAATAGCGACAATTTAGCATATTTCGCCAAATTTTATCATTGGTCCCAATTAGTGGGACTGAGCATTTTTCATTAAAAATATCTCTATTGAGAATCTTTTCGTATGACAAGAATAATTTTCTTTAAAAGTTTTGACTTTTTTCCAAAACACTAATTTTTTAAAAAGTTTGTTTTTTATACTTTATGTTTTTAACATTAGTCACTTAAAACGGCCTTTTTGATACAATAAATCAGCTTTGAAGCCAAAACTACTTAAGGAAGACTTATAGTAATTGCTTAAGAGGCTACGATACTTATGAAGTCCGCCCGAAGTGCCCGACTCAATTCAGGACAAACGTCGCTCGATTAGATATGCCTATCCTTTTCCTTCCTCTAGTCCCCACGACTCCCCACTCCAGCCTGCCCCTTCATAGTGCTACGATTGAGGGGCAGGCCGGCCGTGGGTACTACACTGAGAAAAATCTGTCACTTTGTAAAAAAACCCTGTTTAATTCAATATGAGATATTATTCCTCAAACTCAAGCAGAAGCTTTTTTGTAACTAACAATAATCAATTCAATTTCAATTGATATTGAATTCTAATGAATAATTTAAATGTAATATTTTATTTCAATAAATAGCGTGTTCTGGAATTGATTCTATAATACTTCTTTTCTAAGCACATTATTTTGTCAGAACAACATAACGTTTCATGGTGTTGAATTGAATAGGGATACATTTAACTGTTCATTATACTGAAATTACAACTATTGTCACTGAATTTTTGCTGGATTTGTAATACTTAATTGTGGGTACTAATATCAATTATAGCCATTCACTTGCAGTGTTCATTATGACTACGAACGATATAGAGTGTAGGGTTGATTCAAAACCTTTAATTTGCGATCACTGTGTGCACTCCTAAGTTAACCCCCAGTTAACCCTGAAAAAATCAGCTTGTTTTAAAGAATTTTTTTTTACCCTTATAAAGCACTTTAGATAGTGGTGATCTTTTACCTATATCTCGTGAAGTATTGAAGTTAAAAAAAACTTCATGAGGGAAAGTTGTAGAGAACGTAATAATGTATACATAAGAAGAAAAAAAATTGTACACATGAGAAGAAAAAAATTTGCAAAAAAATGTTTGCAAAACCACTCCTATTGCGGGGTTCGTAACACGACTTCGACGGTGATTTTTTGGGGTTATACTCAGGACGCTACCCACAACCAACCCTGAAAATATCTACCTGTTAAGAATCATTTTTTTTCTACCTCTATAAAAAAATGACAATTTTCGTGGACTATGATTACTTACATTGATGAATATAAAAGTTGCAATTAAGTTAATTTGTTCATCCAATGAATTATAATGTTTTTTCAGTTGCTTCTGGGGTACTCTTATATAGTTTGGAGTAGTCTGAGGGTGAGAATTATTATTATTCAAATAAAATAAATTTAATTGTTTAAATAAAACATGAGATAATTTAAAACCGAGGTTATGCTTTCATTGTAGTATGCCAATTTTAGTATCGAAGTGACAATACGTCTTCTTAACGGAAATTCAAACTATTTTAAACTTATTGGTTCATCTGCAATTACGTCAAAAGTATAGATTATATTGTTGGGACCACATGGATTTGCTTGTATATTTAAAGTAGGTAATGGAAAAGTGACTATATACACGAACTCACTAAAATCACAACAGTCTTTTTTTCCTGTGTAGACGTGTAGATAATATGAAATAATAACTCGGGTGCCGGCCGCCGCCGACGGCCGCCGACGGGTCACACGAGTCTCGCCGATGCCACTTCAGACGTGGCATGATCTTTGAGAAAGGAGGAAGATTGGAAGATTTATTCTCCGAAAGCTCAGAAAACAAATTTGTTGAAGTTATTTTTTGAGTTACACGTTTAAAGTTTCGTTCATTCACTGTTAAGAATTTATGAATTTTCCAGGCAACTTGAAAAAGTTGTCCTTCGATCAGTTTGGTGGCGAAAAACTCAATTAAAAATTAAATGGATTAATAATTATTTATTTATAATTCCTGGAGGAATAATAATAATGAGTATTATTATATGCCAGTCGACATACATAATGTCGCGGTAGAAAATATTTTCTTCGGGTACTCGGAAATATAAATATTTCCTAACATACTAACATTCAAAACAAGCGAAACACAAATAAGGGAGACTGAGACTAATAAAATGAAAAATGAACCATCTGATATCGATTGAAAGTTCCCCTGACGTGGTTTCCGAGCCCGGTGAGGTACGCCGAAGTAGGGGGAAGTAGGGGAACCACGAGTTCCAGCGAACGCCCGCCCGCCTATCTCCGTACGTCTAATTCCTGCTCGAATGGCCAATTCACGGATCATTTTATTGCCGGGCAATGGGTTCGTAGTTTTCAAATCATAGCCAAACGAACAAACGTATCGACTTGAAAGTAGTCTTAAAATAATGTTATCGAATGCCTCAATCGTCGTTGTGTCTTTCGAATTATTTTTGAGCGGTGGAAATACTCGAAATTCTTAACCGAATATAGTCGAATTTCGGGTATGTTTGGCATTTTTTTTCACAGTGTCGCATTAGTCCTGCACAGTTCGTGATACACAACGACGATTCTTCGTAGTTTTATCTAAGCCACAAAAAAAAATCAAGTGAAAATATTAAGAAATGCAAGTAGGAGATGTAAACTACGAAACCCTTGAAAATGGGGGGTATCGTAGCGCCTTAATATGATTGGCTAGAAAAAGTTACAATCGCATTTTATACAGGAGGTGTTTACAAATATTAGTTGAAACAGGTTTTACCCCTAATATATATGTTTGTTAATTATACTTGACTAGATCTGCCAATTTGAATCATATATTAATAATAATAATAATTCTCACCCTCACAATACTCCAAACTAGGAGTAACCCAGAAGAAACCGCATGCTTGTGCAACCACATGCTTGTGCATTTTCTATGTCTGGTTTTTTAAATATAAATATTGAAAATTGACATCTATAGACATCTATTGACATCTATAGAAATTATTATCCAATCTTATTTCTAGTTAGTTTTGCAGGGCCCCTTACGAAAACAAATTCTGTGTGATTAATAACTACTAAAAATAATAATAATACCTAACTGGACGCCCAATGATACCTTATAAGCTAACTAAAGCTTCTGCGGGGAGGGTTGATAATTACTATTTGTTAGGGAATCATGAGGAAGCGTAGAGTAGGTACGACTTATATGGATCTGGACACCGAATTTTCGTAAAGTAGGTGGAAAACCGCATATCTATAATAGTTACAAGGTTTATGGTCAAGCAGTTTTTAACGGCGCAATTGTTTTGCGCTGCAAGATCATATTATTAGAAATAAGATTGGATAATATTTTCTTTAGAATATCAATTTTCAATATTTATATTTCAAAAACCAGACATAGAAAATCAATGAAACTTACACGAGTGTAGGGTAATTTACTTTAAAGTACAACTGAAATATATGATCCATTCAAGAATAATTAACAAACATATATATTAGGGGTAAAACCTATTTCAACTAATATTTGTAAACACCTCCTGTATAAAATGCGATTGTAACTTTTTGAAACTAATCATATTAAAGCAATTACTATGAGTCTTTCTTAAGTAGTTTTGGCTTCAAAGCTGATTTATTGTATCAAAAAGGCCGTTTTAAGTGACTAATGTTAAAAACATAAAGTATAAAAAACAAACTTTTTAAAAAATTAGTGTTTTGGAAAAAAGTCAAAACTTTTAAAGAAAATTATTCTTGTCATACGAAAAGATTCTCAATAGAGATATTTTTAATGAAAAATGCTCAGTCCCACTAATTGGGACCAATGATAAAATTTGGCGAAATATGCTAAATTGTCGCTATTTTTTAACCCACCCTGTATAATAGGCGGCTTCTCTTGTCTTAATGACCGACTGACTGACATGTCACTTGACTTCTTTTAAACCAGCAATGCTATTATTTTGTTACTAATCATCTAAAAAGTAATACTTTTGGATAAGTGAACCCTCGAGTGAACCTTACTAAGTTTTAGCAAAACAGCCATTTTTATGATTTTCAAAAATTCATATCTCTGAAACTAGACTTCCTTTAAACCAGCAATGCTATTATTTTGTTACTAATCATCTAAAAAGTAATACTTTTGGATAAGTGAACCCTCGAGTGAACCCTACTAAGTTTTAGCAAAACAGCCATTTTTATGATTTTCAAAAATTCATATCTCTGAAACTAGACATAGAAACTAATTTAAACTTGCACGTGTAACTTATAGTGACTCGTACTACAATATCCCAAAAAATTATCAAAATTGGCAGAGAGCAATTTTCCCCTGTATTTGGTGCGGGGTTCTTTGGTAAAAAAAAACACTTTAAAATGATTGTTTACATATATAGCTCCTGGTTTTACAACACGGATAATAATCTAGGTACGAGAGTGAAAGTCACATTTTCAAGGGCTTTTGGTGCATTTAGATATCTACTGGCAAAAATTTTCGTAAATGCCAATTATTTCTTATTTGCGTGCCTAGATACAACTAACTTCGAATGAATAAAACCATAAAATTTCCTGATTTCAAGGTGGTTACGTTTAATCACATAAAATGGTTAGATAAAACACTCTCCAACAGTCGAAACCAAAACCCTGGCAGACTGTGTAAGAACAAACTCTCTTTTGATGGCCTTAAACCACTTTTCCCTTAAAATGGGGTCTTTAGGGAGGAAAAGCGGACACTTTAGGACCGCCTGTGTAGTTTCCCTTGGGAACGGAACATGTCCACGGCATGATTTGAATAAGTCCGAAACTATAGACACAACCTATATAACCTATAAATTAAAATTGAACTTTAATCACTTTATTCTGAACCACTGCTGTTTTACCACCTTATTAATTAAACTCCACGTCCTATATTACTAAAAAGCACGGTCCCACACACAACAAACGTTCCAGACAAGTAAACGTAAACAACTACAAAAAGCTACAGCTCCCTGCGATGACGTAGTCACGTTTCGCGTCGCCAGCTGGCAGGCCTTTAACATTGCGACCGTGCCGCTTTCACACCTGGCTTCCGCGCTACACCTTTTCACTGCGTCAGCTGACAACCTTTCCCCCGTAACATCCAGCTGACTTTTTTAATTTAAACAAACAAACAAAATATACCAACTGACAAATTTTCAACCGTGAAGAAATCACTGAAAATAGTTTTTCTTTTTTCAAATTTTCAGCCGGGAGGAAATGATTTAAAAATACATATTTTTTTACGTGAATGGGAGGGTGCCATTGTCCCACCCACCAATGGAACCCCAGCCGACGTTCACGATGCTTCATAACATAACTGAATGAAGCATATTACGAATTATCGGCCGAAAGGAAACGAGTAACAAAAATCTGTCACTGGCTCCCGGGCTTTTATATAAAACTTTTTTCTATCTGCAAAATTTAGATAAATAATAGGGGGGTCGGACTTTTCGCGTGAAGAGTCTTTTCTAATTTTGGATGATAGAAAAAATTTTATATAAAAAAAGTGGACGAGCTAACGGGCATTAGCATGGTAGGCTTTCGGATTATATCGTAAAACTGAGCCAAAAAATAATCATTCTTTCGTTTCACACTTTTATAACCACGTGCAAAGAATGATAAACACATGACTAAAAAATTTAGAGTGAAATAGTGATTGACCGTCAGACAGTGACAGATTTTCCTTACTGATTTTCTCATTTGTGCCTTGGAGAGGGTTGAAAGGTAAATCGATGCTGAGTCGGAAAATAGTAATTTTAAGTTTGGTAAAAGGTACTAAGTCTCACTTATGCCATGTTCACCGTATGATTTCTTATACTATTCCCACATAAAAAAAACCCAGAGGCATAATAAGTGTTGCGTGTGGAAAAAGGGTTGAATTAAGGGTTTGGCGGATCACAAAAATTACTATTTTCCGACTCAGCATCGATTTACCTTTCAACCCTCTCCAAGGCATAAATGAGAAAATCGGTAAGGAAAATCTGTCACTCTCTGACGGTCTATGAGTATTCATGTCTATTAAGTGCAGTAAAGAACAAAATATTGATTTCAAATTTCCCGCCGCCGCCGCGAGGAGGCAGTCCTCGACCAACCCTGAAAAAATCAGCTTGCCAGCATTTATTTTTTTGCACAATGGATAAATATCCTGGATCATTTTTTTTAACATGAAATGCGCTGTAACTGGTGAGATATGGAAGTTATAAAAAAAGTTTTATAAGGCAAAGTTGTAGAGCTTATTATTATGAACAGGCTGGAAAAAATATTAAAAAAAATATATAAATAAGAAACCACCCCTATTGCACAAAACCCTGAAGGGGTTCGAGTGTGATTTTTTGGTTGGATACTCAGAAGGCAGTCCTCGACCAACCCTGAAAAATTCCTCTTGCCAGCATTTATTTTTTTGCGCCCCTTATAAGACGGATCTAATTATCTTGGACTATTAATTTATTGTTATAGCTACGTGTTGTTTTGTACAGGGTGAGCGAAACTCGACGTCCCAGGCCTACAGCGGGAACACGAAAACTCAAAATAAAATTTCGAAAAGGGGTTCTTAAATGGGACATACTAAGGTCCAATTATTACGATGGAAAATTAGCTTTTTTTGATGTTTGGGGAAATGGCCGCTGTGACGTTAAAGATATTATTTTCCCAGAAACATACAATATTTTCACTATTATAGTACATTGCAGTCATTTAAGTGTGCAACATGTGGGATTTTTTTTTATTAATTGCACAACGAAAATACTAATATTCCCGAAAGTTGGTGCATGTTCGATAATCATATTAGGCGCACTAGAATGGTTGCAAGTCAAACAGCATACAGGGTAGGTCAAAAAATATAAAAATTGTACAAGAGTAAAGTACCCTTATTTCAAAAAATTCAGCAAAATGTTATTTAGAAAAGTTCTCTAGAATTAAAAGTTATGCCTAAATACCAAAACATGGCCTCTAGGGTTTCCAAATTTCGGGATCGGGATTTAATTTCTGGATTTCGCGATTTTGTATTTCAATCCCGGGATCCCGGGATTAATCCCGAAATTCCGAAAAATTAGAAGAATAGTTTGTGGTTATAATAATTTATATTTTTTGAATATTTTAATAAAGGAACTTTGAAATATAATATGTAATGTGTTTATTAGGTAACTCGGAAAGATTATATTATGAATAAAAATTTAAATAATATTAGAACTTGGAACGGAAATGGCTTCTGAGGTAGAATCGGCTAGCCGAGATCTTATTCTTGTAGCAAGCGATGACGTAGAATAAAAAACTCGTTCCGATTCCACACTGGTAGGTTGAACAGTAGGTAAGCAAGCATTCATAGCATCGCTGCAAATGTAAAAATTTCGGGAGTAAATCGGGATTTTTTTCGGGATTAAAAAATGTCGGGATCCCGGGATTCGGGATCCCGACATAGGAGGCCTAATGGCCTCCTAAGAAAAATAAATATATTTTTTTGAAAAACATTAATAATTTCTAAAAAAAATTGTTTTAATATTCACCCTAAACAATTTTATAAATCAATCAAAATTATATCAATTTCGCATAACTTTGTTAAAATTCAAGCATATTTGTAAAATTAACTTAGATTTTTAATTTTTTAGGGAATCACAAACTTCATGTTTGTTGCAACGATATTAAACAAAACTTTGAAATTTCACAAAAATTCTTCTGAACAAGGTAAAACATTAGTAACGATAATGTGTATATTAAAAAACTCTTATTTAAGGTGCAATTTTTTTATTTTAAATGTTTATTAAAAAACTGTTTTTTTTCGTAGGAGGCTATGTTTTGGTATTTGGGCATAGCTTTTAATTCTAAACAACTTTTCTTAATAACCTTTTGCTGAATTTTTTGAAATAAGGGTACTTTACTCTTGTACAATTTTTATATTTTTGACCTACCCTGTATGCTGTTTAACTTGCAACCATTCTAAGTGCACCTAATATGATTATTGAACATGCATCAACTTTCGGCAATGTCTGTATTTTGGTTGTGCAATTACTCGTAATAAAAAAAGTCCCATATGTTGCACACTTAAATGATCACACTGTATATTGAAAGTCCTTATCATTATCAACAACCTTTGTAGAAAAAGATTTTCTGTATCTGTTGTTCAAAATCTACAGGAACAAATATGTAATATGGATGCAACAGGATCGGTTTTCCGAAATCTAGCTAGCCATGGAAACAATAATTGATAGTCAGAAATTATTTAAGAGTATGTTAGGGTGCCTTGTGCACCCTTAAATTTATTAAACTGGATTTTTTTTAAAATTTTGAATAGTTAAAATGATGGGACCTGCAAGACCAAAAAGATAACCACAAAAAGTTACGAGTGATCGCACGATCCAAAAATAGCGCAAGTGGCGCCCTCGGTGGGATACGTAGAAAATAACATTTTTAGCTTATTCTCCATCCCCCAAAACACAGCAGTGCCAAATTTCAGTTCAGCAGCTTGATTATTTTGGGAAACATTGCCATAATTCAATTTCAAAAAGATAACTACAGCATTCTGTATCCCAGAAGCGAATAACTTTAGGACCTATGTTTATAATATGAGCAATCCACCTTGATCCAATGACTTTCTCTACAAAGTGTCCTGATCAAAAAAACCTGGAACACTCTATATTTTTAATACAATTATTTTCGGTCTTTCTGTCGTCTTTATATTATCTTAAGATACAATGGCAATATAGACCGTATGAAACTACCGATTCAATTTCCATAACCTTCTAATTTTCTAACATCTGACGACCAAGGATAGGGGCGCTTGAGCCCGCTGGACTGCTACTGTTAAGTTCCAGAAAAGTTATTCAGCACATACCTATATACTTATCACAATATTTTCAAAATCGGTTGCAGTAGTTCTCTAGTTGGAATCAACACATTAATGTTATTTGTAGATGTTTTCATCAGGTAAATAGTTTTCGTGTTGTTTAGCGATATGCAAATAATGGTAAAGTCACTTTGAATTTGGTATTTATGTATTATTGACAATTGGTCTAAAGCACTAAATAATGAAGGTCTGGATCTCCCAGATTAGTTTTACAATCCGGGAATTTTCAGAAAAATGAAAACAATAATTTAGAGCAGCCTTTAAACCAAGGAGTATTAGTATAATCATTTGCATAAAATTAGGTACCTACTTAGTCTCCTTTCCTTTATAATTATTGCAAAATAGGGTATCAAAGGGATTTAATATTAAGGTACCTGCGTGAGAGCCTCTACCTTCAGTATACCTTGATACTTGGTGTTACTTAACATCATCGTGCCCAAAAGTGCGTTTTTTGGGCTGAGATAGATATTGTATTGTGCATGTGTATGGTTTAGTGATGTATCAAGATTGTGAGTTTACTCGTATAATTCGTATATATTTTTTATTTTTTGTCTACCTGTACCTCAGAAACGAAATCTGCTTCTGGACGAAAGAAGTTGCGAATTTTTTCATGCAAAACACGTTACTTCAAATTTTCCAAGCACCGATGATTCATTGTACAGGATGTAATATGGCAGGTAGGAATTGCCATTTTAGGTACGAAAGCTCCTATAAACGTGCTTTACGATCCTTTAGTTTTAAGTGAAACTCATTTCTTCTTTTGGCACGGAGGCGGCGTAGAGCACAAGGGATTTTCATAGCTGGGTCTTGACATTTTCGGAAAGTTTATATAATTATCTTTTGTTAATTATCCTCTCATAAAAAAATTCTCTTCTTTAATATCGTCAATATGCTCAATGCTAGAATACTTTAAAATTTAAATTCTATTTTGAGCACATGAATCTTGTAAGAATATATATACAATACAATAATACATAATATGTATAATAATATGGCAGTATAGTAGAACTCTGGACGATGGTATTACTTTCCAAATAGAGAACGTACCGTCATCTGTGCTTTCTATTACTACATTTGCTACAGCTATGGAACATCCAGTAACTTTTTATTAAGCATTTTAGAACGCAATTTTCTTGCCTAAAATGACGTTTCCTACTAATCAATTAAATATAAATTTTGCACCATAATTTAGAAACCTGTATGACGTCAATGCGCCAACTTGGCGAAAATTTACCGCCGGAAATAGCATACTGGTTCTCCTTATACCGTGTCCTACACCCTACATAAGGAAATACTTCAAAGATAAATATTATGTTTTGTGTTCAATATATTTTTTTTATTATTTAAAATTTTGGGTAGCTTGTAGGGCAGCGATTTATATCCCTCAGTTAGTTCTAATACCAGGCGTCTTATATCACTTTGAAAATATTTGCTACACTTTCCTATTTATCTTATTTTTATATTAGTTTGGCATTCAATTTTTAATATTATTAATCCTTAATACAGATTTAGGTATCAGCCTATACCTGCATCAAATAGTAAGTATTTATCACTCACAAGGAATTTGATTTGGTTTAATAATAATAATAATATTTACAATCAAGTCCTGGTAGTGATGTAAGGTGTTTTTAACCTTTGTCAAAAATGTTAAAAAGTTATTTATGACTCCTGGCCAGTGGCGTAGCTAGAAGTCATGGGGCCCGGGGCAAACAATTTTTTGTTCCCCCCTATACATCAATTACACACATACACTTTAGTAATAAGAAACTTTTATTTTTAATTTAATTAAATAAATATACATTTCCCTTCCTGCTATACTTAATGTCGTTCTAATGGTTTTTTGGGATTATTTATATTTCCTTAATATCGCGGCATTTCCCGCCTGAGTACAGTGGAAATTCGTGAAGAAAAAAGTGTTCGCCAACCATGTATATGAATAGATGACTCACGCTAATACAAATAACACGAGTTTTTCTTTCGCTTCTACATTAGCGGGTCGGGGGGGAAGAAGAGGTAATTTGTTTACATTGTCATTTCTTAAATTCAGTCTTTCCTATTTTGTAATGCTAAACAAAAATATGTGGTCACTTTTATTTTATAACTGAACTGAAGACGAAAAATAAAAGAAGTTACATTTGAAATAGCTCATTGGAACTTATTAAGGACAGACATGTTCATGATTTTGAAATGTTCACGTTATTGGATAAAAATAGGGGTGCACCGAATAGTGAAATGTGGCATTGAACGAATACCGAATACCTATGCCGAATATTCGGCAAACTATTTGGCCGAATACATAGTTCAAAAAAGTTCCGAATCGAATTTATATAGTCCTCGGGCTCATGCCTACAAAATTTTTTTTATTACCTCACCATATGTGTTCTTTATGTCCGCTTGGACAATTTCTGACACATAAGAAAATTCACAGTGGCAGGGCGTTTTTTGGGACCCTTTCAAACTTTTGAGAGCGTCCGGCAACGGAATTTCCCGAAAATTTTTGTTGGACAAGGTTACCACTTGACTTTAAATATTTTTATTAATCGATCCTGAAAAAATCAGCTGACATACAATTTCACAGCTGTTTTTTTTTCAAGGCCGATTTTTTCAGGATTGTTCAATAAAAATATTTAAAATCAAGTGGTAACCCTGTCCGGCAAAAAGGTTTGGGAAATTCTTTTGGGGTAAAAAAGGCCCCGCCACTGATAATTTTTTTATGTCAGAAATTGTCCAAGGGAACATAATAGACCGTAGGCTCACTGGCAAAAAGTACAACGATAGTATAACGTATACCCTTTGAGGTTTTGGTAATTATGTATATGCTCGTCAACGTACGAACAAAATTATCGGGTGGCCGCGGGACTTGCGCTGGAGAAGTTGATTGTTTATTGTTAAAAAATAACGGGTTTTGCAATGATAGTATAACGTATGCCAAGCACCCCAATCGATATTTTATAATAAGAAAATCTATCAGAAAACGATCGGCATACGTGTAGCGTGGGGCTTAAGGGTCTGCATTCGCCCTTAAGTGTGTCATAAAATTCCCCATTTTTGAATGATAGTATAACGTATGCCATTTTGAAATTGAACCATTTTTGTCATAAAATGCACATTTGCCAAAGGGCATACGGTTCCTGCGGGACTAACTAATTTTACAATTTTATTAATGTGTAACAAATTTATAGGTTTTTGAAATGATAGTATAACGTATGCCCTTGGAATATATGATCCATAGGGATAAGATATATCAAATATATCAACGGCATACGGTTTATAAGGGTCTTACCCGGTGGCATACGTGAAAAAAGAGTGCAAAATTTTAGGCCAATTTGCAATGATAATATACCATTGTGATTTTTGTGAAATATCCATGTAATTATAAAAGTTTCCCGAGCGGCATACATTTCGGTTGGGACAAAGTAGTTTTTATCTGTTAAGAGATTTGCATAATTTTCATGTAAATTTGCAATGATAGTATAACGTATGCCATTGTGATTTTTGTGAAATATTCATGTAATTATACAAGTTTCTTGAGAGGCATACAGTTCGGTTGGGACAAAATACACTGACCGGCAAAAAAAAAACCGGCCAATAAAAATTTGCTTCAATTTCAAAGTTGGATTTCTCGCGAACCGCTCATTCGATTTTGATGATTTTTTTTTAAATTATAGATTAATTTTTCAGTTACGAACGCTATGTCAGAAATTTTTATTCGGAATTTAATTTAAGCATATACAGGGCGCTACAGTGGGACGATTTTTTTCCCCGAAACTTGCAACTAGCTGTTGACAAGTGGAACCACACTATAGCCTCATCTTTTGTGTTTTTTGAATCACGACATTATCTCCGTTTTTGTCGGAGATGTAGCCCCACAGGAAGAAGTCAAGCTCAGACAGGTCGGGGGACCGTGGAGGCCACCGTACACGTCCGTTGGTTCCTATCCATTGCCCCGGAAAATAATAATCTAAAAATGGACGTATTATTTGGGCATTATGGGCAGGCGCTCCGTCCATTTTGAAATATGTATTATTTCGCTGGGCTAGGGTTTACTTAAAAAATATAATTTATAAAACCCGACATCGCACTATAGAAGAACTATATTTCCGCACTACTTTTCTGCACTAGTGCGCTTTAAGGAAAATAACTGAATTGTGTGCACTTTGTGTAAGGGAAAATGGAAACCATTTTGAACAATTTCATTAATAATCAGTAATCAAAATTAATTTTTACTTTTAAATTTTGCCAAACGTATTGACAGAAAACGTTTTAAATTCATAATTGTTAAACCCAATATCTAAAGCATTGTTATTGGTTTTATCGTATTGTTACTTGAACTAAAATGAAGAATTCTTTAAATAAAGTTTATCGAGTTGAATTTCGTTGGACTTGCACTTCCTTCTATTTAATTATGCTCCATGGCTCACTAGAATATACTGCGATTTTAGTTAAATTGCAAGATTTGATAGATATTAACAAAGATACCTCTCAACTATTATATATTGTTGGAAAGCTTGAAAAAAAAATGCTATCGAGCAAAAGAAAAATATACAGGGTGTTCCATTCTAAAAAACCCAAGTGCCGGGGGTGCCTGAAAATGGCAAATTTTAAAAATCACATTGTATCTCAAACTAAGAAGGCCAGGGAAATTCTGTTTACGGGGCCTTTCTTTTTATGAAAAAGTAGACCAGTGTCCCGAAAACCGCAACTTCCTATCTCTAAAAATAACCGAGATAATTATGAAACAATGAAATACTGTCTGAAGTTAGTCATATAAGTGTGGTCAATACGATAACCTTTATTTGATGGGTGACGTGTGTTACGAAAATTATGGAAGTATTACCAATAGAATCTGAGTTGTTACGATACTCGTTTATCTTTACCTTATAAATTAAATTCCAGTTAGTAAAGCAGCCGATATTAGAATTTCCCACGAATAATGCCAATTTGGGTAAAAGTTTCACATTTATCTTTAGCAGTCTTAATTTCCCACGATTCTGGAAATTGCCCACGAATTGGCATCATTTATTCTGAATGCTTGTCCCAGCCGAACAGTATGCCGTTCAAAGAACTTGTATACCTAATTGAAAAATCATAATATATGGCTTGCAAAATCATAATATATGGCTTGCAAAATCATAATATATGGCTTACGTTATATACTATCATTGCAAATTGACGTGAAATTCATGCAAATCTCTTATCAGATAAAAACTATTTTGTCCCAACCGAACCGTATGCCGTTCAAGTAACTTGTATAATTACCTGAATATTTAACAAAAATCACAATGGCATACGTTATACTATCATTGCAAATTGACATGATATTTATGCAAATCTCTTATAAGATAAAAACCATTTTGTCCCAACCGGACCATATGCCGTTCCAGTGACTTGTATAATTACCTGAATATTTAACAAAAATCACAATGGCATACGTTATACTCTCATTGCAAATGTACATGATAACTATGCAAATCTTTTATCAGATAAACTCTACTTTGTCCCAACCGAACCGTATGCCTCTCAGGAAACTTGTATAATTAATTGAATATTTTCCAAAAGTCACAACGGCATACGTTATATTATCATTGCAAATTGACCTACAATTTTGCACAATTTGACACCAATTTGTAAGAGCCGGTCCCAGGATAACCGTATGCCTTTTTCGCAATTAGCAATTCTCGATGTACTTGTCAATTTTCAACTTTAGTTGAATGTTATACTATCATTTCAAAAACCTATAAATTTGTTACACATTTATAAAATTGTAAAATTAGTTAGTCCCGCAGGAACCGTATGCCCTTTGGCAAATGTGCATTTTATGACAAAAATGGTTCAATTTCAAAATGGCATACGTTATACTATCATTCAAAAATGGGGAATTTTATGACACACTTAAGGGCGAATGCCGACCCTTAAGCCCCACGCTACACGTATGCCGATCGTTTTCTGATAGATTTTCTTATTATAAAATATCGATTGGGGTGCTTGGCATACGTTATACTATCATTGCAAAACCCGTTATTTTTTAACAATAAACAATCAACTTCTCCAGCGCAAGTCCCGCGGCCACCTGATAATTTTGTTGACGTTGACGAGCATATACATAATTACCAAAACCTCAGAGGGCATATGTTATACTATCGTTGCACTTTTTGGCAGTGAGCCTACGGTCTATAAAGAACACACGTAAAAGTCTCAATAGTAAGGTAATAAAAACCCACACTTTAATATAAAAAGTGGGACAAGGAAAGAAAGGGGAATACTTAGAGCAGACCGGATCGGCCGAATATTCGACCAGTGTGAAGACAGCAACGGTTTTCTCAGCAACGGTTTCCGATTTGGCAACACTGTAAAAACGCGGCTAAAGCTTCAGAAACGTTGTTAGCAACGATTCGGAATTGCATTTTTAGAAAATGAGTAACGAAAAAATGCGGCGGATGGTAATTACATCGGGAGGAAACGGCCATATATTCAGGTAGATCATGAGCGGGCAGTTTGTTTTCGTAGGGGTCAGAAATAACATTAAAAAATCTCTAGGAAAAAAAACGCGGTCGCGGCAGGGAATCACACCAGGTGTAAAAAATGTAGGAAACATCCCCAAGAAACCACCATAGGGTTAAGTCATGGTCGGGCCTTTCGTTTTTCGCAGGAGTCAAAAATAACATAAAAACTTTTAGCAAGATATCGCGGTCGCGGCGTGGAATCACACCGGTGTGAAAAATGTAGGAAACATCCCCAAGAAACCACCATAGGGTTAAGTCATGGTCGGGCCTTTCGTTTTTTCGCAGGGGTCAAAAATAACATAAAAAAACTTTTAGCAAGATATCGCGGTCGCGGCGTGGAATCACACCGGTGTGAAAAATGTAGGAAACATCCCCAAGAAACCACCATAGGGTTAAGTCATGGTCGGGCCTTTCATTTTTTCGCAGGGGTCAAAAATAACATAAAAAAAACTTTTAGCAAGATATCGCGGTCCCGGCGTGGAATCACACCGGGTGTGCAAAATGTAAGAAACAGGAAACATCCCCAAGAAACCACCATAGGGTTAAGCATAGGCGCCGACTTATGTAAATCTCCAGGGGGTTCACCACATTTTGAATTTACCGTATCTACAGGGTGGTCCATTTGAAATGGAAGCAACCCCGTAAAATATTTTTTTCAACCGATTTTAGCCGTTTTTTTTTTTCTAAAGATAGGTCACAAAAAACTTTTTTTTACTTTGGTGCAAAATAGCAGGTTTTAATCTCAATTTTCAAGACCTACTACAATTTTTTTTAGTAAAAAAATGACGAAAACCATTTAGCGTCATTTTTGACCAGAAAAAAAATCGTAGTATAGTCAAATTATTTTAAGAAGTCCTTACTGGGACTGTCAATTGGTAATTTTGACATCCTAAGTTGGCATCAATGCAGCAAAAAATGCAATCGGGTCAAAAGTTCAGGTCAGTAACGAGCCCATTTGCACAATGAATAACTATTAATGAAACGAAAGTAACAAGAACAATAACAACACAGATAACGGTAAAACTCACGAAACGTAGAGAACTCGTGAATATTTTCACTGCCAAATGTTTGAACCAGTTTGAACGATCTGGAAAACCTTCACTGTCACTTTGTTACCCCGAAGCTAAATTTGCCTGAGTCCGCACATAGACGCTGCCAAAACCAGCTGATTATACCAAAATTAAAAGTGTTTCCATGACGTTTGAAATTATTATTAAAATGAGTTGTAGTCATAGTTATTTTTATTTCTAGTGGTATAATCGTGATTGCAATGTTTTTTTTTATTTTATTATGTTCTTTTTTTCGTATCACTTGGGTAACTTTTCACATCATAAATCAATGAGTGACGTCATTAACTGGTTGAGACACATATACCAATGTTATACCCACAGTTAACAGAAAATTCCTAGGAATTTTGTGGAAAATGTCATCTGACAAAATCGGGACTTCTTACAGTAATAAGGGTATAGGCCTTAAAAATCGAGATTAAGACATGAAATTTTGCACCAAAGTAAAAAAAGGTAAAAAGGTTTTTTGCGACCTATCTTCAGAATAAAACCGCTAAAATCGGATGAAAATAAAAAAATTACGAGGGTGCTTCTATTTCAAATGGGCCACCCTGTATATACGAGTGGTATTTGCTAAATAAAGATATTAAAATGTAAAAAAAGGATTTTATTATAAAGTTTCCCACGGTTTGTCAAAAATAAAAAAATATATATTGTATATTTCTTCTAAAAAATGTACAAACATAAGAATCACCAGTCTATCACAGCATGTATACGCATACCAGTTTTACAAAATAACAAAATTAAAGTTTGTACGGAGTACGATGACAGAAATAAGATAGAAAATGCACACGAAGTAATGAGTCAATTCTGCATAGATCTGTGGCTTGTGGCTCACAAAAAGTCTAATATTCCGTAGTTAAAAACCTATTTATAAATTAATGGTCGGGTCTCCCCTTCCCCTTGCTTATTAATTTTGTTAATTAGCGATTATCATTCGGAATTTTAAACAATTTCCAGGGGGCTAAGCCCCCTCGGAAATTTCTCCAGGGGGGCCCGAGCCCCACTGCTTTCGGCGCCTATGGGGTTAAGTCATGGTCAGGCTTTTCGTTTTTTTGCAGGGGTCAAAAATATCCAAAAAATTCTAGCAAGAAACCGGGGTCGCGGCGTGGAATCATACCTTGTGTGAAAAATGTAGAAAGCATCCCCAAGAAGCCACCATAGGGTGAGATCATGGTCTGGCCGTTCGTTTCTTCGCAGGGGTCAAAAATATCATAAAAAAATTATAGCGGCGTGGAATCACACCGGGTGTGAAAAATGTAGGATGCATACCCAAGAAGCCACCATAATGCAATTCAACGCCCTGTATCTCTGTAACCATTGAGGTTTGACCGGTAGTTGTTAAGCTCAATTGTAATATTTTGGCACAAAATATATGAAATTGCTCTATGTGCTATTATTAAAGGGACTCGCTGTATAGTCAGTCGAATCGAATACAACCTAGCCAGTGGAACCCGTATACCCCGGTAGCTTAGTTGGTTCAAAGTGCCTACTGCCCCAGTAGGAGCCAAGGGTTCGAATCCCGGTTGGAGTGCATTTTTTTCAACTGATTCTCCCTTACCTGGTATGCCACAAAAACATCCCTCTTATTAATATTTACAACTTTTATTTATGACATATTTTCATATACCTATTTGACATTAAAAAATCTACGCTTGATAATTTGTTAAAACTAACCCCAGAACATCTTGTCTTTAATTGACTTGACTCATTTTGATGATATATCTGAGAGCAAGCAAACACTATTCTCAGAATGTCAAGATCCAACTGAAAATGTTATCATTTACACCTATTCTGCCTACAATCCTACAAGACTTTTTCTTTAATGACAGCCCAACTGGATAAAAATTCCAAGAGCTTTTGCGCATCGTTTTTGCTGAAATGGTGTCAGAAATGTTTAAATTTAAAATTTGTTAAATTTAAAATTTGAACACTTCGCAAACTGATTTAAGTTGATAGCAGCCAGTATAAATGAAAATATCATTGTCCCTAAATTTTCCATCGTAAAATTAAGCCACCCAATTTCATCTTTGTGATAGTCCCATTTGCCAGAATTACAGCTATGTAGGTGCAATTGTGCACCTTTACCCCAGGAGAAAGTTCATTGAGTGGCAATGAAATTACTGTCTTTCATTTTATGCTACTACTTAGCCCAATATGCACAACAATGTTAATTTGAATATGACATTTCTATTGTTTGTTGAACTGCTCCTATCACTGATCAGATTTCTCCGTCCTAGGGACGGATACGTTCCAGGTGCCGACCCCGCCCGGGTCGTATGTGCCGCAGGGTCAGGGGCCGAACCAGGGCCCTGGGCTGAGGGGGATCACGCCGGCAGCTCCTCCAAATCAGGCGTCGACGCCGCCTAACACTGATATCAAGGTGCAGGGGCTGCAGAACACTCCTTTGAATCAAGTGGTAAGTCGAATGGATGAAACTAGCTGTCTAAATTCACTCTTTGTAGTTGGAAAAAGATAAAATGAATTGGAATTGAATTAAATCGTTTTTTACAAATTAATTGCCGAGCTCCAGATTTAGGTACCTATGGAGTATTCTTTCATAACCTTTTTTTAACTTGTTGAGGTCTACTTAGTGTGTGTGTCTACAAGTGCCAATAAAACTATAGCCTATCTATAACTATTTTACTTATTACATGGAATAGTAATAATATTCCTTGGGTAAAAATTTAAAAAAGTTCCTACAATCATATGTCCATATGTCTTCATTTCCGAAATACAGGGTGCTAAAGTTTTGTAAAAAATATTTTTTTTTTATTACTATCTAAGAATTAATGCGTGGGCCGATTTCATTACAATTTTTAGAGTTTTTTTTATAATTTTATGGGGTGTCCTTTCGACATATTGGAGTTGATCCAGAAATTCCAGGGGCGTGTCCATGGGGCAGGTTGCTTGGAATTTTAGGCAAAAATAATAATGCCCAGAAGATGTTTGCAATTTTCATTACGTACTTATCATTCTCATATACTCATTACTTCTAAAAACACAACTCGATAGGGGTGTTGTATCGGCACAGCAGGCAAAGGATAATCAAAAAAATACAATGCAACCGGGACTCGAACCTGTGACTCCTACTGGGGCCGTAGGCACATTGAACCAACTAAGCTACCGGAGTATAGGGGTTCCATCGGCTAGGTGCTTTTTTATTCCAATTGATTTTTAGTAAGTAACGGTGAGCTGTAGGAGACTTCGGTGTCTTGTACAACTACTAAAAGGGGTTAGAGGGTGTAAGGTAACCATTCATTATTGTTTGGTTTTGTGAACTTCCTATTTGTTCATCCACAAGCAAATCCGACTATTTCGCGATTTATTGCAAGTAACGAATATGGAAATTCTAACATATAATATTAAGCCAAAAAAAAACTATGTACTAAAACGAATAAATTAAAAACAAATTAAAGATTAAAAAAAACTTTTTAAAAACAAGCTTTTTAAGCCATGTACTAAAACGAATAAAATAAAATAAGTCTAGGTTTTTGTTGAGATAATTCAATGCCAAATTGCGACAAGTTTTTGTAAATTAAAAAGCTTGCTGCGCGAAATGTTCATAAAAGTAGGTACCCATTAATTTTATTGGACAGTGATTAGTTGATAAGCAAGTACCTACCTGCCATAGTATGTATTTTCTTTACAATTCGCGTGACAAGCTTTGTAAATCCGCCATCTTGGAGCGGCGGCCATATTGAATTTAGTGTGATGTTGCTAACTTTATCGTTTTATACTCTTCAAGCCCTTTTATTTATTACCCATATTAAGGGGGTTGAAAAGGAAATGCAATCCGCCATTTTGGAGCGGCGGCCATATTGAATTGTGATGTAACTAACTTTATTGTTTTCTACTCTTCAAGCCCTTTCATTTGATATCCACATTAAGGGGGTTGACACAAAAATACATCATCCGCAATCTTGTGGCGACGGCCATTTTGAAAGTATTTCAATACTGAGTATTGCATATTGTATTGTCACCAGAACTAAAGGTGTATGCAAAATTTCAGCTCAATTGGATGTCAAGAAGTGGTTCTAATTCAGCTTGCAAGATTCGACCCACACATACTAACAAGTGAAGTTAAATAAAATCTTGTAAAAAAGAAGGATTTTCGCACCTGTAAATATAATTCAAGAGGGGTATTGTATGGGTACAGCAGGTAAAGGACAATCAGTTGAAAAAAAAAATGAACTCCAACTGGGACTCAAACCTGTGTCTCCTACTGGGGCCATAGGCGTTTTGATTTATATTTACAGGTGCACAAATCCTTCTTTATTTGTTATTCTTGGCTTGATATTATAGGTTAGAATTTCCATGTTCGATACTTGCATTAAGTGTGAAATTGACAAAATTGCTTGTGGGTGAACAAATACGAAGTTCACATAACCAACAATAGTAAATGGTTACCCTACACCCTTTAACCCCTTCTAGTAGTAGTAGTAGAAGACACCGAAGTCTCCTACATTTATTACATTTTTTACAATTTTACATTTTCTTTTCCACCAACAGTCAGAAACACAATGGACATGAATGCCTGTGTGTGGTCCTACTGTCTAATGGCAACCCGTTTCTACAACTACTACTAGATTAAAATCTATGAATACTTCCAAAACCCTACCCTTTTTTTAAATTAACAATGTAATTCATTTTCCCAACCAATATACTATATTATAGTATATATACATATACATATAGTATACAAGTATTTATTAATAACCCGACCCTTACATCAAATATTAACAATGTAATTATTTTTCTTAATCCAGTCGATAATGGCTCTCTTTATGTTATGGTATGGTTTTGATTTGAGATCTACAGGCAAAGCATTAAATATTCTCGGGCCTACAGAACAGATGTGCCTCTGGGTGGCTGAGCGGGCTACAGAAGGTATCAACACATATTGTTGCTCATTATTTCTTGTATTGAGATTAGGACTTAAGTCATGCTTGTAATATGTTGTTTTGAACATAAATCTTACCACTTTTTTTTTTTTTACATATAATTGCTGTAAAGATAACAATCCACTTTCCTCAAACAATAATTCCGTTGGATACCTTCTGTTTTTAAAGAACATAATTTTTAAAATATATTTCTGTGCCACACTCAGAGCACTCACAACATTTTTACGAGCATTGCCCCACACAACTAGACCATAACCCATAATTGACTCTATCAACGAAAAGTAAACCGTTTTCAATGTATGAATATTCAGAATATTTCTTAATTCGTAAAATTTATAGATTAGCTTTCTAACTTTGTTCGTGACATAAACTACATGATTTTTCCAAGTTAAATTTTCATCTATGAGAATTCCTAAATACTTAACACTTTGTTTTCTTTTGATTTTAGTTTGACAATTACAGTTCTTCATTTCCAAACTACAGTTTAAGCTATGTATTGTACTATTTTGATCAGGGAGTGTTCCCTGAGTTAAAGCAAAAGTTACAAAAGTAGTTTTATCTACATTTAGGGAAAGCAAACTGCAATCAAACCATCTTTTTATTTTTGAAATTGCTATTTTTGATTTTTTTATAACAGACTCCCATGTACTTCCACTTACTACCACAACAGTGTCATCTGCAAACCCGTAAACGCCACCTTCGTTCTGAACCGAAAAAACATTATTTATATAAATATTAAATAATAATGGCCCAAGCACCGTACCCTGAGGCACACCAAACTCTAGATCAGCATAGTCACTTTTTATTTCAGCAATTTTTACCCTTTGTGTTCTTTGACTCAAATAGGACTTAAGGAGATCATTTGCCAATCCTCTTATGCCCATGTCACTCAATCTATCCAAAAGAATCCGGTGCGCCACAGTATCGAATGCTTTAGCCAAATCTAAAAAGATCCCAACAACCTTTTCTCCCGCATCCAAATGCTTTAAAATATGCTCGGTCACCCTGCACAATGCATTTTCGGTATTCGAATTACTTTTAAAGGCATACTGGTTTTTTGGTAACAAACTGTACTTTTCTAAAAACATATTAAGCTTGTATTTAATACATTTTTCTATAAGTTTACTAATTGTACTAACAAGTGCTATTGGTCTATAGTTACTTGGTAGCTTATTGTCACTGTATTTATAAAGGGGAATAATAACTGCTTGTTTTAGAATTTTTGGGTATACTCCGGAGGCAAAAATACAATTTATAATATGTTGTAACGGTTTTAGTACAATCCCGTAATTTATTTTTAAAACTTCTGAGGTAATACCATCTTCACCGCAAGCAACACCATTCTTCAGACTATTTATTTGGCTAACCACCTCAACATCTGTAATAGGAGTAAAGGCAAATGTTTTCGGATTAACAGTTCTGGGCAACCTTTGATCCCCAACGGACTGAACTATTTTCTCTGCAAGCCTTTTACCTACACCACTAAAATATAAATTTAATTCATTTGCTATTTGGTTTTCATCAGTTATTTCAACATTATTAGCATCAATGAGCATCTTTACTTCTAAACTATTTTTCTGGTCATTTGTTGCCTCTTTTACTATTTTCCAAACTCTTTTTGAATCAGTTCTATTATTTTTATAAGTATTTCGATTTTTTTATTAATTTTGTCAAGTTATTTCTATATTTCTTATATTCCGTCAAAGCTTGAGTGTCATGTGGATGTAAGGTACAATACTTTTTTAAATTATTTCTTTGCCGTATAGAGACTAAAAGTCCGTTGGAGATCCACGGTCTCAGCCTGACCTTCTTACTGGTAATATTATGAGCCTCAGTACATCGCTCTATATGGCCCTTCAACTTCCCAACAAACGCAGTCGTACTTGAGTCAATCTCAACTTCCCTCAGGATCTCTTCCCATCCCTCTGTGGTCAGACTTTCTGTTAAGAGGCTACGATACTTATGAAATCCGCCTCAAGTGCCCGACTCAATTCAGGACAAACGTCGCTCGATTAGATATGCCTATCCTTTTCCTTCCTCTAGTCCCCACGACTCCCCACTCCAGCCTGCCCCTTCATAGTGCTACGATTGAGGGGCAGCCGGCCGTAGTTACTACACTGAGAAAAATCTGTCACTTTGTAAAAAAACCCTGTTTAATTCAATATGAGATATTATTCCTCAAACTCAAGCAAAAGCTTTTTTGCAACTAACAATAATCAATTCAATGACAATTGATGTTGAATTCTAATGAATAATTTAAATGTAATATTTTATTTCAATAAATAGCATGTTCTGGAATTGATTCTATAATACTTCTTTTCTAAGCACATTCTTTTGTCAGAACAACATAACATAACGTTTCACAACTACTGTCACTGAATTTTTGCTGGATTTGTAATAATTGTGGGTACTAATATCAATTATAATTATTAGTAATATATCATATTGCCTAAATAATAAGCAAATGATGTGTAAAATGCAAATCAAGTTGCTAGTGTAGCAACTTATAATTGACAAAACAGAAATGTTGCAGATGAGATCAATAAATTAATAACATTTAATTTTAGTGGATACAAGTTCTAGTAACCCCCAGTTTGTTAATAGCCATTCACTTGCACAGTATTCATTATGACTACGAACGATATAAAATGTATGGTTGATTCAAAACCTTTGCGATCATTAATTTGCGATCATTGATTTTGGTAAATTACTCAGTCAAGGTCACAGCTTTTTTTACTAACGTGTTTGTAATAGGATATTAGTTCAGTCGAGTAAAAAGTACTTGATTCAATCTAACTTGTATTGGACATGAATTCTAATATGAAAATTCTAAGAATTTCTTGAATACCATAAAAATTGAAAAACATGATTTACTGATTATATTGATGAATAGGTACCTATAAAAGTTGCAATTAAGTTGTTTTGTTCATCCAATGAATTATAATGTTTTTTCAGTTGCTTCTGGGGTACTCTTAGATAGTTTGGAGTAGTCTGAGGGTGAGAATTATCATTATTTAAATAAAATAAATTTAATTGTTTAAATAAAACATGAGACATTTTAAAACCGAGGTTATGCTTTCATTGTAGTATGCCAATTTTAGTATCGAAGTGACAATACGTCTTCTTAACGGAAATTTAAACTATTTTAAACTTATTGGTTCATCTGCAATTAAGTCAAAAGTATAGATTAGATTAGAAAAGTGACTATATACACGAACTCACTAAAATCACAACAGTCTTTTTTTCCTGTGTAGATAATATGAAATAATAAGTCAGGTGCCGGCCGCCGCCGACGGGTCACACGAGTCTCGCCGATGCCGACGAAGAAGCGCGAATATTTAAAAAACGGCGGTGGCCTGTTTGCTTTATTGCAAAAATGATATTTTTGGGAGTTATAGAGGGCGTTCACTTTTCGTTGGCAACACACTGCATAGCTTTTTGGCGTCGAAGCAATTTTACTATTATTTTTCATATCAGCAAAGGTGCATAGGTACTATGAAGAGTTCGTGTATAAAAAACTTCTGTAATTGCTCAATTATAAAATCTAAATTAACGACTCGATTAGCGAATTCTTCTTGAACCACGTTAGGGTCAGTTGAACATCTATCAATGTTTGATTGGATAATTATTGTTCTGCATAATAGTGTTGTTACGACCAAAAAAGTGCGTTTAAATTCTACTTCTATAAAATGTTTTATATACCTAGTATTCCATATTATTATTTGTGTAATAATAAATAAATCTAACTGAAAACTTTCTACACTGTAACAGCAGCGTCCAGAGATATACTTTCTAGACTTTGGTAAGAGTTCACTTTAGAGGGATTAGAGTGAATAATAGACCATAGGTATAATATCACAACTATGATTTGTTTATTTAAAAACAGTAAGCGGTTTCGTTAATCTATAAAATTACATCATCAAGGACTACAATATAAGATTTAAAAAAGTAAATAAATAAAGGATAATCACTTATAGTCCAAGAGCTTCCAGGAAATTTGACACAAATTACTCCTATTGGTTTCACTGTGACTGTTGCGACATCATTATCAAACATTATAGGTATTCTTGCCCTGACTGCCGTTCAGTTTCAGAACCTTCTGACAAATCTGAATTATCGAACATCCTAGAAAATGTATTAAAATGTCATAAATTCGACAGACTGGAACAATAAAATGTACCCTCTATTTTTATTTTGCCCGATTTTCAACTTAAATGACTTTCGAACAATCTTCTAACGAAGAAGTTTCTAAAACTGACTGGATGTCAGAATTATTATCGTTCCCTCTGGAAAGTATATTCGTTTTCAAAAAATGCTTCACATGACCCATTTATTTGACAAAAATATTACTTGTACCTATCACATTTTTAAAGTAAAAATCAAGCGCACAATTTGGTCTAGAATTTAAATTTACTCTTTTTGCACGACCAGGCCATTTTCTGCCCTAGGGATTAAACCATTTTACACAAAAGCAAAAAGTACTTTGTGAATAATAATTATTTATTTATTACTCCTGGAGGAATAATAATAATGAGTATTATTATATGCCAGTCGACATACATAATGTAATATTCCAACATTCAAAACAAGCGAAACACAAATAAGGGAGACTGAGAGTAATAAAATCAAAAATGAAACATCTGATATCGATTGAAAGTTCCCCTGACGTGGTTCCCGAGCCCGGTGAGGTGGGCCGAAGTAGGGGGAGTAGGGGAACCACGAGTTCCAGCGAACGCCCGCCCGCCCGTCTATCTCCGTACGTCTAATTCCTGCTCGGATGGCCAATTCACGGATCATTTTATTGCCGGGCAATGGGTTCGTAGTTTTCAAATCATAGCCAAACGAACAAACGTATCGACTTGAAAGTAGTCTTAAAATAATGTTATCGAATGCCTCAATCGTCGTTGTGTCTTTCGAATTATTTTTGAGCGGCGGAAATACTCGAAATTCTTAACCGAATATAGTCGAATTTCGGGTATGTTTGGCATTTTTTTTAACAGTGTCGCATTAGTCCTGCACAGTTCGTGATACACAACGACGATTCTTCATAGTTTTATCTAAGCCACAAAAAAAAAAATCAAGTGAAAATATTAAGAAATGCAAGTAGGAGATGTAAACTACGAAACCCTTGAAAATGGGGGGTATCGTAGCGCCTTAAAGCATTGTGGTTTATTTTATAAATAAGTCGGTTAGTAGGGTTTCCTTCTATGATATCATTATTCAGTTTAAAGTTCATCATGATTGGATTGTGATCACTCAAATCATTATTCAGTATTACAGTATTAATATTAGTACACAATTTATGTTTACACTTAACAAAAAAATTATCAATGCACGTCGCACTGTTACCCTGTTTTCGAGTTGGTTTGTTAATCATACTAGAAAACCGATAACTGTAAAGAGTAGTCAAATAATCATTAACCAATACCGAGTTGGTATCAAGCAGGTTGATATTTATATCACCTGCCACAATATAAATACGTTTTTGATATTTTATATTTTAATTAAGAATATCATTTAAATTTGTTATAAAGTCCTCCGCATCATTAGAAGGAGACCTGTATGTGGCTATAATATCAAACATTGTTTTATTTTTACATATTGACACTTTTAAGCACTTTAAACCATTTGCTTCCACAATAGAACAATCCTGAAAAAACTGCCGACTCACATACACCATGCATCCGTCAAATGTATTGAAAGTACTCTCATTCCAGAAAGCTAAGTAGCCCGGAATATTAAAATCAGTAAGATTATAAATAATATGTGTTTCTGACATAACAATAACATCAAAATGTTTGCCTGTAGCCTCTAGAAATACCAAAAAGTTTTCAAAATTTTTATAAATACTTCTTATATTTACGTGGATCACATTTAAATCACTCTGAGAATGATCAAAACAAGATATCTGAGACAAACTCTCACAAACAATCTTCTTTCCAACCTTATATTCATCTAACAAACTGTTTAATTCAGCGAATGTTTACAATTTCCTTACCCAATTATATACTAGCATCAAAAATTATGGATTACACTTATTCATTGTTTATTCCAGAGAAAATTTCCTTCAAATGTTCGATATTTTTCAGTCTAACTGCACTATCCTGTTGTTCTCTTCTTATAAATACACGTCCACCTTTGTGCCATACATATTGATAACCATTTCTTTTCAACTTTCTTGCTTCCTGAAATAGTTTGAAAGTTGCCACTGGGAGATCTTCATTTATGTATTATTTGACGTTATTGCCCGTTAATTCGCATTCATTTGTAGTAATGTAGCCCCTTTCCTTTTTCTTCTTTAAAATTTCCATTTTGATTTCTTCATTTTGCAAGGTCACAACCGCTAAAGCAGGTTTGTTCTTTATTTCCATTTTACGAATTTTAACAATACTATCTTCTGTAAAACTGTGATCTAGGTACTTAAATACTTTTATAACTTTTTTCTTCATCCTATCTACAGTATCTCTGCTATCTTCGCCAATCCCACTTATTATCAGGTAGTTTTTCTTTCTTTCCGCCTCTACTTCGTTAACAAAGTTCCTGACATAAAACAGTTCAGTTTTCAAATTACCATTTTCCCTTTTTAGTTCATCCATAACTTCCAATAATAGTTTATTCTTTTGTCGTTCCTCTTCCCTCTTCATATTTTTCTGATATAAAATTCATTGTTGTTTTCAGTTCTTTCATATCTGTCCTCAGTTCCAGAATTAGACATTTCAGAGCTTCAAGGTCAGCTTGGTCTGTTTTGTGGTTTGGGTCAATCTCAGAAAGATCTGGTTCTGCGATCAACTTCATATTATCACTTTTATTACTGTTTTTATTTCTTTTCACAATATAAATCATTTTTTGCATGCACCCACATGCCAATGAGCTTGTGTTCGAATTTATTGATTAAGTTTTCTTTACGAGAAGGTCCACCCAACTAGATGCCATTACTAGAAAATCAGCCAATGACATTCATTGGGGGCATGACCAATGTAAAGTAGGCGGTCCAATGTATCCCTAGTCAACGCGTGCCCGTCTGGTTCCAGTCCTTTCTCATGCCTCCCTGCTTGCGTTTATAGTCAGTTCCGGTCCCACTGACCCAACTTTTATATGCGTGTTCGTCCGGGTCCGGTCCCGAAAGGGTTAAGTACCGAATATTTTCTCAGCTTTTTACCTAGGTACTTAAAACTCTTGAAAGGTGCAATACAAAAACGTGGTCTCTCTCTGTTATCTATACGTTTTCATAATTATTATTTTGTCATCTTCAGGACACTACAATAAATAACAGCTAGCATCCCAGAATAACAATTTAACGAAATAAAATATGTTATATATTAGACGCGAGAAGGTTATGTTAGGTTAGGAAGGGACAAAGACACTAAAATCTAAGGGCGATTTCGATTTGACTGCACTTTTGCACTAATATGACATGACAGTGACAAAAGTGCACTCAGGGCAAAAGTGCAAGCAAATCACAATCCCCATTAATGTAAGTCCTCATGTCAATACATAACATATTATTTTATTTCGTTGAATTGTGAATCTGGGATGCTAGCTGTTATTTATAGTAGTACCCTGAAGATGATAAACTAATGGTATTTTCGACTTGCTGCACTTGCCTGGTGCCAGTGTATGTGTCCTTTTCCTAACAATGTGGAATGACAATGACAGGAAAAATGCACTGAGTGCAAAAGTACCGGGTGACCCAATAAGACTGTTCCTCTTCCATATCTCGGGAACAGTTCGTCGTATGACTTTGGTGTAAAAAAAATTATAGGGTAAATCTGCCATGAAGGGTCGCAGGAAATATTTTCAAGTTCTAAAAATGACCACCAGAGGGCGTAACTGCCATCTTAAATTTTTAAATTGCATTTTCTATAAATTTCGCATAATAAACAAAAATTTGTTTTTCCACATTTGTAAAAACAAAATTACAGTTATTTCAAAAACAAAGATGGTGGGGGGTGTTTAATTGTTTTTGCAATAACCTGCTTTAACTTCTTAACGGTTTGACCGATTTTAACAAATTTGGTATCGTTGAAAAGAGCATTCCTTGGGCAATAAGAATCAACCAAAATATAGTTAATTTAGTTGAATCCTTCTCCGCCAGGGGGCTAGTCTTGACACCATGACCCAAATTCCAAAAAAAAAACAAAAAAATCAAATGGAATGATATGACTTTTTCTTTATGAAAAAGTAGCCAGATAACATCCAAATAGGCCAGTGAAAACCGTTTTTCAAAATCTTGTTCCTAACCTCAAATATTGGGAAAATGAGAATAATGGATGTTTGAAGGCCAAGGACCACGCGGTAAATTTCCTAAAACTAGTGAAAATTTAGCTACAAAATGAATAAGATGTTAAAGAGACAATTGTGAGTCTAAATAGAATTCATTTAGGTATTATTTAAAAATATATATATCATCAGAACATTCATGTTGCTCTAAAGGGACTAAACGCATTTTGACTTTAATATTACTCTCGTAATTCTAACCTTTAGTTTAAAAAGTAAGCCTAAAAACCCAAATAGGTATACTATATCCACATTCGAATATGTTAGACCATATATTTTGGAACCATTTACAAAGATTCTTTGCAAAATTTGATGCCCCAAATCTAGCATTTTGCGTAAAGTTTTAAGCTGTTTTTTTTTCAATATTATGTGTGGTCCTGGAAAAAAGAAAGATAGGTAGGTAGTTCAGTTCATCTCTACCAAAAAAAGTATATATTTGAAAATTAAAAAGTATAAGGTATAACTTTTTAATCGCAATAATAAAAAACAAGGTAAGTCTTGGCTTGGGTTTAAAGTAAAATAAAGTAAAAGCACCCTACACTTTTAAGTAGTGTTATTAATATCCTGGCATCTATAGAAATCAATCCCCAAATTAGTACTAGAGAAATTTCTCGAGACTTGGGTATTCCTCAAAGTACGGTTCATCGCATTATTCAAACCCAGAAAGGTATGTAACCTGCTAAATATCATATAACAGAGGTATACCTCTTTTTATAAAGTTTAATCTATTTTACAGTCAAATTATAAACCCCCATGTTTTTTTCAAGGGAGATATAGTGTAAATGTTTGGTGTGGGATAATTGGAGGGCGGGTTGTTGGTCCGTTTATTTTGGAGGGAGCATTAAATGGTCGAACATTAGAAAATGTTCTTCCAATTTTAATGGAAGATATTCCGCTGGACGTCCGTCAAAATATGTTTTTCCAGCATGATGGTTGTCTCGCCCATTATGCCCTTGCTGTTTGCCAGTATTTAGATGCCACCTTCCCTGACCGTTGGATCGGAAGACGAAGCCTGTTCCCTTGGCCTCCAAGGCAAGTTTTTGTAATGTTATTCGCTGTAAAAATACTTAAGTATTTAACACAAGAATCTTTAGATGCTGCCTTTTGGGAATGATTCTGTTGGTAATTGCGCACATATTAAAACTTAATAAATATTTCTAGGTCTCCCGATTTAACCTGCCTTGATTTTTATCTCTGGGGAAGAATTAAGGATATAGTCTTTGCAACAAGGCCAACTTCCCGCGAGGATATGATTGCAAGAATTAGGAATGCCATCTTGAACATCCCAAGAGCTGAAATTGAGACTGCTGTTCTTTCAACACATCAGCGTCTTCAGATGTGCATCCAAAATAATGGAGGCCATTTTGAACAACTGGGTCGCCATTAGATCGCTTTTTTTCCTTTTATGGGCTTTATTAAAAAACGGTTCTTCTTAGAGCCACAGACCATTTCATAAAAAGAATTCAGTAAAGTAACTATATTATACCTACTAAAATCTTTGTAAATGGTTCCAAAATATATGGTCTAACATATTCGAATTTGGATATAGTAGGCTTACTTTTTAAACTAAAGGTTAGAATTACGAGAGTAATATTAAAGTGACTTAATAAATTCAAAATGCATTTAGTCCCTTTGGAGCAACATCACAGAATAAATAACTTCACAACAGAAGCGTCCATAAAGACGTGTCAAAAATAAGCGAGCCTCCATTTCAATTTACGGAAAAATAACCAATACCTTATACATAAATGTGGTCCTAATACAATCTCTTTGCAATGTGGATTAATGTAAAATCAAATAAAATGCACAATGTTTATCCCTTTAGAAGATATTTCGCGTCAAAGCGAGCATCCTTTTGACACATGTCTTTATGGACGCTTCTGTTGTGAAGCTATTTATTCTGTGGCAACATGAATGTTCTGATGGTATATATTTTTTTAAATAATACCTGAATAAATTCTATTTAGACTCACAATTGTCTCTTTAACATCTTATTCATTTTGTAGCTAAATTTTTAGTAGTTTTAGGAAATTTACCGCGCGGTCCTTGTCCTTCAAACATCCATTATTCTCATTTTCCAATATTTGAGGTTAGGAACGAGATTTTGAAAAACGGTTTTTACTGGCCTATTTGGATGTTATTTGGCTACTTTTTCATAAAGAAAAAGTCATATCATTCCATTTGATTTTTTTGTTTTTTTTTTGGAATTTGGGTCATGGTGTCAAAACTAGCCCCCTGGCGGAGAAGGATTCAACTAAATTAACTATATTTTGGTTGATTCTTATTGCCCAAGGAATGCTCTTTTCAACAATACCAAATTTGTTAAAATCGGTCAAACCGTTAAGAAGTTAAAGCAGGTTATTGCAAAAACAATTTAACACCCCCCCACCATTTCATTTTTTAAAAAACAAAAATTCGTATAGTTCTTTTAATCTGGCAAGAAATTTTTAACGTAGGGTTGTTTGTCCATGGCTAGTCCTATTTTTGATATTAAGATTTTCAAAATGTAATTGCTTATAACTCCCAAATGGACAAACATATGACATTATTTATATCGATATTACTTAAAAACACACTTAACCACCGTATCTTTTTATTTGATGTTTAATTGGTTTTTTCTGTCTGCAGATTTGTTTAATATGGCAAATATTACATAGGATGCATATAAATAAATAAGGGGATATAGTCTGCTGGTATTGTTTGGAGTGCCATTATCAATAATGTAGTGCTTGGCTAAACTAACAAAAAAGTAGAAATTCCGTAAAATACGCATTTCTGTGCTATTTACGTGTTGGTTGCATGTTAACAGATACTTTCTTCAAGTCTTGCTTTCGTTGCTTTGCGGGTTTTTTAGTTTTAACCTTGGATGGGCCTCCCTGTACGTGAGTTTTTTTATTCTAAACAACTTCTCTTAATACATGTTTCCTGTATCTTGCGCAGAGAAGGTACTTTAGTAGGCAGAAAATGATTTTTTTTGCATGCCAAGGCCTGCTTTAATTTTTAGAAGTTGAAAATATGACGGCAACTACTTTCAAATCGAGCAGGGCAGGACCCCAAATGGTCAAATTTGAACTCAAAAATGTATTGTCTCTCACATCTTTTGTTTCACTTATCTTGGGACTTTTTTATTTCGGAATATTTTTCATTTCTCTAAAAACATTTTTGTGCAATGTTTTGCGTAGAATCCACTAGTGAAGAGGGCGGTTTTCTGAAGTTTACTGTTTTAAAGTTAATCATTTTAATTAAAATTTCGTATTTAAAAAAATATATTTTTTTATAACTCGAAAACGGAAATGTCTAGAAACTTGCCGTCTACTTCAATAAATTACACAAAAAAGTCCTAGGTTGTTTTTACGAAAATGAAAAAGAAAAATAATCACAAATAAAAAAGTTATGGGACTTTGAAGCAAATGAGACATTTTGAGAAACACACTGTATTTCCTAAATTAATCAAGATATCAAGATGCGGTTTGCGGCATTAAACTTTTCTCGAAAATCGAACTCCAGACACCTTAGCTACTTTTTGACTATTTCCGTGAGAAATAGAAGAAACCCCCTAAAACTGACCAATTTGGACTACCCTGTACATACATACATTCAATTGCAAGCAAAGCGTCATCTTTGTTTAGCGCACTGCTTGTTCTGCCCTCATCTTGGATGTTATCTACGACGGAGGGCTACCGCCCACAGCTTCCCGAAATGCTGGCTATCAGTTATTGGGCCCAACCCAAGATCTGTAAACTAAGAAGGTTGCCTCTTGTTGAGAGAGAGAGCTTTCTGAATGATGTCATGGGAATGCTGGCAATAATCGTCGGCAAGGGCAACACACGAGGGAACACCAATCACATCATCTGACAGCATTCGTGTGACATCAGCGTTCGCTTTCTCTCTACATTAGTAGGTAACCTTCTTACTTTACGGGTCTTGGGCCCAACCTGTACCAAGCAACCTCACCTTAGCTTGTTGAGAAAAATTCAAGCTTTCATTTGGAGCTTATGAGGGTTGAAAGCCGACAAAACAACACCACTTTACTGGTGGCTGCCAATGCGAAGGAACTGCTTAGAAGGTGGCAACCCCTTTTTTATTGTTACTCCATGGGCCTTCTCTCCGATGGTACCTATTTTGTTCTATAAGCTTATGAGAGTAGATTTGTTTAAAAATTAACCACAACTTCTTTAATTAACAATGATCAGGTCCATATTAATTGAGGCAACCTACTCGCTTCAAGTACATAATTATAATATACTCTCTACATTTTATATAACATCGTATTCTATAAGCTTATGAGTTGAAATCATGCTGCCGGCTCTTGGACTATCATTAGGAAATTTACTTGGGTCTGTCACAAGTTACTTTTTATGAATGTTGAAGTCAAGTCAAAACCAGATAAATTATAATGCTTTACAAATCTTATCTACCTTCCTATAGATAAATCTATTTGTGGTTGCAAAACTAACTGATAATTTTTATCTTACAGTATATGCAACCTCAACAGGTTAGGACACAACAAGGGGCATTTTACTCTAGAACGGCACCTCCTACTCAATCACAAAGGATGCCTAACCAACAGCGGGTGGTAAGTAGTTTCAAAAAACTTTAAATTTACATTTGTCAAAGAAAATCTAAAACGGAATGCTCTGTAGTATATTTTAAAATATAGTGTGTTGCTGATTGCACTAACATTAATCAGGAGTCTAAAATATCCTTTTGCGAATTTAAAAATAATTGTGTTTGTAATTTTATGTAAAATGTTACATTTTCAGCAATTGAGATACAATATTAATCATTATATTTTTTTTTTCAGCCGCAGCAACAAATCTACCCACCGTTTATGATACAACAACCGTCCTACTTCATGTCGAGCCCCATGCCAAATCTATACACAACACAGAGACCAGGCAGCTATCAGCCTCAGCTACAGCAGGTCTATACTGCGCCACCGCTCACTTCTTTCCCAAATTATGCAAACGCCAATCAATGTGAGTGAATTTTTTCATCTTTATCTTTTAAAACTCAAGGTGAAGAAAGGGTAATCCTTCTGGGGTTACATTTAAATCTAAAATAAATTCCAGCATCTCGAAATGTCCCATAAATTCAGTGTGCCAAAAACTAGCAACTAATAATAATCTCTGATATCGAGAGCCAATTAAAGAAATACTTTCTTTCAGATTATTTTAATTTACCGCGCGCGGCTGTCCCTCAGCCAGCCACCAGCGCTCAAAACCCCGCTACTCCATCACAACTACAGGCAGGAGTACCACAGATGGTGTCTGCGTCAACACAACCACCACCTCAGCAACACCCCAACTTCCAAGTTCCAGGTGCTTCAGCAACAGCGGGCAAATCGCGGCTGTGCCCTCGCAAACGTGATAAAGCAATACCCATAATAAACCCTGATACTGGGCTAGAAGTACCTACCGATCAGGATAGTTCTCATCCACCATCAGGCGAGTCTTCGACGAGTCAAACGCCACAGCCCGAGCAACACACACCTGATAAAGAGGTTAGTTTTGATATGATTTGTACGGCACAAGTCAACGATAATATTTTTGCCGTTTTTTTTTTGCGACTGAGAGAAGCTTTAAAATTAAATATTAAGCTCAAATTTTCACACTCCTAAAATGTATTAGGTTTTAGCACTGTTGTCAACATTTTGCTGTTACATTTTCTTCTCGTGTTTTTGAGTTGTAATAATGACGAGGTGATATTAAAATTTTCTTACAACTTTTTTACACAATAAAAACTTGTGTGCTACCATTGCATCCTTAGTACATTGTTTAGCATATATCTCGACCCAGATTTCGGCTTTTAATGGGAGGCTTGGTTGCCTGTATCAACGTATTTTTATTTCCAACTAGCTGGAATAAGTAGCGAATTTCAAAGGATTACAAAAAATACGGGTATTTTTAAAATATCCATAGATACTAATGACACTAGTTTAAAAGTTAGAGGCGATATTTTTTTTGAATTTCAAACCTTGTGCCAGCATAAATTCGTCTATTTTGTCTCTTGAGCCGGAATTTTACCTTCGTTAAGATGGGCATAGGTTTCGGAATATGCTGGGAATGAAAACACGGTAATGAACATTGTATTTTGTTGTAAATAAAAAACATAGGCAAAATACCCCTTAAATTATGCAGCCACAATACAAAAGTGTAGCTATTATTTATCAGATGGTGTGAAAAACAGACGATCTATGAACTGTTGACGCTGTTACAGGTCCAGTTTAAAAATTACATACAGAGTGTCTCACTTAAGAGTGAAACATCCTTATAACTTCTTTAATTTTTAACCGACCAGAACGAAATTTTTACCAAAGGTAGATGGCATTGTTGACTAATTATTTCCTAACAATTAGTTGCCTACTCCGAGGCTAAAAATCCGAAAATCAAATTAAGCTTTTAAAAAATATATACTAAAAGAAGTTGTTCAGAATCGATCCAGGACCCTAAATTCAAAATTTTGTCAAAATCAAAAAATATCAAATAAAAAAAAATAAAGTCCAAAAATAGCAATAATTTAAGAATTTCCTGCATTTAGAAAAGTGTGCCATGGAAGTAATAATATAAAATTTCAAAAGGTAGGTATATTCGGGAGAGCCTCGTAGCTCACAGACTGTGATTTTAACCCTCTACTTTTAGCAACGATTCATTGACTTTTAGCTTGAAAGGTACACAGCAGCACTAAAAACTGCTTTAGTTGACTTTGCATTTAAACGTGTGGGTTGGGTACTGTTACGTTCTTATGTTATGTCGCCAGAGTATTGTATTTGTATTTTTCGTGAGGAAAACACAATCGCTAGCATATAAACTGACATTAGGGGAGGATTGATATGTTGAAAATTATCTATAACAGGTGTTCCATTTTAAGAAATGTAGCTATTATAAATATCTCAAAAACGAAAAACGCAAAAAAAAAATCAGATAAAAGTTGAAGCATATGGGGTGCAATGTAATCAATCAATCAATTACTTTATTCGTGTTAAACACCATACAACATGGTTTACACAGGTCAATCAGTTCAGTAGGATAAAATAAAATAAAAATTAAAGCAATCTGTAAATTGCATCACAAATACAAGATACACACATTAAAACGTTACATAAAAATTACTTACGAAATGTCATCAAAGTAGGGAGTCAGATTACAATCAATATATTCATCAATGCCATGGAAGACTCTTCAGAGTAGAAACGATTTGATCTCTTTATAAAATTGGTTGAGGCCAGTAGATCTCACCTGCGAGGGCAGCTTCTTGAAAAAGCGAGGGCTCGACTTTTTTTTATTTTTTAGTCCGCTCATTACGTCCCTTACTTGGGCAAAGGTTACTTGTGTAAAGTTGAAATTGGGTATTGGATGGGATGCTTTTAGAGACAAAGACGTGACGGCCGGGTGGTTTGTTGGGGGCAGGCCACCTACTATACTATTTGGGATGTCGGTAAGACGCACATTTTCACTTGTAGGCAGACGACGTTTTCAAGGTCACTGGAATGCCAACTGTTTTTTAATGTTAAAGGCATATATTTAAAGAATGTGATTCGGCACGATTTCTGTAGGTATATTATTGCTGGCTAAAGAGTTCTGCAAAATTATGTTTATTTTTTTTTAATGAAATGCAACATGGCCTTTTGTGTGTACATAAGGTGTTCGTTTCTTCGTTTGCATTAACACTACATTTAAACACCCATTTTAAGTAAAGCAATAATTAAGATAAATACATACCTCGAAAATGAAAAATGAAAAAAGAAAACAATATATTGATGCGAAAGAACATCTTATGTACCCATATGTTGAACATCTACAGTGTGACCTCGTTAAGGAGTTACCACAAATCTTTATTTGTTTACCGATTTTGATAAACATGGGCTCAATTTTAAAAAGTTCTATTATTTTTTAATAATATTTTTGTTAGGTGTAGGGTGTCCGGTTGAAGGTGATAGAAAACCAGGTTGATGCAGTTTTTTCCAAACAATGTAATGTCATTTGGAAAAAATAATCGAACGTCAAACAAACAAAAACCTTTTTGGAAAAAATGAAGATGTTGCAAAATATAAGTATCTTTATCAATGATCTGTATACCTAGATGACCCATTCAATTGGCATTGTAATCCACGTTGATATACAATAAAATATCAAAACAAAGGCCCTGTAGTGGTGCACAGATGATCCGTAAATATATCGCCCACCAGTGGAAAGTTCGGTTTGATTCAGTATTTCTAGCACCACACACGACGCATTTTAAGCGCCCCATCACTATTCACTATAATAGGTTGATAGTTAAACAAATGTAAAGAATTTATTAGCGTTTTTAACCAGTACCCGGCGTGCACTACAACAAGGCGTCTGTAAAGAAACAGACTCGGTCCTGCCGCGTCGTTGCCAAATCTATTACGCTTTACGCTTGCCCCAGTTTTCCTTCTATGCAACCAGGCTTAGTATATTTTCAACATGTGTATTTTAATATTACCAATTATAATATGATATATAATGAAGAGATAATATTAACATATTTAAATAAGTATCTCTGATGACTTTGCTATATTTTTTACATTGTAAGAAATAAGTGCTTTCAATATTTGTCACATTAGGGAAGTTGCAACTCTGCAGAAAAATTTTGTAAATAAACACCAAAATGTTGAGGACGAAGTTGTATATTGGATTATGGATCTAGGTATATAGATCATTGATCTTTATATTAAATTGAAATTAATTTTTTATTAACGGATAATAATAGAACACATATGCAGTTAACTTTGGGGTTAACTTTGGAGTTACCTTTCGATTGAAAACGAAGAAAAATGACAGACTCAAACGTGATCACGTGATTTTCGCTATCTGTCAAAAATTATATTTAAAAAATAAAATCACTAAAAATTGGCTTATTTGTTACAATTTCAAAACGTTTAACTTGAAAAAGTTGTTTCTTTTTTAATGTTACATAAGCGCCCATGTCTTAGCCTGACTGGCAAATTATTTAGTCTCGTCTGACTATTTTAAAATAAATTCCTTTTTTTATGACTGTTTTTATTTATATAAAATTGACAACTTCTAAATCAATTATTTTTATACAATCTGTCTAATTCTATATTAACATTCTCCCCCTTCGTTTGACAATAATTATTATTCATCATGTTCCATTTCCATGTCGATCCTACATAATTTTGATACTGGTCGCCGACCAACTCCCTTTTCAGTCTTTACATCAACAACTCTGATACGTCCATCACATCCCGGTATAACTGTAATTATTCTTCCAAGTTTCCAATGTTTTCTAGGTACATTTTCTTCAACAATTACCACTAAATCATCTTTTTTTAATTGACTGCCATCTTTAGTCCACTTCGTCCTTTTTGTCAATGTCGGTAAATATTCTTTTGTCCATCTCTTCCAAAATATACTCTTTAACTCTTGTATTTTTACCCACTGTCTTCTTAAGTTGATTTTATTACATTGCTCAACATCTAGATCATAATTTGCATATCCTAAAAAAAATGATTAGGTGTGAGGGCTTCCATTTCATTTGGGTCAGTAGAAATTTTTGTTATAGGTCTTGAGTTAATAAAATTTTCTACTTCAGCAAACAAAGTTAATAATATTTCATCTTTCAACTTCTGATGCTTAAGAAGAACGGTACATGTACTTTTTACAGACCTTATATAAGGCGCTCCCAAGTTCCTCCCATAAATGGAGCTCCTGGAGGAATAAATTTCCAATTTATTCCTTCTCTTCGCAAACCTTCTTGCAATCTTTCGTGATCTATTTCCTTTGAGACTTTCTTTAATTCTTCAGGTGCACCTCGAAAATTTGTGCCATTGTCTGAGTAAATTTCCTGAGGCTTTTTTTATGACTGTTTCTATTTATATGAAATTGACAACTCCTAAATCAATTATTTTTATACAATGTGTCTAATTCTATATTAACAGCATATTTCCTATTTATAAAATTTCATAAATTTTTAAAAAGTTGTTACTTTGTATCAAGTATCATTCTATAATTCTATTAACTCTTTATTATTACTAAAAAATATCGATAAGAATATGTCTTTTTCAAAAGAAAATTATATTAACGCTTTAAAATTCTATTATGTTTGACACAAAGTTGATGTACCGTCAAGCATTTAGTATATAAATTTATTTACATTACATTCTCCAGTATTAAATGTATGCCAAAATAATACATAAATTAAGATATCAGCAAATAGTATTTAACGTATCTAACAAAATTCACCACTTTACGTCAACTTTAGATCAAATACAAAAGAATCTTAAAATGTTAATTTTGTTTTCTATCGGTTTAAAAAAGTTAATAGAATAGAATGATAAAACTCTAGTGACATAAAATTCTAAATGTCGGTTAGGGTAAGTATTGTGATCATTCATGCGGTTTTGAGGGATTGAGGGAGAATTATTATATGTCAGTAGATTTGACAGCCGGTAGGTACTCCTCTTACTAAATATTTCACTCAACAATATTCTTAACAACTATGAAAAAATATATAAAAATAAAGGAGCGTAAATATTCATATTATTTTGTGTTTAACAATTCACCGTTTGAATCCTAAAATACGCTACGATCGGAGCGATGTGCTGTTATTTATATAAAAAAGGGGGTCGGTTTGCCTGCCTCCCCCTAGACCCCTGCTTCCAACCAACCACCTTGCCAACAAAACAAGGCCAAGGCGCACTATTATGAGGAACGGAAACTTATTTTAGCAAGGCGAAACATTACTTTTTATTTTCGCTCTGTACCAATGGCCGCTTTCCAATTCCAGCGCCATCTTACAGACATTTGCGCAATTTTTGCATTCCAGTACCCAATTTCTGTTTTAGCAACATTTATCCTAGTTAGGAACAGGGTCAAATGAAGGTCGTCACGAGGTGATGACGTTTTAATTTTAAATTTTACTGAATATATTCTTGAAATAAAGAATTTCAGGAAAATCGTAAAAGCTCCTAAACATTTTGGAGTTTCACTATGTTACTCTCTTGTTTAAAACAAATATTTTTCGTTATTACATTGATCGTCTATCTTTATCACGAGATCCACAAATTCGAGTTAAATAAATTTAGTATAAAATTTGAATACGGAATTTTTCAAAAACGGAAAAAGATAATGCCACAAAGTTTAATATCAATTTAATTGCGTTATGAGCAGACTTCAAAAATGAAAAAATATATAGGGTGTTCCATTTAAAAAAACATAAGTTATGTCTGCCACGGCTTTCTAGAACACACTGTACACGGTCCAATAGCGTCACAAAAAACTATGTATTAGTATCTAAAACTTTTGTCAAAAACTTTTTTTCTAACCTCAAAAACTAACAAGTTAAGGGGGGGTGTCAATTTATAATGAACCACCCTGTACATACTGCCCTAACATAATTACCCAACTGTATAATCATAATCAACATTGGTTAAAAAGTTATCAATACAAGTGCTTGTCTCAGTAATTCTAGTTGCCTCATTGGTTGCTCAAAATGTAGGGGGCCTAGAAAATTTCTGAAACCGGCATGGAGTTGGCCATGACCAAGAACATAAAACTACCAGGTTCATTAAATTCGGGTAACCGATGTGGAAGAAACAAAGTTTCGAAAAAATCTAATTTTGCCATTTTGTGAGTATAAATCACGAGTGAATCAAGATATAAGATTTAATAACAGAATATTGTAGAGGGTATAATAGCGCAACTTTTGTTTAATTTGACCGATGTTGTATCTTTTACAGTTTCCGAGATACTAATGGTGGGCATCGAAATTGTCACCGTGTTGCCGGTGTTATATTGTAGGATCAAAAAGTACTCCATATTCTTCGTCATAAGTCCCATTATGTGATCTAAGATATTGCAGATGTGTTAAGGTTATTCTACATATTGTTACTACCAATACAGGGTGGGCCAATAGTGTGTGGAAGTACCAAAGGTAGCCTAAGAAAAGGGATGTTAAAAAAATGTGAGGTATTTAGTAGTGTAGGCAAGTTAGATAAAAAAACGACGTTTAGAAGAAAAAATTTATAAAGTTTTGAAATTTTGGTTGTGAACTCCCAGTAGGAACCCGAATACAGATCCGAAGAGTTCCCACCCCCCCCGGGGGAGCTTCATCCCCTATTGCTCAAAAAACCACCCCCCCAAACGTGACCTTGACGGAGTTTTTTGCGTTTTGCACGTAAACCGTAACTCTGACGAGAAAAAGTTATAGGACTTTTTAGATTCTCCATTAAATTCTCCACAAAAATGGTCTATATTTTTTTGCGTATCTCCCACCCAACGCGAATAAATGACTTTGGAAAATATGCATAGTTTTCAGCGCGAACAGAAAATAAGCCTTGCGCCGTCTTTTGCGTTGATTATCTAGAAGAGTAATTGTAGAGCAGTTCTTTCTATACAAGATCCATATTGGACAAAATATGTTTGAGAAAGTATTAGTGGACATATGATGATTTTTTATACCTGTGCATTCTGCACTTTGAGCGTGTTTCCACACCACCCATCAGGTAGCTCTCTCGGTGCGTTTTTTTAAGTGGTTTCCTCTATTGTAGGCTTATTCCACTAATGAAACATAAATATTTAATCAATTGCCTCTGCAAAATGATCCTGCTCGATGGAATTTAAACAACTCTGCCCATGACAATGAGAACACGTTGTAGAGCAGTGCAGGCCAATCTTTACACATGTACAAAGCTTTCCACAGCCCTTTTTACAGCCGCAAGATATGAGCTGCAGAATTGAGGCTGGAGCTGGTGCTTGAGTAGTGAGCACTGGCATTAGAATGTTGTTAGTTTTTCTACACCCCCATTCAGTTGCTCTCAAATTTCTTCCTTTCCACAAATAAATTTGATGAAAAACGCGATAGGAATGTTGTCTTACTGCATCAGATGTAGGTGGTAGTCTGGACAAAACAGGGACCCTTTAAAGTAAGGGGACCCAGCATTATACTTTCCAAAGTGAGGCCGTTTCTTTCCCCATTCTAATGGTCTCAATGATGCCAACTATGCCATTTTATTGGAGAATCTATGGATATAACAGGTACTTTGATTGTTAGTAAAAATTAATATGATTTCTAAAAATTAGACTTGACAATGTTCTGTCAACAAACACAGAATATGGCAAGTGCCAAATGAATCAAATTTATATTATATTTGGCTTCCTGCAATTATTTCCAGGAGTTTAAGTAATATAAGTAAGGTAAGTCAGTGCTGATTTTGCTTATTTGAGAATTCGTCGCTATTGCACCTTGTTACCAGGTTCCTCAAACCATTTGTAATATGTAGGTATAATAGGTACGTACTTGAACTTTCTTCCCTTGTTGAATGTATCTACCCAAAGAACTTTCACAGATTTCGGGATGGACTAATAAGATTAGGTCTTGTACTTAGTTCTAATCATGTAGTTTTTCTCGGTGCTCATTTTTGTAATTTTATTTCTCTCCCAAGGTACCTCACAAACATAAAATAAACTTATAGTTGTAGATAAAAACTGTTTAAAGAAAGACGTGACTGAAGCTACCTGCTTAATAATTTAATATTTAGGAAATACCATTTTTGTTTTGAACTACTTACTTATACGTAATGCCCACGTAATGGGAATTGCAGGATTACTAAAGGTGAGACAAGAAAAATCTGGTTGCAATTATTGGGACTACTACAGGCGGCCGTATTACCTTTAACTGACTATCTGGAAGTTTGAAAACTTAAAAATTGTGAATTATGATGGGAAATATTTTGCCTCCTTTGGAATCTATGGCACTGGCATGTCACATAAAACTTGATGGCAGTTGGACACTGACATATATAACATAACCTTGTACCAGCCCACTTATGTGGTCTCCTTAGAGATATACAGAAAACAAGGCTTCACTTTTCCTATGTGATAGACTGTGACATGCTGGGTCCCCTTATTTTAAAGAGTCCCTGGAACAAAATGACTGCATTACTCGACTGGCCAACTAGCTTATTAAATAAAATAAAGCGATAATGGTTTAAAAATGTCTCTTGTCGGGGTGCCTTATATATAGAGCAAGCGTAAATTTCTCTCCAGCTCTTGCACTCGCATCTTTTGCCAATGAAGGATTATTGAATACGGCGACCACTTCTTGTAAATCCTTTCTTGTATTTATTAGGCATACGGTCTGTGATTTTCCTTTGCCAAAGAAAGCAGACGTGGTGTCGCAGCCGCACTAAACGCATGAGCAAATAAAATATTATCTTTGCAATATTTTAAAACTGTAGAGTTTTGTAAGTCCTGGGAACTATACACCCAACTATCGCTCTATTTCCTCCAGAGAAAGACATTCGCTTTTTGAGAGACACCCAAGGAAATATTAAGGAAAGGGTGTATAGTTCCCAGGACTTACAAAACTCGACAGTTTTAAAATATTGCAAAGATAATATTTTATTTGCTCATGCGTTTAGTGGCTGCGACACCATGTCTGCTTTCTTTGGCAAAGGAAAATCACAGACCGTAAGCTTAATAAATACAAGAAACGATTTACAAGAAGTGGTCGCCGTATTCAATAATCCTTCATACGAAAAGATGACATTGCAAGAGCTGGGGAGAAATTTACGCTTGCTCTATATAAGGCACCCCGACAAGAGACATCTTTATACCATTATCGCTGTATTTTATTTAATAAGCTAGTTGGCCAGTCGAGTAACGTAGTCATTTTGTCCAGACTACCACCTACATCTGATGCAATAAGACAACATTCCTATCGCGTTTTTCATCAAATTCATTTGTGGAAAGGAAGAAATTTGAGAGCAACTGAATGGGGCTGTAGAAAAACTAACAACATTCTAATGCCAGTGCTCACTACTCAAGCACCATCTCCAGCCTCAATTCTGCAACTCATATCTTGCGGCTGTAAAAAGGGCTGTGGAAAGCATTGTACATGTGCAAAGATTGGCTTGCACTGCTCTACAACGTGTTCTCATTGTCATGGGCAGAGTTGTTTAAATTCCATCGAGCAGGACCATTTTGCAGAGGCAATTGATTAAATATTTATATTTCATTAGTGGAATAGTCCAATATGGATCTTGTATAGAAAGAACTGCTCTACAATTTTGCTTCTATAAATTTTTTTGATCACGCTATTACTCTTCTAGATAATCGACGCAAAAGACGGCGCAAGGCTTATTTTTTGTTCGCGCTGAAAACTATGCATATTTTCCAAAGTCATTTATTCGCGTTGGGTGGGAGATACGCAAAAAAATATATGACCATTTTTCTGGAGAATTTAATGGAGAATCTAAAAAGTTCTATAACTTTTTCTCGTCAGAGTTACGGTTTACGTGCAAAATGCAAAAAACTCCATCAAGGTCACGTTTGGGGGGGTGGTTTTTTGGGCAAAAGGGGATGAAGCTCCCCCCGGGGGGGGGGGGGTGGGAACTCTTTGGATCTGTATTCGGGTTCCTACTGGGAGTTCACAACCAAAATTTAAAAACTTTATAAATTTTTTCTTCTAAAAAGTCTAACTTGCCTACACTATTAGGGGAACCAAAAAAACATGCATTTTAAAAATATTTTCAGTAATACAGGATGTACTACGAAAGTGTGATGACAAATGAGATGATTTTTTTAAATGGAACACTCTGTATATTATTATATTTTAGAATTCTATGGAAAATTCTAAACACATGTGAAGAATGTCATTTTTAAAATAATAGTAGATCTTGAGCTATGAACAGTTGAAAATAGGCATTTTGACTACTTTGCACCGTTGTAGTGATAAAACTGGTTGAGATGGAACAAAATGAATTTCACATTCCTATCTTAAGGCGCTACGATACCCCCCATTTTCAAGGGTTTCGTAGTTTACATCTCCTACTTGCATTTCTTAATATTTTCACTTGATTTTTTTTTGTGGCTTAGATAAAACTACGAAGAATCGTCGTTGTGTATCACGAACTGTGCAGGACTAATGCGACACTGTGAAAAAAAATGCCAAACATACCCGAAATTCGACTATATTCGGTTAAGAATTTCGAGTATTTCCACCGCTCAAAAATAATTCGAAGGACACAACGACGATTGAGGCATTCTATAACATTATTTTAAGACTACTTTCAAGTCGATACGTTTGTTCGTTTGGCTATGATTTGAAAACTACGAACCCATTGCCCGGCAATAAAATGATCCGTGAATTGGCCATTCGAGCAGGAATTAGACGTACGGAGATAGGCGGGCGGGCGGGCGTTCGCTGGAACTCGTGGTTCCCCTACTTCCCCCTACTTCGGCGTACCTCACCGGGCTCGGAAACCACGTCAGGGGAACTTTCAATCGATATCAGATGGTTCATTTTTCATTTTATTAGTCTCAGTCTCCCTTATTTGTGTTTCGCTTGTTTTGAATGTTAGTATGTTAGCAAATATTTATATTTCCGAGTACCCGAAGAAAATATTTTCTACCGCGACATTATGTATGTCGACTGGCATATAATAATACTCATTATTATTATTCCTCCAGGAATTATAAATAAATAATTATTAATCCATTGCGCCACAAATAAATTTTAGAAAATAAATAATTATTATTCACAAAGTACCTACTTTTTGCTTTTGTGTAAAATGGTTTAATCCCTAGGGCATGAAATGGCCTGGTCGTGCAAAAAGAGTAAATTTAAATTCTAGACCAAATTGTGCGCTTGATTTTTACTTTAAAAATGTGATAGGTACAAGTAATAATTTTGCCAAATAAATGGGTCATGTGAAGCATTTTTTGAAAACGAATTCCTATGTAAATCGCTGCATGATAAAAGCTAATTTATATACTTTCCAGAGGGAACGATAATAATTCTGACATCCAGTCAGTTTTAGAAACTTCTTCGTTAGAAGATTGTTCGAAAGTAATTGGAGTTGAAAATCGGGCAAAATAAAAATAGTACATTTTATTGTTCCAGTCTGTCGAATTTATGACATTTTAATACATTTTCTAGGATGTTCGATAATTCAGATTTGTCAGAATAAGGGGCAGTCAGGGCAAGAATACCTATAATGTTTGATAATGATGTCACAACAGTCACATGTAGTGAAACCAATAGGAGTAATTTGTGGGCTTGAGTGCTTTTATTCCCGTAGGTACCTAATATGGTTTCCAGAATTTGAGAGAGGGGTACCTACATTGCATTTTGCACACTTATTCGGATTTAGGTATAAGTAGTACTGCAGGTGCATAGGGTTTGGGAAACAAACTTTATGGGAAAAACAGGGCTTTGAATGGAACATTTACAAGGGATTAGAAATTAATAGCTCCTATTATCTCACAACTATTACTTTATTTAAAAAGGGAGACCAGTTTCGTAACTCTATAAATTAGTCCTTGAGGATGTAATTTTATAGATTAACGAAACCGTTGTGATATAATATGGCCTATTCACTCTAATCCCTCTAAAGTGAACTCTTACAGTGTAGAAAGTTTTTAGTTAGATTTATTTATTATTACACAAATGTAAATATGGAATACCTACTAGTTATATAAAACATTTTGACTCTACTGACTCAACTGACCCTAATGTGGTTCAAGAAGAATTCGGTAATCGAATCGTTAATTTAGATTTTATAATTGAGCAATTACAGAAGTTTTTTTTATACACGAACCCTTCATAGCATGCACCTTTGCTGATATGAAAAATAATAGTAAAATTGCTTCGACGCCAAAAAGCTATGCAGTGTGTTGCCAACGAAAAGTGAACGCCCTGAAAAATATCATTTTTGCAATAAAGCAAACAGGCCACCGCCGTTTTTTAAATATATATTCGCGCTTCTTCGTCGGCATCGGCGAGACTCGTGTGACCCCGGCGGCCGTCGGCGGCGGCCGGCACGAGTTATTATTTCATATTATCTACACGTCTACACAGGAAAAAAAGACTTGTGATTTTAGTGAGTTCGTGTATATAGTCACTTTTCCATTACCTACTTTAAATATACAAGCAAATCCATGTGGTCCCAACAATATAATCTATACTTTTGACGTAATTGCAGATGAACCAATAAGTTTAAAATAGTTTGAATTTCCGTTAAGAAGACGTATTGTCACTTCGATATTAAAATTGGCATACTACGATGAAAGCATAACCTCGGTTTTAAAATATCTTATGTTTTATTTAAACAATTAAATTTATTTTATTTGAATAATAATAATTCTCACCCTCAGACTACTCCAAACTATATAAGAGTACCCCAGAAGCAACTGAAAAAACATTATAATTCATTGGATGAACAAAATAACTTAATTGCAACTTTTATATTCATCAATGTAAGTAATCATAGTCCAAGCAAATTGTCATTTTTTTATAGAGATAGAAAAAAAAATGATTCTTAACAGGTAGATATTTTCAGGGTTGGTTGTGGGTAGCGTCCTGAGTATAACCCCAAAAAATCACCGTCGAAGTCGTGTTACGAACCCCGCAATAGGAGTGGTTTTGCAAACATTTTTTTGCAATTTTTTTTCTTCTCATGTGTACAATTTTTTTTCTTCTTATGTATACATTGTTACGTTCTCTACAACTTTCCCTCATGAAGTTTTTTTTTTAACTTCAATACTTCACGAGATATAGGTAAAAGATCACCACTATCTAAAGTGCTTTATAAGGGTAAAAAAAAATTCTTTAAAACAAGCTGATTTTTTCAGGGTTAACTGGGGGTTAACTTAGGAGTGCACACAGTGATCGCAAATTAAAGGTTTTGAATCAACCCTACACTCTATATCGTTCGTAGTCATAATGAACACTGCAAGTGAATGGCTATAATTGATATTAGTACCCACAATTAAGTATTACAAATCCAGCAAAAATTCAGTGACAATAGTTGTAATTTCAGTATAATGAACAGTTAAATGTATCCCTATTCAATTCAACACCATGAAACGTTATGTTGTTCTGACAAAAGAATGTGCTTAGAAAAGAAGTATTATAGAATCAATTCCAGAACACGCTATTTATTGAAATAAAATATTACATTTAAATTATTCATTAGAATTCAATATCAATTGTAATTGAATTGATTATTGTTAGTTACAAAAAAGCTTCTGCTTGAGTTTGAGGAATAATATCTCATATTGAATTAAACAGGGTTTTTTTACAAAGTGACAGATTTTTCTCAGTGTAGTACCCACGGCCGGCCTGCCCCTCAATCGTAGCACTATGAAGGGGCAGGCTGGAGTGAGGAGTCGTGGGGACTAGAGGAAGGAAAAGGATAGGCATATCTAATCGAGCGACGTTTGTCCTGAATTGAGTCGGGCACTTTGGGTGGATTTCATAAGTATCGTAGCCTCTTAACTTCTCAAGAGCTATCTTGTGGTGTAACTGATGGTTGGTACCAAGGTATCAACTGTGGGTAAGTACCAATTTCAGCACCATGGCACCAATAGGTACCAGCACCATTAGCAATTGAAAAATTAAAATAGAACTGTCAAACAGTTTCTTCGCTACAATGGTGCAAAGTAGAAAATTGGTAATATTGAATGTTTCTTTTTACATAATGTCTTGTGAATTTTTCAATTTTAGTCCCTGCAGTGCAAAAAATAGCGTATGTACCACATTAGTCACTTTTGTACAGTAAACGTTTATAAGTAGCAACTTTTGGTTATTAGCCTATCACAAATGCCTAGAAAAAGGAAAAAAAATTTTTTCGCTCCCTTCAAGTGTGGAGCCTGACGGACCATGAGGCCACAGTACAATTCTACCCAGTAGATTAACTTGACACCATTGACGGCAGAAGAATTTCTTTGCGTCGGCGCAATGGCGGTCTCAGCCGAAATGCGTCAGTCACGTATATTATAAATATCAACTCTAAAATGAATCATAATAGCACGCTTTGGCACTACTTTCAAAAATTTTAATTTTTTTTATAAGTTTGCGTTATTTATTTTGTAAGACACCTATTTTTTTAATACACATATTTTATCTGAAAGTGAAAAATTAAGATTATACCTTTTGTAATCGCAAAACGCAACCTGCCATAACTGACATATTCAGGTTGTGGGATTAAAGAAACGAGGCTGAAAACTTGTCGGACAAGTTATCGACTATCTTTTTTAGGCAATTATGAGCAATTTCAATTAAAAATTCGGCGTTGTGCAAAAAAATGGTACCGCGCTAGAGTGACATGTTGCGGGTGCCCTCTTTTTTTTTTCGGGCAAAATTTTTTTATTTTGTTTTAACGCATAATCTTTCAATTAACATAAAAATTGCAGTTTTGTAGTAAAGAATCGTAACCACTTCGGAATGACAGGTTTAGCTTCTGTGCGTGCGACTTTTGTAATAATTATGAAAAAAGGTCACTGTACTGAGGACTACAAGTTTAGTATTTAATTGTGTGCCCCCTCTTAAATGGGCGAGCTGCCTAGATAGTTTTATTTATAGTTGATTTAATGTCAATTTTTGTTTCTTTTCAGGTGCAGGCTGAATTTGCTATAAAAGTAGCTCAAAGAGCACAAGATGCGAATCGTATTGAAGAACCAAGTCATGAGGCACCTCCACACGAAAATCATCCAGAAATATTCCAGCAACCATCATCAGCTCCTCCAGTTGTGCATAGCGCGAACTTCGAAAATATAGCTCATTCTAGTAATTTACAGGTAATTATTCCAGGTGATGAAAGTGTCTCTAAAGTAAATTCAGTTTCTAGGTGCAGTGCATATATCCCCCTATATCCAGCTAGTAGAAATCGCATTTTTTAAATTTAGTAAGATCATTTTTGGCAGTGAAAATCAAAGTAAGCCTAGGCTTTTAATATTTTGCACACCTACTGAACAACTTTCTTTAATAACATGTTGCCGTAAAACCTACAGGAAGGGCACTTTACTAGGGCGAAAAATTAGTTTTTTCAAAATTTCCAAGACATTATTTTTGGAATGTGGAAACCGTTTATGTAGGTTTTACGACAAAATATTAAGGGAAGTTGTTCAGAATTAAAACTAAGTAGTTGTGCAAAATTTCAAAAGCCTAGACCTACTTTGATTATCTTCTGCTAAAAAATTAAAACGCACAAAAATGTTTCTTTTCAAAAACGATATATTTTCGAAAAAAATTCAAGAATAAGTTCTGCATGTTTTTCTGCCTTCAATCGACCTTGGTTCGAATGGAGGTGGAGGCAGACTGGGTGCACATGTTATAGAAAAACACCGCTGATGGCCAAGAGCTCTAGACGGAAATGTGGGGTCATGGTATTGCTCCTTATTAGCTGTGGTTGGTTTACTAATTCTCCTACACTCACTGTGATCATTATGGTTTTCTAGGGTTTCCCTTAGTACTTGAGTGAGTGCTATCCTAGTTCTATCCTGAAAAGTCGGCCATAGCCGCAATTGGCAGTGAAGGCAAAATAGTAGTAATGGGAACTTGAACATTTTTTATTTCTTTTGTACAGGGTGAGTTTGTTTTTATGATCAGTATGGGGTTCTCAGAAACTAGCGGAGATAGAAGGAAGGTTAAATGGGTAAAGAATTGCAGTTTTGTGGGCCTAATTTAACGCGCCTTGTGGATTTTTAAAAAAAGCTAGACGGATTAGAATAAATCACCAAAATTTCGTTTTTTCAAAATATCTAGTGAGCCAAGATTTTTTCTAAAACCCACAAGGCTTGTTAAATTGGACCCATAAAACTACAATTCTTTCCAATTTAACGCGCCTTGTGGACGTTTGAAAAAAGTCAACAACGAAGCTAGACAGATTAGAATAAATAGCCAAAATTTCGTTTTTCAAAATATCTAGTATCCTTTTATCTCTGCTAGTTTCTGAGATCCCCATACTGATCATCAAAAAAACTCGCCCTGTATATTTGCATATCTAGAGAAAAGCATATACCAAATATCAGCCCTCAAATCGCAATATTTAATTTGCGATAAATAAATAAAGTTGTGACCGCAAGCTATTCATTTGAAACAACATGAAAAGCGCGGGAATGGTTGTGACGCCACGCCGCTCGATCGATTGGAAGGCAGTGACAGGAGTGACAGCTACACAGAATTAGGGAAGGGAGAATGAAAATTGAACGTTAAAATAAACAGTTCGGCGACCCATTTCCAGAGGGCTCTAATGTAGGTCAAAAATAAGAACCGCCTAAAAGTCTAAATTTAACAAGCACTTTTTTAACTGAATGATGAGGCCACAGGACTAGTAATTCGTAGGTCCCGGGTTCAAACCCACACGAAGCCCGTTTTTTTACTATTTTTTTTATTATCACTGCATTCTACCTCTTATATTTATCACTGATTGTCATTTTTAGTAATAATTGGACAATGGTTATTATGAAGATTATTACTCACAATCTACTACATAGTGTATTTAAATTCAAAGTACCTACCTACCTAAAATTAAATTGTCATTAGCAGAAAAAATTTAATACATTGCTTGATGCGTAAGCTCTTTTTGGCCTCGGCGATAGTTTTAAGGCCCGAGGTAACGCGGGCGTTGAAAAACCCCCTTGACCAAAAAAGTGCTCTTACGCATCTCGCAATGCAAATGACTATTTAATACAGCACGCACTTTTCAAATGTTATCAACATTATCAAGACTGAGGTAGATTGTACTAAAACGGATAGGCAAGGATAAGATGTGACGGTGTCACAAAGGCGATTTTAAATTGTTGAAAGGACAGGGAATAGTTTGGCCGCTTTGCTCGGCATTCGCTTTGTTGCACCCCTGTTTTGTTTGGTACTCGCCAAGGAAGCGCTCACAGGTGATGCGAGATTGATCGCTGCCACTTGGGAGCATGCATGTTTTTCCTTTTAGCCGTCGCTGGTCGCCTTTGTTCATTTTCCGGAGGTCCTGATCTGAATGTTGTTGGAAGATTATTTCTCATATTGTTTTGGTCTGATTGACAGGTTGAGGTTATGATAACCGTTTGACGCTGTTGACGTTGTTTTGACATTCTGGCAGAATTGACACTATTTTGAAATTTGATATTGTTGATGCAGTTTTTGATGATTTGTGGTGTCTACTTTTTCCATTTCCGTCGAAGTGAGAGGGGAGTGACCGCGTGGGTGTTGCTGGCTTGTAAGTGGAAGTGATTTTTAGTAATTCGCCATTTGGAATTGTTGGTGAACCTCACAAGGAGGGATTTGAATCGCTAGATCCACTAAAAGAACACCCACATTGAAAACATTGGGAATACTGGTAATTGTTGCAGTTTTGGTTCTTCGGGGTTCCGCCAGTTTCTGGGATGTAGATAGCCACCCACGACTTGTTACTGTGCCGTTTTATTTTTCCATCTGACTGAATCGCCTCATCTGAAATAGAACCAGGTTTTTGAGCGTCCATCACAATCTCAGGGTCATTTTATTGGGTCATCTTGGAGATGTTGCATAGTAACCATGAAGGTTAATTGGATTCAACCACGAAGGGGTTGATTGGTTGTTTTTTGGAAGGAAAATCCTCAACCAGAGATAAGTTTTCTTGGACGACCTTGTGAGGTGTTTGACAGGACATTTTTGTTTAGGTTTTTTTTGTGGACTAGTTTTTTTTGTGTTGGACATGCGTTTGCTTAGGACCTGTGTTATCTTTTGGAGCTTGGATGCTAACACCTAGAGCCAGCTCACGTTATTTTCTTTTGGAATCTGGAGTGTGGTCATTGGCAACTGAGACCCACATGTATTTATCTTCTCGGGGATGTTGTATCCTGCCATCTGACCATTCTGAACTGTCATCTGAAATTAATGGAGGACATCGTGGTTTGGAAGACCCAACGACAGCTAAGTCTTACTATATTTTACTTGTCCTTTTATTATGTCCTAATTAGTATAGCTGAATTCAGTACGTGTACATTTGAGAGTGTACACTGGTGTCACACATTATTACGTTGTACTACTGTTATTGTGGATGTTGTGTTACTATATTTTGCGTACGTTGTGACTTGTAGCGAATGTCGTGTGAACCGTACGTGTACACGTTTGGGGATTTAAACCGGCTTGTAAGGACTATTATATACTTATGTTTTAAAAAGGCATGTAGGGTGCGTAACCTTAAATTTGTTTATCAAGTAAAAATATACCAGGCAAGTGAAATGAATATAAACTGTTGTCGCAAACCACTTAGTAGAATAAACGATGTAAATCTAGGAAGACCTAGCTTTTCTTGTTTTTGGGTTAGTACGAGTATCGGCACGTTAAACGAAACAAGTGGCGCCCTTATTTTTTTTGCAGTTTGCTATACTGCTAACCCAGCCCGTCTTCACTGTCTAAAAGCTGGCGGCCGTGTTGTGCTGAAATCTGCTCCGGGAGGTAGCGAACATCTCTCGTGAGTCTTCGAGGTTTATTCTACATTATTTGTTTATATATTTGGTATATTGTTTTTTTAAAACGCCACACGGACATTATTATTATCATATGTGTCTAAACTGTACAAAATATGTTTGCCTTGCCTGCTTTCCTTTAGAAAAAATAAAAGAAACTTCAGAAAACTTTGAAGCCTTGCATAATGAAAACAGATTTCTTTACATGTTTATATGAAAAAGCTACTTATAGTGGATATCACGAACGTAGGGAGCATCACAATAGTCGACAATGGAAATTACATTGTCGACCATTGTGACACAGGATCATCGTTCGTAATATCTATATTTTGACGTTCTCTATAGATTCCTGACGTTTTGCACCTGGAAGTTGGAAAACAATGACACGTGCGTAATTGGCCAGTGTAAGATTTGCTATTGGCTTGTTAGCTCTATTGAGTGAGCTGGGCGAACTGACAAGCCAATAGCGGCTCTGGCATTGGCCAAAGATGTACATATCTGTATTTGTATGCACTGCACCTTAAAATTTTAAATAGTAAAACTATGTTTTGTTTATAACACAATTCAACCAATTCAGTCTACTTCATTTGTGTCTTCTTTGTCCAGATAAATGCAAAAGAATTTGTAAGTTCCTCAAAACACCAACCTGCCAAAGAGACACCTATTGTGTCTGCTAATAGTGATGCTGTTGAGGTTATTTTACCAAATAAGGCAGCTAAGGATAGGGATAGTCCGGCTAGGAACCGTAAACAGCAGCGTGATCAGCCATCCAGAGAGGATACCACGAAACAATCATGGGTATGTAATAAAATATTATATTTTTTACCATGTTATTAGTAAAAGTGGTAGTAATATGAGTATAAAATAACAAAATTAGAAAGTGTTTTTGTTGGAGATGATTAATGAAGATGGAATAATACTTTTTCTTGCTACCTTCTGGCTAAGAACACTGTTCTGTTTGTTCAACCTCGGAAGGCGGGAGCATCCCAATTTATGTGGCTGGCACCCATGGGTAGTTGTTTGTGCGCAAAGTACGCCTGGGCGTGCACACAGAGAAGGGGTGAAGGGAGGAGAAAGGCCTTATTATATACAGCATAATTTTTTTAGGACTACCACATTTTGCCCTGTGCAAAAAAGCGCAAGAAACAAAAATGTGGCAATTTTGAACAGCTAAGTGGTGCTTCAAAAGAAATCGGCATCCATGGTCAACTTGCCGCGCAATATTAAAAAAACCTCAAATTGAGCAAAACTGTTAATAGCCGTGGAATGTTTATTTTAAGAGGCAGAGAAAAACTTTTATATTGAAAATTGATGGCACTAAGAAGCTTTATGCAACTGGGTACTCAAATAGTTTCAGAAAATTACACAGGGTCTTCGGCTCTCTTGAGGCTATGAAATTTTTTTTTTAATTATTCTTATTAAGTTTTCTCGCTTATTTTGGGCCGCACAGAAAATACGTAATTTGGCAATTTTGGTCAGCGAGGCGACATTAAAAAAAAAGGAATGGGCCTCCATGCCCAACTTTGCGCGCTGTACAAAAACAACTTAAAATCGACAAAAATTTTCATGGTCTCAAGAAAGCTGAAGACCCTGTGCAATTTGCTGAAAGTATCTGAGCACCTGGATGGATAATGCTTCTCTGCCATCAATTTTCAATATAAAAGTGTTCCTTTGTCTCTTAAAATAAACATTCCATGGCTATTAATAGTTTTGCTCAATTTGAGATTCTTTTAATATTGCGCGACAAGTTGGCCAAGGATGCTGATTTCTTTTGCAGCACCACTTAGCTGTCCAAAATTGCCACATTTTTGTTTTTTACGCTTTTTTTGATGGGCACAAAATAAGTGAGAACATCGCAGTGGTAATCCTAAAAAATCATCCTGTATACCTGTGCGGGATCAGTCCTTGCCAGTTTCTGGATTTGCATGGAGACTGCACACCTGTTTGGTTGCTCTGTGCAGAAATGTTGCTAAGCAGCACTTAAGCAGCCAGATAGTTCCTTGAACCCTTGTCTATGAAAACCCTAGTTAGCCAATGTGTGATGGTGTAATAAGGACATTACAGTTATCTATACTTTTCTAATTCTAATGTTTTGCTCACTGATAATTTTCTAACCTAGCTATAAGGGAAAGAAATATGAATTATATGAAAGAAAGATTAAAGGTGTCAACATCCCAATGTCAAAAAATAATGGTGTAACCGAAAACAACTAACAGCCAGTTAATTTAGCTTAGCATTAAGAGCGCTATGATTTTTTTATTACCGCCTTCTGCCTCTTGTATGATATAATTTTTAGGGGCCAACCAATGGGTATTACGGATATTATTACATGCTATCCACTAAAAATAATAACCAAAATATGATTTCGTGCAACAAGTGCTACTTCCCACTTTTTTCTTACATGGCTCTAAGTTGATCATTTACTTTTATGTTCATCAAACCCCATTTTAGGTATTTAAAATATGTAGTTTAGTCAAAATATTGCAGATTACAATGAATCTTGCTGTAGTTCATTAAATAATTTTCTTCTACAATAATAATAATAAATATTGTCAGGTTCAATAGGATGTGTTCTTAAGCTATTTCGAATGTAACTTAAACACCAAAAATAATATTCACTTGTGGTGAAAGGTATACTTAAAAAAATGATTTGTACTGGAATAAATGTATCATTATTATTACTATTATTTCTTTTATAAAGATCGCAAACACTGAGAAGTTAGAAAAAGCCGTAACTGCTCCTAAGGAAGACAAGCAGCAGGACTTGAACGCGAATGTGCCAGCACAGGTTGCACTAGTTGTGGAACCACAGCAGCCACCAGTTTTGATAAAAGAACCTCCAAAGGATGTCAGTGGAGATAAGAAGAAGGCCAAAGGAGGTAGTTCAGAAGCAAAGGGGATTGTTGAAGAAATACCAGTTGTTCTTTCAGTAGCTGATATACAACAACCCTTGGCGACTCCTCTTGAACCTGCCCATAACACTGGTAAGTTAGTTATACAGGATGTTTTTTAATAAGTGTCCGACATTTCAGAGGACGATTCCTCGGGTATTTTTAAGGTAAAAAGTTCAGGATGTTAAAAGTTTTATTTTTTATTTCTTTAATATATTTCCCTATCTATAGAAAGAGCACATACCAAATATCAGCCCTCAAATCGCAATATTTAATTTGCAATGAATAATTAAAGTTGTGACCGCAAGCTATTCATTTGAAACGATACGAAAAGCGCGGGAATGGTCGTTACGTCACACCGTCACAGGAGTGACAGCTACACAGAATTAGAGAAGGGAGAATGGAAATTGAACGTTAAAATAAACAGTTCGGCGAGCCATTTCCATAGGGATCTGATGTAGGTCAAAAATAAAAACCGCCTAAAAGTCAAAATTTAACAAGCACTTCTTTAACTGAATGGTGAGGACACGGGACTAGTAATTCGTAGGTCCCACAAGAAGTTATTTTTTATTATCACTGCATTCTACCTCTTATATTTATCTCTGATTATCATTTTTAGTAATAATTGGACAATGGTTATTATGCAGATTATTACTCACAATATACTCCATAGTGTATTTAAATTCAAGTACTTACCTGCCTAATATGAAATTGTCGGTAGCAGGAAAAATGTAATACATTGCTCGATGCATAAGCTCTTTTTGCCTCGGAGAGAGTTTTAAGACCTGAGGCAACACGGGCATTAACAACCTCCTCGGCCAAAAAAAGTGCGCTTACGCATCCCGCAATGTAAATAACTATTAAATACAGTATACTCTTTTCAAACGTTGTCAATAAGACGGATAGACAAGGATAGGGCATTATCGTTGCTCCTTCTTAAAGCATGCGTGGTGCTGTAGTTTTTATACATGTGTTACCCATATTAGTTTATACCAGAGGTGCCACCACCAACGAACTACTTGGCATCAAAACCAAGGAGGGCGTGTTACAAGAATGATTTGAATTATGCAGTTTTTAATTGCTTACATTTATTACATAAAAATAAAAAATGAGTTTTTTGTGACCTGTGGTTCATTTAATGGCAATAAATTACGTTTGAAAGTAATATTTCTCAAATTTAATTTTTGTGCAAGTTCCCCATTAATGTTGATATTTGCACAAAAATTGGTAAAAAAGCAAGTAGCAATTTTTGTCCAAATATCGATATTTATTCAAATATTTAGAAAAAAATAAAAATAAATCTTTAATCTAAAAAATGAAGGCCTTGTGGGTCTATGTGAACTTTGTAACAAAATGGCCTTGGCCTTTTAGATTTGATCGCCAGATAATTATACTTTTTTTGAAACAGAAACTGAGTTCAGAATATGCAGTTCAAATGAACCAAACAAATGTGTATTTACAAGATTTAATAAGAAACTTTAAAAGTTTTCTTTTTAACAAGATTAAGGGAAAATTATTTAGCTTTTTACTAAACAATTACTTGAGGAAACATTTGTTAAATTTATAGTTAGAGAGTTCATTATATAAAACTTAAACCATTCGAACACTTGACTTGTTTCAAAATTCCTTGGAATCTTTAACTACCATTGTGTATTGGGATACCTCTAATTCGACGAAGGTTGATAGCTGTACAGCCACATGTCACCCAGATTCCTTTGAAACGTGGTATAACTTCCGCAGCTAGCTCTCGCTTGAAGTAAGGTCGTGAACTTCGAGTGGGGTTTAGTGGTGTGCTGACTGCAGATACCAGTATGGTCCGGTGGTTATTGGAATGTAGTGGTACTCCGCTGGGTACTCACTTCCCTTTTCTCGGAGTTGGATGAAAGGGTAAAAAAGAGCAGTGTCTGTTCTAACATGTAGATAATAAGCCCGGTGATTTACAAAGATGAACTGTTAAAATTAACTGTTAAAATTTATATTCTAACAGTACTTTGCACAGTGACAGCCTAAATAATTTTCAATAAAATATTAAAAAATGTAATAATCAAGTCATGATATTCTTGATTAAAAAATATTATATTTGAATTTATCAAACTGTAGAATGCTCGATTTCCAAAAGAAATATAATTCAATTTAATTATAAATCAAAAATTACTTAAATTTAACAGCAGACAACAAGAAAAATTCAGGGCTTCTTCTCTATTCAAGACATTAATAAAATATTTAAAAAAGTAATCAATTAAACACCTGACAAGGCTACGGTACTCAATAAACAGCCAATTTAGCATAAAAGAATAATACGAGACGATAACATACTCGAAACTATCTAATACATATACCATGTGCTAATAAATTCAAAAATGAATTTTATCACAGCAAAATATAGTAAAAAAAAAAACAATATAACGGATCTGATAAGGCGATTGGTAGACAGCTAGAGGCTCCAAAGGCACAGCAAACCTGGGTGGTGAGGTATTTTCCACAGAGACGGCAAATCCAAAATTCAAAAGAAATCATTTGAAAAATAATCACCCCAGATTCCTGTTTAGCCGCAGCCAGGACCAAAAGCTACCAATCCACGTTGCTCAGCTTCCAAAACGGCACCAAACTCGGTTGGCCCTTCGAAAATCCAACACGAACAACGATCCTCCATCATGGTTATGTGAAAATGAAATACACAAAATTATCAGCACAGCATGGTAAACTAAATCAATAGAAGTCTTTTGACACTAAATCCACCCGAAATAAGTTAGTATTAGGTATGATGATAAAAGATTTATGATTTCAACATGAATATCAAGCGTGCGTAAATTCACACAGAGTACTGTATCAATCACATTGAAGAATGTAGAGAAAGCATCGAAAATTTCCCATCATCTCATTTATAACCTCGATCTGTCAGTGACTATAAATTTTAATAACTGTGGTTGAAACCAGGCAAATTCACGCGAACAAGAAAAGGGCATTCATCGCTGTCTTTCTTACGATGACCGCTAACAACCAATGGCATAACCGCGGTAATTACCGGTCCATTGCGTGAAATCGGTTCTGAAAGGCAGTCTAAGCACCATTCGCGGGTGAGCTGGCATCTTCTAAGTCATGTCACCTAAAATTTAGAGGAGACACAAAAACAAATTGACATCATTTTCTCCTATCTGAGTTTTAACGCCCATCGTTATAAATGCCAGACCTACTTTCTGAAAAAGAACAAAACTTACGCAATTTAAACATATGTATTCCTCTGTTTATATCATTATTATAATTAAACTAAATATGTCAAAAACTTAACAAAAATCGGTTTCTTTCAACAGTAAAAGGCAAAGAGATTAGGAGTGTACTAGTGAGATAGGATATATTGCCTCGATTTTATCGTGGTAATTTAAGTGGGAGAAATTTCAACTCGCATTTTAAAATACTTGGGATTTTTTACCATTAGGAGCTTTTTACAGAATATGTGCAAGGCGCTGAAGATTCCATAGGCGCCAAAAAGTAATATTCGCTAGAAATTGCAGATAGGAGATATTGCCAGCTCACCCACAAATTATGTCATTTAGCGAACCTAGCAAGGTCAGCAAGTCAGAAAATATCCTTATTGGCACTATTGGCAGAGATGGCTACATTATTAGTAATTTTGTCACTTTAATATCACTTATGAAGACAGTCTAGTAGCCTCCATGTTCAATTTCGTTTTTAACATTTTCCTTCAAGGCCAAAAGACAGGAGCTTATCTGATGAAAACATAAACAGTATAATTCTAATGAACAGGCTGTCTCAATTTTTTTCTTACCTTTTGGTCTCTTGCATGCTGAAACTGAAGTTAAACTAAATAAATATATTGATTTAGTGAAATGCCTAATGGAACTGGAAATCCTGCTAGTATTGGAAGAATGATATGGAGGAATAAAGACCTAAAGCTAGGTAAAGGTTAAAGCAATGTCGGCCGAAAAAAATTTGAAGCTGCAAAGTAACCAATAAGTGAAGAACAAAAAAAAATATGGCTTTTGAATTTTTTTGAATATGGAAACAACAAAAGTTGATGTTAAGGAATATGTGGCAAATAAACTGAACAACACAGATGTGGACACAAAGGTCATTTGAACAAAAAAGACCTCAGTAAATGTTTTATGGTTGGGGTACCAACAGACTCCAAAGAACAAGTGAAAGTTATATTTTCTGGCCTTAAGGAGTTGGATTTTGCTAGTTTAATTTCAGTCTCGGCCATAATTTTTTAGAACACACGAAAAATTGAAATTGTTGGACAATGTTGCCGTATCACAGAACATAGATAGTTTATACAGGGTGTGTCTTTGATAGGTACAGAAATTTTAAGCACGTAACCGGGGACGTCCATAAAGCCGGAAAATGCAAAAAAAAGGGAATTACGCGATGTTGCCGCATGTCAGAGTGGAATAAATCTGATTGCAGAATGAGGTATGGAAATTCCTGTTGGTAGGTATCCACGTTTTTTTTTATGATGTCGTTTGCTATGCAACAAACTGTTTATTGCTTTCTTCACGCGCTTACACAATAATTTAACAAACACCTCAACACATCACTTTTTATCACTAAACCGATATTTTTACCTAAGCAGCGGAAATTTACAGAATGCGATACAAATAACTTTTACCGAGAGTTACATTATCTTTTAGAAAACCCAACTATTTTTCATTGTCATAACGATAAGTAAGCCTTTTTTTGAATAAAATAAATTTGTTGTAGTCTTTTGCGGAGTAGGTACCTATACCTACTTATTTTCAGGCCGCATTTTTTTTCCTAATTGGCTACACTCGTATCCGAGTAGGTATTTTCTTATTTTTGAATAGTTAGGTTTCGGTCAACTATTAGAACAAAATATGGTGCGATTTGTTCAAACTTCAAACGCCGATATGGAAATTGGCAAATTACCGCGCGGTTTGACAAATTTTTTTTTTTTTTTTCAACCCTTAAAACGGGCAGAAAAAAAACTGTCTGCAGTAGGTATTGGTCTCGAGAAACGGAACTGGAAAACTTGGAAAATTCTCATTTTATTGGCAATTTACTTTTCAGAGTCAGTCTTCAGACGTAAGCGGTAAGCGCTCCAAACATAAAACCTTTGCTGTGCTCGCGTTTCACGAAGCCCGAGAAATAAAATTCCTCTTTAACAAAACCGTGGATGGCAAAAGCGTGGCTAAGTTCACACAAACTGATATACGACGTTTATTAAGAGATAGTACCTACTGGTGAAACAGCCGCTGCCTTCAAAATAACGTAGGTACTTGTTTCCCATTACGGACAACACTTTTAGTCCCAAAATGAATATGTCACATTTCGAAATACTACACACCGGTTGCAGGGAAGAATTCCGACCGGACGCGCCATACCTAGGCGTTTCCCGAACACGAACATTGGCAATGTAAAAACTAAATACTGTTTAGTTCTAGCGTCGATGGAAATCAGTTCTAGACTAGACAGTAGAGTAGACAGTGTAGACACTACACACCGACTGGCTGCGTCTGCGTCTGTGACAGATTGATGCAATGTTGCCAGTGCCAGACTGGCAAAACGAAAAGCCGACACATACCTGTTACGAAAAGTCGTCAATTTGTCGTCACATGACATGGCAGTTGCAATAAGAGGAAGCAACCCATAAAACTTAAATATTCTGTGTTGCATATCTAGAATACGATATGCAACACAGAATTGGTATGTAGTCTTCAGATTAAAATTAACAAATAAAAGAAACCGGTCGTTCGATTTAGTCTCCTAAATTAAAAAAAAATATATTGTATATTTTTTCAAAAACAAATTTATAAGTAATTCTAAACAAACTGAAATATCAAAATGTAAAAATAAACTTTGCTTTAATCAGATTTTTTTGTTTAAAATTTTTATTTAGCTTTATCTCTTAGTATGTTAGTATCATAGCCGAACTAAACATTATTGTTAGTGTTATTTACTTATGTGTGGGTTAAATCTATTGCAAGTGAATTTTAAACCTCTTCCACTCAACCTCGAAATATGGAAAAATGAAAAAAAAAATGAAAGGGAAAAAAACGACAAAGTGAGTAACGTCATACTAAATTCAATATGGCGGCCGCCCCTAGATAGCGGATTTCCTATTTCTTCACAACCCTTGACATGGGTATGAAATGAAAGGGTTTGACGAGTAGAAAACAATAAGGTGATAGACTTCACACTAAATCCGATATGGGGGATGCCCCAAGATGTCGGAGGGCCCGAGATGGTGGACTAAATTTATTTACCACCTTGTCACATGGGAATCAAAAAATACTAAAAAGCACAAAATAAAATAAAAAAAGCCTTTTTAAAAACAAGCTTTTTAGTCAAGCCATGTAGGTACTAAAACGAATAAAATAAGTTTAGGTTTTAGTTAAGGTAATTCAATGCCAAATTTTGAAATCAAAAAGCTTGTCGCGCAAATTGTAAAGAAAATACATACTTCGGCAAGTATGTAGGTACTTGCTTATCAACCAATCACTGTCCAATAAAATTAATCTGTACCTAGGCACTTTCATGAAAATTTCGCGCGACAAGCTTTTTTTATTTCAATTGCGAAATTTCGCAATTTGGCATCGAATTAGGCACCTACTTATCTTAACGAAAACCTAAACTTATTTTATTCGTTTTAGTAGTTACCTACATTGCTTAACCAAAAGCTTGTTCTTTGAAAGGTTTTTTATTTTTATTTTCATTATGTAGAAACCATCCCGAATAGTAAAAAGTCGCGAATAAATAGCTCATTTTTGAAAAATCGTCGCCAGGCTTTTATGAAATGAAAAGCCCTCAGTTTGGCCATATCTCGCCATAAACGGCAACACCGAGTAGTATACGGTGGGGGAAGAGATTGCGCGGATGTGCGGCGCTTGGTTTGACACACGCCGAAAGCCCTCGCTTCGAACTTCGAATTTTCAGAGCGCCCAGCTTCAACTGCATTGTGTTTCCAAAACGTGGACGCGTATTATACGAACGTCGTTCTAACCGATAGTTTTGCTGTGTTTCGTCGGAAGTGCTCTGTAAACTGTTTGCGCGACGTAGGTCTTGCACATTTTCCCAGATGGCTATTTTTTGGACTAGCAGTGATGACCAAACTTATTGGAATCGCCGCTGCAAGTTTGGTGGGGATCCAGCTCGTCCGCGTGGTCATCGGGCTGAGTAGGTGTACCTACCCCGTTAGAATTAGATGATCTGATCAGTTGGAGAAAATCAAGCAGTTCCTAATGTTTGAAATCGCGGTGCTTCAAGTGTGCGGTAAAATAACCAGTGTTTTGTTAGTATTTCCGTAAGAAAGACAACGCAGTGTAATAGGTTCGCGGCCATCGTGTAAAAACCTCGGTAAAAACAGTGCAACTACCAATAGTGCTTTTTGTGACTTTCGAGAGGATTTTTGGATAGTAAACCCAAGAAAGGAGTACGACACTCGCAAGGAAAATCATCGAGGCATGTGAAAGTTAGTTTTTTGCATGCTATTCGCTAAAAGAACCATTAAATATTTGTTTAAAATTAGTTTAAAGACTATTCCTGAATTACTGTGAAAGAGCTATACGTCTGACAACGCCGCACAAGGGAATTGGGGGGGGAACCGGCCCGAGTCTCAGCGGGTTCCGGCAAGGCCAAGGACGAATGGCTGTGGCGTTGAAAATAGGAGTTTTAATAGCATTTTTAAAAAAATTATTTCTGACGTTAGTATGCACTTTAGAAAAATTTTAATTGCATAGGCGTAACAAGCTCATTTTTCCCGACCTGCCCTTAAAATTTCTGTACCTATCAAAGATACACCCTGTATAAAAATTCTGGGTGCTCACGAAATATGCTAAGCATTTTTCACTTAAATATACAATCTTTACGATATTAAGGAGGTGAAGTGGATGCCTTCTTTCTTTCTGTTGAATGTCCAATATATGATATTGTTTGCTTTCCCGAACATTTCTTATCAATTTCTGAATATATGGTAGTGATTTTCTTTAGCAGGTCTATCACACAATGAGGAGGCTCTCTAATTTTATGTAGGCAGGATGTAGACTGTAAGTCGCTTGAGAATGTTGTGACTATGTCTGTTGAGTCACATTGTGTGCTAAGTGCACTAGAGATTTAGTAAATTGTGTTGCCTTAACCGTTTATAGCCACCCAAAATGTCTTAGATATAATATGTAACTGCGGGCATACACATGGCCAATATATTGGCCGAAACATTTGTCCAAATATTTGTATACAATAATGCCACCCACACAAGGCTACATCGCCAAAATATTTGCGAAAAAAATAGTTTTTGTCGAACACAGACGAATATACTGCAAACGATGGCGGGCGTGAAAATTATATTGAAGTTGCAACAGCAATGGCTTCTCTTAAGTGTTCTTAATTATTTAACGGTAGCACATGCCACGATTAATAAGAAAAAGTTAGATGAAGAAGAAGATGGTGGATGATGATAATGCATCAAAACAGAACAGAGTAAGTAAACAAAGTAAGTATAAGTTTTAGTGAAAGAGACATTTATTTATTTGTTTTTTACTTATTTATTTACTTGCTATGGATGGAAAGCATATAGTCATTCAATTTCCACAACAGAGTGGCTCAGAATACTATAATTACAAAAGAAGCTTTAGTATCGTTCTCTTGGCGCTAGTTCTGTAGTTGGAATCTCCATTTTGATAGATAATCGGAATCAAGCTTCGTTCAACTTGCCTTTGACTTGTCCTTATGATATTTATTTTTTTGGGTCCCATATGCTTGGTTCCCCCTAATAGAGTTCCAAAAACCGTATAGTATTGTCATTATTCCAGTAAGTTGACATTATTTAATTATTAAAATTAACTACTGTATACTTGATGAAGTGATGTGACAAACAAGCACCCATGTATGGGCGGCACAAATAATGCGAGAAAAAAAACTGTCAATCCCTTTGATCTGTCTTGATTTACCGACAATCAAGCAAACACTGTCAAATTTGGTCCAGCCGCAGCCAATGTGTATGCCCGGCTTAATACATTGATCGTTACAGTTTGAAAAATGAATTTCATGAACACAACACGAGATATCCTCTGGAAATAAGTATACAGTATCATCGTTTGCAGAGATCATGAGTATTGTGTAATTATTATGCTCCACTCTTCTTGAACAAATTGCCATTAGAATATAAATGGCTTGGTGGCTTTTCAAAATTAGTATTAAAAATAAGAAATTTGTTGTGCTCTAATGAATTTTATTCCATAGCAGAGTTGACACAATTTCAAATAATACAACTATTCCATTAGACTTTTTAAATGCCATGCTGTATGTCTATTTTATTTTCTGCTAATTGTCCTCTTCTTCTTTTTTATGTTTGTTATTATTATATATCTAAGTGATTTTTAGTCTTTAAGAGGGTATTGCCAACAGAGAAAGTGAGGTTAGATTTCGTATTTTTTTAAGTTGTATAGCATAAAATCTAATAACATTTCACAAAAATTTAGTACAAACATTTCTGTCTTAATTTGAATCATAAGATCTTATAAGCAGTGTTTGGTTTTACAGGTTGTGAAAACCTTCGGGAAAATAATAATTCCAGTGCATATGCTTTTAAGATCTTATGATTAAAATGAAGACAGGAATGTTTGTACTAAATTTTTGCCAGGTAAAATGTTATTAGATTTTATACTATACAACTTAAAAAAAATACCAAATCTAACGTCACTTTCTCTGTCGGCAACCCCCTCTTAATATAGCTTAGTTTTTCTTTTACATGCGTAAAAATTTCTTGACATGAATAAATATTTGTATTGAGGCGGAAAACCTTTTATTACAAGCGATATGTTAGGTTAACCAAGGTGAGTAGCTTACTATTTTAATCGCAACCATTTAGGTTTCATAAAACTATCCATAAAACTTCATTTATTATTATTTTGTATAAATTTAAATTCACATACACTTATTGTACTTATCCCCAAATTAGAGAAGTTGCGGAAAAAGTGGTCTCAATTTTTTTACCAGAAAAGCTATAGGACGTAGGCCATCTATTGATGACTAGAATCATTCAATATTAAAAACTAGCCAGAAATCTCTACTTTTCTGGCTAGTTTCATGTTTTCTGACCTCTGGAATGTAATAACGAGCTTCCCAACTTTATTTGGCTAGGAATGTAAAAATTAGAGTATGGTTGTGTATAAAATATTTTTTGGTAATTAGTTTGACTTTGGCTGATATAACTGTTATACCCCGATTGCTGTAAGAAGCTCGGATTTTGTCAGATGGCAATTCTTCACAAAATCCCTAGTAATTTTCTGTTGTCCATGGGTATAACATTGGCATATATGCATCACAATCAGTTAATGATGTCACTCATTGATTTATGGTGGTAAAAGTTTCCTAAGTGATACTAAAAGAGCATAATAAAATACAAACCCTATTGTAATCACGATTATACCACTACAAATAATAATAATTATGACTACAACTAATTTTAATTATAATTTTTAAACGCCATGTAAACACTTTTCATTTTGGTATTTTGGTATAATGAGCTGCTTTCATCAGCGTCTATGTGCGGACTCATGCAAATTTAGCTTCGGTCTGTCAAAGTGACAGTGAAGGTTTTCCGGTTCAATCATTCGGTAGTGAAGAAAATATTCGCGGGCTTTGTACGTTTTGTGAGTTTTACCGTAATCTGTGTTGTTCTTGTTACTTGCTGCTTTTTGTGTTATTAGTAGTTATTCATTGTGCAAATGGCCCCATTACTGACCTGAACTTATGCCCCCTTGCATTTTTTGCTGCATTGATGCCAACTTAGGAAGTCAAAATTACCAACTGACAGTCCTAGTAAGGACTTTTTAAAAAAATTGACTCTAGCGACATTATTTCCAAGGCCATTCTAGGTTAAACGGAATAACTTAACATTTTGTCCATTTTGTTTTCAAGGCACGCTACGAGATAATTAATAATTATTATTGGGCTTGTTGTTAAAACCAAATAACCAAACCATAATGTGTGATACATCGTTTTTATTTAAAAAAAATCTATTAAAAAAATGCAGAATCCAATTTGGCGTCCATATGAAAGCATCCATATGAAAAAAATTGTTAATTTCCATTTATTTGTTCATATCATATTATGTATAGACGTCACGAAAAAGACCATAGCATTATAGAGTTCCTCATAAAAAAAATTCCTAATGATGTTTTAAGTTAAAAATTTCCAGCATATTTCGTAAATGGAAACAGATAGATAGATTGTCAGCTTGTTACTCAGCACCAAATTCAGTACCGGAAACAGAGGCGGATTAATAATAATAATAATAATTCTCACCCTCACAATACTCCAAACTAGGAGTACCCCAGAAGCAACCACATGCTTGTGCGAGAGTGCCCTAGGCAAGCACCTCATCGGCGCCCGAGGCGTGAAAGTTCCAAAGAACGAGGAATTGTCTCATTGCATAGCTGGTAGTTGGGGATTATATTATATGTGAAACACTGAAGGACATCACTTGACACTTTGCTATATTAAGGTGGCATAAACACACATGGCATTAAATACTACCAACCCAAATAAGTTTTTTGTGTTTATTTTAAAAATCATTATGTTTTTCAAAAAACCAATGCTCAACTCAAATACTGCATTATATTACGCATATTTGGAAAAAAAATCAGACAAATCTGATGTCTGGTTTGGAAAATCAATATACCTAAAGTTTCTGGTAATTTTATATTAGAGAAGAAGAAGAAAATACATTTCAGGTATATATTTTTTTCGCAAACGAGACATCAGATTTGGCTGTTTTTTTGTCCAAATATGCGCAATATAATGTATAGTATTTGAGTTGAGCATTGGTTTTTTGAAAAACCTGGTAATTTTAAAAACAAACACCAAAAACACACTTGGGTCGGCACTATGTGTGATAATGCCCTCTTAAAGAGGAGGCGGTTTCGGTCACTCCAAGATAATATTAGTAGGGATAATTAGGTAGGCCAGGACACGTGTACTTACCCTTAGGCATGAATGAAATATGTGATGAGAGTGAAGAAAGCAAGAGGGACAGAACGAATATGGAAATCCATGATGTCTATCTGAGAAACAGATCTGACTGTGTATGTGTGTCGACAGATGATCTCGAGGGCAGTTTATTTGAAAAGGGTCCCTATTTTTGAAAAGGAAAATATTATTGTCTATTTATTATGTCTATATTCCTATGTGTCTGCCTTAGAATGTTTTTTAGATCTTAAGAAATGCAGGGAAAGTAATAAGCTAATGTGAATTGACATTTTTTATCAAGCTACAAAAAGGTTTACAAAAAATGGCAAAAAGATAATTTCAGTGAATACAAATGCCTGTTAGTTCTGATGTTTAGTTCTCTTTAAGTTAGTGTTCTTAAAAGATGGTTTTATTGGGAGTGTGTAGTTGTAGTTTATGTGCTTTAAGTAATTTCATTTTGTGAGTTTTTGTGCAAGGATATTAAGATGGGACGCAGAAAAAAATGCAAGTTTCATTAGATTTAAAAACTTGATTTATTCCAACATTAAACAACTGACTTTCCAATATATTTGCCTATATTATTTATAGATTCTGGACGACTAAATGCAAATTTAAAAAATGGTGATGCAAATTCAGTTGTCATGACCTTTAAACTGAATTAGAATAGATTCGTGTTAGTAGTATAATGTCTACATTTCATAAATTTGATTCCTACTATTGGGTGGTGTATGTGAAGTGGTTACCTTATTAAATACATATGCTAAGGCAAAGTTTATTAATTGGAGGGCTAAATGCTAAATGGTTAGCAAAACAAGTTTTTGCCCATGATATTTCTGAGATATTTTAAAAAACCTGAATTAGAAATTTTAGCAGGGCAAGATTGCCGAATATTGATTTGGTAATGAATGGGGAAAAAGCCAACCCCAAGATTTTTAGATGATACGCTTTAAGTAGATGAGTACTTGAACCAAATTTTTCTTATAAATAGAAGTAGCACAATATACAGGGTGTCCCAGTTGTAAATGTCATAAATGAAAGTGGTGGTAGGAAATCTTATTTCAGGCAAAAAGTTTATGTAAACATAGGCCCAGATGTACATAAAAAAGATACTGGGTGTTAAAGTTTATTTTTTTAAACAGTTTTTTAATATCAGAAACTACATACAACATTAACTTAAAATTTGGTACAAAGTGTAATAAAATTAAGCTCCCGGTGTTTCACTGCTTTCAAGAGTGATGTGCGGGAAGATAGGACACGCCCCCTTTTCAAATATAATTTCTACACCCATGCTTTTTTTTGATAAACCGACGACATTTTTGAATTGCCCATTCATTTCTCCATAAAAAATATCTGTTGTCAGTTTACCCTAAAACTACTGGTTTTGAGAAAACTAAGAAAATTGAAGTTATTGTTCAGAAAAAGTGATAACTTCGAAAATGGTTTTCAACACTGTATTTAGAAAACAATGTTTTTGGGAGCTTACCTTTATAAGCACCTTTTTTCTCTCTTTTGTTGCAAGCAATCGATTGGCAAGATTTAAAGGAAATAGGCAAATTAATAAATTAATACAAAATTTTGCGTATTCCTTATTATTCCAAATTAATTAAAAATAAAATCCTATTCCTTTCAAACCTTGGCAATTGATTTTTTGCATCAAAATAGCAAACAAATGTTTTTAGACATAGGCCCGAAAATGTGTTGTTTTTTTAAATACCGAGTTGAACTCGTTCACTTTCCTATCACTTTAATTTTCTTAGTTTTGCTCAAAATTCGATAGTTTTAGGAGAATTTTTTTATGTAGAAATGAATGGATATTTCAAAAATGCTGTTAGTTTATCAAAAAAGTCTTGGACATAGAAATTATTTTTGAAAAGGGGGCATGTCCTACCTAGTATTATATTTCTACCACCAGTTTTATTTATGACTTTACAACTTGGACATCCTGTGTAGAAATATCTTATTCAAAATATGGATGTGATTTACTAATTATTGTCCTACACTCACTGGGATTACTACAGTTCTCTAGGGTTTTCCGTAGGATTTGAGCGAATGCTATCCCAGTTATATCAGGAAAAGTCTGCCCTAGCCGCAAATGGCAACAAAGACAAAATAATAGTAATTGCCCCCCTCCCCGACACAGGCATTCAGTTGCTTCTGGGGTACTCCTAGTTTGGTGTATTGTGAGGGTGAGAATTATTATTATTATTATCATTCAATTTATGTATCCGCATATTTATGTACATAATATATCGACTTCAAAGGTAGCTGCAACTTGAAATATTTTGAAAATTCATTTTCACTCATGAAGGATTGGAGATTTTTGCTGATTGTAATGAAACGAAGAGCGTGTAATATTATTATTATTACGATCGTATAAATTGTAAAGTTTGTATATTTGCTCCTTTGCAAAAAATGTCAAAAATATAACTTAATGTCTAGATTTTGCAGTGTTATGAAACTTTTCAAAAATTGATTTGGTCACGACTATTTTATATTATTTTATTATTATTCATCTGTTTCTAAAGTTATATTGATATACAGGGTGTCTACTTTTAAGTATACAAATCCATAAAATAATTTGTGGAGATAATTGACAACTTTTTTTCAAAATGCAAGTGCAAGGCAGGTTACGATTTTTTTATACTCGATTTTCAGGAAAACCATTTACCGATTTTTTTATTTAAAATTTGCAAATACAGCGTTAACATATATTATATCAGATTTGAACAAAAATATACAGGGAGTTCTATTCTGCAGGGTGTCAAAGTTGAGAAAAATAGGACATTTATAGGCATCTGGCGAGTCAAGTGTGCCTTGAAATCCCCTCAAAACGGTTGAATGGTCAACAGCACCACTCAAAGTGTTGTTGTGCAAAGATTCAATGTAAAAATATACAGGGAATTTTTCTCTGGACCATCTCCATATGCTGAATTTTTATGAAACTTTATATGGACAGTGTTCTGGAATTATTGAAAAATAAAAATATTTTTTTTACAAAACCAACCAACAAATAAAAAATCATTTAAATTATTGGACATTCGTCAACAAAGTCACTGTCTAAGATAGTACATTCTCTGTGTGTTTTCTGTTGTGGCACACCAGCCATCTTAACTCGTATGGACTTACTAACTGGCAGCCTTTTTTTATTTCTTAGACTTAGTTCGTTTATACAGGGTTAACTATCACTTAGTACAAAAAATTTTATGGCAGATAAAGAAAAATTAGACTTGCCAAAATAAATTTTCAAAAATTTTCTAACATTTGTCTTAAGCCTAAAAAACATTTTATTCCAATTGTATAAAACCCCTCAAAAAACGCCGCCTATGGATGCCCGTGTCACGTGTAAAATTTCGTGTATTTCAATGGTAGTGACAGGTAGTGAAATAGCGCAGCGTTGCCACGTCCATCAATTTATCCGAGGATTCACCACAAAATTTCGATTTCCTGTTGGAAACGATTACTTTCTAAGGAACATGTATAATGCCTATGAAACACCTACCTCACTGACATTTCCAGGATTGAATATTCACATTTTCTAAATTTGTTGGGGACCTCTTATTTCCCTCCGCCATTCCTTTTGTTTGAAGCGAGGTACTCAGCCTGACGACCACGGAGGTGGATCCCCTCTGCCAGGAAATAGCCGAAGGGTAACCAAAAAACACAACTGCACTAGCACACACTGCACATGCAGAGAACTACAGTAGCTGTTCAAAGAGGCCGCCTTTAACCTCGATGCACAAATTAACTCAGTTTATTAAATTAAAAATGTTTGCATTTTTACTTCAGGATCTTCTCTTCTACTTATTCTGGGCCAGGCCAAATAAGTGGGTCAATCAAAAAACATTACTTTGACCAAGCGAGGGTGCTTCGTAACTTAGCCGTTAAGTTTGCCTGGTCGATTCCACAAAGTACATAATCCTAAGGTACTTCTTTTTTCATCAATATCTCCAGTGGAAAAATGTTCGTCGCACGCCTAAAAACATGTTTCTATATTTCCTACTTTCAAAACTAAATTAATTTTAGCCCTTCTAACCTGTAATGTTGGGGTCCTAGTGCACTAGTAAAAAGCCTGGCGTTCAATTAATTGCAAAATAGCTTTTAAAACACACCAAAGTACATGAATACAGGAAAATATCGCCGAAAATTCAGAGGGACGCAGGGAAACGTCAAGTAAACATCGGCCCACGATACACAAACAATGTATCGTGCATGGGCCGAACTACGATGATTCACGCGTTCGCGTTACCCTGCCTTGTCGTGCAGGTTGCAGGCAACCAGACCAACTAGTCTGAGGCGTAGAGATGCGACGTCGAAGAAAATTATGCGTCGATTCGATACACATCGACATTCTTTGTAAAGCAAAGCGTTCAGTTCAATAATGCCGGCATTAAGAAATCACAGCATTCTTTTTATTTAGTTTAGATAGATTTTCCGTAAGTTTTATTAAAATTATTTTTTTTGACACGCAGTCAACTAATCTAACAGTGACATCGATATCGATAATTATTACGCACGACACCAACCTCTTCTGTTTTGTGCGTTTGTGTCCAGTTTTTACGTCTGTCAGTCCGTCATCTCTACGAAATGTTTGTGGTTTCGCGAGGCGAGAAATGTGTATGTAGTTTTGTAATTCCTTGGTGCTGCTATGTGAAAATGCAAAAACAAAAAACGCCTAGAGATTCAGGATTACCTAGCCTCGGGACCGAGCTCGGGACTCGGGATTCATATCCTCTTTTCTGTTTTCAAATTTCAAACTAAGGTAAGCTCAGTAAGCTGAATCCAGGCGAACCTCGAGTACCTAAATCTAGCAGCGCTGCGGCTGTACAGATTCAAATCGATTGTTATTTATGTATTTTTTAAATTTGTTTGAGTTAAAAAGCTTTTTTCATCCTTTCTAAAACAACGGCAACACTGCGGTCAATCACTTTCAGCTGATAGTACGTTCCGAAGCCATATTGGTTTACGTCATTAGAGGCGGAGATTTATAGGGAAAATAGGGGTTTTTATCATTTTTTTTTAAAGATCGTAAAAAAATCTAAAAATATTTTTCTATGTTTTCTTAAGCCACCCTGCGCACGTGGTAAAATTTTTTTGTACTAAGTGATAGTTAACCCTGTAGTGTTTGGAACGGTCTTCGTATACTCAATGGCCCCAAAAATTCAGTACTTTGAGATGGCACAGAGAAAGATACCCTTTGAGCATATTCCATGGCGCACTTGACTTGCCTGATGCCTTTAAAATTCCTATTTTGTTCAACTTTGGCTCTATGTAGAATGGAATTCCCTGTATATTTTTTTGTTCAAATTTGGTATTTGAGAGTTTTGGGGTGTCCTGATTAATGCTGAGCGGTCAGATTTTAAATAAGAAACTCTGGTATAAAAACTTCTTCTCTCATTCAACCAAAAAAAGTTCAAAAATGTTCAAAAGTAGACACTCTGTATATTATTAACTAGCATACAATAATTACTATTTTATTCACCTATCAAGGAACAGTCTGTAAATATTTGTGTTAAATAGGTAATAAGAAAAAAATGACACTGAAAGTGCAAACCACAAATGAACCGGCAACATGTATTTTGGATTTTTTTTGTAGACGGGACAATGTGATGGAATCCAGACATAGAACATAGACGATGTTGCAATATGATAAACGTGACAAAATGAGACTCTGACACAATCTCAATTTCATATCTTTAGTCACAATTTTTTTGTTAGAGTATAGTTAGCCTTAGATTCATGTAACACTGTTTTGTAACTTGTGTGACGTGGTCAAAAAATTTTAATTTTTTGTCAAAATAGAGACCGAGATTTTTTGCAGTGTGCACCACATCAATTTTATCATTGCCGATGCAAATGTCCATTTTTGATTTAACAAAGGCTCTTTTTTTCTTTGAGCAAAAGATTATGACTTATGTTCATAATTGTCAGGTTTAAAATGATGATAAAGTTGTGTGTCATCTGCAAAGAATTGCACAGAACAGTTTGTTACAATATTTGTCAAGTCAGCCGTGTAAATCAAGAACAACAAAGGTCCCAAGACTGAACCTTGGGGGACACCAGAGGATATTTGTAGCGATGATGATACTGATTATTTAATTTTACTTTTTGTTGGCAAATAATCAAATATGTATTTAAAAATGAAAGAGAAACTTTATCAAAACGATATATTTACACTTTGCTACAAGCAGTTTATGATTAATTGTGTCAAAGGCCTTACTAAAATCCACCAGGCCAAACTGTTATTGCCAGCACTAAAAATGTTGTCACATAAATTCAAGAGAGATGTTACTGTATCATAGCCCTTTCTAAAGCCGGATTGGTGAACTGAAAGTAGATTATTTGCAGTTAGATATTCAGTTAAATGTTGATATACAACTTTTTCAAGAATTTTTGACAGAACTGACAAAATAGATATTGGTCGCAAGTCGCCAAATTCTGATGGATTAGATGTTTTAGGCAACGGTATGACCAGGGCCTCTTTCCAGAGAGATGGAAAGTATCCGGTTTGAAGGCAACAATTTATTATGTGACAGATGCACTTCTCTATGGCGGGTAAACAAAGTTTTACCATCTGGACTGTCAAATCATCTGGTTCTCTAGCATTTGATTTTATATCGCTTATTATTTTTATTATTGTAGATACTTCGGTAGGTTTGAGATTGACACTTGTAGAATGATTGAATCTACGAGTGTTATAAAAATCTATATTTTGGGCACATTTAGTATCACTATTTTCAAAAATGGAAACAAAAAATTTATTGATTTCATCCGAGTTCTGCAAATGCAGTGGTAGACTAGTAGACATTTTATTTTTTTGAATATTGAACGCTTTGAGTGTTTTGTAAAATTGCGAAGAGTTTTTTTGCTCATCTACAAAATGCAGGTATGCAGCTTTTTCTCTCTGGATTGATGTCTTAGTGAAATTTCTTAACTGTTTGTAGTGTTTATTTATTTATTTATTTATTGTCCAACAAAAAAAATCCAATTACAGGACAACATAGAAAATTAAATACAAAATTAAGTATAAAAGTAAACATAGTTTCATAACAAATAAAATCTATACAGGGTGCCTTGTACGGGACACCCTGGATATAATAGTCAGCAGACTAATACAACTTAGTTAGAAAAGCATTCAATGGCACACTTCAAAAAGGAAGATTTCGAACAATTAAACAGATCAGATTCATCAGGCAGCATATTATAGACAGTAGTTGCAAAATAAATTGGCGACTTAAACATTATATTGGTGCGAGCATAGGGAACGTAAAACGTAGACCCAATTTCCGGGTGATTTATGTTTATATCTTAATAACGCCTTATCTCGCTGTGTCATAATATTTTTTAGATTTGGAGTTAGCCAGGGTGCACGCGGTTTTGTGATACGAGAATGCTTTAATGGCGCATGCACATCAAATAATAAATTCAACATATTAATTGTTAAAAATGTAATTTTATCGTTTATATTATGGATATAGAATAATTTGTGCCAGGGAATCTTATGTAAATCTACACTGAAATTATCATTATCAAAGTCTTTGAAATTTCTGTAAGTAACAATTTGTTGTTTTGGTTTATACCATTGAAAGGATATTTCACCAACACCAAATGATGGTCAGATAAATGATCGGCATTGATTGTACCACTACTTTTGCAGTTCCCAGGATTGATTATAAAGAAGGGGTCTATTAGTGTTGCCGAATGATCAGTAACGCGTGTAGGTTCGTTTATGATTTGCTGCATGTTATATGAATTAAGACACTGACTAATCTTATTGTTGAGATTGGAGAAGTTTACATTCATATCACCAAGAATAATAATGTTATCAAATGAAAGAGTAAGCCATGACATTACATTATCTAGACAATCGACTAGATGGTCCACACTTTCTTTAGGAGGACGGTATATAACCCCAACTAGTACAACTATATGCCCAAAAGATACTTTATTTTTATTTTATTTATTATTTTTGAAAATCAGTTATTTAAAAAAATATGTAACTATGTTATCTACCTGTTGTAATCCCAGAATTATCCACTTCCTCTTTAAAATAATGAACTCTGCAGTTGACTGCTTCTCCACCTCTCCAGGCAAGGTATAGTGAAGCGATATGGTAAAATTTTCGCTGGAGTTCCGCCGGAGTGTTTTCGTCCCATAATAATACCATCGCGTAGTATTCTTCCAATTTTAATGAAGCAGAGCTCAATTTCCTTTTATTGGCGCACGTCTGCAAATTCCTTCGTTTCGCATTAAGAGCTTCCCTACTAGACTTAAAGAGAATATCTTTAAATGGATCAAAAATTATTTTCCACTTCATAAAATACATCTCTTGCATTTTTTTTGCAACGGTGTTCCACATTGTATTCACAACTAGTTCTTTGTAATTTTCACAGTTTTCTTTCTTCATATTCCATGCCCAATCTTTGAGGATTAGGTTTAGTTGCTCTAAACTTGTAGTTTCCAAAAGCTCGTATTTCTTTGCCTTGCAGAGCTCCGTAAACTGTTTCTATATTGATGTATGGGTTTTAACGGTATTGTACGGTACACTTTTCTCAATCGCCAGATCAATATTAGTCATAGAATCACTTCCAAAGCGACTCATTTTCACTACATAAGCTGACTAGCACTGTTTAAAAACAATATTACAAAATTTATTGTTAATAAAATCAGAAAAATTGTTTAGCGTCATTTTCTGGTGTCCTAGAAGACCATAATTAGTTGTTATCAAAGGTATTGTAATTTTTGGTGACAACAGCTGTCACGTTTTGCCGCGGGTAAACTCGAAAAACTGCTGACAGGTGCTGTCATACAGTTTTTCCATCTAGAAACCATTTGTAATTCAAAATTGCGCGTTTGTGATTGGTGGAAATTAAGATGAGGGAAATAGTCAAGAAAAATACTTATGACCCTCCACAGAATTTTATTTGCATTTGAATAACTTTTTTATTCTAAGCAAAAACTGTCTCTTGGCATTTTTTTTAATCTGCCACAGTTTCATCGAAAATTTGATTTTTCAGACAACTTGAAATGCGAGAAAAAAAATTAATTTAAAAAATGACACCTTCAGATTTCTATATGGCCAGAGGTTATTAAACAAAGTGTTATGTAATCCATAAATTTTTTATTTTTGGAGGTAATTGAATACACTTTTTTTGTTTGAAATGCCTTCAAAACCTGCTTCTTTTAACTGTAAATTCAGGGTCGGCTATGAATTTTTTATACCCCGATTTTCACGAAAACCATTTAGCGTTTTTTTCTTATATAAAATCTGACACCACAGCGTTAATCAGAAAACCCCAGAACCCCATATACCAAATTTGAACAGAAAATCTACAAGAAGTTCCATTTTACAGGGTCTCAAAGATATAGAATAGAATAGTGTTTATTGGTGCTACCAAATACAAGATTTTTGCACAAGTCAACAATAGTCATTAATTTACAATGAAAGTACAATACACAAGTCAACCACTCAAAATGAAAGTGGTCATGATAATATTACAACCAAAATTATTAAAGCAGTCAAAAATCAGTTAATACCAATTTTAAAGCAATTAGTATGTTTGTCATTTAAAACTAGTATATTTCCAGAAAAAATTAAATTATCTAAAGTATCACCAATATTAAAAAGTGGCAATACTAGCGATCCAAGCAATTATAGGCCAATATCAGTATTGCCAGTTTTTTCAAAAATTTTAGAAAAAGTAATGCATAATAAATTATCAAATTATTTAGAAAGTAAAGATTTACTGTTTAATAGTCAATTTGGTTTTAGAAAGTCTAGAGATACAGAAGTTGCAGCGGTAGATATTATTACAGATATCCAGTTAAAAGTTGATCAAAATATAAAATGTTGTTTGTTATCCTTAGACTTAACTAAAGCCTTTGAAACAGTTGATCATGTAATTTTGTTAAGAAATTTGTACAACATTGGAATTAGAGGAAATATTTACTGTTGGTTCGAAAAGTACTTAGAAAATAGAATGCAGTATGTCCAAATTGAAAATAGCGTAAGTTCTGAAAAAAAGGTAATTTGTGGAGTACCACAAGGTTCAGTATTAGGTCCTCTTTTGTTTTTAATTTACACCAATTCAATTTCGAAATTAAAACTCAGAGGAATTGTAAAACTATTTGCTGATGATACGACTCTTATTTATTTTAGGCATAGCTTTTCAGAAATTCGGTCAAATATTTTGGAAGATTTAAAAATTTTAATTATTTGGCTTCAATCAAATAAACTGACCCTAAATTTTAACAAATCATCATTTATGTTCATTTCTAAACGCCCAATAAAGAACAAAATAGAACCCATAACTTTATGCAATAAAACAATAAATTATAGTAAATGTATAAAATTTTTAGGGTTACAAATTGATGAAAATTTAAATTGGATAAACCATATAGAATCTACTTCTAAGTTTATATCACCTCTAGTAGGCATTTTTTACAAAATTCGCAATTATATACCACTGAACCATTTAAGAAAAATATATTTTGCTTTAATTCATTCAAAGTTACAATATTTAACTTCAGTTTGGGGTTCTGCAAATTCTAGAGTTTTAAAACAATTATGCGTGTTACAAAACAAAATTATAAAATGTATGCATAGACTACCATTTTTAGAACCTACAGTAAACATATATAAACCTTTTGGATATTTAAATCTCTGTTGTATTTATAAATTAAAACTGCATATTTATACACTCTGTTATAAAAAATAAGAAACACTCAAACCTAAACTTTGTTAAAAATGGTACAATACATGAACATGGTACAAGACAAACAAATTTAATGAAGACAGTTAGCATAAAAAGTAATTTTGGAAAAAAGTCAATATTACATAATGGAATCCAAATATATAATAACTTACCAAAATCGTTAAAAATGACATCAAATATTACCAAATTTAAAAAAGAACTTAAGAAATATCTCATTGAAAAAAGTTATTTTTGATTGATTTAATTACATTAATTTTAAATTGTTTTGTCATATTCTCTATAATGAACTGTAAAGTTGGTTGAGAATAATAATAAATGAATGAATATCCAATTTATGATACGAGACTAAGAAACAACACAGAGTGGAACTTACACAAATATCATTATTTCATTTTAACTACACATTAAAATATAAACTTATACACTCCATTTAAATGTAACTACAACACATATAAAATCAGTCTGTCAACATGCCATCAAAGGCTGCTCTTATACATTCATTCACCGAGTAGAAAGCTCTGCTCAACAGATACCTTTTAACAATCTTTGAAAATCTATTTAAAGGTGTTGTTTTTACAGTACCAGGCAACAAATTGTAAATCATAGGACCATAATAAGAGACTCCATTCCTAGTCTTATATATTCTATGAGAAATTCAACCTATATATTTGATTTGTTTCGTGTATCATAAGCATGTATACCCTCATGTGTATCGTAAGTGGGAGAGTTTTTATGAACATACATTAAGCACTGGAAAATATAAAGGCAAGGCACCGTAAGAATTCCTAGCTTTATGTAGGATTGCCTACAATCATCGCGATAGTCGACTACATCCAGAATTCTAACCGCACGGCGTTGAAGTCCGAAAATTCTATTTGTCGTACTGCAATGACCCCAAATAATTAGCGCATAGGAGATACGACTCTGGATGAGAGCGTGAAAGACTCCCACCAGTGATCTCATGGGCAACTTGGAAGCCACACAGCTAAGACCATAAACACTAGAGGAGAGCACCTTAGCCAGGCACCCCGTGTGCATGTCCCACGTTAATTTCTGATCAATGTGAAGCCCAAGGTACTTCACACTCTTGCTCTGATGCACCTCCAGCTCACGCAGAGAATAAATCATTTGGACAGTGTTCTCCAAGTTCAGACTAAGTTTATTTGAATCAAACCACCTCTTTATCCTCGAACGCGCATCCCCCAGATGAGCAAAATAGGAATTTTCAAGGCATCTGGCGAGTCAAGTGTGCCATGGAATCCCCTCAGAATAGTTGAACGGTCAACAAGGCTACTCAAAACGTTCAATTCGATACAAAAATGTACAGGGTATTTTTTTCTCCGTGCCATCTCAAAATACTGCATTTTTATGAAACTATATGGGCCAAGACTCCTCCGGAATTATTGAAAAAATATTAATAAACACAAAAGTTATTTACTTTCTGCAAAATACCATCCAACAAATAAAAAACAATTTAAATTATTGGACCTTGTCAACAAAGTCACCGTCTAAGATGATACATTTTCTGTGTTTCTTGTTGTGGCGCACCAGCCACCTTAACTCATATGGACTTAACCGACTGGCAGGCTTCAGTATTTTTTAGACTTAGTTCATTTATAGTGTCTGGGGCGGTTTTGATTTACTCGATTGTAGACTCCAAAAACTCAGTACTTTGAGATGGCGCAGAGAAAGACACCCTGTTATATTGTATTGGATCTTTGCACACTAACACATTAAGTGGTCTTTTTGACAATTCAACTGTTTAGAATGGCACCCTTGACTTCGCCAGATGCCTTAAAAAATCCTATTTTGCTCAACTTTGGCACTCTGTAGAATGGAACTCCCTGTATATTTGTTTGTTCAAATTTTGTATAAGAGGATTTTGGGGTGTCCTTACTTACACTGTGAGGTCAGATTTTTAAATAAAAAAATCGCTAAATGCTTTTTGTGAAAATCGTGGGTATTAAAAATCTTAGCCGACCCTGGATTTGCATTTTGGTAGAAAGGTCAAAGGAAGTGGCATTTGAAGGACTTTCAAGCAAAAAAGTTCAGGTGATTATCTCCAAAAATAATGATTTTACGGATTTGTATATATGTTTAAAAGTATAATGTATGTGATTTTATTCAGTTTTAAAAGAAAAATAGGTAGCAAAGTAATAGTTGGCTATGGATGATATTTATTAGTGTTTTGTTGAATTACTATGACATTTTAGTTAGTTCTCGTCTTGTATTTTTGTATTCCAAAAAACAATAAACGATGAATTAATTTTTCCGTAAAACTGGCAGATACAAAAAATGTCAGTTTTTGCTTAGAATAAAAAAAGGTAACCAAGTGCAGAAAACAAAATTCTGTGAAACAAATGTACGAGTAATGCATACCCATATCTCCACCACTGGTTATTTGAGAAACTTGTATTATCACATTTTGTGACACTTGCCTAATGCATGGTGTGTACCAAGTTTCAGTTGACTATCTTCAACGGGTGAAAAAATTAAAAATAAAACGTTAACATTTTTGAGAATTTAAACATTCTGTAACTTGAAAACGAGGCGGCTGTGAATAAAAAATTATACAACAAAAATAGTCTTATTTTATGGTTTTTTATCACCTGAGAAAATATTTAAGAATCCAAAATTGACACATAACGTGTGCACGTCATATACTTAATATTTTTTGCAATAAACAGTTGCACGAAGACTTGATACATAAGCATATTAAAATTATATTATTAAATAGTCGAAGACAGTTACAAACACATTAAAAGTTGAAGCAGAAATGGAGCCAGAAATCGGTATGATAAATTATTTAAAAAAGAGATTATAGTTTGTATCTTACCGACTTCTGGCTCCATTTCTGCTTCAACTTTTAATGTGTTTGTATGTGTCTTCGCCTATTTAAATTAAATTTAAAAAAGAGATTATAGTTTGTATCATACTGATTTCAGGCTCCATTTCTGCTTCAACTTTTAACATGTTTGTACCTGTCTTCGCCTATTTAATAATATAATTTTAATATCTATATGTACCAAGTCTTCGTGCAACTGTTTATTGTCAATATTAAGTACCTATATGATGTTATGTGACAATTTTGGATTCTTAAATATTTGAGAATATAGCAATGTCTTTTTGAATACTTACCTATATTTGTAGTAACCATTTTTAAATTATTATACACTCGGGTGCAAAAAACCGGGCCACCTAATATTTTTTCAAAATCGGTTGTATATATTTTTTTCAGTTTAAACCTGATTTTTAATTGATATAAAGGACTTCTTATTCTTGATTTAATAAACAGTAACATAAATAAAGGAAAATATATTGTTGTTCATTTAAAACGAGGATACGAAAATATATAGGTGGCCCGGTTTTTTTGCACCTGAGTGTATAAATAATTATTGACTATTTTATTTGTAGTTATGAAGAGGGTTTTAAAATAAAATCAAAACGTTAGCGTGAGGAAAAAGTCCTTTTGTTTGCTTAGTGTCCTAAAAGAGCTGACAATATCACATATCGAGTATTTATCATATATACCTACAGTATGCAGGGTGATTCAGTTTTATTCTGTGACACTTCAACAGGTGATAGAAAACCGAAAAATAACCGCACTTTCTTCTATAAACTAATTTATATACACATTTATATACACTATAAACAACAATTTGTTGTTTTGGTTTATACCATTGAAAGGATATTTCACCAACACCAAATGATGGTCAGATAAATGATCGGCATTGATTGTACCACTACTTTTGCAGTTCCCAGGATTGATTATAAAGAAGGGGTCTATTAGTGTTGCCGAATGATCAGTAACGCGTGTAGGTTCGTTTATGATTTGCTGCATGTTATATGAATTAAGACACTGACTAATCTTATTGTTGAGATTGGAGAAGTTTACATTCATATCACCAAGATTAATAATGTTATCAAATGAAAGAGTAAGCCATGACATTACATTATCTAGACAATCGACTAGATGGTCCACACTTTCTTTAGGAGGACGGTATATAACCCCAACTAGTACAACTATACGCCCAAAAGATACTTTATTTTTATTTTATTTATTATTTTTGAAAATCAGTTATTTAAAAAAATATGTAACTATGTTATCTACCTGTTGTAATCCCAGAATTATCCACTTCCTCTTTAAAATAATGAACTCTGCAGTTGACTGCTTCTCCACCTCTCCAGGCAAGGTATAGTGAAGCGATATGGTAAAATTTTCGCTGGAGTTCCGCCGGAGTGTCTTCGTCCCATAATAAAACCATCGCGTAGTATTCTTCCAATTTTAATGAAGCAGAGCTCAATTTCCTTTTATTGGCGCACGTCTGCAAATTCCTTCGTTTCGCATTAAGAGCTTCCCTACTAGACTTAAAGAGAATATCTTTAAATGGATCAAAAATTATTTTCCACTTCATAAAATACATCTCTTGCATTTTTTTTGCAACGGTGTTCCACATTGTATTCACAACTAGTTCTTTGTAATTTTCACAGTTTTCTTTCTTCATATTCCATGCCCAATCTTTGAGGATTAGGTTTAGTTGCTCTAAACTTGTAGTTTCCAAAAGCTCGTATTTCTTTGCCTTGCAGAGCTCCGTAAACTGTTTCTATATTGATGTATGGGTTTTAACGGTATTGTACGGTACACTTTTCTCAATCGCCAGATCAATATTAGTCATAGAATCACTTCCAAAGCGACTCATTTTCACTACATAAGCTGACTAGCACTGTTTAAAAACAATATTACAAAATTTATTGTTAATAAAATCAGAAAAATTGTTTAGCGTCATTTTCTGGTGTCCTAGAAGACCATAATTAGTTGTTAACAAAGGTATTGTAATTTTTGGTGACAACAGCTGTCACGTTTTGCCGCGGGTAAACTCGAAAAACTGCTGACAGGTGCTGTCATACAGTTTTTCCATCTAGAAACCATTTGTAATTCAAAATTGCGCGTTTGTGATTGGTGGAAATTAAGATGAGGGAAATAGTCAAGAAAAATACTTATGACCCTCCACAGAATTTTATTTGCATTTGAATAACTTTTTTATTCTAAGCAAAAACTGTCTCTTGGCATTTTTTTTAATCTGCCACAGTTTCATCGAAAATTTGATTTTTCAGACAACTTGAAATGCGAGAAAAAAAATTAATTTAAAAAATGACACCTTCAGATTTCTATATGGCCAGAGGTTATTAAACAAAGTGTTATGTAATCCATAAATTTTTTATTTTTGGAGGTAATTGAATACACTTTTTTTGTTTGAAATGCCTTCAAAACCTGCTTCTTTTAACTGTAAATTCAGGGTCGGCTATGAATTTTTTATACCCCGATTTTCACGAAAACCATTTAGCGTTTTTTTCTTATATAAAATCTGACACCACAGCGTTAATCAGAAAACCCCAGAACCCCATATACCAAATTTGAACAGAAAATCTACAAGAAGTTCCATTTTACAGGGTCTCAAAGATATAGAATAGAATAGTGTTTATTGGTGCTACCAAATACAAGATTTTTGCACAAGTCAACAATAGTCATTAATTTACAATGAAAGTACAATACACAAGTCAACCACTCAAAATGAAAGTGGTCATGATAATATTACAACCAAAATTATTAAAGCAGTCAAAAATCAGTTAATACCAATTTTAAAGCAATTAGTATGTTTGTCATTTAAAACTAGTATATTTCCAGAAAAAATTAAATTATCTAAAGTATCACCAATATTAAAAAGTGGCAATACTAGCGATCCAAGCAATTATAGGCCAATATCAGTATTGCCAGTTTTTTCAAAAATTTTAGAAAAAGTAATGCATAATAAATTATCAAATTATTTAGAAAGTAAAGATTTACTGTTTAATAGTCAATTTGGTTTTAGAAAGTCTAGAGATACAGAAGTTGCAGCGGTAGATATTATTACAGATATCCAGTTAAAAGTTGATCAAAATATAAAATGTTGTTTGTTATCCTTAGACTTAACTAAAGCCTTTGAAACAGTTGATCATGTAATTTTGTTAAGAAATTTGTACAACATTGGAATTAGAGGAAATATTTACTGTTGGTTCGAAAAGTACTTAGAAAATAGAATGCAGTATGTCCAAATTGAAAATAGCGTAAGTTCTGAAAAAAAGGTAATTTGTGGAGTACCACAAGGTTCAGTATTAGGTCCTCTTTTGTTTTTAATTTACACCAATTCAATTTCGAAATTAAAACTCAGAGGAATTGTAAAACTATTTGCTGATGATACGACTCTTATTTATTTTAGGCATAGCTTTTCAGAAATTCGGTCAAATATTTTGGAAGATTTAAAAATTTTAATTATTTGGCTTCAATCAAATAAACTGACCCTAAATTTTAACAAATCATCATTTATGTTCATTTCTAAACGCCCAATAAAGAACAAAATAGAACCCATAACTTTATGCAATAAAACAATAAATTATAGTAAATGTATAAAATTTTTAGGGTTACAAATTGATGAAAATTTAAATTGGATAAACCATATAGAATCTACTTCTAAGTTTATATCACCTCTAGTAGGCATTTTTTACAAAATTCGCAATTATATACCACTGAACCATTTAAGAAAAATATATTTTGCTTTAATTCATTCAAAGTTACAATATTTAACTTCAGTTTGGGGTTCTGCAAATTCTAGAGTTTTAAAACAATTATGCGTGTTACAAAACAAAATTATAAAATGTATGCATAGACTACCATTTTTAGAACCTACAGTAAACATATATAAACCTTTTGGATATTTAAATCTCTGTTGTATTTATAAATTAAAACTGCATATTTATACACTCTGTTATAAAAAATAAGAAACACTCAAACCTAAACTTTGTTAAAAATGGTACAATACATGAACATGGTACAAGACAAACAAATTTAATGAAGACAGTTAGCATAAAAAGTAATTTTGGAAAAAAGTCAATATTACATAATGGAATCCAAATATATAATAACTTACCAAAATCGTTAAAAATGACATCAAATATTACCAAATTTAAAAAAGAACTTAAGAAATATCTCATTGAAAAAAGTTATTTTTGATTGATTTAATTACATTAATTTTAAATTGTTTTGTCATATTCTCTATAATGAACTGTAAAGTTAGTTGAGAATAATAATAAATGAATGAATATTCAATTTATGATACGAGACTAAGAAACAACACAGAGTGGAACTTACACAAATATCATTATTTCATTTTAACTACACATTAAAATATAAACTTATACACTCCATTTAAATGTAACTACAACACATATAAAATCAGTCTGTCAACATGCCATCAAAGGCTGCTCTTATACATTCATTCACCGAGTAGAAAGCTCTGCTCAACAGATACCTTTTAACAATCTTTGAAAATCTATTTAAAGGTGTTGTTTTTACAGTACCAGGCAACAAATTGTAAATCATAGGACCATAATAAGAGACTCCATTCCTAGTCTTATATATTCTATGAGAAATTCAACCTATATATTTGATTTGTTTCGTGTATCATAAGCATGTATACCCTCATGTGTATCGTAAGTGGGAGAGTTTTTATGAACATACATTAAGCACTGGAAAATATAAAGGCAAGGCACCGTAAGAATTCCTAGCTTTATGTAGGATTGCCTACAATCATCGCGATAGTCGACTACATCCAGAATTCTAACCGCACGGCGTTGAAGTCCGAAAATTCTATTTGTCGTACTGCAATGACCCCAAATAATTAGCGCATAGGAGATACGACTCTGGATGAGAGCGTGAAAGACTCCCACCAGTGATCTCATGGGCAACTTGGAAGCCACACAGCTAAGACCATAAACACTAGAGGAGAGCACCTTAGCCAGGCACCCCGTGTGCATGTCCCACGTTAATTTCTGATCAATGTGAAGCCCAAGGTACTTCACACTCTTGCTCTGATGCACCTCCAGCTCACGCAGAGAATAAATCATTTGGACAGTGTTCTCCAAGTTCAGACTAAGTTTATTTGAATCAAACCACCTCTTTATCCTCGAACGCGCATCCCCCAGATGAGCAAAATAGGAATTTTCAAGGCATCTGGCGAGTCAAGTGTGCCATGGAATCCCCTCAGAATAGTTGAACGGTCAACAAGGCTACTCAAAACGTTCAATTCGATACAAAAATGTACAGGGTATTTTTTTCTCCGTGCCATCTCAAAATACTGCATTTTTATGAAACTGTATGGGCCAAGACTCCTCCGGAATTATTGAAAAAATATTAATAAACACAAAAGTTATTTACTTTCTGCAAAATACCATCCAACAAATAAAAAACAATTTAAATTATTGGACCTTGTCAACAAAGTCACCGTCTAAGATGATACATTTTCTGTGTTTCTTGTTGTGGCGCACCAGCCACCTTAACTCATATGGACTTAACCGACTGGCAGGCTTCAGTATTTTTTAGACTTAGTTCATTTATAGTGTCTGGGGCGGTTTTGATTTACTCGATTGTAGACCCCAAAAACTCAGTACTTTGAGATGGCGCAGAGAAAGACACCCTGTTATATTGTATTGGATCTTTGCACACTAACACATTAAATGGTCTTTTTGACAATTCAACTGTTTAGAATGGCACCCTTGACTTCGCCAGATGCCTTAAAAAATCCTATTTTGCTCAACTTTGGCACTCTGTAGAATGGAACTCCCTGTATATTTGTTTGTTCAAATTTTGTATAAGAGGATTTTGGGGTGTCCTTACTTACACTGTGAGGTCAGATTTTTAAATAAAAAAATCGCTAAATGCTTTTTGTGAAAATCGTGGGTATTAAAAATCTTAGCCGACCCTGGATTTGCATTTTGGTAGAAAGGTCAAAGGAAGTGGCATTTGAAGGACTTTCAAGCAAAAAAGTTCAGGTGATTATCTCCAAAAATAATGATTTTACGGATTTGTATATATGTTTAAAAGTATAATGTATGTGATTTTATTCAGTTTTAAAAGAAAAATAGGTAGCAAAGTAATAGTTGGCTATGGATGATATTTATTAGTGTTTTGTTGAATTACTATGACATTTTAGTTAGTTCTCGTCAGTATTACTACCAAATAGAAATCTAAAATGTAATTTTTTTAATGAAATGAAATAATAATTGTATTTTTGCATTCCAAAAAACAATAAACGATGAATTAATTTTCCCGTAAAACTGGCAGATACAAAAAATGTCAGTTTTTGCTTAGAATAAAAAAAGGTAACCAAGTGCAGAAAACAAAATTCTGTGAAACAAATGTACGAGTAATGCATACCCATATCTCCACCACTGGTTATTTGAGAAACTTGTATTATCACATTTTGTGACACTTGCCTAATGCATGGTGTGTACCAAGTTTCAGTTGACTATCTTCAACGGGTGAAAAAATTAAAAATAAAACGTTAACATTTTTGAGAATTTAAACATTCTGTAACTTGAAAACGAGGCGGCTGTGAATAAAAAATTATACAACAAAAATAGTCTTATTTTATGGTTTTTTATCACCTGAGAAAATATTTAAGAATCCAAAATTGACACATAACGTGTGCACGTCATATACTTAATATTTTTTTGCAATAAACAGTTGCACGAAGACTTGATACATAAGCATATTAAAATTATATTATTAAATAGTCGAAGACAGTTACAAACACATTAAAAGTTGAAGCAGAAATGGAGCCAGAAATCGGTATGATAAATTATTTAAAAAAGAGATTATAGTTTGTATCTTACCGACTTCTGGCTCCATTTCTGCTTCAACTTTTAATGTGTTTGTATGTGTCTTCGCCTATTTAAATTAAATTTAAAAAAGAGATTATAGTTTGTATCATACTGATTTCAGGCTCCATTTCTGCTTCAACTTTTAACATGTTTGTACCTGTCTTCGCCTATTTAATAATATAATTTTAATATCTATATGTACCAAGTCTTCGTGCAACTGTTTATTGTCAATATTAAGTACCTATATGATGTTATGTGACAATTTTGGATTCTTAAATATTTGAGAATATAGCAATGTCTTTTTGAATACTTACCTATATTTGTAGTAACCATTTTTAAATTATTATACACTCGGGTGCAAAAAACCGGGCCACCTAATATTTTTTCAAAATCGGTTGTATATATTTTTTTCAGTTTAAACCTGATTTTTAATTGATATAAAGGACTTCTTATTCTTGATTTAATAAACAGTAACATAAATAAAGGAAAATATATTGTTGTTCATTTAAAACGAGGATACGAAAATATATAGGTGGCCCGGTTTTTTTGCACCTGAGTGTATAAATAATTATTGACTATTTTATTTGTAGTTATGAAGAGGGTTTTAAAATAAAATCAAAACGTTAGCGTGAGGAAAAAGTCCTTTTGTTTGCTTAGTGTCCTAAAAGAGCTGACAATATCACATATCGAGTATTTATCATATATACCTACAGTATGCAGGGTGATTCAGTTTTATTCTGTGACACTTCAACAGGTGATAGAAAACCGAAAAATAACCGCACTTTCTTCTATAAACTATATCATTTTAAGGCCTTATAAAAAAGTTACAAGGCGTTATAAAGTTGTAAGAAATATGCGGACTTTATTGAATATTTACCAAACTAGTTGAGATATTTAAGTCATAATAATATTTGGTACACATTATAACGGCATGGGTTAGCATAAAACCTGTTAATATCGAACATAATATAATTGTTTTTAGAAAAAAAAAACGAACCACCTTGTTTAGCAATAAAATGTATTCAATTTCTTATGTAAATTTTAATTCTAAACAAAAACGTTCTCTTAGCATTTTTTCGTATGTGTCATGGTTTCATAGCAAATTTGATTTTTAATTATTTTTTAATTAAATTTACTTTAAAATTAAGCTCCATAAGTAAGACTCAAAGTAGAAAAAATGTGTTTCTTACTTTAAATACAGTAACTTTTCTCAATAAACTTACCCATTCAAGGTTTTACTTTTCAAGATACAGAGCGTAACATTAATTGTATCTTCCTTACATGTTTTAGACCCTGTATCTTCAAAAGTATAGCCTTAAATAGGTAAATTTATTGGAAAAAGTTACTTTATTTAAAGTATCAAACACATTATTTCTACTTTAAGTGTTACTTATGGAGCAAATTTTTGAGACAATTATTCAGAACTACCCCGAAATAATACAAAAAATCAAGTTTGCCATGAAACCATGACACATACGAAAAATTACCAAGAGGACATTTTTGTTTAAAATTAACATTTTCATGAGAAATTGAATATATTTTAATTCTATACAAGGTGGTTTATTTTTTTTTTTAAAAACAATGATACTAATTACCCATCTCTACGCCACTGGTTGTGTTTGATATTATTAGATTTTATGCTAACCAGAGCTGGGCAAGTAATTAGGCGAAAGTAATTGAACTGTCTATTAATTCCTTTTCATGGAATTGTACTTAGTTGGAATTACTTTCGAAATAGAGACAGTAATTGTAATTTAATATCAAGTACTTTTTGAAAAGGAATTCTACTTGTAATTTAAAATCAATTACTTCTGAGAATTGCAATTCCTTTTTATAATTCCTTTAATGCAATTACTGTTTCAATTACAATTACTTTTCCAATTACAATTACTTGTCCAATTACAATTACTTTTTCAATTACAATTACTTTTTCAATTACAATTACCTTTTCAATTACAATTACTTTTTCAATTACAATTACTTACACAATCTCCTCTTGCGGTGCCGACCGGCGAAGGCCCGAGCTGATTAATCGGGGAAACCTGGCACGTCATAACAATTGTTCTGTATTCTCTATCTCTATATTAATAGTCAATTCGTAATGCCTATTGTTACGTCACAATAAACATTTAAATTCTGTTGTTGTTTTTTTCATTAGATGGTATACAGAATTATCACTATTTATTGGATTAGTAATTCAAAATTAAAACAGTTTTGATAGAAATAAGAAATACATTTTACATTTTGTAACTTTATAAATATTGTATACCACATTTTATAACACAAATTTAGTTCAATACAAAAGTTGTCAGTTTGTTGGGTTGTAAAATTTTATATCGGTACATAATGTAAAAAAATTAAAGTTTTTTGTGAATCGTTGAGCTTGAATCTGAAACGCATTCATTTTTGGGAAAAGTATGATCGATAGGAGCATAACTAAGGGCCCGCAGGTTCCACCACTGCGAAAACCCCGAGTTTTTAGGGGCCTCGGGCCTCTGCGGGGATTTATCAATTTTTGCGCGAATGCTCCTCAACGCCGATTCTCTTTCAGTGTTCCTACCACTAATCAGCCAACAAAATTTCTTAACAATGAGGCCTATTTTTTATTTTTCTTATATCTCTTGTATGGCACGACCTTAAGATTTTTTTTTGTATACATTTTAAAAGATTTATTTTATTTCTCTATTCATGCCGTTTATTTTCAGTTTTATTTTGATAGAAACTGAGCTGTGACTCTGTGAGGCCATTGTGTTTTTAGACATAGGTATTAATTACTATGTTATACTGTTACCTACTGAATATAATTCGTTTTTTTCATTAAAATACTGTACATTTTATTTATTTTAATTTGAATATTTGCCATTTACAAAGACACAAAGATTAGAATTTTTTTGCATCGCAGAACAAATAATGCTTAATATAGTTAAGTTATCAGTTATGGTTTTTTAAGTAACTAGGTAAGTACCTACCTAGTCTACAAATTTAATAGAAAATAAAGCAAACAAGAAGTGATTGAAAAAGTAATTGTTTACATCAATTCCAAATACAAGTAATTGTAATTCAATTACATTTCAAAATATCAAAGGAATTGTAATTGGATCTAATTACATTCCTACAAAAGTAATTGGAATTGTAATTGGTCAGTTTTTAATTGTAATTGACCCAGCTCTGATGCTAACCCATGCCGTTATAACGTGAACCAAAGATGACTTAAATATCTCAACTAGTTTGGTAAATTTTCAATATTGTTCACATATTTCTTACAAATTTAACACCCTGTAACTTTTTTTATAAGGCCTTAAAATGATATAGTTTATAGAAGAATGTGCGGTTATTTTTTGGTTTTCTATCACCTGTTGAAGTGTCGCAGAATAAAACTGAATCACCCTGTATTGTTCCATATACACATACTGTCACATGACAGAGGAGAAGGATATAGTTCCCAGCGTGTGCAACATAAACAGACACCATTTTGCTATAGAGGAGTCAATACCCGGAAAACCAGTATTTATGTGACAACATTTTTGTGTGCAATTACATTAAATAATAGATATAATAGCCCCTGGGGGGCTAAATCCCCCCTAGCCCCCTCTCTTGGGACCGCCACTGCACACAGACACCCATTTTTTTGCTCAAACTTTGGTTTACAACGTTTCATAATCTTCTAAGAGTGCTGATAATCTAGACGACTTCACTTTTTAAACTTTTCTACATTCTGTGTATAAAATATAAATTATTTGCCTTCGTTCACTGTAATGTTTTGTCACTTATATCCTGGTTTTTAATCTTGTTATTTTTGTCTTGCTTTTTTATGTAGTCTTTTATGTATAGTTTACTAATATTCATATGTTATTCTCTTTACTTGTTATTATACAGGGTTATTCAAAAACAAATGCCACCCGTAGCACAGCGGTATTCTACTCCAAAAATAAAGTGACCCGTCTTTTTTCTTTTTGTTCAAAGCTCTATATTAAGGGCCCAACAAGCCCTTAAAAGGGGCCCTAAAATTTCGTTTTTTCGCTATATCTTTTAAACGGCTTGATCGATATAAATGATCTTTTGCACACATTCATAGATAGTTATGTCACATAATTATGTGTAGTGCCTTCTTATAATTATCATTATCCATATTGTTATTTTATTTATTAGTTTAAACATAAATATAGCTATTCAGCAGTTTAGAATGTAGGACACTAAAGTAGGTAACTATAACAATTATTGTATATGTGGAGACGAATTGAAGCATTCATAGAATAAAGATGTGACATCGACAACCAACCTGTTTGATTCCACAACATGGCGACCCTGCCTTTTCAACTGTACTAGCAAGAATCCAAAAAACTGAGCAGACAACGACATGAAATGGGAAAAAATCAATCAAAAGAAGAAACTGAAGTATGGAGCAAGTCTAAAAGAAGAACAAGAGAGAGCAGTCAACAACTGGCCGTCCCAAAACCGGGAACCAACAACGCGGGAACGGTCTCTAGTGTGGCGCAAGGCCGCTAGTCCGCAACGTGGGAGCTACTTTGCATGACCACAACTGAATTCCGGCACCTCCTAGAGGAAATCAGAGTTTTTCACCGCAATTTAAGCAAGGACCCAGTTTCCAGGCGAGGAGCAGCAGCTACGCAAAGAAGACAAAACAAGGTAGATTCATTCAAAGACGAGTTAATAAAAATTAAAAGTAGATTTAATTTAGTTAAAGTTGAGGAAAAGGATATTGTAGAAGCTAAGGGTTATATTGAATCTATAAACAAGTATTTTAATATCTTAGATAAGCTTTTGCAAGAAAGAATTATAATAATTAGTCAACAAGCAAGCAAAGTCCAGCAGGACGACGATTTAGATAGTTTCAGTAGTTCAGATTCAGAAAATTGTCACAACAATACTGAGCAATAATCTGGAACAAAACTTAGGTACTGTTCTGGAGAAACTTGTAGCGATGAATTTTAAAAAGCTAGCACTTTCGTTAAAAGACAATATATTTGCTTATTTAGAAGTCATGACTTTCAAAGAAATGTATAATGAAATATATAAAAAATACGACTCCGGAATAATTATTTTGTTATATGAACCCCCAATTAAGGTAGAATCAAAAAAATTACAAAAGAGCTCATAGAAAAATACCATAATTCTTTATTGGGAGGATACACCGGTGTGAAGAGAACAATTAATAAATTAAAACAAAAATATATATGGAAGAATATGTCAAAAATGGTAAAAAAGTTCATATCTAATTGCGAGAAATGTCATAAAAATAAGGTCACTAGACACACAATTGAACCAATGGTCATTACAGAAACTCCGTCGACTAGTTTTGAAAATATCTCAGTAGACACAGTAGGACCATTAAAAATCACAGAAAACAATAACCGTTACATCTTAACTATACAATGCAATCTAACTAAATTCATTCAAGCTATACCTTTAGAAAGTAAACACTCTAAAAGCATAGCCAAAGCGTTATTTGAAGACTTTATGTTAAAATTTGGAATTCCAAAAATTTTGAAAACAGATCTAGGCACAGAATACATAAACGAAACTCAAAAATTAATTAATAAGTCACTAGATATAAAGCATAGCACTTCAACTGCTTTTCATCATGAAACTTTAGGTAGCTTAGAGATAAATCACAGAGTTCTAAACGAATATTTAATCACATACTCAAATGGCTCAAATTGGGACACATTTTTGCAATACTTCGTTTTTGCCTAACACAACCCCTCATTCGGTAACGAACTACTCTCCTTATGAATTAGTATTTGGAAAAATTCCAAACTTACCAAATGATATTTACAGTACGTCTAACCCTGTATATAACACTGATAATTACGCAGATGAATTAAAATATAAACTAAATGAAGCACATAAGAGAACTCAGGAGCTACACAACAACGCTAAAACAAAGTCTAAGTCAGAGTACGACGAAAAAGTTAATCCTTCAAACTTTCGCATTGGAGATTTGGTGTTATTAAAAAGAGGTTTTCGATATAAATTAGATAGCCCCTATAAAGGTCCATTTAAAATCATAAAGCAAAATGGTGTAAATTCAACTATTCTAAACCAAAACGTAGAACAAACTGTTCACAATAACAGACTGAAATTGTACAAAAAAGGTGATTAATTGAAATAAGAATTTTTTTTATATAAGTTCTTAGATAAGAAATACTGTATTATGTATTTATACTTGTAATAATAATTATATTTAATTAAGTTATATAATATTACAAACATAGGGTATAATATTCATAAAATAATACATTTATTGGGTTAAATAGGAATAGATATTAAGCAAACTTTTCGAAAGGGGAAAGGCGTAGTGCCTTCTTATAATTATCATTATCCATATCGTTATTTTATTTATTAGTTTAAACATAAATATAGCTATTCAGCAGTTTAGAATGTAGGACACTAAAGTAGGTAACTATAACAATTATTGTATACGTGGAGACGAATTGAAGCATTCATAGAATAAAGATGTGACATCGACAACCAACCTGTTTGAATAGTGCAATATCAGCAGAGGGTGCCACTTCTGCCAACCAGTTTCATTTATTATGCTCAGAACTTTTTTCCCACAGTTAACTTGTAAATTAATTTGAACCACTTTGTGGAAATTCCATTCTCTAGAAAAAATTATTCTACTGTTCTTTTTTTCACAAATTTTACCGTTTGGAAGATAACACCCAAAATCCAGCCATCATGCACGTACCACGAACCCCCGAATGATCTAGTTACTTTTGGAAACAAACAATGAAACAATCACATTTACCTTTTGACCATGTTTTCTTCATAATAAGCTTGTCAAAGTATTCTGTTGGAGTGAAATTCATTTCTGCTTACCTATTAGGTATTTATTAAAGTCAATTCAAACTAAGTTCCTTCAAATTCTTAGCATTTGCTTGAAACTAAATGTCCAATACTTAATAAGTCCTCTTAAGTGTGATTGTTTCCAAAGGTAACTAGATCATTGTCATTATGCCACTAATGTTTAATATGCGTGGGTACAGGGTACGTGCATGATGGCTGAATTTTGGGCGTTATCTCCAAAATGGCATAATTTATGGCAAAAATACTACAATAATTTTTTGTAGAGAATGGAATTTTTTACAAAGCGGTTCAAATTAATTTACAAGTTAACTGTGGGCAAAAAAGTTCTGAGGATAATAAATTAAACTGGTTGGCACAAGTGGCGTCCTCTGGCGGTTGCGGATATTGCACTATAACATAATTATGTGACATAATTATCTATGAACGTGTGCAAAAAACGAAATTTTAGAGCCCTTTTTAAGGGCCCGTGGGGGCCTTAATATAGAGCTTTGAGCACTTTATTTTTGGAGTAGAATACCGCTGTCCTACAGGTGACATTTGTTTTTGCATAACCCTGTATACTTGTTATACTGTTGGGCAATAAATGCTATATTATTATTATTATAGAACATTTAGCGATTTTTTCCAAACTTAAAATACCTACTTCAACTCACGTGGTGGAAGTTAGTAAATGGGTCCACCTCTGTAATCTCTACCGCTCTGCTACAGATTTAATATGAATGCATGCTCGCTATACTCGCACCGCACCGCTACCTCGAAATATTTTTAAATAAATACCTACTTTAGAAAATTTTGCGGCAGAGGCGGCGATTTTCTAACACGTTAAAGAAAACTGTTGCTGATTGTAATGCACCACATCATCGTTCCTAGAATTAATAAGCAAAATTCGCCCATTTACGGTGGCAAAAAGCTACCTTAAACACTGCTTGTAGGTAGATAATTTTGAAATAATAAAATATGTAAGTACCTACCCAATTAACCAAAATGCCAAATCCAACGGGTGTCTAACTTGAAAAAACGTTCTAATAAACTTCGTTGTATGGGCTGCCCCTATTTCTAAATAAAGACAGATTTGCCTGCTCGGCCAGCGGGCCAAGTTTCGAGATATCGTCTCCAATTTTATGCTATTATTTCTGTTAGCATTCCCATGCATGCACCATCCGAACCGGCGAGTTCACCGCCCCGCTAACGTGAGCGGCCAACCGATTTAAAAGTTGACGGGGTGGTCGGGACCTGTTGCATAACACTCAATTGAGCTTGTAAATACCCATGTGAAGACTAGTGAGTTAAATATAAATTTTGGTTTTATTCATTTATTGGTAAAGTGCTTTTCATGAAAAATGGTTCTGGCTCAATGACTGCAATAAAACTACTTGGGTCGCTCCCACTTTGTAGTAAAAGTTCGGACTTTAGATATTTATGTATTTTACTTAATACAGATTTGATGTTTTAAGGAAAACAAGTAATGATACTCGTATGATTTGGTTATATTAATTTAATCAAATGAAAAACCTAAATAATACTCCTACATATTTTTAAATACTATTTATTTATATTTTATCATATTTACAATTATTTTGACTGTAGTCAGAGGTATCTTAGTCAAATCACATGTTTCCCTCGCAGCAGCACTACCGTTAAGTCCTCTAAGTAAAGGAATAGGTATAAACAGTTTTTACAATTTCCCTAGCATCGAGATATAAATGCTTTTCCCACGGACGCCACATAATGCTGCTTTATACATATAATATTTCGTAAAATTAAATCTCAATATAAGTGAACTTAGTGAACACGTTCCCTGAAAAATAAAAACTGACATTCAATTGTCAAATAAAAAAGTATATTTTAATTATTTTTACCTGCTAAGTATAGGGTTAAACATTCCATATCCATAAATTTTAGATCTTTTTATACCTAGAAATTGTTACACAATCCAGCCCTGTCAACTAATACTGAGAATTTCTAAGGTATTTATGACCGCAATGGGCTTTATACTTTTATTGCAGTTAACTATTTATCTTGAAAAGAACTTTTGTACACTGATATTCTACCTTTGTATATTATGAGAATATGAAATTCTTAGTGTAACTCTAAGGGTCGCCTTCCACTTCAGCTTTTCGCGTAAACTTTTTTTCTGTAGACCATTATCTCTAATCAGTATCTCTTCTATGACATATTTTGTGCAATGTGATTGGTTTACAGAAAAAAGTTCCCGCAAGAAGCTCCCGCCAATGAGAGTTATACTGCTGTGCTGTGGTAATATCACAGTGAGATTGAAAAGTTAATAGGTAATCCTTTTCTTTCGACAGAGTATTACCTACTTATTTTAACTGATGCAAAATCGTTTATTAATAACCCCCATTAATGCATGATCTCTTATTACTAGAGTAAACGCAAACAGAGAAATACACCGACGTCATAACAGCCTATGCGCCAAGTTGAATTGCCAGCGGCGGCGTAAAAATCTGTTTTCGCGGAGCAATCGCTTCAAATAATAATAAAATTATTCGTCAATTATTTTTAGTTTTTTACTATTTAGAATTTATTTATTACTTTCCGTAATTACACTCCACTCAAAAACTAATATGCTGCATAAGCAAGTTATAATTCAGGTACATTATAATTGATGATTTTATTTTTTATTAATATCTTAAGACACTTTCCAGTAAGAGGTCCTAGGGGCTCAAAAAAATATAATGCGCTATTATATAGAGGTATTTTAATATTTTTAGTTTACAAAATAATATAAAATAAATTTAAACAAATATTTTTTAACTTATTACTAATCTGGCAATGGTTCAATACATTCAGAGATCTTGGTTGCTGCGAGCAGATGCTGTTTATAATTTTCCAAAGGTATTTTTATGCCATTTTGAGCCTCTTTAAAGAATGCTAGCACATTTACTAATTATTTCCCGAGCCTGGCTATGTATAACTTTCCCTCTTACGCCTATGGTACTCTTCTTGGAAGAAGATGCCATAGTGATATAACACTTCCAAACTTAAGCACTAAAATAAACAAAGTGGGTAAGCAACTTCTATTCAATAAACAGAATTTTATTTTTCTCTTACCGTATAAGCTCCAAGATACTCTAGCGTAGTTCTTAAAAGAACTGATTTTGCACAAATCAACAGACCAAGACGATAAAACAACGGAAGAAACCGACACAGAACAGCACAACTCGCAGGGAATTATTAAAATAGACGCCAAGCGCTTCCCGCTCGGTACGCTAATGCCTTAAGATCTTCGTCCGCCCTTCCCCATAATATTAAAATAATAGACTCGCCCACGGCAAATGGTTTCTGCGCATGATGACGTCGGTGTATTTCTCTGTTTGCGTTTACTCTAATAGTCCAATAAAGCTGTAAGTTTTGCAAAAAAATCCAAACAGGATGATTTTTCCAGGGTTGCTTGGGGACTGCCTCCTTAGTGTCCAACCAAAAGATCACACTCGAATTCCTGGTACGAATTTAGCAATAGGGTGGTTTCCTAAACGATGACCCGTACGAACAACTTTTCCCGTAATTCTTTTTTGTATCTCTAATACATAAGGAGTTGCAGCGCACTACTTACATAACAAAATTCCTCACGCTGCAGGGGTGGTCTTGTAATAGTTATATGTACCAAGGCACTGAAGTTCAACTTTTTATGACTCATGTGGAATTTAGGTGCCGAAGCCTCTGGCCGAGGCAAATAAACCACATGAGTCATAAAAAGAACTTCAGTGCCGAGGTACATATTATACAGGGTGTTCCTTAATAACATGCTAATACTTAAGGGGGTTATTCTTGGGCCCATTTTAAGAAAAAAACTTCATATGAACGTAAGTCGTAAACGTCCTAACTTTTGAGATACAGGGCGTTAAAGTTAATTTTTTTAAATTGAATTTTGGCTACATCTCCCGAAATAATCAAGTTGCTGAACTGAAATTTGGCACTGCTACGTTTTTGGGGATGGAGAATAAGCTGAAAATGTGAAATTTCACCGTATCTCACTGAGGGCGCCACTTGCGCTGTTTTTTGATCACGCTTTTACGCGTAACTTTTTTGAGGTTATCTTTTTGGTCCTGCAGGTCCATCATTTTAGTGCCTCTTTTCATTCTGCAAGAAAAAGGTACTCTTGTTTCATAACGATTAAATCAACCGTTTGCGTTGAAATTACCAAAACGTGCCCCAAAACACCTGTTGATTCCAATATTCGAAACATAAAATTATCACCTACTGCTTTCAAATGTTACAGATCAACTGTACATTCAAAATGATGAAAAAAATGCCAAATGGGCATTGGTCAAAACATCATTGATTTTCTTGAAATAGAGTGTCCAAATTTTGTCAAATTCAATCCTTTCCATTTTGAAAGTGAATAATTTTTGGTACGTTGTTCATAGGGATTTTTTTCTCAGTTTAAATGGTACAGTTGATCTGTAACACTTGAAGGTGGTAGGTAAAAATTTTATGTTTCGTATATTGAAGTCAACAGGTGTTTTGGAGAACGTTTTGGCAATTTCAAAGCAAACGGTTGATTTAATCGTTATGAAACAAGAGTACCTTTTTATTGCAGAATGAAAAGATGCACTAAAATGATGGACCTGCAGGACCAAAAAGATAACCTCAAAAAAGTTACGCGTAAAAGCGTGATCAAAAAACAGCGCAAGTGGCGCCCTCAGTGAGATACGGTGAAATTTCACATTTTCAGCTTATTCTCCATCCCCAAAAACGTAGCAGTGCCAAATTTCAGTTCAGCAGCTTGATTATTTCGGGAGATGTAGCCAAAATTCAATTAAAAAAAATGCACTTTAACGCCCTGTATCTCAAAAGTTAGGACGTTTACGACATACGTTCATATGAAGTTTTTTTCTTAAAATGGGCCCAAGAATAACCCCCTTAAGTATTAGCATGTTATTAAGGAACACCCTGTATATTTTTTGAAATCGAAAAAAAAAAAGTTTTATTAGGCAAGAAAATAATAATAAGGGATTACCCGTCCATGAACCGACTACGCGCGGCGTTGCTTGACTTTGACCTAGGTCAAGTATGACAAGACACGGCACCTTCGAACAGAAAAACCAAACTGCTGCTTGTTGTGCACTGTGCAGCCTCCATAATACTTCTATTGATATTCAAACCTACTAAAATATTTATACTGATATAGATAACAATTTCGCAATGTGTACGAATAGTTAAATGGGCCTTTATTGGCCGGGTTTTGAATATTTGGTCACTTTTGACTGGCGATGGCTCCGTGTCTGACGTTTGATGTTTACATCTCGCCAAGGCCTACTTATTGAAAAAATCGTACAATAATGGGCTTAAATGGGCTACTTCAATGCCGATTTCTGCGCTTTTAATGACGATTTTGGGACACTTCACTGCCGATTTCAAGAAAACATTTTTAAAAAATGACCTTTATAAAAGTTTTCGAGGAGGAACATCTGGTCAACTCTTTCTTATAATTTTTTTTTGTGTCTCTAATACTTAATGATTTACAGGGCATTATATGACAAAAATTAATTAAAAAATATAATGCCTTGTAAATCATCAAGTATTGGAGACAAAAAAAGTTTATAAGGAAAAGTTGACCAGAAGTTCATCCTCTAAAACTTTTATTAGGGTCATTTTTTTGTAAAAATTTTTTACAAGTACATCCCTGGAAAAGTTGTTCATACTATGATCCCCTACAACTTTTATTAAGGTCATTTTGCTCTAAAAAATGCTTAGGAAACCACCCGTATTGTTTAGGAAACCATCCTATAATTCAATTCGTACCAGAAGTTCGAGTGTGATCTTTTGGTTCAACCACAGAGAAATAACCAAATTTCTCTGAGCACAGAATAAATAGCTTTTCAACAGAAGCCTCCTTACGGACATGTGACAAAAATAAGCGAGTCTCCATTTCAATTTACATTAAAGATAGACAGTATTTTATACATAAATTTGGTTTTAATACAATCTCTTTGCCATGTAGATTAATGTAAAATCAAATAAAATGCACAATATGACTTAATGTCTTTAGAAGATATTTCGCTAAAAAGCGAGTCTCCTTTTGACACATGTCACTAAGGCATCGTCTGTATTACTCGTTAGTCTGTGCTCTGAGGGTTTAACACTCAGGAGGCAGTTCCCAAGCAACCCTGAAAAAATCATCCTGTTTTGATTTTTTTGTGCGACCCCTATAAGCCGAGCATACCTATCTTTATTGGACTATAAACGATTTTTTCAAAGCAAGTCGGCAGAGGCGCTGTTTTCATTTTTCACATATCTGTCACTGTCAAGCTTTATTATTACTTTCCCAGTTCTCAAAAGTGTTTTGTGGACTAATGGAAGTTGGCGAAAAGTTAACCTTAACTCCACTAGAAGTGGCAGAAAGTGCAAATATAGCATCCTCAAGTTTATTGCCGGCAAAAAGCAAAGTCCTCTATCAGAAAACTTACGTCGAATTTATTTCGTGGTGCAGAGAGAAGCAAGTAACGCGTTACTCGGAAAGTGTTGTTGGCATACTTCTCGAGCATCATTGTAAAAAAAGGCCTGATCGCAAGTTTGTAGCCAAAATATTATTCAATGCTTAAAGCAACCTTAATCTTAAAAGAAAGCGTTGATATAACGTTTTTTTATTTTTTATAAAAATTACATACCTATGCTATTATTAAACCAGTCGGGATAAATACATTTTCTAAATTGCCCTCCCTTTTTCCTACCTTTTGGCAACTAGAGCAGCTGCTTCTTTACTGGACATTGTTCTCGGCGTTATTCGGCCTCGATACTCAGTAATGGATCAGATTTTTCAGCCATTGAACGGCTTGGTGGTTGGAAATACACTGCTGTGGCAGAAGGTTATATTGAGAATTTCCTACAAAATAGAGTTGAAATTGCACAAAAAATCGTATGTAAACCTGCTAGAAACTCTATGTCAGCGCCAGCGCCGAAAGATGCGTTCTGTCCTAAATGATTTAAACTTAAATTTAAATTCAACTAATAATTCAACTGTACCTTCTATCAATTTTAGCTAGGTATTATAATATTTCTAACGTATCTAAATATAAATATTAATAAACAGAAATCCAATGAATCATAAGATCTTAAAAGCATATGCACTGGAATTATTATTTTTCCCAAGGTTTTTATAACATATAAAACAAAACACTGCTTGTAATCTTATGAAGACAGATATGTTTGTAGGTACTAAATTTTTGCCAGGTAAAATGTTATTAGATTTTATGCTATACAACTTAAAAAAATACGAAATCTAACGTCACTTTCGCTGTCGGCAACCCCCTCTTAATATAAATAATTAAATTTTTAGATGCATAGTTAATGTAATTATAAAATAAACAGTGAAAACCATATTTCTCTTATTTTATTTAAAGCACAGTCGATGGAAATAGTTATTTTCTTGAAATCGGCACTGAAGTGTCTGAAAATCGTCATTAAAAGCCCAGAAATCGGCACTGAAGTAGTCCATTATTGTACGATTTTTTAAATAAGTAGGCCTTGGCGAGATGTAAACATCAAACGTCAGACGCGGAGCCATTGTCCGTCAAAATTTACCAAATATTCAAAACCCGCCCAATAAATCCCATTTAACTTTTCGTACACATTGCGAAATTGCTACCTATAGCAGCGCAATCTTTCAGTAGGTATAAATATTTTAGTAGGTTTGAATATTTATCTGCTTTAACATGGGGCCAACTTATAGAACTTATAGAAATCATTTTTACCTACCGTACTACGGCTTACTAATAGATAGGTACCTAAGTACAGGGTGTTCCCGTATATTTTGACCCACCCCTAGAGCCTTTATTTTTCGAGTTAGAAAAAAAATACTTAAAGGAAAGTTGTAGGTTTTTTTCTGAACCGCTAGGACCTATTACCAGATAAAACAAATGAGCGTCGCAAATTTATGAAAAAATATAAACTTACCTTTTTTAATGGAAAACCCTGTATATTTGCGGATTTTTGAATTGCCCGTATTTTTACGATTCCAACAATATAAATATGTTATATGTTTGCTTTAAACATTCGCATGATATTCCAAATTGCAGATAAATACGATCTTTATATTTCTTTATATTTTTATATTTCAACCCTACAACAACTTTCATTTAAGTAATTTTTTCTAACTTGAAAAATAAAGGCTCTAGGGGTGGGTCAAAATATACGGGAACACCCTGTACTTTAAAAGTGCCGATTGCCAATTTCCCAGTTTTTAATAACGATTTTGAGACTAGTGCCGATTAAAAAAATGACAATGTCATTCAAATTTCCAAACAAATTCCGTTCTAGCAATCTTAACAAAACAAAAATTACCGATAAGAATCCTATTGAAGTCGCGTTTAGTTGTTGACCGTTTAAAGATTCTTGTAGCGACGAAGTGGTAACGGACAACGGACCTCCTAAATAATAAAGGTCCGTTCCACGAACACGGACTCACGTTAGCGCGGTGTGAGTCGCTATTTTACCAGAATAATATATTGGTTGCATTCGGGTAGATTCGGTTTCGCCGAATAGCACCGATCGAATGTAAGATGGCAGCCGGCCTCTTTTAATTTAGTGTCGACCACACGGGTCGCACACAACGTGCTTTTATATGAATTTTGTTTTTAATACGTAATTTACTTCAATGTTAATACTCAAAAAGTGTCGTAAACAAGTGCCGTGATATACTCGTCTAGTTTTAAGCGTAATATCTCAGTCTACCATATCAAAAATAAGTTTTGTAATCCCGACCTTGCCACCATACGATAGGGCAATATTCGAATTTTTAATTTGCTATAAGCTTCTAGTTTTTTCGAAACGGATCCGTGAGTGCGCCGAACTTAATTTTAAAGTGTTTTTATTCGATTTTTGTGGTTTTTCGGGAAAACGTGGTTCGTCTATTCTCACACATGTATTACTTTCACCGCAATCTTCGTCACCTCCAAGAATAGCACCACAACGATGGGAGACGACTCTTGGACCACGGTGAACAAGGGTAATAAAATTTTCGCTTTTTCGTGGCAAAAATGCATCCACAAATTACATAATGCTATAATTAGCCGTCCGATCTACTTTTTTAGAAAGTTGTTTTTGATCTAGTCGTCGTCGGTTGCGAAATGTCGCGACCTTCTTGTGGCGTGGTTGTCCACCGCCTGGGCGACACGTTTGCCGGTCCCACGCATTAAAATGCATGTCCCCATATTGTTTGCTGGCAGTCCGGTAGGGGAATTATCATTATCGGCTTTTCTTTAAGCTAGCAAAGATAATCCGCGGTTGCAGGTCAAAAAATATTGAACCACCAGCCGTTACGACTGCGGCAGCGGCTGGCGAGTCGCGACCACGTGGAAGAACAACGGCCGGCGCTGGGTTAAGGCGGAACCGTGTACCTGTTTCCGCCTTATAAGGGCCTTGTTTATACATGCAATCCCTAGTTAGCCAATGTGTGAGAGAGTCATAAGGATATAAAAGCAATATTGGGTACAAGCAACAAATGCAAAGTGGCCCAGTCATTGTTATTCTGTTAAAATCTAGTTACAAAAAAAACAGCTGGACAACTTTATTTTTTGCAAAACCTGCCCTGCCCTCTGCACCTACTGTATTTCTAATGTCTTTATGTCAGTGTCAGACATTGGCTAACTAGAGTAATGCATAAACAAGGGTTAGGGCCTCGGTTAGGGCCATGACGACATGGGTTGCGGTCGAATTTCTTAATTACAATTTTAGAACTCTAAAAAAGCCCATAGCCCATCATCTACTGGCGAGTTATGCCCCTGTAAATTGTCTCAGGCGCAAAGTAGCTACCTAATTTCTGCATGCAGTGCAGAATCATTACTGTAGTACCCACAGAAAATATACGCTACGCGGACAGAAGTTCCACACAATGTAATTATTTGGCAGCCCGAAAGGAAGCCGGCTCTCGAAAGCCGGCTTCCCCTGGCTTTCAGCAGTGTCTATAGAAGAATTCTTCCATAGTTCTGCCTTGACGGCCGTGGTACTTTCATTACTCAATACTAGGCGGCAGCACGTTAGGAAAAAGCATCCGAAAGCGGCGTTGCCGGATTGTGCAAACAGTCGGTGGTTTTACCGAACTATAAAAATAAAGTGTAAAATGAGCTTGCCCATTTAGAATCCAAGGTTAACAGTGACGCTGTCAGCAGTAACTATACACTGTGTCCGGGATAAGAATGAACAACATGGGGATATTGCAAACGGTGAGAGATAGGGCAACGGTTAAATGGGGAAAAAGTTACGCAATTTCGAGGTCAATAAAATGGCACAAACAGATTTCTAATATCTTTTTTCGTTTTTGAGTTATTTTGAAAAAAGTAAAATTTTGCGTTTTAGATTTTATTTTTTTTTCTGAAGTTGCTATCACAGATAGAGAGAAAAGAAAAGCACTTTCTTATGGCACTTTTTAACGGGCCTTAAGATGGCGTTTTTAGATTTGTTCTACAACGTTTCGTTTTTGAGAAACCATATTCAACTTAATTTTTTTAAATACGTACCTGGATTTTTTTTGCAGATTTTGAAATCACTTTTCATTAGAAATACCATGATGTATGACAAGAAATATTTTTAAAATGTTTTGAGCTCGGTTTTGAGACAATTATACTGAAAGTTCCTTTTTTCCATTATTTTTTTTTCTAATTCGGCCCTGTATTTAATAATAAGAAGTCTAAATATTAATCAGTATTGTCAACAATTTAACTTACAACTTATCTTTCAATTGGAGAACTAAAAAAGGACGGCACATATGATAATAAAAAATAAATAAAAATCCTCCACCTAGAAGGCTTTGAAACAACGAAACCAATCCCTTGTCATTTGTCATAACTCCCACTGTATCATTTAGTTAACAATTTATTTCATTACAAATGGAGGGTGCTTTTTCAAATGACGACAAATTTAACATGTCAGCATGTTATATCTTGTGTCACAGAAATAGTGTAGAGGCCGAACGAATTTATTTTTGCAATTAATAAATGGCAAAAGTTATTGATTACGTTGGCTTAATGCTTTCTTCTCGCAATTAGGAAAAGCGAAGAATTTACTCCAAAACACAATGCGACACTGTTTGCTGTACAACAACAGAGGAAAACACTTTACCAGACGCAGGGCCGTACAATTTAAAAAAATTAAGTTTTTAAAAATAAACTGTAAGTTAAATTGTTGTCAATACTGATTAATATTTAGACTCCTTATTATTAAATACAGGGCCGCATTAGACAAAAATGAATAGAAAAAAAAATTTTTTTACAAAAAAAAATCCAGGTCCGTATTTAAAAAAATAAAGTTGAAGATGGTTTCTCAAAAACGAAACGTTGTAGAACAAATCTAAAAACGCCATCTTAAGGCCCGTAAAAAAATGCCATAAGAAAGTGTTTTTCTTTTTTTCTCTATCTGTTATAACAACTTCAGAAAAAAATAAAATCGAAAACGCAAAATTTTACTTTTTTCAAAATAACTCAAAAACGAAAAAAGATATTAAAAATCTGTTTGTGCCATTTTATTGACCTCAAAATTGTGCAACTTTTTCCCCATTTAACCGTTGCCCTAGCTCTCACCGTTTGCAATATCCCCATGCTGTTCATTCTTATCCGGGACACAGTGTAGAATTCTTCCCTCGAGAGATTTATTTTTTTCGTCGTTTTTGGAAAGGGCATTCGATATTTTACGAATCCGTGGCTGAAAAAAATTACTGCGCAAAAACTACCCCTGCACCCCTAAAGGAACAAAATAATAACTACATTATTCTTGGTCCGATTATCTGCGCCGTTTTTAGCAACGACGTTCCAAATGATTCCAGATGCATGAACATGAACCCGTGGTAGAAAAATTTACAAGCAAAAATTATCCCTTCCAACTTCCAAGCCTCGGATAGATTGCTTTTGGTCCGACTATGATAGTTTTTTGAAACCCTAGCCACTATAACTCTTATTTCACGAATCCGTGGTAGAAAAAAATCATCGTACAAAAGCTACCCCATGCACCCCCTGAAAAATTGATAATTCCATTGTTCTTAGTTCAATGTTCACCGTTTTAGCAAGGACGTTCCAAATGATTCCAGATGCACAAATTAGTGGTTGAAAAAATTTGTCAGGAAAAACTACCCCCTCCACCAGAGATATTGTTTTTGAGACGATTATTTAGTCATTTTTTGAAAAGGCATTACTATATACCTACCTTAATTCACGAATCGGTGGTTGAAAACATTTACGCGGCAAAAACTACCCCTTCCCATCCCAGAAAGTTTGTTTTAAATTTGATTATTGTCGTTTTTTGAAAATGCAATCACTATATTCCTTATTTCACGAATGTGTGGTTGAAAACATTTGCGGGGCAAAAACTACCCCTTCCCACCCCAGAAAGTTTGTTTTTAATTTGATTATTGTCGGTTTTTGAAAAGACATTCACTATATCCCTTATTTCACGAATCCGTGGTTGAAAACATTTACGGGGCAAAAACTACCCCTTCCCACCCCCGGACCGGAAGTTTGTTTTTAATTTGATTATCGTCGTTTTTTGAAAATGCAATCACTATATTCCTTATTTCATGAATCCGTGTTGAAAACATTTGCGGGGCAAAAACTACCCCTTTCCACCCCGAATTGATTTTTTTAATTTGATTATTGTCGTTTTTTGAAGGGTATGCTGGGGGTATTATTCGCCCAACAATTTTTTTAACCACGAATTTGTGCATCTGGAATCATTGCGAACGTCCTTGCTAAAATTGGCGAGGATCCGACAATATAAGTTATCATTTCTGTTCTTAAAGGGGTGCTGGGGGTAGTTTTCGCACAATAATTTTTTTCAACCGCGAATTCGTGAATCTAGAGTCATTAAGGACTAGTTGCTAAAATCGGCCAGGATCCGACAATGAAGTTATAATTTTTTTAAAAGGGTATGTACTGGGTTAGTTTTCGCCCAACAAATTTTTTAAAGTACTTTGTGCATCGGGAATCATTAGGAACGTCCTTGCTAAAAACGGTGGGAATCGTACCATGAAATTTTCCTTTTTTTCCTTAAGGGGTAGTGGGGGGTAGTTTTTGCCCAACAAATTTTTTCAACCACGAATTCGCGCATCTAGATTCAACCGCGAATTCGTGAATCTAGAATCATTAAAAACGTACTTGCTAAAATCGGCCAGGATCCGATAATGAAGTTATAATTTTTTTAAAGGGGTGCCGCGGTAGTTTCCGACCAACAACTTTTTTAAAGTAGGTACAGATTTGTGCATTATCTGGCATCATTAGGAACGTCCTTGCTAAAAACGGTGGGAATCGTACCATGAAAGTTATCTTTTTTCTTTAAGGGGTAGTGGGGGTAGTTTTCGCACAACAAATTTTTTCAACTACGAATTCGCGCATCTGGAATCATTAGGAACATTCCTTGCTAAAATTGGCGAGGATCCGACAATGAAGTTATCATTTTTGTTCTTAAAGGGGTGCTGAGGGTAGTTTTAGCACAAGAAAATTTTTTCAACCACGATTTAGTGCATCTGGAATCATTACGAACGTCCTTTCTAAAATCGGCGAGGATCCGACAATAAAGTGATCATTTTTTTTCCTAAAAGGGCGGTGCTGGGGATAGTTTTGCCCAACAATTTTTTTAAAGCACGAATTTGAACATCTGGAATCATTAGCTAAAAATCGTACCATGAAAGTGGTCATTTTTTTTTCTTTAAGGTGTAGTGGAAGTAGTTTTCGCCCAACAATTTTCTTCAACCACCAATTCGTGCATTTGGAATGATTAGGAACGTCCTTGCGGGGATCATGATATCAAATGAATATTTCAATAATACAAAAATACTTATAGGTATAGAAAAAAACATTTGGAAACAGTGATTAAAATGATAAATTTAATATGCAACAAGTATTCAGTTAGTCCCAAAATTAAATAGTGAAACCGATAAATTTGGCATCATTGACATCCTGTACATATTTTCTGCATTGTAGAACAAATATTTACCGTATACTAAGTGTATAGGTAATTAGTAAATAAAATAGGCAGGAATAAAATATATTATTTGTAACATCTTCGTATATTTTAATTAGATAATGATTAGCTCTGAAGCACACTGTATAACTTAGTATACGTCATACGACTTCTGCAAAGACGAAGCAAATAATAAATCCCACTATTATTTCGTATAGTTCAAGGCCTCTGACCATCTGCCGGGAAATAGATTTTGATGACCGAAAGCGATCGCCAGCATAGACAGCGTTTATGAAACCTTTATTCCTACACCACCGGCAACACGGTTAGGCTCTTCAGCTGACTGCTGGCGCCTCTAGCGGTGACTTTTAGCGGAGGGCATTTTACGGTTTTAAAAATCGAACGATTCTGCATCCGAGCGCTATCTGTTAGGCCAAGGCAAAACCAAGTTTCGGTGTGCTATACATATTTTACGAGCCCGATGCTACTGGCACTTCTGTCCGCGTAGCGTATATTTTCTGTGGTAGTACCTACTTGGTAACTGGCGAGGTATTTCGGTATATGTACGTGTTTTGAAACATCGATTATCATTCTTCCACCCAATACCTACGCCCTAATACGTCTCTAGTTTTTCTTGTCATTCCAGGTAATCTAGGGAGTTTGGCAAATCTCAAATGAACTGTGAACGTGTTCGCTATTCGGCGGAACGACTATGAGGAAATCAAAGAGAAACTTGGGGCACAAACTGCCTGCATTGTTTTCAGTTATTTCATTATATCTGACATGTGTCAATGTAACCAATGCTTTGTTTTTTTCTGTGGCAACACTCATCTTTGTCTACCGTCGCAATAAGGGGCTGATGCTTCCTTATTTTTTTCATATGTTCTGATTGTTTACCTTCATAAAATACTGTTGTGATAGGATAAGCGATTGACAGAGGATTGCGACCAATATGATTGTTTGGATTGCCAGGAGGATTGAGGCAGAAATTTGTGACAGTGTAGCGAGGAGTGGTCACCCTCTCGGCTACCTTTGTTGCATAAATGACTATTACTTGCTAATGCCTCGATACCTCATTCAATACTTTATGAATGAGCTGATCATTATACCTAGCTGTTATAATACTACTAAAACATCTCCCTTTCTAAAAGTTTAAAAGTTTTGACTGATGTCAATGAATGAAGATATCTTTTTGGAAAAATTTCTTTACTGCAAACTAGGTAGGTACCAATATATTTTTTGCTGTTTCTACATCAAAAAGCTGAATTAGTAGTTGCGAAAGTAGTGTTAGAGGAAGTAGAGTGTTAAACCGGTATGGAATAGTAGGTATTTCTCCAATATTTTATGAACTACATATATTTAATAATAAAAAAATTTCACTGCTTTCGATCGATTAGGAACTGATGAGAAGGGTAAAACTTACAGTCTCAGCTCCACAAACACTGCCATTTTTACCCTTCGTGTCATATTCTCCTACTCAACTTCAAGATAATAAATATGGACTATTTCAGCCCCTTACAATCACAAACTGTTTACTTAATTGTGGTTTGCTTGCTATGGTTGTGTTTGATAAATAAGGTATTTTATTTCTGGCTTTTCGTTTAAGTTTGAAGTTTTTAAGTATAATGAATGTCATGGGTTCAATGCCAAAGAATTTATTTAACTTCTTTTAAAATAAGCCAAGCTTTCGTTCCTATTTTGGAACTTAAAAAAAGTAGTTTTGAAGAAGCTCCAAAATAGGAATGAAAGCTTGGCTTATTTTAAAAGAAGTTAAATAAAGTCTTTGGCTTTGAACCCGTGATATCCATTACACTTAACATATCTACAAGCCGTGATTTCTACAAAATATCTGTAATTTGAAGTTTTTCTGTGTTTCCAAAATCTTGTTATGGAAAGCACCTTCGAAATGGTATAATCTACACTTGCAAATCATAGTGCTCACCTTCGACCTCAAAGTTTTCACACCTATGGAATATAGGCCATTTCATAACATGTTGTAGAATACACTATTCCATACTCTTGAAACCACAAACTTTTTTCTTATGTGGAAATTATCCATTCCGTGCTAGTTACAGAATATACTACCTATTTTATCATTTGAAGATATGTTTAACATACCAAATTGAGAGTTGTATTGCAATAAAATTCTTGTAACTCGTCCAACTATCTAATAATACCAGAACGATCTAACATGACAAGTTTTATGGTTGACTCGCCGTAAGCTGTTAGTATAATCGATTTTGTTCAACACTTTCTTTAATGAGCAAATCTCATGATGTTTAATTACGCTGACAGAAAACTTCCCTGGTTTTGCACATTGGAAAGTAGGAACGAGGGTATAGGAACCATATAGTTATGAATTTCCTGATGCTTTTTGTCTTATACAGGGTGTCCAACTTTAAAACTGTACAAATCCGTAAAAGCTTCATTTTTTGAGATAATCGCCTAAACTTTTTTTTTGTTCGGAAGGCCTTCATCTTTTGACCTTCCTGCCATTTTCAAAATGCAAATCCAGGGCCGCCTGCGACTTTCTTATACCCCCGATTTTCGCAAAAACTATTTAGCGATTTTTTTTATTTAAAATCTGACCCCACAGTATTAATTAGAACACCCCAAAACCCCCATATACCTACCAAATTTGAATAAAAAATATACAGGGAGTTCCATTTTGCAGGGTGTCAAAGTTGAGCAAAATAGGAATTTTAAAGGCATCTGGCGAGTCAAGTGTGCCATGGAATCCCTTCAAAACAGTTGAATGGCCAACAGGACCACTCAAAATGTTGGTGTGAAAATATTTACTACAAAAATATACAGGGTATTTTTCTCTGAGATATCTCAAAATTCTGAAATTTTATGAAACTTATACGGATCAAGATGAGTGCTCTGGAATCATTGAAAAAATATTGATAAACACAAAAGTAAAGTACTTCTTTACAAAGTGCCAACTAACAAATAAAAACAATTTAAATTATTGGACTTTTCTGAACGAAGTCACTGTCTAAGATGATACATTTTCTGTGCGTTTCCTGTTGTGGCACACCAGCCACCTTAACTGATATGGACTTGCAGACTGGCAGGCTTCTGTATTTTTTAGATTTAGTTAATTTATAGTGTGTGGAGCGGTTTTGATATAGGTACTCGATTTTTGACCCGTATAAAGTTCCAAAAATTCAGTAATTTGAGATGGCACAGATAAGAACACTCTGTATATTTTGTATTTGACCTTTGCACACCAATACCTTTTGTGGTCCTGTCCTATCAGGGACTCTTTAAAATAAGGGGACCCAGCCAGAGCCGGACTGGGAGGCCGGGCGATCGGGCGAGCGCCCGAAGGGCCGCCGGGTTTGGGGCTGATGGGGGCCGCAGGCCCCCTGCAGCCCACAACCCACAAGTCATGTAATAAATTATAGAAATATAGAGATATCCCAAGAATGATATCCCGATATCAATCGGTTGAGGTTCGGTCACAGATGGCAGAGCGGGGGATATATTGGTCGCAACGGTAGACAGACGGTCGCGAATTGCGAGCGCGGGCCGCTGCAGCACCTTCGTGGCTCGACAGCGATGCTGCAATGTTTCTAATTAGCAACATCGCTTCGGCCATACGCCGCACCAGCCGTTGGGCTGCACTTGTACTTGTACCAAAGTGTAGAGAATACTATAAGTCCACTCACTTGGCGTGTGTAAACAAATATTTCCCCCCTGCCCGATCCCGATCCCGCTTCCTTCGCCTTAGCCCTCGATCAATATCCCGCTGAGCGGGCGATTCCGAGCGTTGCCAATTTTGAGTAGTGATGGCTTATCACGGTTCTTATTGCAGTGAGGATGGCTATGCAAAAGCAATTCAAAAGACTGTGTGTCCTTTTTCGAATTCCTAAAGACCCTGAAAGGTAAGATTTACTTTGACGTAAAAGAAAAATGTTTTAATCAATTATTTCTATAGTCATCGAAATATTATATTATTCCATAATACTCGAATTATGTATAATATTATATATGTAGGTATGTTGAATAATATAAAGCCAACACGAGCCAACATCTCACAGGTGTGTTTTTTCCTTTGTTGTAAATAAAAATATTGATAATTGCAGATGTCAGCAGGCTTCGTCAAAGACCATAAATTTGCGAATATTGCACCTGAAGAGGCACATAAACGTAAAAAAATTTGCAAGGGACATTTTGATTACAAATCATTTACTTCGTCCGGAAATAGTATATTATACACTTAGGTTGAGAAGTGAGCCATTATTTACCGAGCATTTTTATATCCTGAGGCGGGTAGCGGATATCCTGAGGCGCGTAGCGTATATTATACACTTAGGTTGAGAAGTGAGCCATTATTTACCGAGCATTTTTAAGTAATGGCCTTCTCAACCGAAGTTTATATAGAATTTTTTTTACTACTACCATATTTTACATACAGGGTGTCTACTTTTAAGTGTATACAAATCGATAAAAAATGTATTTTGTGAGATATTTTCAAAAACCTTTTTTTGTTCGAAAGGTCTTCAAAAAACGCTTCTTTTGACGTTTTACTTTTGTCAAAATGCAAATCCAGGGACGGCTACGATTTTTTTTATACCCCGATTTTCACAGAAACCATTTAGCGTTTTTTTTATTTAAAATCTGACACAACAGCGTTAATCAGGACACCCCAAAACCCCCATATACTAAATTTGAACAAAAAATGTAGAGGTGTTCGGTTCTACACTGTGTTGAAGTTGAGCAAAATAGGAATTTTAAAGACATCTGGCGAGCCAAGTGTGCCATGGAATCCCTTCAAAACAGTTGCATGGTCAACAGGACCACTCAAAATGTTGGTGTGAAAAGATTTACTACAAAAATATACAGGGTATTTTTCTCTGAGCCATCTCAAAATTCTGAATTTTTATTAAACTCTATACTGATCAGGAGTGCTCTGGAATCATTGAAAAAATATTAATAAACACAAAAGTAATTTATTTCTTTACAAAATGCCAACCAACAAATAAAAACAATTTAAATTATTGGGCCTTTCTCAACAAAGTCACTGTCTAGATGATACATTTTCTGTGCGTTTCCTGTTGTGACACACCAGCCACCTTGACTCATATGGACTTACTGACTCTCAGGCTTCTGTATTTTTAGACTTAGTTCGTTTATAGTATGTGGAGCGGTTTTGATATACTCAATTTTTGACCCGTATAAAGTTACAAAAAATTCAATAATTTGAGATGGCACAGATAAGAGCACTCTGTATATTTCGTATTGGACCTTTGCACACCAACAACTTGAGTGGTCCTGTTGACCATTCAACTGTTTTGAGGGGATTCCATGGCACACTTGACTTGGCAGATTCCTTTAAAGTTCGTATTTTGCTCAACTTTGACACCCTGCATAATGGAACTCCCTGTATATTTTTTATTCGAATTTGGTATATAAGGGTTTTGTGCTGTTCTGATTAACGCTGTGGGGTCAGATTTTAAATAAAAAAATCGCTAAAAGGTTTTCGCAAAAATCGGGGGTATAAAAAAATCGCAGCCGGCCCTGGATTTGCATTTTGAAAATGGCAGCAAGGTCAAAAGAAGCTGTTTTTGAAGGCCTTTCAAACAAAAAAAGGTTTTTGAAAATATCTCACAAAATACATATTTTATCGATTTGTATACACTTAAAAGTAGAACCCTGTTGGTACAGATCGTACAAAATTTGAAGGCGGAGAATTCCTAGAATAGATTTATAGGAAATCGTAAATATTAATACAGATTTCAGTGGCGTGCTTGGAGAGTAATTGCACAGAAATAAATTACGAGTGATGAATTTTATTAAAAATTAAGTAATTTAAATAATTATTAGCAATAAATAATATATTTATTGTCTTACACAACTATTAAGTATAATAATTTACAATTACAATAGGTAATATTTGTCAATCTCAATCTGATGCATAGTCACTAACATCGTCATCGGAGGAGTCACTTTCGGAATTAGTAATAATTAGCTGTTCTGTGATTATGTCTATATTAATTTCATTTTGTAAGTACTTGTCTTCGGTTTTGATAACATAACACAGTATTTTCCAATTGTTGTTACGCTGCTGTGTGAAATGGGCCAGTGCAGGTGGGTTTTCTGGGTATTATTTACAAACTACTTCCTAGAATTCTCTGCCTTCACATTTTGTATGAACTGTATTTGAATAGATTTAGCCTGCGAGTTCAGTTGTCAAGCTGACAAAATGAAAATAATTTTTAAATGTCATATAGAAAATGTTTCATTATTATTTACCTAGGTATTTTTTTATTATCATTATTTACCTAGGTAGAGAAATATTACTTCTCATTAGATGAATGAGGTAAATAATGGTGATTTCTCAGGTTAGTAAAAAAAAGTTTATTAATAACTACAACAACTATTAATGCATGTCTAATATCATCAAAACGTCTCTAAAATGCCATATTGGTTATAATTATTTACGCAAGTATATCCTAAGATCTTTGAAATTATGGCACGGCAATGCATTGCATTTCGCTGCAAAAATTGGCCAGCCGTCGAACAGTGTAACCCATGCAAGTATTGGTGATATTATATTAGGCGAGCATGCAGTCGTGTGTTCACTGCAGTATCCATCTTCTCTGTCTCCTTCATTTCTTTCTACTACGAATACCAGGTTCGGTTTAAATGGTTACACAGTGTGTTTTGTCTCCTATTTTATTCCTGAGCGCCTATCGTCGAGCTACCCTGGTAAATTCACTCGAGACTGAAATGGGCTAGTATGATTACATTTTAAAAATGAATTTGATAATTGCAATTGTTAACTATAGTCATCTAGGTCCCTAAAAGCCCCCTGTCCAAGATAAATATCCAAAATCTTAGAAATTTGAAAATACCTTTAAATATTTAAGGAAGTACTGATCTTTTTTACCGACATTAAAATGTATGCATGGGTCTGTATCAAAACCGCGTGAGGCATCTTCAGGATACTTAATTGGTTAGTGACTTATAGTATGAGAGCAGTTTGTAAAATCTAACCATAATAATTTATTAATTTTCCCTACTTACGTTATAAATCAAATACCTACCTGACCGGGGTCCATTAACCCAGCTTGTTATTTTGGTAAACAGATATTCAAGATAAACAATATGTTCAAATTTGAAGTTGAAGGTTAAAATTATGGGTTAGATTCCTAAAAAATCAATAATTCACAAGTGACAAATAGGAACGTTTTGTGAACTTATCTTCAGCGAGCTTTCAGCACATCACTGCGGATTGAATTGTATCCGGCACCATCTTTTGAAAGCAAAAGGAACAATACCTTAATATTTTCGATTATTTTTTATTCAAAACTAAGATTAACTGACAAAAACGAAATATGTCAGGGGAATCCACTAAACCTCTGCCTGCAAGCCGTTTTATATACAGACCTAGAATTACCAAGTTTAGTGTCTGTATTTTCAGCTTGTGTGTGGAATAAGGTTGGTGTAATATATGATTCCCGAAGTTGAATTATTGCGAGCAGTGGAAGAGGGCAAGAAAGAGATTGCCACGGGTGGAGGGGACCGCAGCTCCCCCCCTCCCCTCTGTGGAATTCTAATAATAATCGGAATAATGGAAGCCATAAACTGGTGGGTACAACACTTTGCCTTAGAAGAAGAGAGTTAGACCGTTTCATCATGACCCCCCCAGCAAAATAGGTATCCCATTTGCCGCAACAACTACTTGTCCACACTTAGACCAAATTGGATTGGCTCGATTCTTTGTACTTAAACTTCAGGACATCAAACTTGGTACTTACACTACACATCCATTAGAGAACCTTTAAGTAGTATTCCCGAATATTCCGTTTTTTAATATAACTTCCGGTTATAGCGGAAATGAAAGTGGTTTTCTCTATTTTACAACTTACACATTTCTATTAACCATCACAGGATTCCTTTTTTAATTCTGAATCCAACGATATATAATTTGACCTATTTATCTCCAACCGTTTCCGAGATATTTATCAGAGAAGCTCCATCAAACTAGATACATGGTCTCATGGTCGGTGTCTGATGTTCGATCTGAGTAGGCCAAACAATAAAACCAAATTTATGACAAATCAAGTCAGCCATGATAATAAAACTGACAATCGAGTAGGCTGTCAATTCAATATTTCTATTTACGTGTCAGATTAGTCCAAAATTTTGTTGCTGAAGCTGTTAGTAGTTGCAGTTCAATAGTTATTTACATTGCCAGATGCGTAAGTGCAATTTTTTGGCCAAGGAGGTTGTTTAAAGACCGAGGCAACGCGAGCTTTGCCTCGGTCATTAAAAGTACCTCCGAGGCCAAAAAAGAGCTTACGCATCGTACAATGTATTACATTTTTCCTGCTACCGAAAATTTCAAGTTATAGGTAGGTACTTTGAATAAAGCTCTAAATACATTTGGAGTAGATTGTGAGTAATAATGATCTTCAAAATAACCTTTGTTCAATTACTAAAAATGATAATCAGTGATAAATATAAGAGGCAGAATGCAGCGATAATAAAAAATAAATAAAAAATGTCGAGCTTTGTATGGGATTTGAACTATGGATTTACGAATTACTAATCGCGTACTCTCACCCCATCGGTAGCGCGGTGCTTGTCAAATTTGTTCTGTTATGCGGCTCTTATTTGACGCCAGAGAAACATTTAAATTAATAATTTTTTTGGTATAATTCGTGTTCTTTATGATTAAAACCAGTTTGTAAAACGATTGTTGTGTAACCTATTAAAATTGACGCAAGATTCGCGTTTCTACATATATTTTATTAAAGGTTTTAAGGTCCTTGCTGCGTAAGGGTTGCTAAGCAATACTTTTTGTATCTAGCAACCACTTTCGCACCTAGCAACCAAAATAACGGCACCTCGAATATTTGACTTTCGCTTTCGGGCCTGTTGGCGAGTATGTAAAGTGAACTTACGGGGGAGGGAGCAGTAAAAAAATGTTTTTGAAAGAAGAATGCTGTGATATTTTAGAGATCTTCATCAAAAATGATAAAAGATACGTAGAAACTTTGAGGGAGTATTCTCGTAAATATCCAAATAGAAATGTTCCGAGTGCTTCATTTATATGTAAGCTGTATCGAAGATTCAGATCGACAGGAAGTGTGATTAGCAAGAAAAAAAAAGGGTTTAGAATTAGTGAGGACAAGAGAGGACGAATTTTAAATTATTTCAGAAGAAATAACGAAAAATTTCAGAGAGATGCAGCGAGAGACTTACAAATTCCCCGGTCTACAATACAAAGGGTAATGAAATTAAGCAAATTTAAAGCTTTCAAAATATTACCTGTTCAAAGGCTATTCCCTGGATATGCTGCAAGAAGACTGGAATATTGTCAAACAATGTTAAACTTTTATTTTGCAAGAGGTGGAGCTGGATTTTTTAAACAAATTATTTGGTCCTATGAAGCTACATTTACAACGGCGGGAATATACAACCGGAAAAATAGTATATTTTGGTCTGTTGACAATCCACGGGCATTTCGTAAAGTTGTGAAATCCGGCAGAAATTCCGTGGGTGTATGGTGCGGAATTGTGGGAAATTTTATAATGGGCCCTCTATTTTATTCAGGAAGTATGACAGGTAGGAAATACCTGCATTTAATCCAGAACGAATTGGAACAATACTTTGACCAGTTGCCATTAATTTTTCTTAACCAACTCCAAGAAAGACAATATGGCAGCAAGATGGCGCTTCCTTCCATAACTGTGGGCCCATAATGGAATTTTTGAACAATTTGTTTGAAAATTGGATTGGTAAACATGGAACGATAAGGTGGCCCGCCACGTAGTCCAGATTTAACCCCCTTGGATTTTTTCTTGTGGGGGCATTTAAAAAATAAAGTTTATAAGAACCGCCCCGAAAATGTTGAGGAGATTAAAAGACGAGTAAAATTAGAAATTGATAGTTTAAACAATCGTCCCTTAATCTTTGAAAATGTCCGAAAAAATTTCTTAAAAAGACTTAGGTTAGGTGTAAATAATAATGGAAACCATTTTGAACATTTAATGTAAATGAACTTCTAACTAATTTTTAATAACTAATCATATTGTTGTTGTTATAATAAATATGACAGTAGTAAAAATAATAAATGTTTCATAATTTCCACGAGATTTTTAATTAAGTTGAATGCAGTTGAATGGCTATAGCCACTTTAACATTCAGCCTACTCGCTTGTCAGTTTTATTATCATGGCTGACTTGATTTGTCATAAATTTGGTTTTATTGTTTGGCCTACTCAGATCGAACATCAGACACCGACCATGAGACCATGTATCTAGTTTGATGGAGCTTCTCTGATAAATATCTGGGAAACGGTTGGAGATAAATAGGTCGAATTATATATCGTTGGATTCAGAATTAAAAAAGGAATCCTGGGATCGTTAAGAGAAATGTGTAAGTTGTAAAATAGAGAAAACCACTTTCATTTCCGCTATAACCGGAAGTTATATTAAAAAACTGAATATTCTCTAATGGATGTGTAGGTAAAAAAATGTATTTTTTATTTTGCAAAAACTGTTTTTTCGCGATAACTTTTTTACCGACCCCCGTATACAAAATTAGGGTACACCCTCGAATTCCCCTTAATTTTTACTACAACCTCATTTTTTGAATGACGATTTTATGTTAACCTGTCTCCACGTAGCACACTTTTTCCTCTTGGATGGGTCACCCTGTGCCCCCAGAAGCAACTAAATGCTTAGGCGGGGGAGGGAGGCAATTACTATTATTTTGTTTTTGTTACCATTTGCGGCTAGGGCCGACTTTTCTTGATAGAACTAGGATAGCATTCACTCAAGTACTACGGAAAACCCTAGAAAACCGTAGTAATCTCAGTGAGGGTAGGACAATTAGTAAATCAAACAGATACAGCTATTAAGGAGCAGTACCTACCGTGAATCCACATTTTTGTCCAGCGGTCTTGGCCATCAGCAGTGTTTTTCTATAAAGACGTGCATGCACAGTGCCACGCAATTTTCTGGTTAAAAAAACTAACACTTATAAGTCCAACTTACCAACCACCTATACCTGCTGTTAACAGGGACTGCGATTTATTAAGAAATTGCGATGGCAAAAACCTCGCTATCTCAGCTTGAGTCCAGAAGGCCCCACTGGCAACGATTCGCAGGGTAGCCAGAAGCCCCCTGATGGCGTGGAATCCGCTACTCAGCAGTATAGGTGTAACTTCAGCCAAACAAACCTTAATCGATTAAGTCTCACATAACGGCCCGTATGCTAACAAAAAAACAAGATCGTGGGGGGGGGGTGATCGTTCAAAGTCCTAATACACGGCTCACTAGATATTTTGAAAAGAGTGATTTTTTGCTATTTCTTCAGATCTCTGTAGCTCCGTTATTTCTGATTATACAGAAAAACTGTAGAGACAAAAATTGTAGATAATTTTGGGCTTAATAAGATAATCTAATCCAATTTTTTATGTTTGTGATTTTTGAGATATAACATAAACTTGTGTTTTTTTAAATGTAAATCATAGTTGGCTGTGGCCTTATAAAATGGGCCATTTTCGGAGCTTTCCAAAGATATAATACTCGGCATAGTTATTACAAAAAATAAAAGAGCTATGGCTAATTTCCTGATTTTTTTTTTAATTTTCACATAGTCAGCCATGGAATATTTTCATAATTACGTTCTATTTTTATAATTAGACATACTTAAAACTTTCTAATATTTTGCTTTTAGCTGGTAACAAAATGTAAGAAAATACAGATAAGAACACTCTGTATATTTTGTATTGGACCTTTGCACGCCAACACCTTGGGTGGTCCTATTGACCATTCAACTGTTTTGAGGGGATTCCATGGCACATTTGACTTGGCAGATGCCTTTAAAATTCATATTTTGCTCAACTTTGACACCCTGCAGAATAGAACTCCCTGTATATTTTTTATTCAAATTTGGTATATAGGGGTTTTGGGGTGTTCTGATTAACGATTAAGATTTTAAATAAAAAAATCGCTAAATGGTTTTCGTGAAAATCGGGGGTATAAAAAATCGCAGCCGGCCCTTGATTTGCATTTTGAAAATGGCAGAAAGGTCAAAAGAAGCGGTTTTTGAAGGCCTTTCAAACAAAAAAAAGTTTTGGGGATTATCTCCAACAATGAAGATTTTACGGATTTTTAAATTTGGACACCCTGTATACAGTGTCCGGCAGAAAGTGGTCACCATATGGGATTTTTTATATTTTAATTTATCGGAAAATTTTATTCTTGATAAAAGTTTGTGCATTCCTGCAAACCCAAAACACAGTTTTCAAAATTTGAATATCTTATTTTGTATACGGGGGAGGTTCGAAAAATGAAAATACCTAGCTCAAAGTGTAAAGTACCCTTATTTTTGATTTTACAGAAAAATATGTATTGCAAACAAAAGCTGATTAGAATCAAAAGGTAACAATGAAGCTTCAAGTTTCTATTCCATAAAACACATTTTTGGCATTTTTTTTTATGATTTACCCCGTATACATGGTGATTTATTCATAAATACATTAATTTTAACCATGGCATCACTTTTTTATTATTAACTTCTTAGAAAATTTTATTCTTGATAAAAGTTGATGCATCATTTCAAACTCAAAACGCACATATCAAAATTTAAATATATCTTTTTGGATACGAGGTAGATTCAAAAATGTCAAAATAAGTCAAGAGTAAAGTACCCTTATTTTTTAAAATACGGTAAAAAGTTACTTACAAAAGTTGATTGGAATCAAAGGTGGATGTCAGATTTAAAGTAACAGCCACCTAGTAAAAAAAAAGAAATTTAACGTTTTTATTATTATTTTTTCGACCACCCTGTGTATTATAAAAAACAAAATACCTCAAGCGCAACTTATCATCGGATAACACATGAATTTGCTACTAAACTTTAATTTTGTTCGATTAGCGGCTAGAAATTTAAATTAATCGAAATCAGAGTTTAAAAATATTAAATTTTTGTATCCAACTTTCTGCCGGTCATTGTATATGCCGAAAAAACGAAAAATTTTTTTTTATTGCATGTTTAAATAATGGGGCAATTTGTACCAAATCCCACATAACGAGGCGCACCTGAACGCATGTGACTACGACGTTATGCTGCTGTACATGGCACTGGCCGCGACGTTGCCATTATTTATTGACAATTTAAATACGAAAAAATATTGAATTTATGAATTTATCGAGTTGATGGGACAATAACAGGGTGTTAGCACACCTTGGACTTAGCGTGTTCAGCATCTAACTGACTCCTCGAGAACCCTTATCACTACACTTTTCACAGCACGTGCTATAACAATACAAGAGGCCATTTTTTCCTTAATAATCACTTGCAAGAAACGCATACAATGTCAACCAACAGAGGCTGGAAAATACTGAAACTGTTTCTGAAATTCAATAGATTTTGGAGATTTAAGACAAAAGTTTTATTAACAAAAACGCGCGCGTCCCATCCGCATTCCACAACTATTATTTATTACGTCAAACTTGTCAAGGATCGGCTGCCAGTTTCTACCACAGATTAGTTTCTATTCTATGTGACTCCATCTTGTCATTGTTATTCACGTCGTCGAATCTGTGGTAGAGCTCTGTCACTCTGTGTGTTCAAAACCGAAAGTTTACATCGCGCTTTATGTCACGGTACCTAGCGAACCTTTCTAACAAACGGCAGCACGTACCACAGAAACCAGAGTTCTCTACATTCTGTTTATTCGGTAGGTACTCTTTGTGCAACATTTTTGCTTTTTTACCAAAATGGTTCTCTACACAAATGCGGAAATGATAGATATAATAATCATTTATGGAGAATGCCTGCAAAATGTCAGTCAAGCTACCGAGGAACTACCTAGAAGTTAGAAGAAGAAAACCACGCTTAGCGTGCCACCTGTCTGAAGAAAGCGAAACTAAGAGAGCGGGCCTCGTGCGAAACTTTGCCGTGTTTCATTACAGGAATGCTTTCTACGAAGGTACTAGTGTCAATAAATGTGACATAACCTTCAATTCAAATCTCCCAACCAAAATACAGAGAAGGTGCTCTGTGATATATGGGAAACAAATAATATCACGAAAAGACCCAACAAGCCCAAACATATTTACAAACTATTTATAATGCGTACCCAATATTATGTGCGACTAGTGAGGTGGAGTGCAAGAAAAGAAAGGAAAACCACAGTACACTCTGCAGAAACTTGGCACTTCAAGGATAATGCCGCAAACACCAACACGCCGCATGCCGGATCTCTCAGCCACGGGCAATCGCCAGGCTCTTTTCGCGGAGTTCGGGCTACACAGAGCCTCCTACTAATGACTGCAAGAGAAGGGTTGCGACAAACAAAAGTCAAGAAAGCTAGGGACTTTTAGCAACCCATCAACCCTAACTCGCCCAGTAATAATACTAAGACTCAGTAGGTTACACATCAGGCTATACCCGGTAACATACCTAAAGGCAGGAAAAGGAACTAGAAAAAGCTATAAAGATGGAAAGGCGAAAATTATAAAGATTCAAGTACTTATGACTGAACCAATGTGACGGGAGGACCACCCCCACGGAGACGATTTTATTACAAATATGGATCCCTAATAACGATGAAAAGCAAACATAACTAGAAATAAAGGAATGGGAAGTGTGTCGTTGGTGATGGTAACCTCTTAAGCGGAAAGTACGGTAATTTTAAGCAACTATATCCCAGAGATGTTGGTTAATGTTGACGTTCTTATTTCAGAGGAAGCGGAACACTTACAAAACAAAACCATTTACTCTAAGAGCGTCTTGGTGAAGAAAAAGGATTATCAGTGAACTAGTGAGCGGAAAAATTAATGCCTCAAGTGAAAGTGAGTGAAGTTCGTTCTATCGAGAAAAAGATCGTTCTCAGGTCCACGAAATCATGTAAGCCCCCTAGTTGAGTACTTAATAAAGCATCCAAAAATCAAAAGGTCACGTAAGCAGTCGTTTCATTTATTTTTCTCGTTGGCATTTATTCCTTGGTAATAATTTCCGCAAGCATTTGGCAGAACATTCGCCTACAATACAAATAATTATGTACTCAAAACATTCCTTTAAATTTACGAAAGTTTTGTACATCTGGCAACAATGCTGATGCGCACGATGGCAAGCGTCGTCCGGTGCCTCATGCACCATGAAAGCAAGTTAGTGGCAGCCATAAATAGGGGACCAAATAGGTAACAATGCAGTTTAGAAAAAAAATCCGGCTTTAAAAAAGTTGGAATTTTTTTAATTGTGATTTTTTGTTCAGAGTATTTTCCCCTACACACTCTTAAAATTAATGTAGTTATGAATAAATCACCCTGTAGAAAATAATCCACTCTGTTTAATATACCAACTATTGTTCACTGTCACATGTTTTGTTCTATTCTGGACATTTTAGATGGCAACTGGAGATGAGAATGTGTACCCTTCTCCACACAAGTTGCTAGACCTACGTAATATCTATATGTCGTAAATTTTTTTATAAATTGTTTTTGATGTGGTATAAGTAACGTAAAAAATTTTTTCAGCAAAATCCAAGCAGAATGCCCAGAAGGGTGGGAAACAGACAGCCTCAGCGGCACCTCCAAGCAATGCAAAACAGCTGCCATCTGTGGCAGTGCCAACCCCACAGCCCGCTAAGCCCAACAACCGCTCTAACAAGAAGTCGGAGCTGAACATGAAGGGCGCCAGCAAAGAGGGCACCGACATGGATGCCTTCAACGATAATTCCCTGCAAAAAGAGGAGGTTAATGCAAATTTAGAAATGACAAACGAAAATGACATTATTAATGCTAACTCTATTGCCACACCAGCCCCGCCTGTCAGTTCCAATGCCGATGTGGAAACTAGTGAGGCTAAAGAAATAAAAGTACCAGAAAATATGGAGATAAATGTGACAATCAAACCTGAAACTAAGGTTAAATGTAAAGAGGGCTTCGACGTGACAAGCATTATAAGGGAAGTACCAAAACCTTTGAATTTGAAGCCGTTCACTGCTCCAACGCCTGTAGAGACCCAGGACGAGACAGACAGGGTAGCCAATGATAATGCAGTGATAGTTAACAATTTTAGTAATAAGAGTAGTGTAAGTGGGGACAGCACAAACGATAAGCTGAAATATCCAGATGGTAAGTCGAAACCATAATCCATACATCATGTTATGCTAAATTAACGAAATAATGGCAATTTTAAATTTACCCAGATAAGGTAGGGTAGCAATACAATATTCCAATATGCATACCTGATTATAGTAGGTAGGCCTGTATATATCACAAACTAGTCAATGTGAATCTAATTGGTTCAATTTAAATTCTCCGTTTCTAACACCTTTCTTGTGATTTGATTTAGCTCTGACCAGTTAGGAACTTCCTGTTGAAAGGCACCCAATATAACTCAGTTGTTGGTTGTACCATGCTTAGTGTGTAAAATATAAGCCCTAACAACTACTTATTGGGACAAAATCAAATACATGCATAATTCAGGCATTTTACAGTTTTTTTTTTCTAATTATTTTTTAGTTTCATAGTGTGTATACCCCGCTTACTGTAAGAAGTCCCGATTTTGTCAGATGACATTCTCCACAAAATCCCTAGGAATTTTCTGTTAACCATGGGTATAACATTGGTGTATGCGTCGCAACCAGTTAATGACGTCACTCATTGATTTATGATCTGAAAAGTTACTCAAGTGATACGAAAAAAGAACATGATAAAATAAAAACAGCTATAAATAAAAATAACTATGACTACAACTCATTTTAATAATAATTTCAAACGTCATGGAAACACTTTTCATTTTGGTATTTTGGTATAATCAGCTGCTTTTGGCAGCGTCTATTCGTGAGTTTTACCGTTATCTGTGTTGTTATTGTTCTTGTCACTTTTCGTGTTATTAGTGCAAATGGGCTCGTTACTGACTTGAACTTATGTCCCGGTTCCATTTTTTGCTGCTTTGATGCCAACTTAGGATATCGAAATTACCAATTGCCAGTTCCAGTAAGGACTTCTTAAAATAATTTGACTATAATTAGTTAATTAGCAATAAATGCGATCAATCCGCAATACAAAAAACAAAACTTATTCTGTCATCACCAGGGGTGGGTAGGTAGAAAATTATATATATTCTATCGTATACTCTACGTGTAGAATATGTATTTTTTACACCAACATATCTACATTTTCTACACAACAAAATGTAGAAAATTAATCATTTGTGTCACAAGCACAACACAACCATATAATGTAATAAAAAAATTATATATATTTTTTAATTCGCTATTCGTGTAAGACGGGCAGTCGTGATTAGGGAGTCGCCGAAAAACTTGTGGGGAAGTCCAGACGCGCCGTCACGCCTGCCATTTCATGATTTTCTCATTTGCTGAGCTGAGACGTCCCGCCACACATCGTCGCGTTCGGCTCGAGACCCTTTTTTAGACGTCCCTACACTATAATTCCCTAGTTTTTGAGTAGATATTGTGCGGGCACTAGCGTCTAGTCGTCGGGATGCCATTTAAATACATTGGACATTTAATAGATCGGTTTTATTTTCTACATTTGATTTTGTATGTAATGTTCTAAATTTTCTCCGCAATTTTCTATACATGTAGAAAATAATTTTCTACGTAATATTCTACATTTTCTAGGCAATTTTCTACATAGAAAAATAATTTTCTACGTGTTGTAACCCATCCCTAATAATCACTAATTGACAATAAAAATGTTATTTGGTGTAGGCAACTGAATATTGGGATAATACAAATTTTTATGTCTAGAATGGAGTAACATAACCCTTGGATTTTATGACCGCTCGAATTCGGTTGGGCATTGAATCGATTAAGGATCTGCACTGTTCGGGGATAAGCGCATTCCAAATGTGCTCTATTTTGGCTTTAAGTTCTGGTAATGTCCGTTGTTGGTTGTTCCCTAATGTCTGTTTCATTTTATGCCATACTATTTCAATGACATTAAGGTTGGGACTGTTTGAAGGCCAAGAAAGAACAATTAGGTTGTGGTCTCCAAATTTTTGTAGTTTTTGGCCGTATGACAGGCTGCCCTATCCTGCTGAAAAATGTAATTTTGACCAACATTTAGTTTCACAATACTTGGTAGTAGGCTGTTTTGAAGTATTTGTTGATATTTCGCAGCATTCACGATACCATCAATAACTTCAAAACATCCTAATCCTGAAGCTGAAATCAACCAAGACAGTTTAGATTTGTTTGATTTTTACTAATATTCTCTTATTCCTATCAGAAACTATTTTTGGACGACCCGGACTTTTACCTTTTTTATATAGGATACTTCCATCAGCTTTTCCATAATGCTTAATTATATTCCACACTGTAGTTTTAGGAATATTAAGTTCATCCACCGCTTCACATTGTTTTACTGCGGCAATAATTTTTAAGCACCAACTCACAAATTTTTGAACTTGTGGAGATACCACGCTCCATTTTGTTCATACATGCAGTGACTCACTCAATAAGGCTTGTTATTAAAAAAATAATAATTATTATCATTCTTAAATATTTTCCCAGCTCTGAAGAAGGTTTAAAATAAAACCGAATTGTTAGCATGAGGAAAAAGTATTTTTGTTTTGCCATTATTTATCACTTAAACCATTGCTTACTTAGCATTATTATTATAATTATAATGGTATTGGTATTGGTAATTAAAAAATAATAAAGTTAACAGTAAAATACATGAATTATGCATGTATAGGCCAGGAAGCTAATACCGAAATATCCCCCAATTCGGAAATAAATAGTGCTCAACGAATTATTAATTTAAGTTGTAGGGTTGACGCCTAGGAGTAACATACCAAAAGTCCCCAGCCGTGGACCTTATGCGTTAAGCGGGAGGGGGCTGGAAAGGGCCGGTTTAAAAGTTTTTCGCTATTATCTAGAATAACTAAGCGCCCTAGCGGAAAGATCATTCTACACAAAATGAAAATAAATTAAATTGTCTATAAGAAAGATTCTATTCATTTTTTTTCCTAAGAGCAGTAGTTAAGTAAGTACACGAGTTTGAAAATGCAAATAGTTGGGAAAAGTGTGCATTGTTGGAGGTAATGCTTAACGAGTAGAAAATTTTACAATATTATTATTTACAAGGCAATATAAAGTAATTGGTCGAGTTCATCGTCAATATTATCTTCATCGTCATCGTTGTTAAGGCTGACAATTGGAGAACCCGAGAACCGTTGGTACACGAAGCGCCGCATGTGCTGCACATACAAGTGAACAGAGTATGCCTGCTTTGCGGCACCCGCAAGGATCCCGCAACCAGTTTTGCACCCGCAAAATATGTTATTTAGGACGGATTTCATATGCGTTAGGCATTAGGGGGGTGGAAAGGGCCGTTTTTAAGGTTTTTCGCTATTATCCCGAAAACTAAGCGTCCTAGTGAAAAGGTTGTTCTATAGCAAATGAAAGTAAATTAAATTTTCTACAAAAAAGGTCGTAATCATTTTTCGCTAAGAGCAGTAGTTAAGGGTGTATGATACTTTGAATATGCGAAAAGTATGAAAAACCATGGTTATGCCATTCAAGGTTCATGTCAGTGGATCCTAATTTCAACGAAAAATGAATGTATTGCGAGTGACATCTTGCGGTGATTTTTTAGCAAGGACGTTCAAAATTATTCCAGAAGCACCAATCCGCGGTTGAAAAAAATTGCCGGACAAAACTACCCCCTGCATCCCTTTAGGGAAAAAATGATAACTCCATTGTTTCTGGTCCGATTTTCGCCGTTTTCACAAGGATGTTAAAAAAGTCAGTCTCAGAAATAAAAAAAAACTGCCGGAGAAAAACTACCCCTTCCCACCCCCGAAGTTGTTTTTGGTCGAATCCTCGCCATTTTCAGCCAGAACGTTCAAAATTATTCCAGAAGCACCAATCCGCGGTTGAAAAAAATTGCCGGACAAAACTACCCCCTGCATCCCTTTAGGGAAAAAACGATAACTCCATTGTTTCTGGTCCGATTTTCGCCGTTTTCACAAGGATGTTAAAAAAGTCAGTCTCAGAAATAAAAAAAAAACTGCCGGAGAAAAACTACCCCTTCCCACCCCCGAAGTTGTTTTTGGTCGGATAATCGCCATTTTTAGCAAGGACGTTCAAAATTATTCCAGAAGCACCAATCCGCGGTTGAAAAAAATTGCCAGACAAAACTACCCCCTGCATCCCTTTAGGGAAAAAACGATAACTCCATTGTTTCTGGTCCGATTTTCGCCGTTTTCACAAGGATGTTAAAAAAGTCAGTCTCAGAAATAAAAAAAAAACTGCCAGAAAAAACTACCCCTTCCCACCCCCGAAGTTGTTTTTGGTCGGAACCTCGCCATTTTTAGCAAGGACGTTCAAAATTATTCCAGAAGCACCAAACCGCAGTTGAAAAAAATTGCCGGACAAAACTACCCCCTGCATCCCTTTAGGGAAAAAAATGATAACTCCATTGTTTCTTTTCCGATTTTCGCCGTTTTCACAAGGATGTTAAAAAAGTCAGTCTCAGAAATAAAAAAAAACTGCCGGAAAAAACTACCCCTTCCCATCCCCGAAGTTGTTTTTGGTCGGATCCTCGCCATTTTTAGCAAGGACGTTCAAAATTATTCCAGAAGCACCAATCCGCGGTTGAAAAAAATTGCCGGACAAAATTACCCCCTGCATCCCTTTATGGAAAAAACGATAACTCCATTGTTTCTGGTCCGATTTTCGCTGTTTTCACAAGGATGTTAAAAAAGTCAGTCTCAGGAATAAAAAAAACTGCCGGAAAAAACTACCCCTTTCCACCCCCGAAGTTGTTTTTGGTCGGATCCTCGCCGTTTTTAGCAAGGACGTTCAAAATTATTCCAGAAGCACCAATCCACGGTTCAAAAAAATTGCCGGAGAAAACTACCCCCTGCATCCCTTTAGGGAAAAAACGATAACTCCATTGTTTCTGGTCCGATTTTCGCTGTTTTCACAAGGATGTTAAAAAAGTCAGTCTCAGAAATAAAAAAAACTGCCGGAAAAAACTACCCCTTCCCATCCCCGAAGTTGTTTTTGGTCGGATAATCGCCATTTTTAGCAAGGACGTTCAAAATTATTCCAGAAGCACCAATCCGCGGTTGAAAAAAATTGCCGGACAAAACTACCCCCTGCATCCCTTTAGGGAAAAAATGATAACTCCATTGTTTCTGGTTCGATTTTCGCCGTTTTCACAAAGGTGTTAAAAAAGTCGGTCTCAGAAATAAAAAAAAACTGCCGGAAAAAACTACCCCTTCCCACCCCCGAAGTTGTTTTTGGTCGGATAATCGCCATTTTTAGCAAGGACGTTCAAAATTATTCCAGAAGCACCAATCCGCGGTTGAAAAAAATTGCCAGACAAAACTACCCCCTGCATCCCTTTAGGGAAAAAACGATAACTCCATTGTTTCTGGTCCGATTTTCGCTGTTTTCACAAGGATGTTAAAAAAGTCAGTCTCAGAAATAAAAAAAACTGCCGGAAAAAACTACCCCTTCCCATCCCCGAAGTTGTTTTTGGTCGGATAATCGCCATTTTTAGCAAGGACGTTCAAAATTATTCCAGAAGCACCAATCCGCGGTTGAAAAAAATTGCCGGACAAAACTACCCCCTGCATCCCTTTAGGGAAAAAATGATAACTCCATTGTTTCTGGTTCGATTTTCGCCGTTTTCACAAAGGTGTTAAAAAAGTCGGTCTCAGAAATAAAAAAAAACTGCCGGAAAAAACTACCCCTTCCCACCCCCGAAGTTGTTTTTGGTCGGATAATCGCCATTTTTAGCAAGGACGTTCAAAATTATTCCAGAAGCACCAATCCGCGGTTGAAAAAAATTGCCAGACAAAACTACCCCCTGCATCCCTTTAGGGAAAAAAATTATAACTCCATTGTCTCTGGATTGGTGCGTATGGGTTAATTTTGATCGTCCTTGCTGAAAACGGCGAGGATTCGACCAAAAACAACTTCGGAGGTGGGAAGGGGTAGTTTTTTGTCAGGCAGTTTTTTTATACTTCTGAGACTCTTTTGAACGTCCTTGTGAAAACGGCGAAAATCGGACCAGAAACAATGGAGTTATCAATTTTTTCCCTAAAGGGGTGCAGGGGGTAGTTTTGTCAGGTAAATTTTTTCAACCGCGAATTGGTGCGTATGGGTTAATTTTAATCGTCCTTGCTGAAAACGGCGAGGATTCGACCAAAAACAACTTCGGGGGTGGGAAGGGGTAGTTTTTTGTCAGGCAGTTTTTTATACTTCTGAGACTCTTTTGAACGTCCTTGTGAAAACGGCGAAAATCGGACCAGAAACAATGGAGTTATCAATTTTTTCCCTAAAGGGGTGCAGGGGGTAGTTTTGTCAGGTAAATTTTTTCAACCGCGGATTGGTGCGTATGGGTTAATTTTAATCGTCCTTGCTGAAAACGGCGAGGATTCGACCAAAAACAACTTCGGGGGTGGGAAGGGGTAGTTTTTGTCAGGCAGTTTTTTATACTTCTGAGACTCTTTTGAACGTCCTTGTGAAAACGGCGAAAATCGGACCAGAAACAATGGAGTTATCAATTTTTTCCCTAAAGGGGTGCAGGGGGTAGTTTTGTCAGGTAAATTTTTTCAACCGCGGATTGGTGCGTATGGGTTAATTTTAATCGTCCTTGCTGAAAACGGCGAGGATTCGACCAAAAACAACTTCGGGGGTGGGAAGGGGTAGTTTTTGTCAGGCAGTTTTTTATACTTCTGAGACTCTTTTGAACGTCCTTGTGAAAACGGCGAAAATCGGACCAGAAACAATGGAGTTATCATTTTTTTTTGTAAAGGGATGCAGGGGGTAGTTTCGTCTGGCAAATTTTTTCAACCGCGGATTGGTGCTTCTGGAATAATTTTGAACGTCCTTGCTAAAAATCGCGAGGATCCGACCAAAAACAACTTCGGGGGGTGGGAAGGGGTAGTTTTTTTCCGGCAGTTTTTTTTATTTCTCAGACTGACTTTTTTTAACATCCTTGTGAAAACGGCGAAAATCGGACCAGAAACAATGGATTTATCTTTTTTTTTCCGAAAGGGATGCAGGGGGTAGTTTTGTCCGGCAATTTTTTTCAACCGCGGATTGGTGTTTCTGGAGTTATTCTGAACGACCTTGCTAAGAATACCGAGGATCCGACCAAAAACAACTTCGGGGGTGGGAAGGGGTAGTTTTTTTTTCCGGCAGTTTTTTTTATTTCTCAGACTGACTTTTTTTAACATCCTTGTGAAAACGACGAAAATCGGACCATAAACAATGGAGTTATCATTTTTTTTCCCTAAAGGGATGCAGGGGGTAGTTTTGTCCGGCAATTTTTTTCAACCGCAGATTGGTGCTTCTGGAATAATTTTGAACGTCCTTGCTAAAAATGGCGAGGTTCCGATCAAAAACAACTTCGGGGGTAGGAAGGGGTATTTTTTTTAACATCCTTGTGAAAACGGCGAAAATCGGACCAGAAACAATGGATTTATCTTTTTTTTTTCTAAAGGGATGCAGGGGGTAGTTTTGTCCGGCAATTTTTTTCAACCGCGGATTGGTGTTTCTGGAGTTATTCTGAACGACCTTGCTAAGAATACCGAGGATCCGACCAAAAACAACTTCGGGGGTGGGAAGGGGTAGTTTTTTTTTCGGCAGTTTTTTTATTTCTCAGGCTGACTTTTTTTAACATCCTTGTGAAAACGACGAAAATCGGACCATAAACAAGAGTTATCATTTTTTTTTTCCTAAAGGGATGCAGGGGGTCGTTTTGTCCGGCAATTTTTTTTCAACCGCGGATTGGTGCTTCTTGAATAATTTTGAACGTCCTTGCTAAAAATGGCGAGGTTCCGATCAAAAACAACTTCGGGGGTGGGAGGGGGTAGTTTTTTTTCGGCAGTTTTTTTTATTTCTCAGACTGACTTTTTTTAACATCCTTGTGAAAACGACGAAAATCGGACCATAAACAATGGAGTTATAATTTTTTTTCCTAAAGGGATGCAGGGGGTAGTTTTGTCCGGCAATTTTTTTCAACCGTGGATTGTTGCTTCTGGAATAATTTTGAAAGTCCTTGCTAAAAATGGCGAGGTTGCGATCAAAAACAACTTCGGGGGTGGGAAGGGGTAGGTTTTTTTCCGGCAGTTTTTTTATTTCTCAGACTGACTTTTTTTAACATCCTTGTGAAAACGGCGAAAATCGGACCATAAACAATGGAGTTATCATTTTTTTTTCCTAACGGGATGCAGGGGGTAGTTTTGTCCGGCAATTTTTTTCAACCGCGGATTGGGGCTTCTGGAATAATTTTGAACGTCCTTGCTAAAAATGGCGAGGTTCCGATCAAAAACAACTTCGGGGGTGGGAAGGGGTGGTTTTTTTCTTCCAGTTTTTTTTTATTTCCGAGACTGACTTTTTTTAACATCCTTGTGAAAACGGCGAAAATCGGACCATAAACAATGGAGTTATCATTTTTTTTTCCTAACGGGATGCAGGGGATAGTTTTGTCCGGCAATTTTTTTCAACCGCGGATTGGTGCTTCTGGAATAATTTTGAACGTCCTTGCTAAAAATGGCGAGGTTCCGATCAAAAACAACTTCGGGGGTGGGAAGGGGTGGTTTTTTTCTTCCAGTTTTTTTTATTTCCAAGACTGACTTTTTTTAACATCCTTGTGAAAATCGGACCATAAACAATGGAGTTATCATTTTTTTTCCTAACGGGATGCAGGGGATAGTTTTGTCCGGCAATTTTTTTCAACCGCGGATTGGTGCTTCTGGAATAATTTTGAACGTCCTTGCTAAAAATGGCGAGGTTCCGATCAAAAACAACTTTGGGGGTGGGAAGGGGTGGTTTTTTTCTTCCAGTTTTTTTTATTTCTGAGACTGACTTTTTTTAACATCCTTGTGAAAACGGCGAAAATCGGACCATAAACAATGGAGTTATCTTTTTTTTTTCCTAACGGGATGCAGGGGATAGTTTTGTCCGGCAATTTTTTTCAACCACTGATTGGTGTTTCTGTAGTCATTCTGAACGACCTTGCTAAGAATAGCGAGGATCCGACCAAAAACAACTTCGGGGGTGAGAAGTTGTAGTTTTTTTTTAGGCAGTTTTTTTTTATTTCTCAGACTGACTTTTTTTAACATCCTTGTGAAAACGGCGAAAATCGGACCATAAACAATGGAGTTATCATTTTTTTTTCCTAACGGGATGCAGGGGGTAGTTTTGTCCGGCAATTTTTTCCAACCGCGGATTGGTGCTTCTGGGATAATTTTGAACGTCCTTGCTAAAAATGGCGAGGTTCTGATCAAAAACAACTTCGGGGGTGGGAAGGGGTGGTTTTTTTCCGGCAGTTTTTTTTTATTTCTGAGACTGACTTTTTTTAACATCCTTGTGAAAACGGCGAAGATCGGACCAGAAACAATGAATTTATATTTTTTTTCTCGTAAAGGGATGCAGGGGGTAGTTTTGTCCGGCACTTTTTTTCAACCGTGGATTGGTGTTTCTGGAGTTATTCTGAACGACCTTGCTAAGAATAGCGAGGATCCGACCAAAAACAACTTCGGGAGTGGGAAGGGGTAGTTTTTTTTCGGCAGTTTTTTTTATTTCTCAGACTGACTTTTTTTAACATCCTTGTGAAAACGACGAAAATCGGACCATAAACAATGGAGTTATCATTTTTTTTCCTTAAAGGGATGCAGGGGGTAGTTGTGCCAGGAAAATTTTTTCAACCGCGGATTGGTGCGTCTGGGTAAATTTTGAACGTTCTGGCTGAAAATGGCGAGGATTCGACCAAAAACAACTTCGGGGGTGGGAAGGGGTAGTTTTTGTCAGGCAGTTTTTTATGCTTCTGAGACTCTTTTGAACGTTCTTGTGAAAACGGCGAAAATCGGACCATAAACAATGGAGTTATCATTTTTTTTCCTTAAAGGGATGCAGGGGGTAGTTGTGCCAGGAAAATTTTTTCAACCGCGGATTGGTGCGTCTGGGTAAATTTTGAACGTTCTGGCTGAAAATGGCGAGGATTCGACCAAAAACAACTTCGGGGGTGGGAAGGGGTAGTTTTTGTCAGGCAGTTTTTTATGCGTCTGAGACTCTTTTGAACGTTCTTGTGAAAACGGCGAAAATCGGACCAGAAACAATGGAGTTATCAATTTTTTTCCCTAAAGGGATGCAGGGGATAGTTTCGTCAGGTAAATTTTTTCAACCGCGGATTGGTGTGTCTGGGTAAACTTTGAACGTTCTGGCTGAAAATGGCGAGGATCCGAGCAAAAACATTTCGGGGGTGGGAAGGGGTAGTTTTTTGTCAGGCAATTTTTTTACTTCTGAGATTTTCAGGGTGTAGTTTTCCCGGCAATTTTAAGCAAGTATATGTACATCAATATGAATCTCAAAAATCCTTACCTACCAATTCCATCTTCCTTGCCTCTTTCTGTGAACATATTATTTATATCACAGACGTATATAGCTTAGCTAAGCTATATAGGTCTGTGTTTATATACATAATACATCTGCTTGTATGCAGATGTATTTTTATCCCTAAAATGGGCCGGATAGGCGACATTTGGCAACGACGAGTGGAAAGATGTAGAACTCAGCGACCTCTATGGGACGGTAGTGGAAATATTTGTACGAATTCCCACAAAGGATGCCAACTCCAGGGACTTGGCATCCTTTTGGGTTCGCCTAAAAATATACGGCGAGGCACAGTCTGTAGCGAAGCTATATAGGTCTGTGCTTATATTTTGTATTGAGTACTTAGACAAGATTGATGACGATGAAGATAATATTGACGATGAACTCGACCAATTACTTGATATTGCCTTGTAAATTATAATATTGTAAAATTTTCTACTCGTTAAGCATTACCTCCAACAAAGCACACTTTTCTCAACTATTCGCATTTTCAAACTCGTGTACTTCCTTAACTACTGCTCTTAGGAAAAAAATGAATAGAATCTTTCTTATAGACAATTTAATTTATTTTCATTTTGTGTAGAATGATCTTTTCGCTAGGACGCTTAGTTTTCTAGATAATAGCGAAAAACTTTTAAACCGGCCCTTTCCAGCCCCCTCCCGCTTAACGCATAAGGTCCACGGCTGGGGACTTTTGGTATGTTACTCCTAAGGGTCAACCCTACATCTTAAGAAAATAATCCGTTGGGCACTATTTATTTCCGAATTCATGTTTTCGTTTTCTGGCCTAGTATTTGATTTTGCTCCAATATATAGTTTGTTAGGGCTCGTACATTTTCTATTAATTGCAGGCCAATGGGCTCCATTCAGGACTAATGGCCAGAGGGTCTACGGAAAAGATTTTCTTATGTCTTTGGCAGATTCTAAGGAAAGTAAAAGGAAGCCTCCAAATATACCAGATGTAGTGTTAGCAGATGATCGAGCTGTAAGTTTTATTGAAGTTGAAAATGATCATTCTTTATTTTTCCCTTTTTTTAGCGTATAAGTGATGTTCGTCTTACTCTTAGTGGAGGAAGAACAGACTTCACCACCCCTCCATTTACGAACTATGGTTCGAAATCTGGCTCACAGCGTAGTGTAAGTATATGTTATTTTAATATTTTAACTTTTATTATTTGCACCTGAGTGACTTACATACACACTATACAGTGTCTCACTTAAGAGTGAAACAACCTTATAACTTCTTTAATTTTTAACCGACCAGAACGAAATTTATACCAAAGTTAGATGGCATTGTTGCCTACTTATTTCCATCAAAGTCATAGCCACCTGTGATGCCACAATCGAAGCTAAAAATCCGAAAGTCATACTAGGCATTTAAAAAAAAAAGGTACTAAAAGAGGTTATTCAGAATCGATCCAGAACCCTAAATCCAAAATGTTAAAATAAAAAAATATTAAATAAAAAAAAAAATAAGTAAAAATTCCAAAAAAATTAACTTTGTTTTGTAGCTTTTAATTTTATTTTAAAATGATTACTTTTTGCAAACAACTTGCTTTCAAAACTTCCATCGCGCACTTTTCTAAACGCAGGAAATTCTTAAATTGCTATTTTTTTACTTCAATTTTTTATTTAATATTTTTTTTGTTTTTGTCAAAATTGTGGATTTAGGGTCCCTGGGTCGATTCTGAACAACTTCTATTAGTAAATTTTTTTGAACAAAAGTGCCTAATATGATTTTCGGATTTTTGGCCTCGATTGTGGCATCGCAGGTGGCTTTGATTTTGGAGTAGGCAACTGATTTTTTGGAAATCAGTAGGCAACAATGCCATCTACCTTTGGTAAACATTTCGTTCTGGTCGGTTAAAAATTAAAAAAGTTATAAGATTGCTTCACTTTTAAGTGAGACACTCTGTAGAAGGTGTAACTTTAAGTACTTTAAAGCATTTCAAGGGGATAAATATCAGCCAATTGTAAGTAGGAATAAATATTACTTATAATTATTTCATTTTAATTTCTTTAACTATCAGTTATATTCCAATCAAATTTGGCACACAATATTTGGATGGACAGCCTCAAAAATTCAACTTTTCAAGTTTAACATGAAAATGAAAAATAATTTCCTCTTGATGATATTTTTATATTTTTATGTATTACCATTTCGTGGCAAATTTATTTTTTGTGTTTTTACTAGAGATGGGAAAGTTCCCTCTTTACCAAAATTTCCGAAACTTTCGGAAAGTTTCCAATTTTCTTTTTTTATTGTTTACTTTAATTAGTCACACTTAGAGCTTTCCAAAAATACCAAATATGTCATATTTTAAGGGAAATTTGCTAAAGATATTATAGAAAAGGTATATTATCACAAAATGTAAAAGTTTTGCTTTGTAATTCGTATTTCATGATCATAATTCAAATTTCCACTTTCAGATTTTAAATTATTAGTATTATTAATTAATTACTACCTACAGTAAAAGTGTAAGAAGTAAGAAGTGACTTTTTTTTTTGTTAAAAAAAATACTATTATTTTTTTTGCAGACTTAGCTGGGACAAAAAACCATTACTCCCGCTAAACCAAAAGTGATATGCAACCGTGTTGTGCAGATTTTTTATCCACTTTACTAGTCTAAAGAAAAATTGCAATAAAATCGCCATCTTAATTTAAAAATAAAATCGGTTATTTGGCTATAACTTTTTTGTTTGAAATTAAAATGTTTTTTTCTTGGCGGCATTCAATTCCTTGGAAAAAACAAAAACTACACAAGTTTGGTTTTTGAACCACCAATGTATCTTTAAAATTACCGAGGTAATCGCTCGTAACATCTTAATTGCGACACCCTGTACAAAAGTAAAAATAAAACATAAGGATAAAAGATAAAACCACACATGAAAGAATAATAAATTCACATATTGTTCATATTATCATTACTTATCTAGTTTAATGTAATTTAAACTTATTAAACTTCAGAAGTCAAAAAGTCTAATAAAAAAATATAATAAAATATATTTAATCTGTGGTCTATAGCACAGTTCATGATTCTTCTTTGTTCTTTTTTGTATTTTTTAGATTATGTTATGAATCTTGGCCCGGCATTTTTATGACGGCAGTGAAAGTTTCCGTTGCCCATCTCTAGTTTTTACCAAATAATCTAAAATATTAATTTCATATATAAGTAGGGGTTGAAGTTGAAAAAAGTGTTCTTTGGCCAAAATGAAAGTAGCATCTTTGTTTATGGAATTCCTAGTTAGCCAATGTGTGACAGTCATAAGGATATGAGAGCAATATTAGATACAAGCAACAGACTGGGCTAAAAATTAAAGTGGTCCAGTCAGTGCTTACGAATTTTCTTCTATCAAAACCTACCAAAAAACATCTGGGCAACTTTATTTTTTGCAAAATCTGTCCCCTATAACTACTGAATTTTTGTCATGTCCTTATGTTAGTGTCAGACATTGACTAACTAGAGTTTCCACAAATAAGGGTAGCAATTTGCTCTGTTTAATACAGTGTAATGTTTTATTAATTGTTCCACGTACTGTTTTGAAAAGTATTTTTTGTTAGACCAAAAATTATTCAGCTGACTTTAAACAGGCCCCATCCTTCAACTATTTTTGCCTTGTACATTATCATGATGATTAATTAAAAATAGATGAAAGTAGTGAACTGACAAGCTTTGATGCTAAATTTAATCTGACAAAACCAATCAATCTTGCCTTACTTATTGGCTTATGTCTTCAACATATTACAAAGTGTATTTGCCTCATCCCCTCCAGGCAGTGTTACCGAAGCGGAATAGTCAAAGCAAACTTGGCCCTGGTGGTGGTGGTGGTGGCGGCGGCGGCGGCGGCGGTGGTGGTGGCAGCAAATCCTCCAAGATGGTTACAAAGGTGTCCATCTCACTGCGTGGGGATGTTAAATTGCACGAAACCGAGAACGCTTGGAAACCCGCCCGTTTCGTCAAGGGCGACAACATGTCTGAGGACGACAAGAAGACTGAGCAGTTATACAGGAAGGTCAGGTCGGTACTAAATAAACTCACGCCTCAGAAGTTCGAAACACTGGTGAACCAAGTGAGGGCACTGGATATTGACTCGAAGGACAGGCTGCAGGGAGTGATAGATTTGATATTCGATAAGGCGGTAGAAGAGCCTAACTTCTCGGTGGCGTATGCGCTTATGTGCAAGGAGCTGCAGCAGATGCAGGTTAGTAAAAACATTTCTCGAAGTCCACTTTTTGGATTCTTTTAAGGGGAGGCTCCGAATTATATGTTTGGTTGCCTGTATCAATGCATTTTTATATCCTACTAGCTGGAAAAAGTAGCGAATTTCAAAGGATTACAAAAAATATGGGTATTTTTAAAATATCCCTAGATACTAATGACACTAGTTTGAAAGTTATAGGCGATAATTTTTTTTTAATTTCAAACTTTATGCCGGCATAAATTCGTCTATTTGGTCGCTTGAGCCAGAATTTTACCTTCGTTAAGATGGGCATAGGTTTGGGAAAATGCTCGGAACAAAAACACGGTAATAAACATAGGCAAAATACCCCATAAATTATGCAGCGGGAATCCAAACTAGCTATTATTTATCAGATGGTGCGAAAAACAGATGATCGATGAACTGTTGACGCTGTTGTTTCCGGTCCAGTTTAAAAACTACATATATTATGTTCATATGATCAAAGTTGAAGCATAATATAGGGTGCAATGAAAGTCGCACGTTTTCACTTGTAGGCAGACGACGTTTTCAAGATCACTTGAATGTCAACTGTGTTTTTTACTGTTAAAGGCATTTCTTTAGTTGGAGAATGTGATTCGGCACGTTTTCTGTAGGTATATTATTGCTGGCTAAAGAGTTCTGCAAAATTATGTTTAGTTTTTTTAATGAAATGAAACATGGCCTTTTATGTGTAAAGTCAAATTATTTTAAGAAGTCCTTACTGAGACTGTCAATTGGTAATTTCGCCATCCTAAGTTGGCATCGATGCAACAAACAATGCAACCGGGTCGTAAGTCCAGGTCAGTAACGAGCCCATTTGCACAATGAATAACTATACCCCGATTACTGTAAGAAGTCCCGATTTTGTCAGATGACATTCTCCACAAAATCCCTAGGAATTTTCCGTTAACCATGGGTATATCATTGGTATATGCGTCGCAACCAGTTAATGACGTCACTCATTGATTTATGATGTGAAAAGTTACCCAAGCGACACGAAAAAAAAAACATAATAAAATAAAAACCCTATTGCAATCACAATTATACCACTACAAATAAAAATAACTATGATTACAACTCATTTTAATAATAATGTCAAACGTCATGGAAACACTTTCATTTTGGTATTTTGGTGAAATCTGCTACTTGCGGCTGCGTCTATGAGGCGTACTCGGGCAAATTTTATTTCGGTGTTGTGAAAGTGACAGCGAAGGTTTTCCGGATCGTTCAAAAAGGTTCAAACTTTGGGCAGTGAAAATATTCGCGGGTTTTGTACGTTTCGTGAGTTTTACCGTTATCTGTGTTGTTCTTGTTCGTGTTATTAGTAGTTATTCATTGTACAAATGGGCTCGTTACTGACCTGGCCTTAAGACCCGGTTGCATTTTTTTCTGCATTGATGCCAACTTAGGATGGCGAAATTACCAATTGACAGTCCCAGTGAGGACTTCTTAAAATAATTTTACTATACTAATAGCACGAACAAGAACAACACAGATAACGGTAAAACTCACGAAACTACAAAACCCGCGAATATTGTCACTGCCCAAAGTTTGAACCTTTTTTAACGATCCGGAAAACCTTCACGGTCACTTCACAACACCGAAATAAAATTTGCCTGAGTACGCACCATAGACGCAGCCGCAAGTAGATGACTATACCAAAATGAAAGTGTTTCGATGAGGTTTGAAATTATTATTGAAATGAGTTGTAGTCAGTTATTTTAATTTGTAGCGGTATAATCGTGATTGCAATAGGGTTTTTATTAACAACACATTACAAACACCATTTTAAGTAAAGCAATAATAATTAAGATAAATACATATCTGGAAAATGAAACAAGAAAACGATATATCGATTCGAAAAAACATCTTATGTACCTATATGTTGAACATCTACAGTGTGAGCCCCGTTAAGGAGTTATCACCCTTGTAAAATCTTTATTTGTTTACCAAGTTTAATAAACTTTTTTTTGTTAGGTTCAAAAAGCACATTAACCCTTTCGGGACTGCGGCCGCCTGAGGATCTGTGCCCAGTGGACCACAGCAGGAAGCGCATGCGTGTATGTACGGTTCCGGTCCTTAATTGCAAAACAGTCATTACATAACAACAGAACTTTTCACATTATAAATCATTTTTGCATGCACCCACATGCAAATGAGCTTGTGTTCGAATGTATTGATGTATATTTAAGTGCACAAGTAAGTTTTTTTATGAGAATGACCATTACTAGAAAATCAGACAATGACATTAATTGGGGGCATGACCAATGTAAAGTAGGCGTTCCAATGTATCCGTAGTCAACGCGTGTCCGTCCGGTTCCAGTCCTTTCTCATGCCTCCCTGTTTGCGTTTATAGTCGGTTCCGGTCCCACTGACCCAACTTTTATATGCGTGTTCGTCCGGGTCCGGTCCCGAAAGGGTTAAACAATGTGTGTAACTTTACTTTTGAGCTGTAATCATGGCCACCTGTCAACACTTGGGTCAATTTCAAAAAGTACTATTATTTTTTTAATAATATTTTTGTTAGGTACAGAGTGTTCGGCTGAAAGTGATAGGAGCATTCGATTTACCTATTCCGTAATTTTTGAGACAAATTCATAATTTAAAAACCAGTTTGATGCAGTTTTTTTCCAAACAATGAAATGTCGCTTGGAAAAAAAAACAATCAGACGTCAAACAAAAGTTATGACCAAAAAACCTTTTTGGAAAAAATGAAGATTATGCAAAATGTATATTTTTATTAATTTAAATTTAATTTTTTATTAACGTATAATAATAGAACACACTATATGCAGTTAACTTTGGGGTTAACTTTGGCTAACGAGGAAAAATGATGTGTCAAAAATTATATTTAAAAAATAAAATCGCTAAAAATTGGCTTATTTGTTACAATTCCAAAACAATTAACTTGAAAAACTTTTTTCTATTTTAATGTTACATAGGTAAGCGCCTATTCCCTATTTATAAAATTTCTTCAAATTTTAAAAAGTCATTAATTCTCAAAATACTATACTAGTTGATGATTTACCAGTTTCTACTCGATTGTTGGCAGGGCGCCAGTGCCGTGTTTTCATAGAGGGGGGATTTTGAGGGGATGAATTATAGAAAAATCTCGGCGGTAGGAAAAAAAATTATTAAGAAAAGTGGTTCAGAATGACCATCTCTATTACCCAAAAAAGGATGCAAATTATTTCAGACTCACCCTGTGTACTGATGACATTTTTTTTTATTTCTCGTTAACTAGTTTATTAGAGTTAACAATGCAGGATGAATCTTGTTTTTGTATGCCCTAGAATACATGTATTCATTTATTCAATATTTAGTCATCGTTATTTTAATTTAGGATAATGTAATAGATAAACGACTAGATTTCTAATTCGCCTGCAACATATTTTTTACTTTTTATATCTTCTTGCAATGTTTTTGTTGTTTATAGTTTTTAGATATGAGTATTTGGTATTAAATTAAACGTCTAGATGTCACCAATCACAATATGCCAAAAACTAGTGCCATAACTTGACACCCGGTGCCAAAAAGGGTGGAATCCTTGACACCCTTTCCAAATATGAAAAAACCCAGTGTAAACCCATCTCTAGAAAATTGTATTAAAGCTTTAATTAAAATTCTATAATGTTTGACGCAAAGTTGATGTACCATCAAGCATTTAGTATATAAATTTATTTACATTACATTTTCCAGTACTAAATGTATGCCAAAATAATACATAAATTAAGATATATCAGCAAATAGTATTTCACGTGTCTAACAAAATTCGCCACTTTACATCGACTTTGGATCAAATATTTGATCCAAAGTTGACAACAGAATTTTAAAATGTTAATGTCGTTTCCTTTCGGTTTATCAATATTAAGTAATGAAAAGTTAATAGAATGATAAAACTATAGTGACATACAATTCTAAATGTCGGTTAGGGTAAGTACTGTGATCATTCATGCGGATTTAAAATATATATAAAAATAACGGAGCGTAAATATTCATATTATTATTTTGTGTTCAACAATTCACTGTTTGAATCCCAAAATACGCCAGGATCGGAGCGATGTGCTGTTATTTGTATAAAAAAAGGGGGTCGGTTCGCCTGCCTCTCCCTAGAACCCTGCTTCCGACCAACGACCTTGCCAGGCAACAAAACAAGGCCAAGGCGCACTGTTATGAGGAACGGAAACTTATTTTAGCAAGGCGAAACATTACTTTTTATTCTCGTTCTGTACCATTAGCCGCTTTCCAACTCCAGCGCCATCTTACAGACACTTGTGCAATTTTTGCACTCCAGTACTCAATTTCTGTTTTAGCAACATTTATCCTAGTTAGGAACACGGTCAAATGAAGGTCGTCGCGAGGTGATGATGTTTTAATTCCATCCTTAAATCAGGGGTCTGACACTTTCTAGTCTAAGGGCCACACTAACTCCTCCTCAAGATCTAGCTAGCTCATTATACCAACATACTGTAGTTTTGAATTAAGTGTAAGTTTTCTTATTGGGACTAGCCAGCGAGTGAGATATCTGGTGTAGGGAGAGGGGTTGGACTCCGCTCTGTTCACAATTTCGGTTTGTACTTACGGGCAAGTATCGGGCAAGGCGCACATTGAAACACTCGGCACAGCCCAAATAAGCCAAGGCAGCCCACATTTTTGTATTATGTGGTATTAGAAGCACACCCGCATATTGAGAAGCAGCACAGGGTAGCACACGAATGTTTCTGTGAAGCCGTGTGTTGGGCAGTGGACACTTTCGTGTCCTTCGTGCATCCTTCCATAGAGATAATTAAACAATAGGCAGAGTGCTGGACTAGGTTTTTTTAATAATTAATGCATAGTATGTGTCGACATTGTTGACAAATTTAAAACAATAACAATATTAATAAATAGTCCTAGTGGACATGCAAATTTGCAATTTGTGTTTGACATGCATGCGTGGGACTGCCTTATTCTATAGTTTTAGAACGAACTTGAACAAACTAAGATTGTGACTGTCATCATTTTATGTGTAGTGTTTAATAGTTCATGTTTTTAATTTGTTTCGCATTATCGTTTTTTCGTTTGTGTGCTGTGTGCTTAGTATATTGGTGAAGACAAGGGCCAAAACTGTTTCTTAATTATTTGAAGTGTATTATTGTTAGTCTTTGTTTATGGGTAAATGCTCTGAGAATGGCGCGATCTGGGCAGTTGTGTAATGCACATGTCCCATAGGACCATGCTATGGAGGGTAGAAATAAGGAGGACCATCTCTGTGTTAGAAAATTGTCTGTCAAAACTATTAAATTAAGATGGCGCTGCTGTTGCCCCCGGGTACCACTTTAAAAAATGCGCCAAAAGTTGGTAGTGACATTATAGTAAAATTATTTTAAGTCCTTACTCGGACTGTCAATTGGTAATTTCGCCATCCTAAGTTGGCATCAATGCAGCAACAAATGCAACCGGGTCATAAGTGCAGTTCAGTAACGAGCCCATTTGCACAACGAATTGTTACTAATAACACGAACAAGAACAACACAGATAACGGCAAATCTCACCAAACGTACAATAGCCGCGAATATTTTCACTGCCCAAAGTTTGAACCCTTTTGAACGATCCGGAAAACCTTCACTAGCACTTTCGCAACACCGAAATAAAATTTGGCTGAGTACGCACCATAGACGCTGTCGCAAGTATCTGATTATACCAAAATGAAAGTGTTTCCATGACGTTTGAAATTATTATTAAAATGAGTTGTAATCCTAGTTATAGTATAATCGTGATTGCAATAGGGTTTTTATTTTATTATGTTCTTTTTTCGCATCACTTGGGTATCTTTTCACATCATAAATCAATGAGTGACGTCATTAACTAGTTGAGACACATATACCAATGTCATACCCATGGTTAACAGAAAATTCCTAGGGATTTTGTGGAGAATGTCATCTGACAAAATCGGGACTTCTTACAGTAATCCTATGGGCGCCGTTTTCAACGCATCGTGGAAATAATATTTTTAAATGATAATAAAATTAATACATTTCTGAAAATTAGTTTGATAGATGATTAGTTAATAAAGTAGATATTTTATTAAAAATAAGTAGATATTTATTTGTATCAAATACGTCGGCACATTTTCATATCTACCATCCGAACTATGCTACTTTCCACTCGGAAAACTTCACTTTGTCTACAACCGCTAAGTTCGGGTCATACACGAGCGCCATTCTGGAGACTTCCTGAAACCTTATTTAATGCTTTTAGATGACAGTTTTTGAGCCGAACAACCGTATAAGATTGTCCTCCTTACCTCTACCCTCCATAGACCATGTGCAGATTGAGAATTAGCTATAGGCCTTGTTTATGGACTCCCTAGTTAGCCAATGTTTGACAGAGTCATAAGAATATGAAAGCAATATTGGATACAAATGCCCTTTCAAAAAACAACCATATAATTGTCCCAAAAACAATCTCTGATGGAGGGGTAGTTTTTTCCTGACAAATTTTTTCAACCACTAATTCCGTGATTCTGGAATCATTTGGAATGTCCTTGCTAAAACGGTGAAGATCGGACTAAGAACAATGGAATGGACCTTTTTCACACTTTTTTTTTATTTTTGATTATGAATCAATAGTAAATAAAACACGAAAATATTTTTTTCCGATTTTTTTTTTACCGGGAAATGCCCGAAAAACGTTTTTGAAATTCAAATTTCTTGGGCCCGTGACGTCACGGGCCCAAAAAGCTAATTGACTACTGTTTTGCGGCGTTGACACGATTTATGGCAATATTGATATGTTTCTATTTGAGATTTGTGAAGACTGAAGAAGAGGAGAATTTACCTAACTTATATTTTGTGGCAAAAGCCAAATAGACATAACACATGACCTCATATCAGAGGGTGGCGTGGCGGTGCACGAGTGGGTGGGTCTTTCATTGTTCCCCACGCTTTGGCACCGTATGTCGCCCCATAGTGGCTAGATTGCTCGAAAAGAGCAGAGGCCATAAAAAGAAATAAAAAAATAACCTCAATATCAATTAATTTAATAATATACCACAATCACAATGTTTTTCCCTTTTTCGAGTTAAAAATTACTTGCACAATGATCACCAACTAGTAAGTTGTCCAAACCTAAATAAATCTGGTTTATAAGAACTAGACATAATTTTGACCATCAAAATTTAATTTATTAACTGGAAATATTCTGACATCGTTGGTTTTTGCCGTTGATCTTCATTTTGCAATTATTCTTAAAGCTAACTCTCAAATGGGTTTTCTATCATCCCCTAAAATGGCCACCAAAAGGTTTTCCGGATGACCAAAATATTCCTTTCTCCTTTCTCTCAATTACGGGATCTATAACTTTTTTCAGTTCTTCGGGGAGGTAACACTTATTACAAGACCAGTTAAATTTGATTTCAAATCGGCATACGGTATACACTTTTACTTTTAACTTTTTACTTTTAACTTTTTGCAGGTTTTCAGAAAAACATTTAGTTTTATTAGCTCGGTTTACATTAAAGAATGACAAAATGACGTGACAGATTGATATAATAGACACGACCCACAAAACAACTACCTGCGTCTGTACAGTCGAGTTTGGACAACCGTTTACATATACAACTGTCTCTCTCTAGAGAATCGATTTCAATTCAATGTGCACGTCTGAGATTAGAACGGAAATCGAATTCGATTACTAGTATAACCGGCAACGTGGTAAACGCAATTTCATTGCTCCAAACGAAGGTGCGCAGTTTAAATTGTTTATATATTTTTTTAGTTAATAACAATATTAGGTATTGACGAGAAAGACACTGAGGGGAATTTTATTAAAGAGTTATGTGATTAATTTCATTCTAGTAGTAAGAAATATAGAAATTCAATTGAGTGAACAAGGCCCATTACCAAATTTTTCATGGGGTAGTTTTTTATACCACGGATTCGTAACATAATAGTTATTGTGGATACGGTATCAAAAAACTACGATATAGTCAGTCCAAAAGCAATCTCTCCGGCTTTTGAGAGCCGGCTTCTTTTCAGGCTGCCAATAATTACCTTGTCTTGGACTTCTGTCCGCGTAGTGTATACTTTTTTCTGTGTCTGATGACGCGCCAGTGTTAACCGTGGATTCTAAATAGGCAAGCTCATTTTAATTTATTAGAGATCATCTCTATATTTATATAGTTCGGCAAAACCACAGATTCTTTACACAATCCAGCAACGCCGCCTTCAGATTCATTTCCTAGCGTGCTGCCGCTTAGTATTAAGGAAAGTACGAAGGCCATCAAGACAGAACTATGGAAGAATTCTTCTATAGTCACTGTTGAAAGCTAGGGGAAGCCTGTGGGTGGGATATATGTATACCCCGATTACTGTAAGAAGTCCCCATTTTGTCAGATGACATTCTCCACAAAATCCCTAGGAATTTTCTGTTAACCATGGGTATAACATTGGTATATGCGTCGCAACCAGTTAATGACGTCACTCATTGATTTATGATATGGAAAGTTACCCAAGTGATATGAAAAAAGAACATAATAAAATAAAAACCCTATTGCAATCACGATTATACCGCTACAAATAAAAATAACTATGACTACAACTCATTTTAATAATAATTTCAAATGTCATGGAAACACTTTAATTTTAGTATTTTGGTATAATTAGCTACTTGCGGCTGCGTCTATGGTGCGTACTCAGGCAAATTTTATTTCGGTGTTGTGAAAATGACAGTGAAGGTTTTCCGGATCGTTCAAAAAGGTTCAAACTTTGGGCAGTGAAAATATTTGCGGGTTTTGTACGTTTCCTGAGTTTCACAGTTATCTGTGTCGTTCTTGTTCGTGTTATTGTAGTTATTCATTGTGCAAATGGGCTTGTTACTGACCTGGTTATGACCCGGTTGCATTTTTTTCTGCATTGATGCCAACTTAGGATGGCGAAATTACCAATTGACAGTCCCAGTAAGGACTTCTTAAAATAATTCGACTATATATAGTGGGACAAATGATTTTATTGAAAAAGCAGTCCAGTTTATTTTATGAGGGCCGTGTTTTATATGCACTGGCATTTCAGATTATTTAAAGTAGGCAGGTTCGAACTGCAGTGTCAATGTAATACTGAAACACATGAACACTTTTTGATCATGGCGGATAATTTTTTACTATTTTTGCAGATGACATTTTTTAAATTATGTATGCATGCACTGTAATTTCTCTTCAAAAATAACGTGAAAAATGTGCTACTGCATAAAGAAGCTGTCACATTTAATTAGAACAATTATTATATTAATATTATTAAAATATTAATATTAATAAGGAAGATAACTCTTAGTTCTAGCATGCTGTTCGGAAACTGGCTCGAACTTGAAGCCCCAGCTGCAACCTCTGGGACCAGTCGCAAATATATTTACCGCTTTAGAAGCGTCATTATTTCTTATTCTGTATGAAGTTTTAACTTCTCACTTCTGGTCAGTATTTTATTTTCTGGATACTAAATAAAACAAAACTTATAGGTTGCTCCGGCAAATATGACTGAAGATAAGAAGTACGGATTTAGGATGCTCTTGGTAACTCGCTGCCAGAATGAGTTCGAGAAGCAGACGCTGGACGAATCTGAGCGCAACAAGAAGGTGAAAGACATTGAAGCATGCACTGACCCCGAGAAGAAAAAAGAATTAACAATTGAACTCCAGGAGTATGATAGAAAATTAAGGATGCGATCTGTAGGAATTATCCGATTCATTGGTGAGTTTTTGTATTTTAAGTTGAGCTGTTAGTTTGGAATTAGTATTTTTTCATGACTACAATAATTCCTTTTCAACAAAAACATTATTCATTTGTTTTTTATTTGAACGATTTGCTTTTTCGAAGTTTAGCACCGCACAGAAAAAATAACGAATGAAGAGATGTCAAATAATCCTACAGTGTTATTTTTTCGATTAAAAATGCCTATATATTTTTTAACTTACCTCTTTAAAAATCGGAGAAGGCCAGGCTTTTGTGGCAATACCAAACCAATACTTCACAAAGGATGAACTTTCAGAGCATTTCTAAAAAAATTGCTCCGTTCAATTCCTGTAGCCTACTTTGATTTTTTTAGGGGTGTTAACAAGAAAAATCAGACACTGTGTGTAATAAAGTAAACAAATATTCTCCAACTGAGTAGTTGCATGTTCCGGGTTAACTGCACAATGGTTTTCAAACAGCTCACCTACTGGGTGGTTTGGGCGAGTATGGATTCCATCACATACTTTGCTGACATTTGTGTGTTGTGCTGTCCCCCTGATGGTCCGCAGCATAGAAACAAGTGAGATACTTTTAACTTACTCCCGTATTCCCGGATTTTAAACAACGGGCTCTTCCAACCTGCTCTAGGCGGTGTGCAGTGAGACCAAAAGCACTGTATAAATAAATAAAAGCTTGTAAAAATGATCTTGAAACCTGAAATACAGTGATAAATTGAGAAAATGCCACAAATGGTTTAGAGAATATTATAAACTATGATGTAACTCTTTTCTCTCTTGTTTCCAGGTGAATTGTTCAAGCAGAACATGCTCACAGCAAACATAATGAAGAGGTGCCTGCAAACGCTTCTCGACAACAAGGATGAGGAGAGCCTCGAGTGCCTGTGCAAATTGATGACGACCGTTGGAAAAGAGCTGGAGACCAAAGGCATTGACTTGTCACCATTCTTCAAGGAGTTGAGGGAGATAATAGCTGGCACTCGCCAGAAGATTAGCAGTCGCATCCGCTTCATGATAAAGGATGTAATAGACCTAAGAGATTCTAAATGGGTGCCACGTCGTCAGGACTTCAACCCCAAAACAATCGACCAAATACAAAAGGAGGCCGAGCATGAGCAATTAAACATACAGGTGAGGAATGTTCCCGAATTAAAGAAAAAACACTAAGTAACTGTGTGCAAAGTTCAAATTTAAACAACACATTTGCTCCTGCTGGATTTTCGATGGTTGGTTTGCTATTTGTTTGAAGTTGAGGTAAAGAGGTCAAGAATAAAGTTTTGTCTTTTTGCTTTTAGGTAATGAATTCTGGACCCATCACTCCACGAAAAGATGACAGGGGAGGTGGCGGCTCGGAAAGAAAAGGAAGGAGGAATGTATCTGAAGATGGATGGATGGATGTTCAATCCAAGAATACACGCAGCACTCCATTCTCGGTGCACAGTGATAAACTAAAAAATAAGGTACAACTAACAAATTGTTATTTAGTGAAGTCAATAGAAAGTCATTTCTTTTTTAAGCTTTTATCTCTAAAATTCATTAGTTTTGTGACATTGCTTCATTTCTCATTATTTATTTACAGGTACCTCTCCCTGAGGAACCCCTTGGTTCTAGCATGCTGTTTGGAAATTGGGGCAAAGGCTCTGGCTCGAACTTCAAGCCCCAGCCGCAACCTCTGGGACCAGGCGCAAATATATTTACCGCTTTAGAACACGTAGAAACTGAAAAGAGGCAATTGAGTAAGTATCTTTTAAATTTGCAGTTGCCCTGCACAAGGTTTTCCAAAAATCTTCTAGAGTGGATAAAGAATGTCACAGTAACTTTACTTTTTCTTGTTCATATTATCAACATGCTTACACTACAAATATTCCTGTTTTAATGTTGGGTCCACAAAATTTGTATTGTTAATGCCATATAATCAGCGTTTCACTTACTACGACCATATTGAACCCTAAATGGAAAAGGTATTTAAAAAGGATTGTTCTGTAAATGGAAATGCTTGATATTTTATACAAAAATGAAAAATAGGTATTAAAGAAAAATAATTTTCTGTTTGCTATTTTATTTGTTATAAAGTTTTTTTCTAAATTATAATTCTACAAGTATTTACTTTTGATGTGACTGGTTCTTGGTGTTCCGATATTTATTCCAGCATTGACTATCTCTTTATCATAAGTATCCTCCTTCTATATTTCTATATCCAGAATCCGTAAGAGTTTTTTTTTGGTGGAGTGGTTGCTGCTTCTAGCTAAACTACACTCTATTCAAACTAAATGCAAGTGGCGCGTAAACATTTACACGATGGAAGCACGTGAACAATTCTGAGGGCTAATACGAGGCAGGGCCGCATTAAGGATGATCTCTATGAATTTTATAATATAAAAATATTACAATAATATGCCCCAGTATTAAGAACTTTAAAAACAAACTTTTATGGCACACCTAGTCATTCACTTACCTGCAAAATTCTACTATTATCATAAACCGTAGCTCCAACAATTAACAGCGAAAGAATTTTATCGGAACTTGCAACTCAATACAACTCTGTAAGAAACACCAACTCGCTGCACTCGCCCGCCGGGTCAGCTTTTATTGCCGGCTAGCCACTAGCAAGCCGATCAGATGCGTATCACGCTCTAGCCATGCAACAACTTGTGTTTATGTTTCATTTGTGTTTAGTTTGAATAGAGTATAGTCGGTCAGTCCTAAAGCATGTCTTTTGGGAACCTAAAAACATAAAGACTTCAAAACAGTATAGTGGCTAACTAATTTGTTCTGATTGTTTATCTTCGTAAAATGCCGACAAATATATGGATCATTTGTTAACTAAAATCATACTTGTACTAACCTTCTTCCCATTTTTTAGTAATGGGCATGGGCCATGCTAATTAACCACTTAGGTTAATTAGCATTTTAAACAAAATTGCTATAAACTAAGTTGGGAATTTGGAACCTATTCGCGATACACTATTCTTATGCTTAAATCCACACACCAATAACGTTGTTTTTGCACTCGACGCACGTTTCGCTAACCAAGTTAGCATCATCATTAAAACAATCATCTCCTGATGACCAATAACGTTGTTTTTGCACTCGACGCGCTTTTCGCTAACCAACTTTAATCATCTGCTTCTGGGGTATTGTCAGGGTGAGAATTATTATTATCTCCTGATGATGCTAACTTGATTAGCGAAACGCGCGTCGAGTGCAAAAACAATGTTATTGGTGTGTGGATTTAAGCCTAAGAAGAATCAAATTATTATTGCTTGAAAAAGACCAATTAACTAGTTAAAAGAAAAGTGATTCAGTGGTATCGCCATGTTGCCAAATTGCCTTTATAAAACACTTGTGATTTCATAAGTGCTTTCCCGCCAAATTTTGAAGAAAGTCTAAAAACTTGCTAATTACATCAGTATATATATTTTAAATAATCGTAGGGTCTTAGGCAAGTGTCCTGTCAAGTTTGTAAAATTTCGTCAAGTACCCTATTATAAATGCAAAAGGTAGATAAGGTGACAACCAAATCTTTTTAAACAGCAGATCGTTATAATGTATTTTTATGATAAACTTAAATATTTTGTATTGCCCCCACCCTATACAACCCAGAAACCCAATAGATTTGAATAATCAATAAAATGCAAATGAAGCCATGGGTCATCCAGAGGCTTGGGTGGGTCTACCTGCCTCCTACTAAATTTGATATTTATTTACACTAGTTAAACTGGCCTTAATTGTTGTAAAATAAAAAAAATACCCACAAGTACAGGCACGGCCCTTGAAATCGTTCCAATACGTGCGGTTGCAAACGAGTTCAACTGACAACATTGCAATTACCCCCTTCTCTCTCTCGCAGTTTGAAAGCCAGCCATAAACTCAAAGGCATAATAAGTGATGGCAAATCTAACACCTTATTACGCGACATTGCCAGTTACAGTGTGAAAATACTGTAAATTCGGTGCTGTTAGATTGGCCTTAGATTGCCTGAATAATAGTGGAAAATCTTACAACCCTGCCCATGGACATTGGCGGCTTTTTTCACAAAAGTCTTTCGACAACCTCGAATAGTACCATTCTAAAAATCGAAGGAGGTGGTAAATCTCTTAATTGGGTGTTGTACTTTACTCCGGTACCAAAAGGAGCCTCGAAAATCCAATATCTAAGAGAATTTCCGGATTCACGATTAACCACTTTCAAGAAACGGGACTGCTGTAGAATCAACGAAACCGACGGAAAATCCTCAGAAACCACTCTTGAAAATTGGGTGTTTTTTCTTACTTCTCGATTTTTCGGGGGCCCGGGAAGCATCAGAACCTCACCCGAAGACTCCGGGGAAGCTTTAAAAATTCAATTAAATCAAAGTAATAATAAATAATAACACAATCACACTTAGGTATACCTTATTTAACTAATACCACTTTCACAATTAAAGAAATCTGCGATATTTCACGTTACTTGAATCTCAAAAAACCAAGGAACAATGTAAAGCCTGGTTCATGCAGCTTCTTTATCTTTTAATTTTTCTTTATCTTTAAGAAATATTAAATGTCATTGGTCAGTTCAAATCAAGGGACAAATGCCGTTGGTTATTTCTTAAAGATAAAGTAAAATTAAAAGATAAAGAAGCTGCATGAACCACCAGGCTTAAAACTTAATGCAGTGATTTAACCTATTTTCGTTTACTGACGTATTAATACGTCAGTCAACAGTCAACATAATTTTTATTTTGCACAGGGAGGAGGGGATGGTACAAGGGAATGTAGAGGAAGTTGTTGACTTGAGAAGCCGTAGAATTGACCTGTTCTTTTCTTATGCCTAGTGTAAACATTTATGAGGCTGCACCTGTACATAACAACAAATGTTTCTTAATTTTTACAATTACACTCAATCCTTTGTACAAAATTTCAATACTCTTAAGTTATACAGGGTGTTCACCAAATGGGGCTAAATTTCGGGAAAAAATGGTTTTCCGGAGTACCTTGTATACAGGGTGATTCACCAGCAATGGGAAATCCTGAAACTGGGAGTAGGGGAGAATAAAATATGGCGATTGAGCCCAACATTGCTTAGACAAATGTCGTTTGTTTGAGAGATACAGTGCGTTCAAGTTGAATTATGGCCATATCTACCAAAATAATCAAGCTGCTGAACTGAAATTTGGCACTGCTGTTTTTGGGGATGGAAAATAAGCTGAAAATGTCAATTTCTACGTATCTCACAGAGGGCGCCACTTGCGCTGTTTTTGAATCGTGCTTTTACTCTTAACTTTTTTGAGGTTATCTTTTTGGTCCTGCAGGTCCATCATTTTAGTGCATCTTTTCATTCTGCAACAAAAAGGTGCTCTTGTTTCATAACGATCAAATCAACCATTTGCCTTGAAATTGCCAAAACGTGCCCCAAAACACCTGTTGACTTCAATATTCGAAAAAAAAATCATCTGTATAACCCTGTATAAACCACAAGGCATATTTTGGTAATCTTTTTTTGCGAACTGATTAAGCTTTTCCAAGTTATTATTTTACATAATATAGCCAGCCCAGCTGATGCAGGGCGTTCCGTAAAAATAAAATTTGATAATAAAATAATTTCTTTTAAAAAATATATTTAAATAAAAAAATTGAGGTTTCACTTTTCACTGTATTCTATTAGGTTCCCTTAGAAAAATATATTTCATTTTAAGATTTCCTTACAATTGTAGGCATCATCTTCAATCCTTACTTAATTCTGCTTTATTCAACAAGCTTAAGCATATCAATCGAATCAGGCATGCCGTGAATTCCATGAAAACAAAAAACAACATAATCCAGCAGATACCTATAATAGTTACCTAAGTTTTTAAATACTTATTTAAATAAATGATTTTTTCGTAAAATTAATTTTTTTTTACAAACGCCTTGTATGAGCTGTACTATCAGTGACTATAGAAGATACTATGTAAAATAATACTTTAGGCAAAGCTTAATCGTATCTTGAAAAAGATCACCAAAATATGCCCAGTAGTTTAAACAGGGTACTCCGGAAATCCCAATTTTTCGGAACGCTCTGTATAATTTATAGTATTGAAATTTTGTACCAATGGTTTTGAACTATGGCCAGCTAATTCGATGCCACCATCTATTTTATTCTTAAAAAAATATTTCGAGTACTATAGGATAAAAAAAAAATTTGAATATCGGTGTACATGGTGTCCCAGTTAACGTGATAAACCTGATTTTCTTTCAGGGTGTTGTTAAAAAGTGAATTAAAAAATTTTTTTTCCAAAAAATAGTGAAGTTGGATTTTAACACGTAATATTAGTAATGAGTATATAGGCAGTAACAAAAAAGTGTCAGATTTCATTTCTGACTTCCGGTTTGAACGGAAGTGATCATCACTTGGACAGATTTTTGAGACACCCTGTATAATTTGTTGTTTTTTTTTTTAGGTTCCGCTTCTCCCAATTCTAACCTTGTATAGTTTTATATCATTATCTCTAAAAATAACCAAACAGTGAATTTTATTTTTTTTTTGTAAATGTTGTCAAATAGTACAAATTCACATCTTTGCATGGAATGATATTGTTAGAGATAACTGGAGATAGCTATAACCAAGTGATGCTCACTTCCGGTCAAACCCGAAGTGTGTGTTTATGAGCGCTGTTGCATCAAATTAACTTTCTGCAGGAACATGTATTTCGCAAAGTGTATATTAGTTATAAAATTTTTCCATATCCCCATTAATTTTTCGAGTAATTTGTCACAGTTATATACCTATTTTTTTACAACGGTCACAGTCTTTAGCAGGGAATTTGAAAAATGTATCTGTCGACTATCACAGCTGCGATACACCCAAGATAGCGACAGAGAACAGGGTAACATAACAATGAGAAGGAACAGTAACAGAGATCCTGCAGTGTAACGGCGTTTCACAACAACAACGCAACATCAAATAAGTAAAGAAACACCAATCCGTAATCAGCTTATAATCGAAGGCAAACGTTATCTACATGAAGTTTTTAGGACCCTATTTTGGTTTTAGGACATGCTTATGTCTAATGCAGCCCCATAGTCAGTTTTTATTTTGGCTCAAAATAAAAAATAAACTATATATTGTGTACATTCTGCCAGTCACTGTATAAACTAAGCTTGGTGCCAATGAGTTATTCTAATGTAATTCCAGTTCAGTTATAAAATGTCAATTGAAAAATGACCAAAATAAATATTCAAGAGGCATTTCATAATATATTATGTCAGTGTCATAGCGAATATTTTTTTCCTTAAACGAAATCGAACTTTAGAAGTACTATATTTTTGGGTGCTATTCAAATTTGTTAAATTTTTTTACTACAAGTCTGCTTTTCGTGCAACCGAATTATTTTGGCAAGCAAAACTATTTATCAAAAATAACTTTTCGAAAATACGGACACGTAATTGGGAGACACACTGTATATTCTTCTTATTATTTTTTTAAATTCCTTCGACAAATAGTAGTGGACCTGGGTGAGGAATGTGAATAGTAAAAAAAAACAAACACTTCTTGGTGAATCACAGTGCAAATAAAATGTAAGGTTATGTTATTTTGTTTAATTTTAGGGAGGCAATTTAAATTTTTGACCAGGGTTTAAATAGTTATTTGTGTACCAAGGCACTGAAGTTTAACTTTTCACAACAAATGTGCAATTTAGTTGCAGAGGCCTCCAAAGCCAAGGCAAACAAAGCATATGAGTAAAAATGCAAAATAATTGAACAATAGGGATCGCCTATCCATGAGCCGACCGGACCGTTGTTGCTTCTTATATCGCTCTACCTCAATAAAGCAGGATGCAGGTGCAACTGACCTCTGGCGTCCTCTGGATTCTTGCAGTCTACATTATAGAATATTATGGTTCTTCAAACCGTACATATTGAAAGATTACATTGTCTTAGATAATAATTCCCCAAGGAAGTTGAATAGTTAAATTATATTTTATTGGTCGGGTTTTGAATATCTGGCCACATTTGACGGTTGACGGGCCCATCTGACGTTTAGTTTTCAAATCTTGCTAAGGCCAACTTATACGAAAAATCTTAGAATAACATTTGTCCTCCTTTTAATTTTTTGCAAAAGTGAATTTGAAGTGAAATGAACATGAAGTGATCTTATAGTGAAACGATTTTTTTATTGGTAAATGGGACAGTGTACGACCACGTTATCCATTATCTAACCATTATTTTGATTGTTCCCTAACTTAAATAAAGAAATGTGATTTAAATCCATAATATATTTAAAGCATCAAAATATCCGGATTTTCCTTGTTTACCGCAAAGTCATGAATTTTTTTTTCAATATTTTTCACTGTAGATATCTGGAGCATTTATGAGAAGAAGCATTTCGAGCATTTACCTATGAGCAGACCATTTTTAAAAGTGTCTGGCCACTTTTGGTACTGACTGGCAATTTTTGAGCAATTATGATCATTTATACAGGGTTAACTATGACTTAGTACAAAAAATTTTACCACGTGCGCAGGATGGCTTAAGAAAACATAGAAAAATATTTTTAGATTTTTTTTACGATCTTTAAAAAAACGGGTAAAGACCCCTATTTTCCCTGTAAATCCCCGCCTTTAATGACGTCATCCAATTTGGCTTCTGAAGGTACTGACAGCTGAAGTGATTTTCCGTGGTGTTGCCGTTGATTTAGGAACGGTGAAAATACCTTTTTACTCAAACAAATTTAAAAAATACATAAATAACAATCGATTTGAATCTGTACAGATGCAGCGCTATTAGATTCCCCTTACCTTAGCTCGTATCCGGACCGGTTCCTAGTCTCGCGGAAAGCTCATTACCGCGACACCACAAGCCGTCTCCCTTAATACCCCCGGAGCTCCTCTGATGAATTCTTGTCCACCATCTAACCTCTTCTGAAGCATAGATAAAGGATTTATTGTTCTGAAGCCTCGGCGGTATGAATTAAGCGACGTATCGGCCCGGTCGAGTCTGAAACGTTTTTTCGACTGCTCCGCATTGCCTATTCGTCATTTCATAACTTCCTAGCTAGGCAACTAACTGTACATACAAGGTTTGTTCCAACAGGGCCAATAACCGTGCTCAAGCACGTTCAGCGCATGCGCACTACCCCACTGGCTGTTCCAACTGAATTATGTACCTACCGACACGGGGCGATACACGCACTGTTCCAGCCGATTTATGGATCATTTGTGTATCGTCCTTGTACGATAAAAACGGTGCCTGGTCTAAAGCAATAACCGCGTGTACTGACATGCGCAGTGTATGGTCGTGTGACAGAGATAAACATTAACCTCATATTTTTGTTTTTACGTAGATAGTTTTAAATCGATGGCTGGGATCGTGTTTTTTATTTCTTTTTGGGTAGGGCGGGGAATCGTTGAACAATTTTTTAGAGTGAAGAGTGAGGTTAGCCCACCGAACATTCGGTTAGCCACATATTAAACACGCAGGTTAGGTGCGGTCACAAATATGATTTGGTCGATTTGATTCACAATCCGTTCCATCTGAAATTTTCTTTGGGATCATTTGTTCCAACTCGAATTTACGTACCGTCACAGAACTGTACATGAACTAGATGATAACCCTTAAAGAACGCATGCGCTAGTTTTGCACCGTTCATGTGCGATCCCAAAGAAAATTTCAGATGGAACGGATTGTGAATCAAATCGACCCAATCACGTTTTGTGACCGCACCTAACCTGCGTGTTTAATATGTGGCTAACCGAATGTTCGGTGGGCTAACCTCACTCTTCACTCTAAAAAATTATTGTTCAACGATTCCCCGCCCTACCCAACAAGCCAAAAACCAACAAGAAATAAAAAACACGATCCCAGCCATCGATTTAAAACCATCTACGTAAAAACAAAAATATGAGGTTATTGTTTATCTCTGTCACATGACTATACACTGCGCATGTCAGTACACGCGGTTATTGCTTTAGACCAGGGACCGTTTTTATCGTACAAGGACGATACACAAATGATCCATAAATCGGCTGGAACAGTGCGTGTATCGTCCCGTGTCGGTAGGTACATAATTCAGTTGGAACAGCCAGTGGGGTAGTGCGCATGCGCTGAACGTGCTTGAGCACGGTTATTGGTCCTGTTGGAACAAACCTTTTCAAGTTTGGCTAGTAGCCGACGGAGGGCATTTGCGAATGTAACATGGCGTTATTTCCCAGTTTGGTCTTGATTTTCGCGGCAAATCGTTCAGCGTCTTTGTGAAAATGCCGGAGTATTCGAACGCCGAGTTAACGGACATGGTTATAATGTACGGGAGATGCGATGAAAGTGCACATCGAGCTGCAGCAGAATACCGTATTCGTTTTCCTAACAGGGCAAATATGCCTAACCCACGTACTTTCGTGAACATTGTACAACGTATGCGAAACACTGGTGTTTTGCAAGCTCGAAGGGGTGGGCGAGCAACCTTCCATAAGCACTACAGCTATTGCAAGGAGATTGGGAATATCTCAGAACAAGGCAAGTAAAATAAAACCAATAAAACTGACTTCTACCAAAGACTATCCCATGTGATGGGATTGTCTTTGCTTGCACCTAATACCTACATAAAATTTAAAATGTAACAATAAAATTATTTACAGGCATGGAGGATTCTAAGGGAAAACGGCCTTCACCCTTATCACATACAAAAGGTCCAAGCATTAGAAGCAAATGATTTTCCGGTGAGAATGACCTACTGCACTTGGCTACGTGATCGAATCGCCCAAGACCCAAACTTTGTTTTCAACATTCTTTGGACAGACGAATGCTGCTTCACACGTGCTGGGGTTTACACGTATGTAAATTTTTACTTACTTATAGCTTTCTCTCTTCCATATTATCTTTTTTATTTATTATAAAATTGGCTATGTCAATCCTAACGCCTTCGCCAAAATTGTGAATATTTCTAATTTTTGTTGTTTTTTTTTAGACACAACAGCCATATTTGGTCCGATGAGAACCCACATGCTGTTCGGCGGTTTAATTTCCAACGTCGGTTTTCCATCAATGTTTGGGCAGGAGTTTATGGAGATCGATTAATTGGACCATACATTCTACCGGAAAATTTAAACGCTGAACGATACTTGTATTTTCTGACAAATGTTTTGTTTGATAATTTGCCACTACAAGTACTGCATGACATGTGGTTTATGCACGATGGTGCACCAGCCCATTTTGCGAGACCTGTTCGTGCACTTTTAGACGACCAATGCCCCAACCGTTGGATCGGAAGAGGAGGGCCAATTGCATGGCCGCCGCGATCACCAGACTTGAATCCAATGGATTTTTGTATTTGGGGATTCATGAAGGCGATTGTGTACGAGCAGGAAATCGCCAACGAGCAGCAGTTACGTGAACGAATTGAAGGTGCAGCTGTTCAAATCCGGAATAATCATGGACTTTTTGCACGTATCCGGACTTCTTTAGTTAACCGAGTGAATTTGTGCATCGAAGTTAACGGCGGCCTCTTTGAACAGCTACTGTAGTGCTTTGCATGTGCAATGTGTGCTAGTGCAGTTGTGATTTTTTGGTTACCCTTCGGGGTTTTCCTGGCGGAGGGGATCTACCTCGTCGTGGTCGTCAGGCTGAGTACCTCAGCAGATTTAGAAAATGTGAATGTTGTGTTGTGTGACTTTTAATGTAAAAAAGCAAGAAAACAGAAAATGGTGCAAACAATCCTGGAAATGTCAGTAAGGTAGGAGTTTCATAGGCATTCTACATGTTCCTTAGAAAGTAATCGTTTTTAAAAGGAAATCGAAATTTTGTGGTGAATCCTCGGATAAATTGATAGACGTGGCAACGCCGCGCTATTGACATACGCGAAATTTTTAGACATGTCCCGCGGGCGTCCATAGGCGGCGTTTTTTGAGGGGTTTAATACAATTTGAAAAAAAATTTTTTTAGGCTTAAGACAAATGTTAGAAAATTTTTGAAAATTTATTTTGGCAAGTCTAATTTTTCTTTATCTGCCATAAAAATTTTTGTACTAAGTGATAGTTAACCCTGTATATAAATGTGATTAGTGATAAGTTAGAGAATTAATAAGAATTGTTGGTAACTTTTGGACATTTATGGTCATTATAAAAAAAATCCTTGCATTTCTAACCTATAATACAAAACCATTTCTTACCTAGAATATTGTGAACGTGAATTGAGTGTGTTTCCTAGTTTTAGTACCTACTTTGCGAAATAGTCAAACAAAATTCAATAGTTTGGAATTACTTGAAGAAAAGAAGTGAAGAAACTTACTCTGTTCTGTTTTTTTTTAATCTCAATTTATATTTTATTTTCTTAAACGTTTGTTATCATTGATAGGTATTACTCACCTGATTTTTTATAATAATGAACAAAATAAAATGAAAATATCTACTAAGAAATATTTTTAAAATTGATGGAAAAAGTGCGATAGTCGACCATATACAGGGGGTCTCAGTATTTTTGGCGTGAGCCTTTACCGATCAAGACCAGTGGCTTTGTCCCGCACCTTCGGGTGTGCTATCGTTTATAATACTCCATGATCAATTAATTGCTTCGGTAATTAATTGATTCCTTAGTAAATATTTTTATTTTAACAATATTTGAATATTTTATTGATTGCTAACCTAACTAACCTACATCCTACATGTACCTATGCGTTGGGTCTTCTAAATTTATTTGTAACTAGAAATGTTACATATTTTTTATTTTTGTTTTACCTTATCTTATACTTTTTTAATCAAAAGTCATACATATGGGGTCTTGTTTTAAAGGTCTTTTCACAAGCAATCGAATGGCAGCATTTTAAAAAATGACCATAAATGCTTGAGGTCTCAGCGGTCATTTTTAAAAGTGGCCTGCCCAAAATCATAAATGCTCAGTCATTTTCCATTTATATTTTTCACCAACTTAAAGTGATTCGGAATTGATTTGAGATGTAAAATGAGGACAGCTATTAATGACTCGCGTCAGTGCTGATTTCTGAGCTTTTATTAATGATTTTAGAGACTAGTGTCAATTTCAGGAAACTTAGCTGGTTCTTAGCACTTTTGACAAGCAGTAAAAAAAACACCTTCCATCACTACATAACTCCAATAATTTTCAAAGTAAAAATAATTGGTACATTTCTATTTTTGATTCTCTTTCTTAGTAAATAAATTTACTTTAGCCTTAGCCATTTGTGGTTTGGTGTTGCTAAAGTTGCAATCAACATAAAGCGTTATTTACAGATTCCCGAAACAGGGGTCCATATTCGTCTAAAGGCCCCAGCCTTGAGCGCAACTACGGTAAATTTGGTGATGGGCGTGGTTCTCGGTCTGGTTCACAGCACCGCCCTGCCGACAACTCGTCTTCTCTGAGGCCTGGCGCCGGCAATCTTCCAGTGCCAATTGCCGCCCCCACTCCGACTGTGACCATCCGCCCTCCCCAACCAGAACCTGCTCCTCCGGCTACCGTGCTGGACAAACTGAAGGATCAGCGTTCACCGGATGCGCTTCTTCTCACTGAGGACCAGGTAGAGAGGCGGGTCAACAATACTCTAGAGGAGTTCCTCACGGACAGCTGCTCCAGCGACGAGTACTTCCAGGAGATTGTGTCGACAGTGCCGCCAGGATATATGCCAAGAGTGGTTGAAGACAGGTGAGTGGAGCAACTTTGTAGAGTAATAATACACTACCTGCCCTATACAAATGCCGGGTATACAAGATGTACCTTTCGCGCATGTCCAAGTACTGTTTAAATTGAATGTTATTTAATCGTTTAAACGAGTTATTCGATGTAAAGTGTACTTGGACATGCGCGAAAGGTATGCCATCCTTTTTTCAGCATTTTCATAATAAGAACTTGCATACTTCTCATTGGCAGCCTGTTCAGAAACATGGAAAAATTAATTATTAAAATACAAGATCACGTGGCAATAATAGCCCTTTGGACCCACCCTAACGGTATGCCTATGGTTTTCCGAGGAATTTTCTATTTGAACTTCATTATAAAAAAAAACATGGCAGCCTGTATAAAATCATATAAAAATGCATATTTTTCGAATAATTGAAAACTCAGTTTTTCACATGATGAACCCAGGATGACTCTCTGATTCATACCTTATTATTGTGAGAATATGTGCCACATAACGCCCTTTGCAAGGCATACAGAGTAAAATCACGTCCAAAAATCTGTCACTATCTCCCGGTCCATAACTATGGCAGTAAGGAATGAACAAAAGGCCTATCTTACTCATAAATTTAAATGTGATCCTAAACAATTTTGGAAAACGTTGAAAGTACATTAGGTCCCATATTGACGTGGCTCCTCAGAATGTTGACAGTGACCCAAATAACTTTATTAAATATTTCATTGATAGTATGTATACCCGATGCGGTCAATGATGGACAAAACTTTATTACAGAAAATTATATAAATAAAATTTTTGAAAATAGGTCCCAAAAAATTCCTTTTTATTCTGTTGATTGCTCTGAAATAAACGTCTTAATAACTAAAATAAAATCTATTGCTGCAGGTACCGATGAATAGGGTCTCCAGTCCGGGATCCCGGGATCTCGAAATCCTGGGATCCCGGAGGGGTTTTAGATGGGATGCTGGTGGGGTCTCGAAAATCCCGGGTTGAGATATAGCAGTCCCGAAAATCCCGATTTTTTTAAATGATCGAACTTTGATCTGTTCTCGACGGTTTTTGTGTAAATGCATTTTTTTGTACTTTATCAGCGTTTTATTTAGTTTTACCCAAGTTATTTACGTATTTATTATGATACAACCGGGGATTCACTTTTTCATTTCACTTACCTATACCTACCTAATACAATATTATGTAGGTATATATATATAATAAATGTTTTTTATTTATGTTTTTTAATAATTTTTTCCGTATGTCCCCATTTTTATTTGCTATTGCTAATATTACGCATTTTAATAAAAATATTATTAGGATTGATCCCGAGATTTGGGTTTTGGATCCCGGGATCCCGGGATTTGGATTTTCATCCCGGGATCTCAAAACGGGAACCCGATCCCGAAAATTGGAAACCCTGCCGATGAAATAGATCTAAAAATTATTTCTTTGGCAACACCTTATATAACGCCTCACATCTGCCGTCAGTAGCAAAAAGGCCGTAACCCCTGGAGAAACCATTTTGAAGAAAAAGATAAAAACGTTTTAGAGTTGTGCCACTATGGAAAAAATATATAAGCTACTTTTTTTAGTGTTGATTTATATAATAATAATAATTCTCACCCTCACAATACTCCAAACTAGGAGTACCCCAGAAGCAACCACATGCTTGTGATATATTGTTTTTATACAGGATGATTTTTTTAGGTCAACCACCGCGATTTTCTTGCTCATTTTGCGGCCTACAAAAAAACCGTAAGAAACAAAAATTTTGCAATTTTGGACAGCTAAGTGGTGCTGCAAAAGAAATCGGCATCCATGGCCAACTTGTCGCGCAATATTAAAAAAACCTTAAATTGAGCAAAACTATTAATGACCGTGGAATGTTTATTTGAAGAGACAGAGGAAAACTTTTATATTGAAAATTGATGGCACTAAGAAGTTTTATGCAAAAGGGTACTCAGATAGTTTCAGAAAATTACACAGGGTCTTCTGCTCTCTTGAGGCTATGATTTTTTTTTGTTTATTTCTTATTAAGAAAACAATATATGGCAATTTTGGTCAGCGAGACGACATTAAAAAAGGAATGGGCCTCCATACCCAACTTTTCGCGGTGTACTAAAAAAACCTAAAATCGACAAAAATTTTCATGGTCTCAAGAGAGCCGAAGACCCTGTGTAATTTGCTGAAACTATCTGAGCAACCTGGGTGGATAAAGCTTCTCAGTGCCATCAATTTTCAATATAAAAGTTTTCCTCTGTCTCTTAAAATAAACATTCCACGGTCATTAATAGTTTTGCTCAATTTGAGGTTTTTTTAATATTGCGCGACAAGTTGGTCATGGATGCCGATTTCTTTTGCAGCACCACTTATCTGTCCAAATTGCCACATTTTTGTTTCTTACGTTTTTTTTGTAGGCCGCAAAATGAGCGAGAAAATCGCGGTGGTAGACCTAAAAAAATCATCCTGTATAATCACTTTTTTAAAAAAATCAAAATTGTTAGGAAAAAAGTTTATTGCCTTTGTACTTCTAGTTTAGCCTAAAAATGATACCAATCCAGTAGCAATAAGGCAGTAAGCACATATGAACCAAATTACATTGTTATTTTTTTGCATTAACACTCCAATAAATAGAAAATTTTAGCCGCACTACTTCTCTGTGAGAGATACATATTTGTTATTGTGCCATTTTACCTTTTTTATTCAAATGGCGAATTTAAATCACTTGGTCCTCCACGTAAGTTTTGCCAAGACGGTGGGACCCTTAAATACGAAGCAAAAAAGACGCAAGTGTAAATTTTCTCTGTTTTTTTCTACATAGTTCAGACTTACGATATTTTAGCTTCGTAACATGATGACGTTTGGCACTTATGGCCTTTTCAAAGTTGTTGTTTTACCTATTTTCGATACACCTACGTCTTTTTTATCTCGTATGTAAATGTACAACTTCACAACTAAAAAGAATATGCAAACAACTCAAAATCCCAAATTTAGTGATTTACGGCCTTTTTGCTACTGACGGCAGACATTACGTACATAATGAATCAATGCTTATTCCTTGGTAAATTTCCTTCTGTATGGAAGAAAGTTAAGATTATTCCAACACCGAAAATAAATAATCCTACTTCCGTCTGTCACTTTCGACCCATAAGTTTACTCCCCACCCTTTCTAAAATCTTGGAGAAGATTGTGCATAATCAACTTTATGAATATTTTAAAGAAAACAATATTTTTCCACAAACACAATCTGGATTTCGACCACAGCATGGTACTGGTACAGCATTGTTGGAGGTTACGGATCATATTTTCAGAGCATCCGATGGAAACAAAAATACCTGCCTTATACTACTTGACTATAGTAAGGCGTTCAATATGTTGGATCATCAAACTCTTTGTCATAAATTACACTTTTTTGGATTATATCATCATTCCACTAATTTTTTGAGACATTATCTTGATGGTAGGAATCAGCAGGTTATATTAATGATGATTTGTCTCCTCAAACTGACAGCACTTAGGGGTGTCCCTCAGGGTAGCATACTTGGTCCGTTGTTGTTCACGATTTATACCGTAGATTTTTATAAGTACTTTAAACATTGCCTTTCACACTAATATGCAGACAATAAGCAAGTATATTCTTTTTATGCAAATCACGTAACTTAGGTGTACACCTCGATTTTAATCTTAGATTTGAAACACATTGATCAAAACTTACAGTCATGTTTCGATAAATTGAATTGAAAGCATTGTATTTACATAAAGGTTACTTAACCCCTGACATTAAATTAAAGTTATGTGATAGCTTATACTGTCCCGACTAACATACTGTAATGTTGTTTATTGGCCCGCTTTGACTGCTCGTGAGAAGCATAGTTTGCAGAAATTTCAAAACTCTTGTTTAAGGTTTTGTTATGGAGCCAAAATGTACGATCACTTTACACCACTTTTTGAAATGAGCAATTGGCCCAATTTAAACCAACGTTTTCTTATGCACTTTCTGACCTTGTTGTATAAAGTCTTTGTATCTTCAAAAAAGGCTTGTGCGTGGTTCTGATATGCACCCTTTAGCTACACGACATAATGCACATTTGATTATACCCAGACATTCTTCAGCCATTTTTCAGCATTCCTTTAGTTTATAATGCTGCAAAACTCTACAATTCTCTGCCACAAAACGTCAAACTTTCTTCAAAAGAAATCTTAAAAAACACATTAAACTGTAGACCGTGGTTGGGGTGAGAGAGAAATAATGATGTTGTAGTGCCTATGTTTTGTATTGTACATATATTCTCTTTGTACAAAATATTATATAATAATTTAATTTTCTTTCTTTGACGGTGAGAGTAGCTATACTAGATCTCGCTGGCTCTTCCATCATTATTTGTAATATTTTTTTAGAGTTGAATAAAGGCATATAATAATAATAATAATAATAATATGATGGAATCCGCTAATGCAATGTGATTGGACTGTTAAAAAAACACATAATATAAAATCGTTTTCGAGAGTATCCTGCGCCCCCTTTTGAAGTCAACTTTGCACATTGTACTTTGTCGTCCAATGTGTTCTATTCTTAGCATGTTGGACTTCCATTTGTGCTAAATTAACTAGATGGATTCGCTAACACCATGAGGAGAAATCCTGTGAATGGCGTTTGATAGTAACCTTCTAACATTGTTTTATTGTTATTTAGTGGTGCCAAAATGACCAGTTTGTTACCAGTTTTCAAAACTAACCAGGGATATCATGAATGCTTAACAAAATAAAACAAATTGTAAATACTCTGGGGAAGTGAGTTTTGGTCAAATAGGAATATTCCCAAGTTAGGCAACTCCTGTAAAAAGGAACAAATTTTTTGTTTGTTAATTGTCTGGGCATTTATATATATTATCCCATCATGCGAGTATTATTGCGCTATTGGTAAATATTAGAGATGGGCAACAGAAACTTTCCAAGTCGGGAAAGTTTCCGTTTTTGGAAACTTTCCGGGAAGAAACTTTGAAGGTATAGGAAACTTTCCCTGAAAGTGTCCGAAACATTCCCGGGAAACTTTCACGGAAAGTTTCCGGGAATTTATATGGAAATTTTAAATTTGCCGTCATAAATGCCTGGCCAAGATTCATGACATAACCTAAAAAATACAAAAAAGAACAAAGAAGAATCATGAACTGTGCTATAGACCACAGATCAAATATATTTTTTATTAGACTTTTTGACTTCTGAAGTTTAATAAGTTTAAATTAAATTAAACTAGATAAATAATGATAATATGAACAATATGTGAATTTATTATTCTTTCATATTTGGTTTTATCTTTTATCCTTATGTTTTATTTTTTACTTTTGTACAGGGTGTCGCAATTAAGATGTTACGAGTGATTATCTCGGTAATTTTTAAGATACATTGGTGGTTCAAAAACTAAACTTGTGTATTTTTTTCCAAGGAATTGAATGCCACCAAGAAAAAAAAAATCAGTTTAATTTCAAACAAAAAAGTTATCAGATTTTTTTAAAATTAAGATGGCGATTTTATTGCAATTTTTCATTAGACTAGTAAAGTGAATAAAAAATCTGCACAACACGGTTGCATATCACTTTTGGTTTAGCGGGAGTAATGGTTTTTTGTCCCAGCTAAGTCTGCAAAAAAATAATAGTATTTTTTTAACAAAAAAAAACGTCACTTCTTACGTTTTTTACTGTAGGTAGTAATTAATTAATAATACTAATAATTTAAAATTGAAAGTGGAAATTTGAATTATGATCATGAAATACGAATTACAAAACAAAACTTTTACATTTTGTGATATTATACCTTTTCTACAATATCTTTAGCAAATTTCACTTAAAATATGCCATATTTTGTATCTGTTATACAATGAACTAATTCTCTAATCGTTGACAACCATTGCAAAGAAAGGAATTAGAAAATGTAAGGATCAATTTTCCTAATTGCAAGCACACACTGAAACTTTTTATTAAGGTTTATTTATATGCCTTACTTTTAAATGGCAAGTAAAAAAATGCAAGTAACCAAATACATTGTGATTTTTTTAAAAAATCTGTCCACTAGTAGTTTTTGAGATAACTTAAATGACTGTAAAAATTGTAATATGCAGTCTCCAAAAATTTCGCACCATAGGGGGCAAATTTGTAATTAATGTTTTATTTTGAAATTTAATTTTGCTTGAAAAAGATGAAAAATTACCCACTCAAACGTGGTCATGTGACTTTCATTATCTTTCATGACATTTAAAAAGTTTATCGCTAAAAATGGATTTATTTGTTAAAATATCAAAAAGTGTTACTTGAAAAACCTGTTTCTTTTTCAATTTTACTTAAGTGTACCAAATTTGAACGCTCTAATAAAAGATTTTATTTTTTGCCAATTTTTAATATTAAACAAAATGAATATTTAGTGTCCCTATTATAATTTTAAAAGAAATGGCTCGTGGCCAATAATATTATTTATGAAATTTCTAAAAACTCTTAACTTGTAAAAACTATTTTATATCACTAGGTTGATCATTCTATTAACTTTTTAATACTAATCACTGATAAGAATAGGTATTTTTCAAAAGAAAATGATATTAACACTTTAAAATTCTGTTATGTGTGCTGCAAAGTTGATGTACTATCTAGCATTTGGGGTATACATTTGGTTACATTACATTTCCCAGGTCTAAATTGATGACAAAATTATAATAAATCATCAAACGGTTTTACTTATCTAAGCCAAATTCTTCATTATTTCCTTTAAGTTTAATTTCATATTAATCGATATTGATGAATAGGCCATGGAGAAAATTGAAGCAATTGCTTTTATTTGACAGTTTAATACTTTTGAAAGGAGAATGTTACCATTCAATGTTGACCGTACAAGACAAAATTGAAATTGTTTTAATATGTGGAGAAAATATGACATATTGGCAAGTTGCTGCAATTTTTAATGCACGACATCTGGAAAAAAATGAACATAACTCGACTATGAGTGTAATTTTAGTAAAATTTAAAAATACAGGTTCAGTTTTAAATAATTTTAAAAAACCTCGCAACTCTTGGAAAAATACCGAAGAAGTGTGACGTAACGTTCCTTCTTCGACTAATTTGGGAAATACATTAGTAACCGGTCATCTAGAAGACACTTATAAAACTTTAAAAACGTTTAGTTACTTTTATTACTATTAAAAAGCTGTTATAAAACTAATGCTTACTAAAGGTATCGAAAATGGGCTCGAACACCTCTTTCCTGATGGTTGCAGAAATATTCTTATCTAAATCAGCTGTAAAGGGGTATTTTTCTTTTGCGGCCTACTGGCTTAGGAGTCTCTTGGGTTGGGCCATTCTTAAATAGTTTTACCAATGAATAAAGAACCCCAGGAAGGAGCAAATTTGGGCTTTACGCTGGACCGGTCCAGTCTCTGCATGTGGCTGCATGCCGTTTCCGGTTTACAAAAGTACTTACCGATAGAATGTTATCCCCAAAGATTTCGTTCTGGTAGTCACGGAATAGCCGCAGGCTGCACAGCTAACCATAATATATCTCCAAAAAGTACTACACAAATATCTAATAGCACAAACCACCGTGACAACTGTCAAATATAAAAATATTTTGTCAAAATTCAGTCTCCATACAGGGCGATTTCCGTCTCACGTATTTTATAATGCCCACAGAGCTTTGGCTCCTTCCTGGGGTTCTTTATTCATTGAGTTTTACAGACTTCTCATATTTCATTGCACCTGCATTTAAATCGTGTTCATTATTTTATTTAAAAATCATTACAGTTATGTCCAGTTTAACCGTTATTTGGCATTGGCAATGCTGCCTTGCAGATTCCAAGCGATGCGCACACCTCTAGCGTCTCTTTCAATTATTATTTACAAAGGGAGACTGTAACTTTTATGACACTGTCAAGCAAGCATCTGCTTTGCCGAATTGACGTGTGTACCATCTCCTACCAACCTCAATATTATAGAAAAAGTGAAAAATATATTTAAATTTAAATTGAACATTTTCGTAAATATTAACTCTAAATCATAATTTTCCTTCTAGTTTCCTTAAAGTAACTGACAAGTCAGAATCGGCTAGACTGAAAGCAGGACGGCTTTTCTCCCAGCTAGTGAAATCAGGAAAACTAACTTTAAACGACTTCTGCCAAGGCACAGAAAGCTTTTTGGCTCAATCCGAAGACTTGAAAATAGACTTGCCAAAGATCTGGGATTATTATGCACAAAACTTAGGTATGTCAATATTATTTACACCTTATAACAATATAAATGGTTTTTATTTATAGCTGGCACTGTATGTGATGAAGTGTTGCCAATCGATAGGCTCCATAAAGTACTCAAAGTGCTCATCAGTCAAGGGGATGCTGCTAAGGTGCTTGCCCCTTTGTTCAAATTAATTATAGGTGAAAGGGGGCCCAACTTTCTTCAGGATATATTGCAGAAGTCTAGTGTCCATCTAGGGGATTTCATGCCCACAAGTCAAGTCGCTACCTTTATTGAAAACAATGTAAGCCCTATTGTATTTTTATGTTTTCTTAAGTTAACTTTTTTTTTACTTTTAGAATCTAGAATTTCTGAGTGGGGGTGATATATCCGTTGGTGAAACTCAATTGTCCTGGGAGCAAATCCAAAATAAATTATCAGAATTCCTTAGGAATAAAGCCACGTTTGATGATATAGTGACATGGACCTCGGTGAGTATCACAACAATTTTAAAAACCGTAAAGATGTTCAAATTGTTTGAATGTACTAGATTGAAAGAGTATTTTATTTTCTTTATGTTACATATTTTTCCATTCCAGGCTAATGTAGGAAATAGAATCGAAGACAATAAATTCATTAGAGCTTTAGCAACGGCAATTTTTGAAGACTCTATTCATAAAAACAAGTTAAATAAAGAAACACTGGCCGAACATTATAAGTTATTAATAAAATACGTAGATAACAATTCAAATTTTGAACTGCAGTGTCTATATGCTCTCCAGGCACTCATACATAAAATGGAACATCCACAGGGTAAGTTGTTTCAATAAATGATTATTCTAGTGACAACAAAACAGTTATGCTTTTGTGACTGACAGTGGTTATTTTTAAAAATTGAAATTTTACCTATTAATTACTTTTGTAAACGTCCAAATAATTGACTGAAAACACAAATTTTCTGCTTAAATTTTAGTTATTTTTAACATCTTTATTCTTATGTCTTATGCTGAATGTTTCCAATTGCAAATATTGCCTGTCTACCTGCTAATTCTGCCTCGCTTAATTGCCATATCCTTTGAGGCTGGTTTGTCGAAGAATTCTGAACAGCAGCTCAAAAATGGACTAATACAATTAAAAAATAGTTACCCTTTTTGTGTGTATCACATAGATAAGGGCTTCAAAGTCCCAAAGAGCTGGCTGGCTTGTTTTTCCTCTTAAATAAGTCAAAAATTAATATTGAAATTTATATACACCACTAGGAACTCATTAGGGGGGGGGGGGGGGCATATTATAATATAATAATAATTCTTGTCTTTAAATGAACACCATATGAAAATCAACGAACAAGCTTTGACAAAGCTGTCTTTCATAGTTGAAATGCACTATAATTATCGCTTAATAAAACTCAAAACATTATAACTATACTAAAATCAAGTAACTCTTACGCCTGGTGTAAATAAAAGCACGTGATTGATGACGTTCTGCGAAATAAGGCGATTGGTCAATAGGCCTAAAATATCAGCGCGTCTGGCAACAGGGATGTACTCGATCGCAAAAGCGTATTTATGCGGTTTTATCTTGTCGTTATTTTAATTAAGATGATAAATTATTTCCGAAATATTTTGACGTAAGCAATTGTAAAAGTATAATTAAATTTGAATTTAGTATAGTTATACTTTTAAAGATCTGTTTATGGGTTTCTGAAGTTATAAACAAAACATATTATAAGTTACATTAAATGTTAATTTTTATCAACCAGCTGTTCAAAAGGAATGCCTTTTGAACAGCTGGTTGATAAAAATTAATAATTATTGTCAAAGAAAGAAAATCGGACATCATTTCAGAAAAATTGAAAAGGATTTTCTGTCAGCGCCGGGGGTTGAACCCGGGACCTCTCGCTTGCTAGGCGAATGTTCTATCACTATACTATGCTGAACCGTTGAAATAAGTCAGTCTGTTTGTATAGTAGCTGAATGGAGAAGCCATCGTTCACGCCTTACCACAGAAAACACTCTCCAATTCCCTGCGGTGCAGCGAGAACGATGGCTTCTCCGTTCGGCTACTATACAAACAGACTGACTTATTTCAATGGTTCAGCTTGTATAGTGGTAGAATGTTCACCTAGGAAGCGAGAGCCTTGTTTATGGAATCCCTAGTTAGCCAATGTGTGACAGAGTCATAAGGACACGAGAGCGATATTGGATACAAGCAACAGATGTGTCAAAAATTAAAGTGGCCCAGTCATTCCCTACTAATTTTCTACTATTAAAATCTAACAAAAAACAGCTGGACAACTTTATGTTCTGCAAAACCTGTCCCCCTGTATGTACTTTATTTCTGTCATGTATTTATGTCAGTGTCAGACATTGGCTAACTAGAGTATCTATAAACAAGGGCAAGAGGTCCCGGGTTCGACCCCCGGCGCTGACAGAAAATCCTTTTCAATTTTTCTGAAATGATGTCCAATTTTCTTTCCTTCATGTCCATTGGTCTACGTCCTTTACATATGAAAGTTCTTCTCCATTTTAATTTTCAATAATTATTGTATTTTAGGAGAAATGTTTACCTTAAATCTTTATTATTCAATTATTTTAATTACAATAATCAGCTAATCTTCTTTAAATTGAAGCAATAATGGTATTGCATTCCTATTAAAGCAATAATGAGATAATCAAACCTTTAAGGCATATTTTTAGGGATTAAACCTTTTCCAGAATAATATTGTATTCTATATTTACCTAACACCACTGTATTGGATATGTATTTAAACTTAAACCAAGCATAAAAAAATAAAAACAAATTACTATAGGCTCATCTAAATTAAGCCAAAAATTCAAATTTCGAATTCTTGCTGACTTCACCAGGGACCTATAATTATATAGTTAGAATAATCTGTGTATTATACTTTAAATACCTCAATAAAACCAATAAAACCTATTAAGGCGCTACGATACCCCCCATTTTCAAGGGTTTCGTAGTTTACATCTCCTACTTGCATTTCTTAATATTTTCACTTGATGTTTTTTTGTGGCTTAGATAAAACTATGAAGAATCGTCGTTGTGTATCACGAACTGTGCAGGACTAATGCGACACTGTTAAAAAAAATGCCAAACATACCCGAAATTCGACTATATTCGGTTAAGAATTTCGAGTATTTCCGCCGCTCAAAAATAATTCGAAAGACACAACGACGATTGAGGCATTCGATACCATTATTTTAAGACTACTTTCAAGTCGATACGTTTGTTCGTTTGGCTATGATTTGAAAACTACGAACCCATTGCCCGGCAATAAAATGATCCGTGAATTCGCCATCCGAGCAGGAATTAGACGTACGGAGATAGACGGGCGGGCGGGCGTTCGCTGGAACTCGTGGTTCCCCTACTCCCCCTACTTCGGCCTACCTCACCGGGCTCGGGAACAACGTCAGGGGAACTTTCAATCGATATCAGATGTTTCATTTTTCATTTTATTACTCTCAGTCTCCCTTATTTGTGTTTCGCTTGTTTTGAATGTTGGAATATTACATTATGTATGTCGACTGGCATATAATAATACTCATTATTATTATTCCTCCAGGAGTAATAAATAAATAATTATTATTCACAAAGTACTTTTTGCTTTTGTGTAAAATGGTTTAATCCCTAGGGCAGAAAATGGCTTGGTCGTGCAAAAAGAGTAAATTTAAATTCTAGACCAAATTGTGCCCTTGATTTTTACTTTAAAAATGTGATAGGTACAAGTAATATTTTTGTCAAATAAATGGGTCATGTGAAGCATTTTTTGAAAACGAATAATATCCTATGTAATACGATTATTGTGTCAAATCGCTGCATGATAAAAGCTAATTTATATACTTTCCAGAGGGAACGATAATAATTCTCATATCCAGTCAGTTTTAGAAACTTCTTCGTTAGAAGATTGTTCGAAAGTCATTTAAGTTGAAAATCGGGCAAAATAAAAATAGAGGGTACATTTTATTGTTCCAGTCTGTCGAATTTATGATATTTTAATACATTTTCTAGGATGTTCGATAATTCAGATTTGTCAGAAGGTTCTGAAACTGAACGGCAGTCAGGGCAAGAATACCTATAATGTTTGATAATGATGTCGCAACAGTCACAGTGAAACCAATAGGAGTAATTTGTGGGCTTGTGTGCTTTTATTCCCGTACCTAATATGGTTCCCAGAATTTGAGAGAGGGGTACTAGGGTACTAACACATATTTTGCATTTTGCACACTTATTATTCGGATTTAGGTATAAGTGCAGGTGCATAGGGTTTGAGAAACAAACTTTCTGGGAAAAACATCTCAAAACTATTACTTTATTTGAAAACGGAGACCCGTTTCGCAACTCTATAAATTTACCTACATCCTCATTATATATTTGAAATATATACATTCAGCCACAAGTCAAAGTTGAAACAATTAAAAACATTTACATAATTATAATCTTTTTTCAAGTATCTCCTTCAAATTTCCTGGAAGCTCTTGGACTATAAGTGATTATCCTTTATTTATTTACTTTTTTAAATCTTATATTGTAGTCCTTGATGATGTAATTTTATAGATTAACGAAACCGCTTACTGTTTTTAAATAAACAAATCATAGTTGTGATATTATACCTATGGTCTATTATTCACTCTAATCCCTCTAAAGTGAACTCTTACCAAAGTCTAGAAAGTATATCTCTGGACGCTGCTGTTACAGTGTAGAAAGTTTTCAGTTAGATTTATTTATTATTACACAAATATTAATATGGAATACTAGGTATATAAAACATTTTATAGAAGTAGAATTTAAACGCACTTTTTTGGTCGTAACAACACTATTATGCAGAACAATAATTATCCAATCAAACATTGATAGATGTTCAACTGACCCTAACGTGGTTCAAGAAGAATTCGGTAATCGAATCGTTAATTTAGATTTTATAATTGAGCAATTACAGAAGTTTTTTATACACGAACTCTTCATAGTACCTATGCACCTTTGCTGATATGAAAAATAATAGTAAAATTGCTTCGACGCCAAAAAGCTATGCAGTGTGTTGCCAACGAAAAGTGAACGCCCTCTATAACTCCCAAAAATATCATTTTTGCAATAAAGCAAACAGGCCACCGCCGTTTTTTAAATATTCACGCTTCTTCGTCGCCATCGGCGAGACTCGTGTGACCCGTCGGCGGCGGCCGGCACCTGACTTATTATTTCATATTATCTACACAGGAAAAAAAGACTGTTGTGATTTTAGTGAGTTCGTGTATATAGTCACTTTTCTAATCTAATCTATACTTTTGACTTAATTGCAGATGAACCAATAAGTTTAAAATAGTTTAAATTTCCGTTAAGAAGACGTATTGTCACTTCGATACTAAAATTGGCATACTACACAATGAAAGCATAACCTCGGTTTTAAAATGTCTCATGTTTTATTTAAACAATTAAATTTATTTTATTTAAATAATGATAATTCTCACCCTCAGACTACTCCAAACTATCTAAGAGTACCCCAGAAGCAACTGAAAAAACATTATAATTCATTGGATGAACAAAACAACTTAATTGCAACTTTTATAGGTACCTATTCATCAATATAATCAGTAAATCATGTTTTTCAATTTTTATGGTATTCAAGAAATTCTTAGAATTTTCATATTAGAATTCATGTCCAATACAAGTTAGATTGAATCAAGTACTTTTTACTCGACTGAACTAATATCCTATTACAAACACGTTAGTAAAAAAGCTGTGACCTTGACTGAGTAATTTACCAAAATCAATGATCGCAAAGGTTTTGAATCAACCATACATTTTATATCGTTCGTAGTCATAATGAATACTGTGCAAGTGAATGGCTATTAACAAACTGGGGGTTACTAGAACTTGTATCCACTAAAATTAAATGTTATTAATTTATTGATCTCATCTGCAACATTTCTGTTTTGTCAATTATAAGTTGCTACACTAGCAACTTGATTTGCATTTTACACATCATTTGCTTATTATTTAGGCAATAATATGATATATTACTAATAATTATAATTGATATTAGTACCCACAATTATTACAAATCCAGCAAAAATTCAGTGACAGTAGTTGTGAAACGTTATGTTATGTTGTTCTGACAAAAGAATGTGCTTAGAAAAGAAGTATTATAGAATCAATTCCAGAACATGCTATTTATTGAAATAAAATATTACATTTAAATTATTCATTAGAATTCAATATCAATTGTCATTGAATTGATTATTGTTAGTTGCAAAAAAGCTTTTGCTTGAGTTTGAGGAATAATATCTCATATTGAATTAAACAGGGTTTTTTTACAAAGTGACAGATTTTTCTCAGTGTAGTAACTACGGCCGGCTGCCCCTCAATCGTAGCACTATGAAGGGGCAGGCTGGAGTGGGGAGTCGTGGGGACTAGAGGAAGGAAAAGGATAGGCATATCTAATCGAGCGACGTTTGTCCTGAATTGAGTCGGGCACTTGAGGCGGATTTCATAAGTATCGTAGCCTCTTAAATAGTAAGATAATCCTCGTCGAACAAAAATTTTCCACTTTTTTAAATTAGACTTTGGGCACTTCCTTCATAGATCTGGCTTGAAACAACACCACTTTTATATCGATCATTTCCACTCTGAATAAAGAATCCCAGGAGTCAAAGCTCTATAGGCATTATAAACTACGTGAGATGGAAATCGCCCTGTGTAGGAGCCAAGTTTTGAGACAATATTTTGATATCGTGACAGGGTGATAGGTGCCAGTATGTTGGTATGGATATTTTTCGAGTTGTGCTTAGCAGTGCGGCTTGTGGTTCTTCCCTGGCTGCCAAAACTAAATGTTTGAGGATAATATTATAATCTATCAGTAAGTAATTTTGTAATTTAAGTTGACTTTTAAGGTCATGCACCAAAGTGGCACAGGCGTTTTTGTAAGTAGGGGACATCGGGGTAAGTTGACGATACTAAGGAAAAATGCTAATTAAAGTTCTTTACGCTATTAATAAAAATCTCAAAATTATTAATTAAACTAAGTATAGACTATACTTCGAATAAACGTTAACATTCTCGTAAAATTTAAAAACAAAAATATGTCATTTTAGTCATCTTACCCCAAACCCTGGGTAAGATGACGAACATAATGGGGTGAGATGACTAAGTACAAAAATCATAAAAGAAGTCACCATGTTCTCCATAAATTGTGCCACCGAGAAAAGCAGGCCGCACATTATAAACCAGTTTTCTATTGGAGGGTCTTAAAGCATCTCGTTACATCCTGAACATGACTCTTCAGTCTCTTGATTGCCAGTTTTCTGTTTTTCGTAATTTCATGTGCATCAGTAATTTTTCTTGCTTGTGGTCACTAGGGCCTGCCTGCTGATTATCCAGTTCGACTTGCTTTTCCTTTGTTTTTACTTTCTTTTTTAAATTACCTTTTTTGTTCGACGAATCGTCAACTTACCCCAGTCATCTTACCCCAGGGAACATTGAAATAATGTATAGCCAAAAATTTAAAACGTAGGAAGGTCAAGAAATTACTAATAGTATGGATAGTCTCTGGGTAATGGCGGAAAGGAACTTACTTGTAAATGTACGGATAACCTTACACAAACTCGTAAAAAATTACAACACATAAAGTTAGAATCAACATGTGCCGTTGTCGGCCGGCTTAGCAACTGCCCATAAAATTAACCCGACAATATTAATTATAACGACCGTAAGGTAGATGGCTTTGTCGGTGAAATTATCGGTAATCGCTTCTTGCTGACAATATTCCCATGAGTCTTCTTACCCCATTCGTCATCTTACCCCGATCTCCCCTACCTACTTCTTCATAATTGGAAATTTAAAATCAGAATTGCTATATTATGATGGATTCCTAAGCTTAGACATAAGCATGCCTTATAATTGTCGAAAAAACTCAGGAAATGGCATGCAGCCATATGCAGAAACTATCCTGGTCGCGGGTAATCCCAAGCATGCTCCTTCCTGGGATTCTTTATTCATAGTTTCTACCATCCGACACACAGAGATCGTATTATACTTAGTGTTGGGCACCTTTTTTTGTATACCCCGATTACTGTAAGAAGTCCCGATTTTGTCAGATGACATTCTCCACAAAATCCCTAGGAATTTTCTGTTAACCATGGGTATAGCATTGGTATATGTTTCTCAACCAGTTAATGACGTCACTCATTGATTTCTCATATGAAAAGTTACCCAAGTGATACGAAAAAAAGAACATAATAAAATAAAAACCCTATTGCAATCACGTTTATGTCGCTACAAATAAAAATAACTATGATTACAACTCATTTTAATAATAATTTCAAACGTCATGGAAACACTTTCATTTTGGTATTTTGGTATAATCAGGTACTCGCGGCTGCGTCCATGGTGCGTACTCAGGCAAATTTTATTTCGGTGTTGTGAAGTGACCGTGAAGGTTTTCCGGATCGTTCAAAAGGGTTCAAACTTTGGGCAGTGAAAATATTCGCGGATTTTGTACGTTTCGTGAGTTTTACCGTTATCTGTGTTATTCTTGTTCGTGTTATTAGTAGTTATTCATTGTGCAAATGAGCTCGTTACTGACCTGGACTTATGACCCGGTTGCTGCATTAATGCCAACTTAGGATGGCGAAATTACCAGTTGACAGTCCCAGTAAGGACTTCTTAAAATAATTTGACTATATTAATGGGATGCACATGAAATCATCAAAAGTTAGCCACTAATAGTGGGTGCTGCAACACTTTATGTATATACGATCTCTGTGGAGTATTCTAAACCCATACAATCGAATAAACAACTAAAAAAAGTGGTATATTAGTCCATTGCGAAACATTCAGCGGATCCCCAGGATGTTCGGTCTCTGTGCATCAAAGTTGAATACATCTTTGCCAACAAAAAGGCTACAAATCAAATATTTTTAGGTGGCTAATTGACATCACTACCTTAACGTAAAAGGTTTGAAATAGTTTATTCAATTTCGCCCCGTGACTTGATACCTGTGAAAACAAAATCATGGCATTTACGAGTATAGTTGTGGCGCCGAATAGCGGGATCGCAGAATTGACACATTGGTAATTTAAGTCATACCAACTGACAAGTCAGGGGTGCCAAGACCGTATATCATATTTTGTCACAAATTTTTGTTTACAATCACAAAATGCAAAAATGTATTGCTGTTTCTTCCAAAGTTGTTTCTATTTGGGCCTAGAAAGAAAGAGTACAAAAATAGATCGTTTTCGTTTTGACTTTTTGGAAAGGTCCGATAATTCAGCTTATCCAATACACCCTAATACGTCCCTGGTTTTGTCCTATCATTCCAGGCAATGTAGGGAGTTCTGCAAATGTCAAATGAACTCTCAATGTCTTCGCTATTCGGCGGAACGACTATAATTATTTTCATTTGTAATGTGACTAATTGTTGTCAAAGAGCTGTAATTTAAAATGTCGGTCAAGTGCTGTTTTTAATCAGTAATTACAGCTTGAATAGTGAGATATCAACACCCAATGGAGAATGTTTGTTTTAGGTCTTCTGTTATCAATATGTGATAAATTATATGAAGATAGTATGTTTTCTCAAGATAGTTTTATTTCATGGGAGAACAGCAACGATCCAGCAGAGCAGGAGGGTAAAGGTGAGTTCTGCTTTGTGGTTTAGGGGAAGAAGGTCGGTTGTAATGTAATCTTTGAAAACGGCTCACAGGTGTGGCACTGAAGCAGCTGACTTCGTTCTTTACGCAAATGAAGGAGAATGACGAGGATGAGGACTATGCATCGTCATCGGATGAAGCCTAGCGTTTTGTGCTACCAGTGATACTGTCTACAGAGACATAAAAAATTTGACTTTTAAAGTGATAATTTTAAAAAGATTTATACAAATTTATAAAATATATACATATTATACATATTCAATTATGAACTGTAAAAATATGCAGCGTAAATAATAAAAAGTGATTAAGAGTGTATTGGACTAATACGAAGTGCACTCATAAACTCAAAAAATGAAGAAAAGTGGTTAAAGTTTTAATATAATTTACTGGACTCAGCGGGTATCGGAGCAGTTTTATAATGTCTTTATTTATATATTATTATATATTTTATATTATTTAATTACTTTTATTGTTTATAGTGACGTTTTTATGATATTCCTTTTGCTAAAATTTCTTCAGTCTGTCTGCTGAGTCCATTTCGTTATCAACTTTATATTGTGAAATTGTTAATTTATCTCGATCATGATTTTGTCATTGTTAATTTAGGTACAATATTCTGTATAATAAATATACAGCTTCACAGTTCGGTTTTAGGTACATTTTTTTGTTGTTGTTACAAAATCAATCTGAAACTGCATTTACAACTGTGGCTAGTCAGAACTTATTTTCTTTGAAATATTGTATATATTTTTTTTAAACATATACAGTATTTTTCTGACTGATGGTGTACATATAAATAATAATTATGTGCATCTGTACAAAGACTAGAACTTTGCATATATCTATTAAGTTAATTTGTATTATAATTATGTTCCCGATTTTGTACAGATGTAACGAAGTGCTAAAATGTGGCTATACTACTACACTCTACTATGGACTTTTATTAATAACATCAGATAAAAAAACAATGTGTTTTTTTAATTCTTATTGATTGTGTTTCGTCAGGTTTTTGTCAATTGTTTCTACAACATTGCTGATGGACATAATAAAACCATGAATTGCCAACATACTGTGACCATTTCTTTTAATCTCCTCCCCAGAAAATATGTACCATGTAATCACGTATATTTTTACACACTATATTTTTGAGATTAGAAATTGTAAAAGCCAAAGCTAAATTTTTTCAGGGTTTATTTAGTTCAGAAAAACGGTGCCAAACCAAACGTTTGTTTTTTAAATGGAATACCCTGTAGATTTTTAGACATTTCAAATCTGCTCATTGCCTCATTTTCAATGATGTTACATGTAATATGTCTGTTTCAAGCGTTTGGAAAATATTCGACCTTGAGACTTCCAATTTTGCACTTTTGGTGTCAATTTTTTCAAAAATGAAACCTTTGCGGGTATACTTTATATAGGAAAAAATGTCCTAAATGATCATGAGAATTTGCCCTTAAAATACGGATGAACATCAGTGTTTTAAAACATTAATCTCTTTATCACTTTGGATGCACACTACGGATGATTCACCAGCAGTGAAAGTGAACAATGAAAGCTGAAGAAGTGTGACTGCAGGAATACAAGGAATGGTCTTTATTTTTGTTTTTATGTCTGCTACAGTTAAGTCGGTCAAATTGAGATAATTTAACAAAGATTTGTAAGCATTTTACCTTACATTTATTTTATGATAATCTTGTATTTTGTTATCCCACAAACAAAACTTTTATACACTTCCAGAAAACTTAAAACATGTTCACCTTTCCATCGAAAAGTCATTTTACCACAAATAAGCAACAAAACTAACGCAAATACCTAACAAAATGATAAAATTTCAAACAAAAGACCTCTCACCGCATCTGTTCAGTGTTCAGAAAGATTATAAAGCAATTTTACATTTGTCACTGTAGATGAATCATCCATTCACTTCATCAAAAGTAGGAAAAAATTAAATAAGGATGGCGCTGCTGTTGCCCCCGGTTACCAATTTAAAAAAAGCGCCAAAAGTTGTTAGGGACAAGGAAAGGTTTTAACATCCACCTAAAGGCGCCGTTTTCAAAGCATGTAAATAATATTTTTAAATGATAATAAAATACATTTCTGAAAATTAGTTTGATAGATGGTTAGTTAATAAATTAGATATTTTATTAAAATAAGTAGATATTTATTTATTTGTATCAAATATGTCGGCAAATTTTCGGGTTATATCATATCTACCCTCCGAGCTATGGTACTTTCAACTCTGCAAACTTCACTTTGTCTACAACCGCTAAGTTCGGGTCATACCCGGGGAGAACACGAGCGCCATTCTGGAGACTTCCTGAAACCAGAGCATATAAAACAACAGCAGTCTCACTCCCCATGGCGGGAAAATTCTGCGTACCTGTTCGCGCAGCCGCCATGTGGGCATAGATTCTGTCAAATTGATACAGTGTCGGTTCGATTGGGCAGTTCTTTTTTTGGCTGTATGAGAGATATTACAGTGCCGTGGAGTGTGCTTTTTTGTAAATTGTGCTTTTTGCTAGTATCTTTAAATAAAGAATCCCAGGAAGGAGTAAAAGCTGCTTGTGCTTACCACACTATATACTTTACTAATACTACTCTGTATTTCTGTATAGTGCTGGTTGTTTTATATGCTCTGCTGAAACCATATTTAATGCTTTTAGACCACAATTTTTGAGCCGAACACCCTTATAAGATGGTCCTCCTTACCTCTACCCTCCATACTTTGGCTTAACAACTTTTTCTTGAAATCGGCATTAAAATGTCCCAAAATCGTCATTAAAAGCACAGAAATCGTACAATAATGTAGCCCATTATTGTACGATTTTTTCAATAAGTAGGCCTTGGCGAGATGTAAACATCAAACGTCGGACGCGGAGAAATCGCCCGTCAAAAGTGACCAAATATTTAAAACTCTGCCGATAAAGGCTCATTTAACTTTTCGTACACATTGCGAAATTGTTTCCTATAGAAGCGCAATCCTTCAGTATACATATTTTAGTAAATTTGAAAAACAATAGATTTGTTGTGTAAGCTGCACAAGAAGCAGCAGTTTGGTTTTTCTGTCAAAAGGTGCCATACATCATTATGCTTGTGCTAGGTAGAGCGATCGGTAAAGTCAAGCAACGCCGCGCGTAGTCGGTTCGTGGACGGGTGATCCCTTATTATTATTTTCTTGCCTAATAAAACATTTTTTTTCCGATTTCAAGAAAAATATAATATGTACCTCGGCACTGAAGTTCTTTTTATGACTCATGTGGTTTATTTGCCTCGGCCAGAGGCCTCAGCAACTAAACTCCACATGAGTCATAAAAAGTTGAACTTCAGTGCCTTGGTACATAAATAACTATTTCTTGAAATCAGCAGTGAAGTGTTCCAAAATCATCACTAAAAGCTCAGAAATCGGCACTGAAGTAACCCATTATTGTACGATTTTTTCAATAAGTAGGCCTTGGCGAGATGTAAACATCAAACGTCAGATGCGGAGCCATTGCCCGTCAAAAGTGACCAAATATTCAAAACCCGGCCAATTCATCTCATTTAACTTTTCGTACACATTGCGAAATTGTTATCTATAGCAGCGCAATCTTTCAGTATAAATATTTTAATATGTTTGAATATTACTCTATTTTACATGGAGGCAGCACAATAGGCAGCTGTATGGATTTTCTGTCAGAAAGTGCCGTGTCTCATACTTGACCTAGGTAGAGCGATCGTCAAAGTCGAGCAACGCCGCTCGTTAGTCGGTTCATGGACGGATGATCCCTTATGATTACATTTTCGCCTAATAAAACAGTTTTTTTTTTTTCGATTTCAAAAAATATATAATAAGTACCTCTGCACTGAAGTTATTTTTATGACTCGTGGTTTATTTGCCTCGGCCAGAGGCCTCGGCAACTAAATTCCACGAGTCGTAAAAAGTTGAACTTCAGTGCCTTGGTACATAAATAACTATTATCTGAAGCTTTTTTTCCTAATCTTGAAAATATAGAAAACTAGGGGGAGGGGTGTAAAAATATATGAAATCATCGCCGCAGTGGGTATGTTCAGAGCATCGCCGAACTATTTGGACTGCATGTTTTTTTGCCTTTGATCGACCTTGGTTGAAATCGAGGTTGGGGCGGATGGTTCAAGTCTTCATAGAAAAACGCCGTTGATGGCCAAGAGCGCTGGACAAATTGTGGATTCTCTGTATTGCTCTTTAACACTTACACTGTGCCTGGCGCGTTGACTGGATGATAGCCTGTGTGCCTTGCACACGCCAGGCGCGTTTTGGGTATAATGATATATAATGACGCATAACAGCCGGCACTACATGAACGGATTTGTTATTTGCTGGGCACATGGGGATAGACTCACAGGTTGTAAAAACTTACATGGTTTTAAAATTGACCGTTATTTCGGTATTTTAGATCCTGATTTAAAATACCCGGGTTTAGCATAATCTCGCAGGTGTATGTACTCTCAGTTCATTGGTAAGTAATTTCTTATTTATAGTAATACTTTTTTATTTGTATATTGAATACTGATAGGTAATATTTAATGACTTCTAATTTTATTTTTTGTCCAATATACATGAAATTATAAGAAATAAGTAAACATTCGAACATATTCCGTTATTTGGAGGTTATGAACTAATGCATATTTCTATATTTTTATGAAAAGCGATTTCAGTTGTGTTGGCAAGAATAGTTTGATTCGGAGAGAATTTGGAACTTATTGGTTCATATAGGTAGTGAAGTACATTGCCGCGCGTGAAGGGGAGCTTTTACATTACAGCTGAATGAAGCAATTTATACTTAGTTTTTGCACACTGAGCAAATTTGAAACACTGTATTGTAGAATATATGATAACTGCACATAACTATAATTATGTATTATCTTTGGGGATTTAGTTTCATGAGCATGAAATAGTACCAAATTTTATTATTTTTATATGCCAAAAAGAAAATATTTTTATTTTGTTTTACTTTTTGGATACGCCACAGAAGAATCTACTACGATAATAAACCAGTGTAGTTTGCAACATAGCAGGTCAAATCTCTGGCCATTCCAACCAAAAATGCAAGTGGTGTTGCCACTATACTATACTCGAGCAAGGCAGTGTGAGCGGCAGATTTATTATTATGGGATCCCGGTTCTTGGTGCTTATATTGCGCTTGTGATAACATTAAAAGGTCTGAACATGTTCATTTTCCTGTGATTTAAAAAATAAATATTGATATATGTTCCACAGGGCTCCGCCCCTTTTGAGCGCAGGGCAAAATAGCGCGAGACAAAAAAACGGGGACATTTCAGCGCAGAGATAAGTAAGTGTGAGACGAAAGAACGCAGGACAAGACAGCGCCGGAAAAAAGATCCCTGGGTCAAAAGAGCGTAAGCCAGCAAAATATACATGGTGTCTCAAAAAACTGTGACGCTCACTTCTGGCCTAAGCTGAAGTCAGAAATGGGTACCCACAGACAATAATAATTTTCGTTTATAAATAAGAAGCCTTTGGCATAGGCGTATAGCTGCAGTTTACCTTTTAGGGCTCAACATTTTTGGTAACAAATTTAAGGCCGGTCCACACGCAAAGATGTATCGTACGATTTGCATGTGCAAGTAAATCGTTACAGATAAATCGTTGCGTGTAGACAGCAGATTTGCACAAAATTTAGAACTGCAAAGTTGGACGTCGGAGTTGAAAGTCTGAGTCGAAAAGCATAGATTTGGAAGATTTGCGCATGCAAATCGTAACGTGTATACGCTTGTCCGAGATTTGTACAGTTTTTAGGTGCGACGGTAGCTGACTCCTACCTATTTTTAGTCCGGAAATTATTAAATTAATTAAAACTAAAACAATAACTGATTTATTTTAAATTTGTTAAAAAATATGTCGACCATTTCGCATAATTTTATAATAGATGATGTCTGGAGGATGAGGAGACCCGACACCACCCAGTTACAGAATGCCCCGCACTCGACAGGGTAAGGTTTGAGTCCTCGGTACAGTCAAACTGAGTCAAGAGGATGCGTATGGGGTCAGGATGAGCCTTCATTAAAAAGGCTGGCATGATAGCTGCCCTGTGATGCTGGCTGTGGGGGCACAATGGTCCCACTGAGGCCTACATGCCAGGCCGATCCGAGGCGGCCATCCCCTGATCCTAGAGTAACAAAGTTACTAGATTTCTAGGATTTTATTCTTATTGAAAGTAGTGCCCTAATAGGGTCTATTGCACTCTGCAAAAACAATAGAACATTACACAAGATAAGTAGATAGAACAAACACTGATGACATCCCAATGGTTACTGATATACAGTATGTCCACAGTTAAAATGTCCAATAAGAAAAACTTCTTTATTTTTCATTTCATCGAAAATTCATCTCGATAAAAAGTTATGTTTGTTCTTAAAATAAGATTGGCATAGAAATAATTAACCTTTTTTGTATGGGGTGTTATAAAATTTGACAAAATGTAAAATGGTACAAGAGTAAACTGCCTTTATTTGAGAAGATATGAAAAAAATATTAAACAAATTAAATTATTCCAAATTAACATCCACAAGTTTTTTTTCCTTTCAGAGAAACTTCTAATCATATCTAAAGATATTGAAGAAACGGCATTTCTAATATTGTCCTTTAACTGGTCAATATTGGCATCTACTAGAGGTGTGCTATGTCAATTAAATTATAATATTACTTAACCCAAGGAAATATATCCTCAAACTTTCAGTTTTGGCCGCCAGAGAAGAGCCACAAGCCGCACAGCTAACCAAAATTTCCAAAAGGTTAAATTATGCCAAGATTTTTGTCTTTCATTGTCCGAAGAATATTTAGTCTGGTGAAGTATACGTTGAAATTTACGAAGCTGGCTATGCGCTAGGTACTAACCCACATTATCTTCAACACAATATGTGGACAGATTGTCTTTAAATAAATGTAGATGATTTCATATAAAATTTAATATTTATTCCTCCTTTTTTTTTCACACACTAACAAATAGGAAAAATTTAGTAATTAGTACTTATAATATTTTCTGAACATAGTATTAGGTACCTATACTGTTAGTACTCGTACTTTCTTGTTCAAATACAATAAATAAATCCGATGATCAATATTATTTATGGGTGAGGCATTTGTTGATCCACAGAATATATACTTGACGTTTATTTACCATTTATTATATTTTCTACAACCTACGTTATGTTTGAAATTCTTCCTATAAAAATTGGGAAGATAAGGTATCTTCTTCGCTGTTTTCCAGTATGAACAGTTCTGCCCAATGTAAATATGAAAGGACGATCAACGATTACTTCTTTTGACTGTCGAATTTGGGCCTTCCTCATCATTATATGTACCCCTAAGGAAAATTATTTTTAGTATATCCATTATTTCACTTCATGCATATGAATTGAGCCCTATATATACACTTATATGTAAAATCCTCACATGCAGATAAAATGAGCTCCAAAATCCAAATGTTACCACAAAAAATATAGTTCTCAAGAGAAAGCCAATTAACAATACCTGTCAAATGGGCTCCAACTTCTTACTGGAAAACAAATGGATTGCATTTTGTATGAAATGATATTTTCCTAAAATATAAGTTCACAATAATTCATAGATTAGCCTAGTGAACCTCAATATCAATGCATCTGGAAAATATTAAGCTTAAGAAGGGGGTTGCCGACAGCGAAAGTGACGTTAGATCTCGTATTTTTTTAAGTTGTATAGCATAAAATCTAATAAAATTTTACCTGGCAAAAATTTAGTACAAACATCTCTGTCTTCATTTTAATCCTTGTCTGAAATGGATAGACAAGGTTTTAATCATAAGATCTTACAAGCAGTGTTTTGTTTTATAGGTTATGAAAACCTTGGGAAAAATAATAATTCCAGTGCATATGCTTTTAAGATCTTATGATTAAAATGAAGACAGAGATGTTTGTACTAAATTTTTGCCAGGTAAAATGTTATTAGATTTTATGCTATACAACTTAAAAAAATACGAAATCTAATGTCACTTTCGCTGTCGGCAACCCCCTCAAAATTGGAGTCCATTTGACAGTTGTCATTAAGGAGCCTTCTGTTTGAATATATTTTCTGTGATATTACCTGTTTTTTAGTCATATGTTGTATGCGAATGATCCGTGATAATGCAATAATGACTCATTAAGTTTTATGGGTCTCCAAACATTCCGTTTTTGAGATATTGAAGGCTCAAGTATTTTTTTATTTTTCTTGTTCATTCATTAAAATTCATTCATTATTTACCACCATCAATTAGAACAATTATTATCCTCCTTTTAAGAGATTTTGATCTCAAAATAAAGTCATATCCCTAGACAAACTATTTCTAATGGAATTTTTAAATTCTAAAATAACTTACTTGTAAAGCTATTTTAGAAATTTAAGTAAGTACGTATTACCTATTTATTTTTATTTTTTGTATTTTTTGTCATTATGTGTATTAGTTCTGTGCGAGGCATCAAAATATTTTATAGGAAAAGTTGTTAGGAATTAAAAACTGTACTCTGACACAAAATTTCATAATATTCAGCTTACTCTAATATTACTGCAATTTTAGTCTTTTTCTTGATTTCTGACAGGTGAAATTGATTTTTCATAGAAGATACAAAAAAGTTTGTTAATAGTCATTTGTGAACAAGGAACTGAAGTTCAATTTTTAATAATGAATATGGAATTTAGTTGCCCAGGCCTATTGCCAAGGCAAATAAGCCACATGATGCGGTATGGAGCAACTGACTTGCAGGAGTCATTTGGCCACTCTCTTGCAGTTCTCATAGAAATTATTATTGATGTTCAAACAGATCAAAATATTTATACTGAAAGATTGCATTGTTATAGGTAACAATTCCGCAATGACGCTGAAAAGTTAAATGATACTTTATTGGCCGGGTTTTTGAATATCTGGCTACATTTGATGGGCAACGGGCACATATGACTTTGGTTTTCACATCTCGACAAGGCCAAAAATGACTTCCTTTAGTGCCGAGACTCTTTTGCAGATTTTTTAAAAAAAGTTATTTGCAATTAAAAATACTTCTAAATACAGTATTTTAGTACATTGATGGCGTGTACTTTGATATCGGCACTTAACTTTGTATTTATGCAAAAATACAATAAAAAAGTAGGCTTTTTTGAATAAACTATTTTCATGATTGTTTTTTATGAAAAAACTTGTTTACCTACCAGGAAGGAAAAATGCAAAAAATGTAAAATTATATTAAGTAAGCTGTTTATGTATTATTAGGGAAGTTTAGGCCAGGGTGTTTTTTATTCATTGATAGTGTTATTCCGTTGACTGACGTATTAATAAGACTTCTCACGACTATAGCTTCATGTCCCGGAAAACAGATGGCACCTATGGCCAACAATGTATTTTGCATTGTATTTTGTCTCCGGGAAGCGCATGGTGAGCCAGAGAACTGTCAAACATGACAGCCATGAGCAGTCTTTATTAATATGTCAGTCAACGGTTATTCGCTACCAAAAATCAAATAAAAATGCCTCTGAATTATCTGTCCAGAATAATTTTTAATATAAGTCAATGAGATGTGACTAGAAAAACAATTAAAATTAACATTTTTCAGATATACACAAAACATATTTGCTTAATGGATCACCCTGACAATTCAGATGCCCACCATTGGTATCTCGGCTGTGGTTGCTCGAAATTTAGGGGGCCTAGAAAATTTCTGAAACCGGCATGGAGTTGGCCATGATCAAGAACATAAAACTACCAAGGTTCGTTAAATTCGGGTAACCGATGTGGAAGATACAAGGTTTTAAAAAATCTAATTTTGCCATTTTGTGAGTATAAATCACGAACGAATCAAGATATCTAAGATTTAATAACAGAATATTGTAGAGGGTATAATAGCGCAACTTTTGTCTAATTTGACCGATGTTGTATCTTTTACAGTTTCCGAGATACCAATGGTGTATATTACTGAATTTTTTTAATCTACGCTTCATCCCGGTTACAACGATGCAAGGCTTTCAAATTTTACTATTTAGACATGTATACTGCAATGCTGACGCCATAGGTCCCGTCATTTCGCTATCTAACTGTTGGATTCATGCTTTACGAGCCCGTCCCATATTTATTGGCCCAGCTCCCTAAAAACTATAGTTCAGCATTTTAATCCTAAACCAGGATTCGTAAATTTAGTAAAACGTTATTTACTACTTGCATTTGGCCAGTTTTATATTATTTTACACATTTTCTAAGTAATTCCATTGTAAGCAAAGAAACATTACTTAGAACGTATTTTATAGTAGATGCAGAGCCAATGTAATAAAAATTTAATATTAAGAGGGCTTTGAAATAAACAAACTCATTGTGAGGAAAATCGGCATCAGAAATTGGTAATATTGTCAATTTATCTCGATATACCGTTCGAAACATCATATGTTTATATAAAACAACAACCTCTATCACCCAAAAGCAAAAAACTGGAAGAAAGCGTAGAGTTACTGATATCAATAAAAGAGCTTTAAGAAGAATACTTGTTGAAAACCGCCGCTCTAATTATGGATAAATAAGTATTTTATGGAATACTGCAACTGGGAAGAAGTTTTCTAGAACAACATGCCTCAGGGTTGCTATGGAATTGGGTTTTAAAGTTTACAAGGTAGCTTTAAAGTTTATTTGTACCTGCAGTTTTAAATATCTTTTATGAGTAATCTTGTAGGCAAAAGAAAAACCATTACTCACTGACACACAGAAAAAAAAAGGTTGTTTCGGGCAAAACAATACAGAGACTGGTCTCAGCAATTTCCTGCATCGGTAATGGTTTGGGGATCCATATCTGCTAAAGGATTAGGTAGCCTGCACTTTGTAGAAGGTACTGTGAATGCCGATAAATACATTATATTTTGGAAACATACCTAAAGCCTACGTTAGAGGAATGCCGAAGAACTGGATGTGAATTTATTTTTCAACAAGATGGTGCTGCGTGCCATACAGCAAAACGGGTTAGAAACTGGCTGTTGGAAAACAATATTCCGCTTTTACCATGGGTATCCAGTAGCCCAGATTTGTCCCCAATTGAAACTTTATGGCATATCGTGAAGAAAAAATTACAATTATCATCTGCGAGGACCGTACCAGAATTAAGAGCGAGGCTATAAAATATATGGAACAGTTTTACCCCAAATGATTGCCAAGAGTTAGCCAATACCATGTCTAGACGTGTGCAAGTTGTTATAAGTAGAACAGGAAACGTAACGCAGTGGTAGCATTGATTAAATAGTAGGGTGCCTTATTATCTAGAGCCAAAACTTTGCATTGGATACTACTGTTCTTATGTTTTCTTAGTTTATTTAGTAAATTAATACTGTTTTGTATATTTCGAAGTTTATTTGTTACTGATTTGACTAAAAGAAACCATTATTTTCTTATATTTTATTTTTATTCAAGTATATTGAATAATTGCCACATTTAGATTGACTGGGCCAACTAATATGGGACGGGGCTCATATATTACATTCAGTAATTACATACAAATTTTGAGCTTTCGGAGTTTAGGGATGTTAATTAATTTTACACCTTTCCGAGCGTCCCAGCGCCAGGTGTCCCAATCGCTGAAGTGCTACTCTACAACATGGCCTCCTACGATTTACGGCTCTCTAAGAGAGCCATAAATCGTAGGAGGCCATGCTCTACAGTGGCTCTTTATCACTAAAATACTACTCAATCTGAAAATATCAACCTTCCGAAAACTTGCACTTTTTTGATGCCAGCTCTAAGACTATATGGAAATAGACCTTCAACTCTCCCAATATAGGAACTCTCGTCGTTATTACCTGAGACAGTTGCAAAACTACGTCTCATAATGTGAGAACCTCGTACGGTTGTGCACAGTGGGAAATTTGTGTAGTCGAGTTCTCACTTAACCTCATCAGCAATAACTGACCAAAGACAAGCGTTGCTCTGGATTTTATAAATATGCAAAATGTGTGATGCAAACATTACATGCATTGTTCTTCACCGAGTCACTTCTACCTGCTTGACCCATGATGTCAGTGCAAAGATTCACTAATGGGAGTGTGTGTAATTTGTAATTATTTGTGATAATGTGAGAAACTCTCCAATTGCATGTATTACCACAGCATAATAAACCAGTAGTGTATGTTGTTTTCTACCAGGAAAATATCTATCTCCCCTTTCAGTCTTACATTCATTTTAATTTTAGCACAAGGCTGTCCAGGACTGTACTTAATAAATCGATACCAGGAAAAACACCAGAGAAAAATAAACTTCAAAATTATCTGTTGACTCTACAGAGAAGGAAAAGTTATATGCACAATTAATTGAATTGTTTACACACAGTCTTTAGCCACATAATGTCCCCTAAGATTCATGTCTCAACTATTTACTAGAAAAACGAGGATGGATACAGCTCTGTCCGAGACGATCTGACGTGGCAAAACAATTGGCTACAGCAGAGCCCTCACGACCTGAAAATAAGCTGAGTCTTAGTCAAGTCGAAACGCGGATGTCTGAAAATATTGGAGAGTCGCCTTACTGTATATACTCGTAGTGGAGTCAACTAGGAAAATAACTTCGAAGAAATTCCAGGAGTTTTAGATTTTGTTGGAATGTGTTCGTTTTGATGTCTTGAAACAAAATCCGAAGAGTCCGCAGCGCAAAATAGTGTGCGATTTTTTTTATTTGACAATAACTGTCAAAAATATAGGTTTTTTTGTGAATAACTTATTTAATAAGCGTTTTTATAGAATTTAAGTAAGACCATTCGAAAGAGCAGGCAATTTTTCAAAAAAAAGTATTTACATATTTTTTGTAAAATAATTAAGTAATGAATGAGATTTTTTTTAAGATCATACGTTTTCATGCTTCCTCGTATTTAAGAGGCAGCCAAAATTGAGAGCGATGCGTGGAGCGCGAGACAGTTAAACAGTAATAACTTTTTACACACACAACTAATTCATATGCAACAAAGTTTATTGGAAAGTGACACCATAAAGCAATTAAAAAAATCTTGTAGCATTAATTTCCGTGAAGGGATACGCCTGTCATATTATTGTAAAGTTGACCTTGATCAAAATTTCATGCATTTTCACAATAATTGACGTTACATGGCCAATTTGTAATATTTTTGAGCAATATTACAGAATGTTTCTACTAAATGTATGTAGTTTTGAATGAGCAATATAAGATTACGATAGCAAATCTCGTTTGTTTTTTTTTTTCACTTTGAACATAGAGATTTTTTATAAATTCTTGCTATCGTATATTTAATATTTATTTCAAACGCTCATAATATCCGTATAAAATTAGATATTGAAACTCAATAGGTGACTTTTTTGAAGCTTAAAATGTTTGCTTTTTGATAGCATAAGTTATTTCAATGTAATTCTCTTTTTCCTCGTTCATTTTTGCAGTAAACCGCGTTATAATTAATTTCCCAAAACGCAAAACTCAATTTTTCTTATTTTTAAATCCAAGAATCAAGCTGAAGGAGGTTTCTTACTGGGATGAGACCAATCCTAAGTAAAAGTACTCGTTTTAAACTTCAGATTTCCTAGTCAAAAGATTTTTTCTACATAATTTTCGCTCGTGTATATCAGCTTTTGGAAAAAAAACTCTCTTCATGTGTTCTCAGCTTTCATACAATAATACGAATTCAATAATAAATATAATAATTTCCGCTTTCATTCTCGTAAATACTTCATACATGTTTCTATACTACTATAGTCCCCATTTTCGATCCACTGAGAACATGCGTTTGTATGTATGTATGTATGTATGTGCGGGTGTTTGTGAGGCGTGTTAGTCGGCAGGTAGTCGGCAGATGTCATTCTGTTCCCTTGGAGCACAGCTTGTATTGACGTGGGGATGAATGGCACAGCCTAAATCCTTGTCTAGAAATGGATAGACAAGGCCTAAATATATATATACAGGGTGTCTCATTTTGATCTGGAACACCCCTGTAAAATTTGAACTGGCTTACGGATTTTAACGAATTTTTTTTTGTATACAGGGTCCTCCTAGACGCACTTATCAAACACTTTTCAATGACCATACGATTATTCCAGGGCCGGATTTAAATTTTTTTTTACCCAAAATTTCGAGTTAAGGTATCAGCGATTTTTTTATCGGAAATCTGATAACGTGGCGTTAATCAGCGCCCCAGAAAACCCCCAGATTCCAAATTTCAAGAAATTATTCCCACGAATTATACTTTTTACACTGCATCACAATTGCAAAAAATCAAAATTTCAATTTGAGTTCAGCTATTAAGGTGGCTATGGTAAAAAGAGGTCCACAGGGGACAATGGTAATAAACCTGATCGGAAACTGTACTCGGTTTCTCTTTTCATTACAGTACAGTACAGTACAAATTTTATGCCATTTGAGACGCAAGAGAGCTCGCTGCCGTCGCAGGCAGCCGTGGAAAAACAATGGCTTGCAGAAATGTCAGTTTATGCATTTTTACAACAAAAGTTATTCAGGGGTTGAGGTTGCTAAAATAATTTAGGTTTTTCAATTAATTTAGTGGGTATAAAATGTAATTTCTAATCGATTCGTCAATACATTTCTGCCGTTTAAAATATTGCTGCTTTTAATTACATTCTTCAAATACGTACTTTGTAGTGTATAATCTTATACTTTATTATTTGTACCAAAAAAATGTAAAAATTAACGTTTCTCAAAGTGTTTGCACTTGCACGACTGCCTGCGACGGCAGCGAGCTCTCTTGCGTCTCAAATGGCATAAAATTAATAAATACTGTACTGTACTGTAATGAAAAGAGAAACCGAGTACAGTTTCCGATCAGGTTTATTACCATTGTCCCCTGTGGACCTCTTTTTACCATAGCCACCTTAATAGCTGAACTCAAATTTAAATTTTGATTTTTTGCAATCGTGATGCAGTGTAAAAAGTATATTTTGTCGGAATAATTTCTTGAAATTTGGAATCTGAGGGTTTTCAGGGGCGCTGATTAACGCCACGTTATCAGATTTCCGATAAAAAAATCGCTGATACCTTAACTCGAAAATTTGGGTCAAAAAAATTTTAAATCCGGCCCTGGAATAATCGTATGGTCATTGAAAAGTGTTTGATAAGTATGTCTAGGAGGACCCTGTATACAAATTTTACAGGGGTGTTACAGATCAAAATGAGACACCCTGTATACATCCCCCCCCCCCCCCCCCCGAAAATCCAAGCTATATACAGGGTATTTCATTAAGGGTGAAGAGGTACCATATCTCAGGAATTAATAGTCCTGGAGCTTTAGGGAAAAATCTTCGTAAGTAATATGGTCACGAAAACTCGCTGGAAATTATATTTAAGTTTGTAGGTCGGCCGCTAGAGGGCGTATTCGCAACAGTAAATTTGAAAAATGAGTTTTCTCAAAAAAATATCTAATAAATATCAAAAATAATTTTATTGCACTCTTCAGCAAATACTGAACAATTTTCCTTAAGGATTTTTTGCTCTTGCCCTTCAAATAGAGGTGAGACGGGCGGATAAAAACTCCGGTTTGGTTTAACCGAATTGGTTGAATTTGGGCTTGTTGAAGAGAGATTTCCTTCTTCTATGAAATGATTGTCCAGTAAGATCATTTCGAACTTCGTGGTCACCGCTAGAGGGTGCAATTCGAAAAATTTCCCTTTTATTACAATTTTCTCCGAAATTTTAAATTCAATGACATTTATTCTGCTATAATCGAAAAGTAGATTATATTTACAACAAAAAATACTTTGGTATTTTGATATCTTTATTAGTTTCGGAGTTATCGCCAAAAGAATAATTATTAACATGTTATTTGAAAGAAGAAGGTAGGTATTTGTTTTCAAAGATTTTCGTGGTCAAGCATGCCATGAAATAAATAAAAATCTGCTTGAGCTTTTCGTAAATAGCTAGATTTTCACTTTTTATTCCCTTAAACGTATTTCTAATTTACTTACCTTACCTATCGTATTGATATGAGATTATCTAGGAAAAAAAAATAAAAATTTAAAATTCGATTATTCTTGCACTCAACTTTATTTTTACTAGGCGTCATTTTATTTTTCATTTTTTTTACTTCATACTCATAATCAGCATCTCAAAAAACATAAAAATATATATTTTCATTGAAAAATAATGATTCTACAATTAATTGTAAACGATTTTTGAGAAATTTCGGTGAAAGATCGATTTTTTTATTTTTTTGATTTTTAAAATAAAAAGCGCACTTTTTCAACCTGCGGACTTTTAAATAAAAGTATGTTTGAAGGTATTCAAATCCATGACTTCCCTAATTAATTCATAATTAACACCATTTTTCGTCTACGTTGACTACACTATCGTACTGTGGTATAACTTTCATACAATCATGGAAAAAATTGTAAAATTAAAAAATTATATCTAAATTTGACCAAAATAAGCCTTTTTGGTTTAAATTGTTTACGAAGTATTCTGGCTACCTTGATGAACATAAAAAAGAAACAGACCTCTGCCATAATTATTTACCTCTTTGAGCAATTAAAATTTAAAAAATCTGTGTCTTAGATGTTGCATTCTGGAATGACATTACCAGATGCAGAGTTATTGTTATTTAGTTCCATCTTTTTAACCTTTTCTTTTTATAAATACAGCGTGTTCAAATTGGATCCCGAACACCGCTATAAAATTGTGATGCTCTGCACGATTTTACACACCTTACACTCTTGTAGGACATATCGTCATCGTGGCAGCAGTGTTTCACAGCCTGCTATGATTAAAAAGAAAATGCTATTAGGGATTTTTTGATTGAAAATCTGACCACGTAGCTTTATTCAGCACCCGCTGAAACCTCAATGTCCCAAGTTTTATTAATTTACTTCATTTAGTAACATTTCTACAGGGCCTTAAAGTTGGGAAAACTGTATATTTTATTTTCAATCAAAAATCAGGAATGCTTTGGAAATATTTGAAAATACGGTAAAGTGGACAAAAAAAAACATCCAAAAAATGTCCCACTGATAAAGAAAATAGGAAAAGAACACGATTCTACCATTTTAAAATAATACTTAAACATGGCATATTTTCTGTGATCTATGATGAATATGCCATAGGTATTTAAGTATTATTTTAAAACGGTAGGTTGGTATTCTTTTTCTGTTTTCTTCATTACGAACGAGTAGTGGCAAATTTTTTGAATGTTTCGATTACGTTTACCTCATTTTCAAATATTTCCAAAACATTTCTGATTTTTAATTGAAAATTAAAAAAAAACAATTTTGCCAACTATAAAGCTCCTGTAGAAATGTTAGTTGGTTATGTAAGTTCATAAAACTTGGGATACATGGGTTTCAGGGGGTGCTGATTAAAACTACATTGACAGATTTTCGATAAAAAAATCGTTAATAGCATTTTTCAAAATATGCCATGGAAAATCATACTTAAATCTGGCATATTTAAGCATTATTTTAAAAATATAACACGGTGTTCTTTGCTGTTTTCTTTATTAATGTGACATTTTTGGGCTGTTCTGAATAAGTTTGCTCGATTTTTCAGATAGTTCCAAAGCATTCCTGATTTTTAATTAAAAATTTAAAAAAAAAAACAATTTTCCCAACTTTAAGGCGTTGTAGAAATGTTAATCGGAGAAGTAAGTTAATAAAACTTGGGACATTATGGTTTCAGGTGGTGCTGAATAAAGCTACGTTGTCAGAATTCCAATAAAAAAAACCTAATATATTTTCCAAAAAATCGCACAAAAAAAATCATAGTAGGCCGTGGAATAATGCATGGCGCTATATAATAATAATAATAGTAATAATAAATCGCCTTTATTAATAATAAGTAATTAACAAATCGGTTATATGAAATGCCACACAGCAGCGAAGTCTAGCTACAGCTATTTTACTTAACTACCATGTGGCACAAAAACAAAAAAAAGTGGTAAACATATAGTAGGCGCACTGAGAGATTGCGTCCACGGGGAAGCGGGGAGCGCGGAGAATGATTTGTCGCTATTAGCCGACTGCAACAATGTAAAAAATGCACCGTTCGTATTGCGTATTCGCAATTAAAAATAGAACCAAGGTGAGGTTCAGAGGACTGATTATCCCTAGGCGTGCGCGTCGAAATTTATAGTTTTGAAAACTTCTTAGTATTCTTATTAGTATCTTAGTATCATGCATCGTCCAGGGTGCACAATACACAGCCAAGCACGAGAGATTATTTGAAAGGTGAATTTTTATGTTTTTTAAATCTCCTTCTTCGTCGACACATTGTGCACCCTGAACGACTCATGATCCCGAAAATACTAAAAATTTTTCAAAACTATAAATTTCGCCCCGCACGCCTAGGGATAATCAGTCCTCTGAACCTCGCCTTGGTTCTATTTTTAATTGCAAATACGAAAGCGCGGTGCATTTTTTTGCACTGTTGCAGTCGGCCAATAACGACAAATCGTTCTCCGCGCTCCCCGCTTTCCCGCGGACGCAATCTCTCAGTGCGCCTACATTAATTCATACCTCGCAAATGACTATAAAATTGCTTGATCCCAGCTGTATGCTGATAAACAAAAAAATGTAAACAAGTGAAATAAACAAACCACGTACAGCACTAAACAAACCAAAGATTCACATTAATATTACACCTGATGTAACAGATATCTTCTTAACTGAGCTCTAAAAGTAGAACAGGAGTTACAACTTAATTGTGAGTCAGGCAGAGAGTTATAAAATTTTATAGAACTGTACAGAAAACCTGTTATACAGAGCAGTGCGGTGACATGGAATTGTATAGCGATTAGTTCCCCTAAGGGAGCCACAAGTGCGTAAGGACACTTCCTACACACACACAAAAAAAAAACAATCAACATCGTGCAGCACCACAATTTTACAGGGGTGTTACGGATCAAATCTGAACACCCTGTATATCAGGGGGCGTTACAGTTATCATCTTTTCGTGAATGGTAAAATTTTTTATATGCAATGAAAGGGGTTACATCAATATTAAAAAGAAAACAAAAGTTCAAGTTCCAAATGATCTCCAGTTTATTTTATGTATTATATGTATATTTTATCACTCAGAGAGTTACCATATAACACAGAATAAGAAATATTTATTGTGGGTGGGTTATTCTTCCCACAAACAAAATATGTTCGTTTTCTGATTTCTCCACTAAATTAAATATAAATGGATGATCAGCAAAGAGCTGCATTGTACGAGGCCATTGTACACATTTCTTCTTCACCACCATTGCTAAAGTTTATTTATTAATATATTCAAGTGCAAGCAGAATATCAAACTCACAAAATATAAAAGCAATGCTTAAAAAGGGTTAGATATTGGTTAGCAATAAAAATAATTCTGAGCATATGACGATATGAAATGACATGTATTTTGTTTTGATCATGACAGTGCAAGTACTAAGTACTAAAAACTATAAAATTTGATAATGAAAAATTTTAATATTTTTGCGATTTTAGATTTTGAAAAATTACAGGATTGTCCTTGTCTTCTGATATAGGGCGATATACAACTCATACAATTATGGGATCTTGGTTCTGCTTTTTGCACACGTGTATTAAGTCAATCTTAAAATTTTTCAAACATCTTGTTTAAAAAATATGTAAACCTCCGATCAAATATCTATAGATAAAGCATACAATAAATAAACCGTGGCCAAGATTATAAGAAATCAACAGGTATCTGTTTACTTTCAAGACCCAAGTGCAGAGGCGTCGGGTTGTCAAAATTCTGAAGGGAGTAAATATAATCAAGAAGAAATAGTGTTATTTCTTGAATTTGTAAAAAAACTAAATTGTCAATGCAATGCGCGATGTCCCACTAGGGGTTACCAAAGGCGGGCAAGGCCACACTCGTGGGCGGGCTCAAGGCCGACCCAAGCAATACAGGACAGTTCAATGGCTGACGCTGTCATTACGTTTGGCAGCTAAAAGTTTATCTTGTAAAAACGCGTGTATTTAGTGGTGGTGGAAAGTATTAGTTTTATTTCAACTAAATCCTGCCAGTATATGTTCAAAAGTTGTGTCCTATGCGAAAATCTCGCTGATCCGGAAAGCAGCGGAGTTGGCACAGGTAAGCAAATCATTACATGAACGTAGACTTTGGGGTTCGTCATATTCCTCGAACTCATCTTTTTTCCATGAAAGCCTCAGACAAAGAAATAAACGGACAAAGTATTAAATATATCGGTACCTATTCAGCTGTTATTATTATTTTTATATTTTGATTTTTAGATTTCCAAAAGACGCAAATTGAAGAACCCAGTCATATCATAGGAAAGGAAAAAATTGACCCGAACATAGATATAGATATCATTTTCCTAGTGAAGACCTGATAAAAAAAACAAGTGGATTACATATTTAAGAAAAGGGGCAGTACCACAACTTATTCTGATGTAAGTATTACAAAAACAATATTCAGATTGTTTTTAATATCGAAAACTTAGGTATTTTTTATTCCCCAATAAAAATAGTATACTAACACCTTTCCGATCAATTTGGTCATCATGTGAGATTTGAACCCCCATGAACCTACAACCTACCCATATTATAACAACGCATTACTTATTAATTTGCTGTATTGTAGATAGTAAAATGAATAATAATTATTAAACTTCCAGATCTAGTACTTGTGATTTACTGTATGAAAAACATACTGGATCAATCATTCAAGAACCCCACTCAGATATCCCCCCTGCCCCAAAAAGGTAAGTGTTTATTTTATTGGAATAATTAATTGTTTATAGTAAAAGTATTTAGATTTAAATCGTACGTTTGAACTCCTAAAAATGCTTCTAATCAAAAATATTATTATCCTCTTAAAGAGTTAAAAAGATAATACTCCTTCCTTTTGAACCGAGCTTTCAGATGCATAAGTAATGAGTTTTTACCACCCAAAATGTAAGTCCACAAAATATTAGAGGGAAGTTATTGTTGACAAGAGGAGAAACTTTTTCATTTTTGACTTCGCGAAAAATATAGGTATTCTTCCTAAAAACTTTTGCTTGCAAAATAAATAAGGTTAGCATAGAGTGGCTTATTCTTAGATGTAGGTACAGAATTGCCAGAAAATGTAAGTCTGAAAAAGGTCCAACACTAAAGTACCTCGATTTCTTTAATTTTTGAGGAAAATACAAAATAAAAAAGTTGTTTTATTGGTGTAATGCTTGCCATAATAATAATGAATATGTTTGAAATGTAAGAAAAAACATAATTTAGAATTCAGCCTATATGTTACTTATAAAGCTTCTATGGCCTCATGTTCATATGAACTTTTTTCTTAGGATGACGAATATTCTTAACCTAATCCCCCATAAGCCTAGCTTTTTTCTCATCATTTATGTAAAATTATATAAATAAGTACCTAGTTATATTTCTTCTAAATGTTTTTGTGTTGTATGTTTGTAGCCTTAAATGAAAATACAATGTTTTATTAGAATAGTTATTGTTTTAATTTTTGGCCCTTAAGAATATACGCGCCCATGTCGTTGGGTCTATTCAAGAACCCGTCTACCGTTCTTGGGGTCTATTCACAGCAATCAACACTGATATTGAGGTTATGTATTTTGTTGTAGGCCACGAACATTTTATACCTGTAAAAACAAGGTATTACTTATCTATACCCCGATTACTGTAAGAAGTCCCGATTTTGTCAGATGACAGTCTCCACAAAATCCCTAGGAATTTTCTGTTAACCATGGGTATAGCATTGGTATATGCCCAGAAAAGTATATGTGTCTCAACCAGTTAATGACGTCCCTCATTGATTTTTGATGTGAAAAGTTACCCAAGTGATACGAAAAAAGAACATAATAAAATAAAAACCCATTGCCAATCACGATTATACCGCTACAAATAAAAACAACTATGACTACAACTCATTTTAACAATAATTTCAAACGTCATGGAAACACTTTCATTTTGGTATTTTGTCATCAGCCACTTGCGCCAGCGTCTATGGGGCGGACTCAAGCAAATTTTGTTTGGGTGTTGTGAAAGTGACAGTGAAGGTTTTCCGGATCGTTCAAAAGGGTTCAAACTTTGGGCAGTGAAAATATTCGCGGGTATTATACGTTTCATGAGTTTTACCGTTATCTATGTTGTTCGTGTTCGTGTAATTAGTAGTTATTCATTGTGCAAACGGGCTCGTTACTGACCTGGGCTTATGACCCGGTTGCTTTTTTTGCTGCATTAATGCCAACTTAGGATGGCGAAATTACCATTTGACAGTCCCAGTAAGGACTTCTTAAAATAATTTTACTTTATAGTCATATTTGATCGGAGATGTAAACGTTTTAATTTAAAGGTTAAATCGCAATTGACAAGTAGATGGAAGGAGTGTAGAGAGAGAAACTGGCAGCCAAACCTGAGTAAGTGAAATAGTAAATAAATCAGCTGATTCCGGCAAAAACCACATAACACAAAAGAGGTGTTTGTCCTAACTTTCTATTTTTGTGTCCTGTGCTTCAAACGAGTTCCGTTGTCAAACGTCATTTTCCTTATATTTGATTTGAGTTCGTGTCGTGGTGGCAGTTTTCTTAAATGGTGTTTGGTTTAATATTATTTTTAGATCGCAGAAAAAATTTAATTTAGCTATGTGACTATACTCTCTCTGTTGCAGTTGTAAATTACAATAAAAGAGGGTAAACTCCTGTTGTGTATTTGGATGTACCAAACGGGGCGGAAAGAATAAGAATAGTGGGGTTTCTTTTCATTCGTAAGTCTTAAAAATCTTTGCTTAAACTTTGCAGTTTTCCAAGAGATGAGGTGATATTAGAGACAAGTGGATTGCAGCAATAAAAAGGAAAAATTTTGTACTGTCTACAAGAATTGACTTGCATTTGTAGTCAACATTTTATTGAAAGTGATTTTATAGGGAATCTTGGGCAGCCCAAACATACAAAGTATGTAATTACTACAGTTTTTTATTTTCCAAGTCATGATGGAAACTCTATCAAGGGAAAAACTGGCAAAATATTGTGCTAATGAACTTAGCTCTTCGTAGTCAAAGATGGAATTAATCTTGAGGTTCTGGTCCCTTAAATAAGGTAATTATTTGTAATTCTTTTTGTTAGATGCGTAAACATTAAAAATTATATAAAAATATGTACAAGCTACATGCTTCTCCTATTAAATTGAATTTTAAAATTAATAAATCAGTTAAGATAAGTAATTATTAAAGTTGAAAATGTAAGTATACCTTATCCTAGATATTTTGTCGCCTTTATTTTAAAATAAACTTTTATTTTGGAATTTGTATTTTATTTGTCTCAATTTACTTCCAGGTACATAAAATTGAAATTTAATTTTTTTAATCAATTCACTACGTTTTTGTGCAATATTTACATAAGCCGAATTCGAGCGGATGACCTATTTTAACTAGGGTATAAAAAGTTAGGTTAGATTATAAGAAATTGAACATTAAAATAATTTTTGATGATAATAGAAAAATCTGGTGTGTTCACAGTGCCTTAAAACCATATAATCTGGCCCTTGATCAAATAAACAAAATTGTAAAATTTACTCAAAATTTAAATTTAATAACCTGGTTCAACCTGGTCATCCGCTCGAATTCGGGTAAAATTGTGGTTATATAAAAAATTCTCATTCCTACAAACAAGTCCCGAATTTCGGAATACAGATCATACAATAAAGAGAATTACGGAACATGCCCATTAATTAATATGCAACATCCCTATATATTTCCTTTGCCTGAATCAGCTGACACGTTCATTAGGCGTCCTTGTCTTACTCATTGCCATTTGAAACCTATCTCTCTCTAGAGTTGGCTGCCCCAAACAACAATGAAAGTGGTACCTGTGCGACTTCCATTGTACTTGATCAATTCGATGCAAGAATATTATAAATGGAGATTTGACACTTTACATTGTTGTATTCCCACAAATTATATATTGAAAATTCGACAAAGTCAATACAGCTGTGAAAAATTTCCATAAGTTATTTTTTTTCTGTCATTTTAGTTTTAATAAAGGGCATATGGAACTAATGTGATATTTTATTATGAATTAAATTAAATTATCGAAGGCGTTCTATAATGCTTCAATTTATATCGATTGAAATGAACACGTTTTTAAAAAAAGTCCGTACTAAACCAACTAAAAACCAAGATGATGCTGATGCAATTTTTTTTTAGCTTCAGAATTGACATTCCCGAAAAGTTAAGGCAAGAAAACTATTTTTTCAAAAAAATTTAAAATATTTTTTAATATTAATTATCAAAAATTTTAAAATCTCACTGGTGCGCAGACAGGCATCGTTGTTAAGTGGGTATTCTGTGATCATACCAAATATGCGATTCAAATTTTGAGAAAATATTATTGATAACTCCGTTCGCCTCAGTCCAATTCACGTCTTTTTGTCACAGGGATGTTGACAATAATCCTCACTGAAAAAATTTGCTGGCCAAAAACCATCCCTCCCCACTCCCCAACCACCCAAGAGAATGGTTTTTGGTCAGATTATCGCACTTTATTCGCTATTTTACAAATCGTCGTTTTTGAGAGGACGTTAATTATGCCTCCTATTTCACAAATCTGTAGTTAAAAACAAATGCTGGGCAAAAATTGCCCTCCTCAAATAAAAAGTATAACTTCATTGCTCTTTGTCCGATCCGCCCCATTTTTAGCAAGGTCATGCCAAATAATCCCAGATGCACGAATGTGCTTCACAAAATTTCCAGGCAAAACCTACTCTTCACCATTCCCAAGAGAATTGTTTTTGCCCGATTCTCACTGATTTTGGAGAGAATGTTCATTATACTCCCTATAAAAGTTTTCTAATGTGCGTTCTCTCTCGCGATATCGGTCGGTGGGTGAGTCCCCAAATAGAGAGCTATAACGCTGGTTTTGTGAGTCTATAGATGGGACTGTCTTTGCTTGTGTGGAGTGGGGTTCAGGGTGGTTAAGTTATGTGGATCACCCCTAATAACTTCTTTCTTTTGGAGATAAATTGTAAATAGAAAAGTTGTAGAGTTCCGACAGGGCCTTTGGAGTACATTTTCCGAAAAACATGTTTTTCTATGTATTTTGCAATTCCAAAGATATATGTCTGCTCCAGCAGTTTTTATAATAGAGGCCTTCAAACTTCATTTTTTCATGTTTTCACACCCTGTATGATGAAAATAATGACATTTACGGTCATTTTATGTAATCATCCAGACAAAAAGTTAAGATTAATATTTACAGTCCAGAGCAAAATATGAAAATATGGAGGTAGCTAGACTTTGTCGATGGAGAGGAGGGGCACAAGATGCCTTAGTCACTTTTTGTCAATCTCTTCGGGAAATTGGAGAACCCCCCCCCCAAATCATGCAATTTGGGACACCCTGTACACACCCATCCAAAATCTGAACTTTCCAAACTTATGTAGGGAATTAGGTTAAAAAAAATCATTTGACCACACATGTATTTTGAAATAAACAATTTGACAGCCGTCATACCTCGTTGCATATGTTTTATTCAATAAAACAAATTATTTTGACAAATATCTTTAATTAAAAATTTTCACTGTAGCCTGCCATTACAATTTGACTTATATAAATAAATTTATATTTCAATATTTTAATCACAGAAAAAGTAACAAACACAATATTTAATTCTTAGCACAATTAAGGCTTATACCTGGTATAATACTTTTTGAAAATCATTGAGGATTCCCAACTTTGCCAGTAAACAAGAAGTGATTCTCTAGTCCCTGCTTAAACCCTAAGCAGACTATAAATGGATGGTCCGCATGGAATTCTGTAGGTGGACTGGGAATCATGGCACAACGCGTCATCATTACCATGCCTAATTTTGCAAAATGAACTGAGTAAGTCTTGTACAGAATATACACAATATAAAGTATGCCCACAGTTAGAGTGAATTTTTATTCACATTTGATAAAAAAAAATTGTATTTGAAATGAAGTTGCCATCGAGAAACTTAACATTTTATGAATGGGGTGTCCAAATAAATATGAAAATGTTCCCAGAATTCCCATTAGTGACAGACTTTGCCTATTAAAAGAGGATAGATGAAGCTTTAATGAATTCCTTGCACTTCTTCAAATTTGTGTCAATGTTGGTGGAGGAGTATTCGAATAATGTCTTATTATAAAATTTTCCCCAAATCTATTACGTTACTTAAAAAATTAAACCAATTTTGTGACAAATTGTTTAATCTAAAAAACAAAGAAACATTTTTCTGACACCCCGTACTTATATATTTCAAGTTTTCTCCATGGCAACCTGATTTCAAATACAAGCAAAACTCTTTATCAAGTAAGATTTTTCCATAAAATATAAAAAAAAAAGTGTTCCTTCTTATTCATTCTAACCCTGGTCACACTGCAGTAAAAAATTCAAAACATATACATACTTAAATATGGGGTTATTAAGTTTTTACGGAAGTCCCAACTTGAATATTATACTCTTTAAGAGACATCACTGTTTGTAGCGTGTTAGGAAGTGGTTAAATATAATTATTGATGGATAAATTTCGGTTTGAATGCTAATTTTATTACCTTTCAAAATTACTTTCTATTTTGCATGCTTTTTTCCAAAGATTTTTTGGGCTGCATTTTAATGAATTCAATAACAAAACTTTTGCAGCGTTACGCTTAGGACACATTAACGTGTCCTGTTAACATGACATCATTAATGCCAGACATATTATCCTGATGTGATACAAAAGGGTATTACTGATGTTTTCAATGCATTTTGTATAAACACTGAGAAAATATTTATGTAATTGGAATATTTATGTAATTGCGATGGAGAACCTGCACAAGGAGATGCAAAAGTTTTTTCTCATTTCCTCCAGTGGCAGATTTTCAGGTGAGGGAACTGAGACGGTATCTCACCAAAGTAAATGGGGCAAGTTTTTTATTAATCAATTCCCATTCTCTAAAATAATGAATGTTATTAACATTTGTATTATTTATACATTACCCGCCTCAAGGCGGAATTTCTTTCAATATTTGGTAACCTCTTGGCACATTAGGTTCGCCAGCAGGATTCTCGGCATTCGCAACGAAAAATAAGAGAAATCCGTTGCAAAATGTTTCACTTGAGCCGGAGAGAACTGCCGCCCCCTCAGCTCGGTTCTAATCGACTATCCCCGTCCTAGTCCAATTTGAGTCCTCAAAAGACCTCAAATAATCTTTTCTAATTGTGGAAATATTTTATGTGAGTAAATCATGTCGGCATCAGTCAGCAGATGCTAATTCTATTGTTCCTACTACTGCTATTCTTACAGAAAGCTGCACAAACCTACCATAAAACCGTTAAAAATGATTAATTCCAATATTGTGGTTGACATATTCTTCCACTGAACAAGATTTGTATATTATGTTCATTCTTTCTTTGAACAAGGTTAATAGACCGGCGGTAGACGACCAGTCAGATGAAACGTTTTTCAAATGCATGCCAATCATATATGTAAATATAAATGCCATGAATGTGCCAATGAAAAGAATTTTAAACGCCGCTCACGTGCAGAAGGGTATGCAATTCAATTTTCTCTTTGCGTGAAAAAGCGATGTTTCTGAACGATTATTATTATTATCAACAAAAATGCAGATTGTATTGTTGACTATTATAACATTAGATCATAGTATACAATAAGTTAAAAAAGTTAAAGTATTGCATGGGATTTGAACCTACGACGAAATAAATGAATTTTTCAGAGGCACGCACTTTGGCCCACTCGGCTATATCCGCTTTTGTAAGTTCTTGTCATGAGGTTGCTCACGTCTGAAATAACCCGCAATGTTTTGCACTTTTCGCATTAAGTTTTGACAATGTTCTGCACCTCAGAACTGCATGCCAATCGGTAAATCGTCGTTTGGTAGTTCAAATTTATCATACAATATATTGGCATGCATTTGAAAATCGTTCGAAAACATCGTTTTTTCATGCAAACGGAAAATTGAATTGCACACCCTTCTGCACGCGAGCAGCGTTTAAAATTATCTTCATTGGCACATTCACGGCATTTATATTCATATATATGATTGGCATGCATTTGAAAAACGTTTCATCTGACTGGTCGTCTACCGCCGGTCTATAATTAAAAATCGACGATCGATTTTTATGCGTTTTAAATTTTTTAGCAGAAAAAATCAAAGTATACCTAGGCTTTTGAAATTCTTTCACACCTATCCAGTTTTTCATTGTGAACAAGTTTTCTTAATAACATTTTAATGTGAAAGCTACCCAAAGAGCACTTTTCTGAAGAAAAGTGGGAAAAAATACCAAAAAATCAAAGTAGGCCTAGACTTTCGAAATTTCGCAAACCTACTCAGTTCTTCATTCTGAACAAGTTTCCTTAATAACATTTTGTCGTAAAACCTACAGAAAGGGCACATTACTGATGTGGAAAATTAGTTTTTTTCAAAATTCCCAAGGCATACGTGATTTTTCGAAAGTAAAATTATGTCACAAATTAGTTTAAAACCAAGCAGGGCTGATCCCCAGAAGCTCAAATTTCAACTCGAAATTTTTTTGTCATTTACACCCTACGTGAACTCTATCCGTGGACACAATCTATATAGATTTAGATATGGGTTGCCAAGGTTTTTTTTTGCTGATGATAATAAGTAGGTACTCATCTCAAATCAGTAGTATCGTCAACATTATATAACTGCTATTAAGTTGTCCAGAGATATTGTTGGCTAGTTTAGCAAATTATAACAATAGATTTGGAGTTCCACATTATGAATCAACATTTATTTCCATTATATTTTCTGAGGTTATTTGTCTTCCATTATTTGTCACCTTTACAGTTATCGATATTAGTGCTACGAAAAACATCAAGAAATAATATTGCCCATTAGATGATTTTGATTTTTGAGACATGAAAAGGAAAAAAATTCGATTTCGATAAAAACAACTTATACCAATTTTGAATTGAATGTTGAATTAAATTATTTACCAGAAAAAATCAATAGGCGATTAAAATAAGAAATAAAAAAGGGTTATAGAATGGCACAGACAAAAGGAGGTTAAAAGCTTTATTGAGAGAGTATCATTAGCAAAATTTCAAACAAAAGCCAATACCAACATTTATTTAAATCTTCAACTAGATGGCCAAGCTATTCAAACCTAAAATAATAATAATAATAATAATAATGCCTTTATTATTCATAAATTAATTGTCTAATAGTTGTGCTGCAGATAAAATACTTCTTTTATAACAATTACACATGACAACCAAAGGTGATTTAAGACATAGGTTGTCCTAGCTCTATTACAATAATAAATACAATTAGAGCGGGTTTGCATATTGGGTACAAGAAAGTTAATCTGACCTAGTATCTCCGGGCAGTCTACCCTGTTATGCAAAATGTTATACAGAAAAGTAAGAGCTGCGATCTTCCGCCTCAGATCCAACGATTGGACTTGAAATCTATTAGTTAGCTGAACATAAGGAAAGCCTCTCACGGGATGCGCTCCATCCAAACAAGAACTTTAAAAATTTTCTTTGTATATTTTCTATTATAATTTTGTAGCAACTATAATAGGGCTACCATACTAATGAACAATACTCAAGTTTAGATCTCACGTAAGAAAAAAAGGGTGATTAAAGCATAGACATCACGAAAAATACTACAGTTACGCACAATAAGACCATATATCTTTGCTGCCTCATTTACAATAATGTGTGTTGAGAACGATAGTGCACTATGGAAAACCACACCAAGATCCTTAATAGTTGCACACCTAGGAAATAAGGGAATTCAATAACATTTTTATTTCTAGTGTAACTGACTATCCTACACTTGGATGCATTCAAAGTTAACCTATTATCACTGCACCAGTTATTTACCTTATTAAGCTGCCTCTGGAGAAAGTCACAATCATCGTATGTCCCAACGGATATAAATATCTTTAGATCATCAGCGAATACCAGCTTTTGGCAATTTAGATCATTACAGAGATCGTTGACAAATATTAAGAATAATAGTGGCGCCACGTTGGATCCCTGGGGCATACCTGATGTAATCAAGTATTTAGGAGAGCAGAATACATTGTAGGAAACATACTGATGGCGCTGTTGAATATACTAAGAAAGAAGGGAAACCGCAGTACCGGACAGACCACATGCCTCCAACTTGCCCAACAAGACGGAATGATCAATCCTGTCGAATGCTTTCTCAAAGTCCGTGTAGACCATATACCTATAGCAACCTATACTGCGCAAGAGAGACGTCCGACCGGGGAAATAATTTGGCGGCCATTTTTAACCCTAAATAATAATAATAATAACGCAGGGGGGATCTGACCTGTGAGAGAGGCAGATCCACGGGTGTGACAATCCCGCGCTCCCCAGTTACGCAGGGATGGGTCTGGCCTGTGAGAGGGGCAGATTCACGGGTGTAACGATCCCGCGATTCCCAGTTATGCATGGAGAGGCTTGGCCTGTGACAGGGGCAGACCTACGGGTGTGACAATCCCGCGATATCCAGTTGCGCAGGGAGGGGTCTAGCCGGTGACGGGGGCTGATCTTCGGGTGTGACAATCCCGCGACTCCCAGTTACACAGGGATGGGTCTAGCCTGTGAGAGGGGCAGATCCTCGGGTGTAACGATCCCGTGTTTCCCAGTTAACGCAAGGAGGGGTTTGCCGGTGACAGGGGCAGATCCTCGGGAGTAACGATCCCGCGTTATCCTAGTTGACCCGTATGGGTAGCGGGTTAGAATACTCCTATCGTGGCTCCGCGAGTCGTAAAAGGCGACCGAGGGCCGTCACTCCCACGTTACGGGAGAAAACTATGGAATGGAGAATGATAGGATGATTGTCATAGGGCCGCTGCCTGGGGATCGCCAGGGCATGTCTGGAGCCGGCGCTGGGCATGACAGCGAGCGGGACGTCGGTGACAGGGCGCTGATGAGGCGGGCCCCTGTTGCACAAACAGCTACAGCCCAACAACAACACGAACATCTACAACATGGGAGCCAAACGAGAACTAGGGTTCCACCCACCGAAGGTGCTGCGCGGGAACTTCAGCCAGCGTTCACAGAGGCGGGATTATAACGACGACGCATGAAATGGACTGTGTCCATGAATGAATCGATTATGCGTATTTTTTACAGGGTGACAAACTTAGGACAAGAGATTATCGGCTACCGACAACAACTGCATGCCGAGTTCTGCAGGAAGTTTCCACACATGCAAGTGTCTGAACAAAGAGTGTCAGATCAGTATCGAACTATTCTAAGAAATAACCGAATTCCAGAAACGTGACTTAACGCTATCAAATGGGAAGTTGAGCTAGAGATCCACGGCGAACACATAGACATAGATGACAACAACAACAATGGGGAACTTCAAGAGCCTGGACAACAACTAGAAGCCGAAACGGTAGAACCAACAACCGAGAGTCTGGAATCGGTTAACGAAGAACATTTTGAAGGCTTGGACACACATATGAGACAGGCAGTATTGCGATACGAAGGCACAGACCCACTTAGCAGGCCACCGCTACCAAGATTAAATTCTTCCAGGAAACTTGCGATCGTGCTCGATCTTATGAACACAAGAATTTTACCAAGCTATGTTTCAGTGACACCAACATTAGAACGTATGCACATGTTAATCTACTGTGCCGCAAAGGCAGTCATCACTGTAATGGGTGCCAAGATCCGAACGGCCCAAGAGTTGAATCGTGCAAGACCAGAACCACGAATGGCTCAATGGGAAATGCGACTGAATCGGAAGATCGAGAGTTTCCGTAAAGACATAGGACAAGTGACGGAATATATCAGAGGAGTTAGAACTAGAAGGATCCAGAGGGCGGTGCAGGCAATAATGAGCCGCACCCAAATGCATTCTCGGCATGACCCCGCGAACATCACTGCTCAACAATGTCTTGACACATTAAAACAAAAACTTTCTGTTTTCGCAGGGCGTCTGAGAAGATACAAGGCTAGTAACAACAGGAAACGAGACAACAAACTCTTTGAACGATCAGAAAAGGGTTTCTACTGTGCTTTTAATTCTAGCGCCGATGCCACAAATGCGAGTTACCCTAGCAGAGAACAGGTCGACGGTTGCGAGATGGGCCGCAACTATAGCCAGATGCAACATGAGCAATTCACAACCGCTGAGGTCTCCGATGTCATCAAGAATTCCCACAACTGGAAGGCACCAGGTCCAGATCATCTCCAAAATTATTGGATTAAGAAGCTGTGGTGCATGCATGAACAAATAACTACCTTAATTAATGAAGTCTTGCTCGATCCTCTGAAAATGCCATTGTTTCTTACACAGGGTGCAACCTACCTGTTACCAAAAGACCAGCGGAATACGGATAACCCTGCCAAGTACCGCCCAATAACCTGCTTGCCTACGCTGTACAAGATAATCACATCTTGCCTTACGCAGCGAATGGCAATGAGCCTGGGAGATACATACAAGTACCTCGGGATGAAACAAGCTCAAAGGATAGACCATCGAACAATGAAGACTGATTTAACGAATGAATTCATCAAGAGAGTAAGACAAGTAGTGCGAACTGATCTTAACAGCAGGAATTTGTTTAAGGCCCTGAACACGTATGCGTGCTCTGTACTCAGCTATTCGTTCGGAATAGTGAATTGGACCAACACGGACATCAACAACCTGCAACGAAAAGTTAGGACACTACTGACAAAAGCTCATAAACATCATCCCCGTAGCGCCGTAGAAAGAACATCTCTGCCACGTCAACTAGGAGGAAGAGGATTGGCAGATCTCAGCAAGCAATTGGACCAACAAATATTAAATCTGCGTAATTATTTCTACAGGCAGGCCAACAGCTCCACACTACATAGGGCTATATGCGGAGCAGACGTCTCAACACCGCTACGTCTGACGGAACACGAGCGTCAAAATCACCACAGAACCGACAACGATAAACTACAGAGGTGGTTGGGGAAGCCGCTGCACGGGAGGCATCCTAATGAGGTTAACCAGGAACATGTCGACAAGTTAGCGTCGAACTACTGGCTGACCTCGGGAAGAATGTTCCCCGAGACGGAAGGCTTCTTACTGGCCATACAAGATCAGGTTATACCAACTCGCAACTACCTAAAATTCATTGTAGGAGATGCATCGGTAGTGTATGACAGATGCAGATACGGGTGCCCAACTTCAGAAACAATCCAGCACATAACAGGAGGATGTCAGATGTTCGCATCAACGGAATATAAGGAACGACACGATGCCAAGATCTTGCACCAGGAACTGGCGGAAAAACTTCTGCTTGTGCAGACAGAGAGGATCCCATATTACAGCTACACACCGGAGCCTGTTCTTGAGAACAGCAACTACAAGATGTACTGGGATCGTACAGTTCTGACAGATCAACGAGTTGCCCATAACAGACCGGACCTTATAATAGTTGATAAAATTTCTAGGAAGACAACTCTGATTGATGTGGCCATCCCGAACAACAACAACCTGCGTGTGAAGCAAGTCGAGAAGATCGCGAAGTACAGAGACTTAGAAGAACGAATTAGAAGGCAATGGGAAATGGAAAACGTCAAGACGATTCCAATTATCGTGTCAACAACTGGTGTTATACCAAAAAGTTTTCTGAGAAACATAAAAGAGCTGGGTCTAACTCATAGTCTTTACAGGTCCATGCAGAAAGCGGTACTACTTGCGACAGCCCGAACCGTCAGGAAATTCATGGGGAATGCAGGAACGTCCGACAACATCAATGTCACCTAAGGCCCGATTACATGGCAAGGGTCTCGTCCGAGCCAGATCCTTATGGTATCCGGGATACCCGGGATCTGAGTGAATGTTCCCCGTAGAGGGAGTGCGAATGCCTTTTGGCTAAGTCGATAATAATAATAATAATAGGACTTTATTGCAAGAATACAGTACAAAACATGTAGGTATCCTGTACAAAGGCGAAGTCTGGCAACAAGTGCCATTCATACTTAACCTTTACCTAACCCTAACCTATATCTAACCTATATACCAAAACATAGCCTATAAATTTTATTAAACTACGGCGTATCAAACGATATAATAAAGTTATAGCCAACGACGAAAACAGTGTCCAGTGACATATAAAAAGCACCATCATCTAGAAAGCAACAACCTCTTTACCTTTCCGATGAAAAACTCTGTTGCCAATTTCGTTCCTCAAAGTTGTATCTAAGGAATTATACAGGTGAACAGCGTTAAAAGAAAAAGACCTCTGAAAGAATGATGTGCGGTGGGCATGCATTGTAAATAAATTTGTGTGACGAACATTTAAGCTATGTATTGCAGCGCGTGGCACAAGTTTTCTTACTAAGTAAGGAGGAGAAGAGGCTTTAATAATGTTAGCAACAAAAGAGAGCATATGTAGCGCAAAATTGCTCCTAACATCCAACCATTTTAATTCTTTGAAGGATGGAGATATATGATCATATTTTCTTAGGTTTGTAATTAGCCTGCAGCATGTGTTTTGTATTCTTTGTAATCTGTTCAATGTCGCACTATCCAAACACGGTACATATACTCTATCTCCATAATGAATTTTTGAAAGAATTAAGCTTTCGCAGAGAAGCTTTCTTGTATTCATATCCAATAAGCTCCTACTTGCGTATAGCAATTTTAGTCTCAAGTAGCATCCCTTGGTCAACCCAACAACATGATCCACGAATCGAAGTCCCTCATCAAATGCCAAACCAAGAATCCTCGCAGTCGACACAACAGTCACATCCGAACCATCTATTTGAACTCGCATATTTAATTTCAGAAATTCTCTATGCTTCTTTTTTGAAAATATAATTAGTTTAGATTTTGTTGGATTCAAATGCAAATTGTGACTTATAGCATATTTATTTATACATAGCAGATCCTCACTCAAAGTTTTCTGTGCTACCAGATAATTTTTGGGGTGAAAATTCAAGTAAACTTGCGTATCATCGGCAAAAGCCTGAGTATTTGATCGAGTAACAACATTCATTAGGTCGAAAGTATAAACGAGGAAAAGCGTAGGCCCCAGCACAGAACCCTGTGGGACACCCGACGTAATAAGTGATTGTTCAGAGACGTTGTTTCCGATACTAACCTGCTGAAACCGATCCTTTAAGTAATTAGATATGAATTTTAATGCAGAATTATCAAAACCGATATATTTACATTTAGCAATCAGCAAATTATGACTTATAGTATCGAATGCCTTACTAAAATCCAAGAGAACCAAAGCAGTGGCTTCATCGTTGTCAATACCCCTTAGAATGTTATCACTCAAATTTGCCAGAGACGAAACGCAGCTGTGGGCTTTCCTAAATCCTGATTGATTCTCTGGAAATAATTTATTTACCTCCAAGAATTTCACAAGTTGTTCAGATACTATTTTCTCAAGAACTTTAGAAAAAATCGGTAGCAAGCTAATAGGACGCAGATCGGAATAAGCTTTCGGGTTCTCAATCTTAGGTAGCGGAGTGACAACAGCCACCCTCCAAGTAGTTGGAAAGTAATTGTGTTCAATACAACAGTTTAACAGATGAGTTACATGCGGAGCGATAACAGGTAAACAGTAGCGGATCATGTCTAAGCTTATACCGTCGCAACCCTTCGAATTCGATTTTATTTTATTTATTACTTCAACTATTTTATCTACGGTTGCAAATTCGATCTTAAACGACTTCTTGCCATTAATGCTATTATTTGTATAAAATTGAATTTTATCGAGACAAGGTGTATCGTTGTTTTGGAAAACAGATAAAAAATAGTTATTTGTATCACTCGGATTTTGCAAGTGGTGGGGAATTTCACAGTTGGTCGAAGGCTGAATATTAAGCGACTTAAGAGATTTGTAAAAAGTTTTGGTATCTTTTTGTGAGAGAAGGTACTTGAGGTATGCAGCTTTTTCCCTTCTGTGAGAGGCCTTGGCATAATTTCTGAGGTATTTGTAATGCTCCCACGATTCATTTGTCTGTGATTTTTTATAAACTGACAATGCCTTATTCCTCAATTTAAAGATGTACCGTAGATTATCAGTTAGCCAAGGTGCTTTCGGTTTGATGATTAGCGAAGTTTTAAGAGGCGCATGACAATCAAACAAATGAGTTATCCACTTTGTCAAGAAGTCAACCTTGTCATCAATATCCTTGATATAGAAAATATCCGACCATGGAACATTACACAAATCTTTATTAAAAGAATCCATGTCGAAATTTCGAAAACATCTATAGGTTTTTGTACCCTTAATTAGGTACCTAACATTTTCATACACTATTACTTGGTATCATTATTTATTTGGATACTTTTAATAATAATAACCTATTTTCCAGGAACATATCTATACCTATTTATGAATTTTTAGGCAGCTTTTATTCTTTAGAACTTTTTCTTTTTATTTGTTTAAAAAATACAAGCAGAAGAAAACTGGGAAACTTCAACTTCTACCACTTTAATGTTTGCTTCAAAAATGCAAGTGAAGTGATTTCTAATTACGCCTCTTCTTTGGTAAGCTTCAATAATTTTGATGGCTGCAGTTAACAGGTTTACTTGCTGCTGCATTTCTTCGGTTAATTCTATTTGCCCCAGAAATGCGGCTCTCTTCGTCGTATCTTCGATGGACGACCGAGAACTACATTGTCTCCATTTTCTCATCTCCATAAGTTACTTCTTGAACTTCTTGAATATAATATTATTGTCGATGACACCTAGAGTACTAAGCCACTTTCTAAATATGTTTCTTCTGTTGAAAACCTAAAAATCAGCAAGAAGTCAGAAAATATAAATGAGAAAACAATATTTGACAAAAAAATATACGTATTTACTTACCTATGGAATGTAATTTTACAATCTGGATGTAAAACTCTCTTTGCATTTGCACCAAGTCATGTTTTGATCTTGTAAATATGAAAAGAAAAGCTATTAACCATACAAAATATAAAAGAAAAAATCGCGATTAAAAACTAAAAACGTATCTCTCATCAAAAAAGCATGTCACAGTGACTTTTATGATATTACTGGTGCCTTCAAAAAGTATAACGCAATTTCATTCATACTGTATAAAAAAAATTAAACAAGGAATAAGGTAGCCACCATTCAAACTCTCAAAATAGGGTTAAAAATGGCGGCGAATTTAATCTCTTTTCGTTCCCTGCGCCTTGCCGTGCGCAATAGGGCAAAAAAGCGGTATATGTTAATATACAGGTATGTGGTGTAGACGGAATCCACGGAGTTAGAGACGTACTGGGTGAAGACACATAAGTTAGTGACTGTGGACCGGCAATTCACAAATCCATGTTGGAATGGTACAATTTGGCCCCGTATATGATTGAAAATTCGGTTGTAAAGAACAACTTCGAAAACCTTAGAGAAGTTCGACAGAACCGCTATCGGCCTGTAATTAAGCAAGTTACTCCTATCTCCATGCTTAAAAATTGGGCATACACGTGCTTCCTTCCATGCAGACGGGAATGTTTCAGATTTTATGGAAAGGTTAAATAAGAAGCATAAGGGGGCAGAGAAAACTCCTATAGAATCCTTAATTAGGAAGGAGGGAATACTATTCGGTCCGGCAGTCAATTTATTTTTGAGCCTTCTTGATGCTGTCTGTATTTCACTCTCAGTAATATTATCAAAATTAATTGTTCTAGCATTGTTTGAAGTGTTAGAATTAGATCTTGCTTGACCGGAAGGCAAAGTAGGGAGGAAGACACTTTTAAAATAGTCTCCGAAAGCATTTACAATTTGTTGTTCACTTTGCAAGACCATTTCATTATATTTCATTTCATTGGGTATTCTGAATGTACGATTTTTTGTGTGCAGGAAATCCCAAAATTGCTCGGGATTAACTGTAAGCTCAGACTGAATTCTCCGAATGAAAAATCCTATAAAGCAGCAGTATGTTAATTATTATAAGTAAAAAAATCTATCATATTTCAACAAGTGAATTAAACAAATTCTTGCTGGAGGCACCTAATACCAAATTAATAAGGTAACATTTTGTGAGTTCCATTATCATTGTACTTGATACCTGGTGATTTTTCCATGGAAAGTAGTTATGATTAATACAAATACTGTAGTCTTTTTCTAAAATATGTCTGGACATCTTGTTACACATGAAGAAAATCGTATTCGAAGGCCATTACGTGAATTGCAGAAGGGGAAGAACATCAATTAAATTAATAACACAACTTAAATAAGTTGTAAATTTTTCCTTGTTAACATATTTTAAATTAAGAATTTTGTTCAATACATAATTCACACTGTGACGCTCACCCTGTATATGATGTTGGTTGGTGAGCGGTATGTACAGGGTGGTTCACAAGTTACTTACTTTTAGTGTGGGCCTAAGGGTGTATAACGGAAACACAGATTTAATTTTTGGTGGAGGCCCGTCCAATCCAGTGCGTTCCCACTCCGCTCTGTATACGCACCAAGAGCAAGTACACATCGTAGGGTTGATCTGGGCTGTAATAGTAAACCATGTATGGCATAGTGTTGTCCACACACATACTATTGCTCTAGCTGGATCATGTGGAGGCCTGGTGGTCTCAGACGCATATATTATACATGGAAACCATGTTAATAGTCTTCCTAAAAGGATGGCCGCTGTCTCGCAAACCGTTCAAAGAGTTTGCTTTCTCGTTTCCTGTTGTTACTAGCCTTGTATCTCTTCAGATGCCCTGCGAAAACAGAAAGTTTTTGTTTTAATGTATCAAGACATCATTGAGCAGTGATGTTCGCGGGGTCATGCTGAGAATGTACTTGGGTGCGGCTCATTATTGCCTGCACCGCCCTCTAGATCTTTGTAGTTCTAACTCCTCTGATATATTCCGTTACTTGTCCTATATCTTTACGGAGACTCTCGATCTTCCGATGTATCCAGTATCCCATTACAGTAATGATTGCCGTTGCGGCACAGTAAATTAACATGTGCATATCGTCTAATGTTGGTGCCACTGAAACATAATTAGGCAAAATTCTGGTGTTCATAAGATCGAGTAAGATTGCATGTTTCTTGGAAAAGTTCCATCTTGGTAGCGGTAGTCTGCTCAGTGGGCCTGTGCCTTCGTATCGTAATACTGCCTTTCTCATCTGTGTGTCTAAGCTTTCAAAGTGTTTTTCTTTACCCGATTCCCGATACTCAGTTGTTCGTTCTGCCGTTTTGGCCTCTGGTTGGGCTCCAGGCTCTTGAATTTCCCTATTGTTGTTGCTGTCTATGTCTCTGTGTTCGCCATGGATCTCTACTTCAACTTCCCATTTGATAGCGTTGAGTCGCGTTTACTATTATTATTATTGTTGTTCTCAATATTTATGACGTTAAGTTTAGATATTATAAGATTACAAGAATCTTAGATTCTGAAGCCGAATTAGTCAGTCGATATTTCTATCGCCACCAAACGTAAGTGGAAGTGGATTTCAGTCCATGTCAGGACTGTATCTTTATTACTACAGTATCATTATCATTTACATTAGAATAGGTTTTAATGAGAACATTGGAATTATCCATAAATACTTCTGGCTAGGGTGTAAAGCCGTGAACTCACCAAAGTTCCAAGCCTGTTCAGAACCAGTTCCGCACTAGCTTGGCAAAAGTTCTAAACTCGGTTTATACACTTGGGTTCCGAACTTCTCGGTTCTGAAACTGATCCACCTAGCAGCGATAAAAACAAAGGTTGGTGGTTCGTAATCGGTTCTGAATTCAGTGCCGGTGTGGATGCTTTACGAGCTGGTTCAGTGTTTGTTTTCCATTTGTATTATTATACAGAGAAAACGGAAAGGTAAATGCATTATTTTGAAAATAAGATTGAATTTTATCAAGTCTATATCCAGTTATTATTATTATTATATATTATTAATATTATGTAGTTTTTGATTTACTTAGCAATTACTTAATATTCACTGCTCTGAACGTTCACACCTTCAGAAAATTTGGTCAGTATAGGTTTAAAAGCTACGAGCCAGTTCCGAACTCAAGAGTTCTGAGCCGGTTCCGAGCTAACTACAAATTTTGGTTTCGGGAGTGTCAAAAACTACACTTGGTTCATCTACAACCGATTCTTCATTCATTGAATTTCAATACTTTTCAACTTTAAAAGCAAGACAAGGATATTTTTCATTGCAAAAAATATTTTTTCTTCACAAATATTTTTTACAGTGGTATACATTTCTAAAAATAGTTTTCATTGCAAAATAATAGTTTTTTTTACAAATTTATACCATATTCCTATGAAAGTCCTCACAGCCCTCAATAGTAAATTGAATTATATATTTTTTTATAATTATTAAACACATAAAAAAATTAAATTTCATCTCTGATGAAGCTCACATCGTTGATCAAAAGCTTGAATTATTAAAAGGAAGTTGTACTAATAAATAAATTATTGGCCGAAGAACCACTAATTTCATGAATTTCAATATATTAGCCACATAGTACTATAGTTACTGTCCATTTTATTCAGCATCCAATTGAAACTTTGGTAAAAAATAATTCAGGAGGATTACTAATTTAGAAATGTCATACAGAAAGAAAAACGTTTCAGGTGTGAAACACACTGCTCGTTTTTGATATTATTTGTCCTCTTGTATATTTCTAAGTCAACAATTTGAAGCTCTTGTTTCTCTTTCTATATGATTTATTCAATAAAACAAATCCTTTTGACAAATAGCTCTTTAATTAAGACTTTTATTAATTGCAGAATCGTTAACAATGAAAGCTATAAATAAACCTATGGTCGACATTTCAATATTAAGAAAAGTAACAAACAATTATTACAAGATTTAATTCTCAGGAGTACAATTACGGTAATTGTGTGTGGTTCAATACTTTCTGAAAATTACTCAGGGTTGCTAACTTTGCCAATAAACAATAATTGATTCTCTGGTCCCTGCTTAAATGCAAGGTAGGTAACAAATGAATGGTCTGCATGGAATTCAGTAGGTGGGTTGAGAATCACAGCACAGCGCTTCATCATTACCATGCCTAATTTTGCAAAATGCACTGAGTGAGTTTGAGTACAGTCACAAGATTTTACCTAATTTTTCAATATCGTCACTAGAGAGTGGATACACTTTTGAGTCAGTTTCAACTCGCAAAATTATAGAATAAGTAAATGGAAATTCAACAGGTGGTTTGTTCATTGCGAGTTATAAATGCTGGAAACAAACAAAATGAAAATGGCATATCTATCTGTTGGTCCAGATTATGGAAATGCAGTCCAGTTATACTTACAGGTAGAGATAGCAAATGCTTTGGAAAAAACTAGATTTACAGCCTTGGTTAGTTTTGCAGTTTCGGTTAGCAAATGCCAGCCTTAACATTAATTTAATTCATTTTCTGACAAGTTAAACAAAGAGGTACCAATGTTTTACAATTTTCTGCTATATTAAATTGACATATAAGTATGGCTACATTTATAATGTAACCCAAGCAGAACATCTTAATAATATAATAATATCATGTTAAATGCATATTAAAAAAGTATCTCTTAATATTATTTTACATTTTAACCTTAATTTTTAGTTACTTTACTTTATCAAAGGCACAAAATACTGATTGAAGATAAAGGTCCTTTATAAAATGTTGCTTTTCTTCTGAACACCCAAGTATTTGTTGTGAGAGAAAGTAGGATCACAATATAACAATCAGTAGCATAACTGGGATCGCAAAGTAGCTATCGACTCAGCAAAATATCTATCGGCCATTACATCAAGAGGATTCTCTGCCTGGAGCACAAGATCATATTCACCATAGAGAAATCATAAAAAATATATACAGGGTGTCCAACTTTAAAACTGTACATATCCGTAAAATCTTCGTTTTTGGAGATAATCGCCTAAAGTTGTTTTTGTTTGAAAGGCCTTCAAGAACCGCTTCTTTTGACCTTTCTGCCATTTTCAAAATGCAAATCCAGGGCCGGCTGCGATTCTTTTATACCCCCGATTTTCACGAAAACCATTTAGCGATTTTTTTATTTAAAATCTGACCCGACAGCGTTAATCGGAACATCTCAAAACCCTTATATACCAAATTTGAATAAAAAATATACAGGGAGTTCCATTATGCAGGGTGTCAAAGTTGAGCAAAATAGGAATTATAAAGGCATCTGCCAAGTCAAGTGTGCCATGGAATCCCCTCAAAACAAAATTTTTTAAAGTATTTATTTATGATATATAAGGCGTACTTGTATTATGTACCCTTTTGCTTCATCATTTTATGTGGTTCATTTGGTGATTTATTTAATTAGCATTTCCTTTGTGTGCCAATATGGCTAATACATATTTTCTTCTTATTTTTGTATTGTATAATGTTACATTTTATACATAATGATTAGGTATTTTAATTGTCAGCAGGTTGTAATTTTCAACACGTACCGTTTCTAAGGTTTTCATTGTTTGTTTAAAAAGATAAATATTATTAGTTTTTTTTTAAGTCGTTTTAACGTAAGTTTTGTGGCAGTAATAACTTTATATAGTATCGCTGAGGCGGATCTAAGGCTGCAAAACTTCATTGGAGAGCCTTTAGGGTATTTTTGTGGCGATTCTCCAAGAAACTCCAGTAAAGAGGATAATAAAATACGTCTCTTCAAGGTAGTCGAACCTTCTTCTATTTATGGTTTATTGTTGATAGTAAGAGGTAAGTTCTGTATTTTTATCAATATATTATCGATTTCAGAAAATATATCGTTTTAGAGTTGTCTTTCTCTCAAGCACGGCTTCTTCAGAAAAGTGCTACAGCGACGTAGCAACGTCCCTCTCAAAGAGTTAGACCCTCTTCTATGTATGGTTTATTGGTGATAGTAAGAGGTAAGTTATGATCCTTTCTTTTGATTTGTACTTCAGAAAACACATTATTTTAGGGTTATTGGTTATCTTCTTATTTTCTTCAATTCTTCTGCATCGGGAGCTACTTCTTCTCCGCTGCCTAGTGCCTCAGTTATCCAGGAATACTGTTGGTGAAAAGATCTGAAATGTCCGATGGACCTTTGTGGTTGGGTGTGACAATCGATGACAGGTGGACCTGACACGGGTGTAGTATTCAATCTCTTGGAGGAGCTCTACTACAGCATTCTCCAGTGGTCGGCAAGTATTCATTGAGGGTGAAACTGGGAGTTGGGTGTTAAAGCATACAGCTGCACTGCGCAATCGTCAGTATTTATACGTCCTTATTAACTAATTTATCATCTCATGTAAAGAATTTGATGTGCTTAAACTTAGTTTAATATTTAATATTAGAATATTAGTCAGGGTTTCTAGAATTGGTAATATATTATCATTTAATGTCCATTAACTTGTTAAATGCCTAATATATCGATGTCATGTGATTATGATAACAATGTTTGTTTTCTTCCGAAAGATATTTAGGGGTTTCTTATCGATTTTGGTAGATTAGTACCTAGTATGGCTTTGGCGTATCATAAACCCCTTGGCGCCCAGTAATAAAATATTCTTATCTTGAATTTTGGAGAACCCACTCTCGACTCCTACTGATTATAGTCGAAGGCCATACATAGCTGTAACAATAAGTTGTCCTGTAAATGGTTTACACTGTTGGGCAATAAACACTTATTATTATTATTATTATTATTATTATTAAAACAGTTGAATGGTCAACAGGACCACTCAAGGTGTTGGTGTGCAAAGGTCCAATACAAAATATACAGAGTGTTCTTATCTGTGCCATCTCAAATTACTGAATTTTTGGAACTTTATACGGGTCAAAAATCGAGTATATCAAAACCGCTCCACATACTATAAACAAACTAAATCTAAAAAATACAGAAGCGTGCCAGTCAGTAAGTCCATATCACTTAAGGTGGCTGGTCTGCCACAACAGGAAACAAACAGAAAATGTATAATCTTAGACAGTGACTTTGTTGAGAAAGGCCAATAATTTAAATTGTTTTTATTTGTTGGTTGGCATTTTGTAAAGAAATAAATTACTTTTGTGTTTATTAATATTTTTTCAATGATTCCAGAGCACTCCTGACCAGTATAAAGTTTAATAAAAATTCAGAATTTTGAGAAGGCTCAGAGAAAAATACCCTGTATATTTTTGTAGTAAATCATTTTACGCCAACATTTTGAGTGGTCCTGTTGACCATGCAACTGTTTTGAAGTGATTACACATGGCACACTTGACTCGCCAGATGTCTTTAAAATTTCTATTTTGCTCAACTTTGACACCCTACAGAATGGAACTCCCTCTATACTTTTTGTTCAAATATGGTATATGGGGTTATGGGGTGATCTGATTAAAGCTGTGGTGTAAGATTTTAAGTAAAAAAAATCGCTAAATGGTTTTCGTGAAAATCGGGGGTATAAAAAAATCGCAGCCGGTCCTGGATTTGCATTTTGAAAATGGCAGGAAGCTCAAAAGAAGCGGTTTTTGAAGACCTTTCAAACAAAAAAAAATTAGGTGATTATCTCCAAAAATGAAGATTTTACGGATTTGTACAGTTTTAAAGTTGGACACCCTGTATATAACACTTTAGAGTTAATTGAATTGACTTTATGGCCCTTGGCCGCCACAACACGACATATTATCATGTTGCAACTAAAACACGGACAGGTACGTCTCTGTCTGCGATAACCCTCCACAACAATTGATTACAACAGAGCCCTCTTTGCACTGAAAATAAGCTGAGTAGAAGGTAGTCGAAGCGGGGGAAAATATATTTGAGTCAGGCTACTGGTTATACTGTGCTAGGGCGCTACATTTGGGCTTTCCATACTTTTGAGACATTTGACATTGATGAAACTATCTTTGAACATTAATGCAATAATCGAACTTAGTCCAAATAAATAAAATTTTTGCAGTAAGGAAAACTACTTTTCTTAGACAACTTACTTTTATAGTAGATTTCAATTATTTAATGAAACGGTTTGTTAAAATATCTTAGGGAATAATGAGACATACAATTTTAATTTAATAAATATTTAAAATATGGCAGTTTTTATGCTACAGCTGCACCCAGTCATTTTCTCTGTGCTGCACTCATCTAGAGTTTCTGTGCACTAGAATGAAAAGTCGACCGGCGATCAGGACAATAACAACATTTTTTTTAATGAACTTTTGGTAGTATCTCTCACAATAAACAACATGTTGCATTGGAATTTGGTACACCAAAATTGCGAAAACTGTTTCTGTTCACACACTCGATAGCATATGTACTGATGGGATAGTACATTTCTAGTGTCAAAATAATGACGCAAGTTGTTTACATCATGCCACCCTCTCCTATCTACATTGTCTCTAGAAAATGAGGCATTTTGAGTTACCGCTAGTGCACTAGCAAAAAAATTATTAATTAGACAATATTTTATTTTGATGTGTTTTGTGACGTGAATAACTGCTAAAGTCAAAACTAAAAGACAAATAACCTCTAAAAAATAATCGAAATAAAGACACGTTCTCACTATTCGATTTTAGTTGATAAACTTTGGTGGATCGACTAAAATCGGACGAAAAAGCTTGCGAGTACATATGTTTCAAGTTTAATCGGTCAACTTTCGTGGTTCCACAAAAAATTGATCCATTCAAACTTTATCTTTCAAGTTATTTTCAGTTTAATCGCTTTTGAATCATGTGAACTTTGCTTTAGTCGACTTGGATCATTCTATTTTGTTGCATTCTGCGCTCGACAGTCTGATTAAATCATTTAATAATAAAAGTGTAAGAGAGAAGCAAAAAAATAGTTTGAAGTGGTTAAAGGGTACCTACCTAATATGCAGGCCCCCTGCAAGGCAGATGATCGCTCGCGTGAGAAATAAAACTGCCCCCCCCCCAACCTTCGCATAGAAATATTAAAATGATGTTGATCATTTAAATAAAAAACATTTATTCCATAAAATAAAGAAACAAATCAATACTTCTCCAACTCTAGCAAAAAATAACCACGATTGTCTCCCTTATTTTGCACTCTACAAAAAAAAAACGTAAGGAACAAAAATGTGGCAATTTTGGACAGCTAAGTGAAAAAAGCTCAAATTGTGCAAAACTATTAATAGCCGTGAAATGTTTATTTTAAGACACAGGAAACCTTTTATATTGAAAATTGATGGCACCGAGAAGTTTTATTCATCCATGTACTCAGATAGTTTCAACAAATTACACAGGGTCTTCGGCTCTCTTGAGGGCATAAAAATGTTTGTTGATTAGAAGTTTTTTTAACACAGCGCGAAAAATTGGACATGGAGGCCCATTTCTTTTTTAACGTCACCCTCCCTGTAATAATACCTACTACAAAAATAATACTATAAGGTTATTATTTATAGAGAGGCTAGGTAACCAATGTGTGACAAACGTATGAATAAAAATCAAGCATTTGCTCAAAATCAATATGCAAAAGCATTTGCTTCAATAGTGAAATGCTAGTCATGTCGCTTAATAAATTTCAAAATTAAAAAACCCGATAAAATATATGGTTTTATATATAAAAAACAAGTTTATCTTCAAGCCGGCCATAAATAACATGCTTATGTTTCTGTCTAGAAACAGTTGAAATGTGTCTTTTTTTAATACAGGCAGACAAAGACCAGAAAAAGGCTATGGCACAGGCTGCTCATCTCACGTCAAAAAATAAGGATAATAGAAATATTTTTCATACAGAAATGACAATTCACCTATCAACATATGCAGGAAATATTTAATGATCGTTTTCCATTCATTCCGATTGAGAGAAGAAAATAAATAATTACTAAACAATAATATATCAATAGTTTTTTAATAGTTGGTGCCAATGATGTTAGTCTATGGCTTTTAAGCGAAAGACTATGCTAAAAGCCAAAACAATCCGTGTCACTTTAGATAAATAAATAGAAGTAATTCCGAGGCCTGTGATACATAATACCTATATAAATCTGTTCAGACAATTCACCTGAACAAAACATCAAAAAGGTCCTCTCCAGATGCACCGCCCAATTTTTTATTAATTAAAAACTAATTATTTCAATGCCAACGTCAGATATGAGTCACTTCATGAGAACAATCTTCAGAAGTGGCTGAAGCCTAACTGGTAAAGGTGTGCCTATGAAAAAGTCATTTATTTTATAATAGGTTTGAATCCCACACGATGCATTTACCTTTTTTTTAAGTCCCAACAAAAACACAGATTTCATTGTTTACTGAACTGTTTGTTTGTAAGTGACATTTTTCGGACGGAACCTATGATAAAAAAGGACATTTACATGGTATGTTGTGATTAGCCATGAGCGTCCGTAAAAGACATGGTGTGTTGTGATTGGGCTGTTGGGCTGTGTGCGGTGAGCTCTTTTCTCTGGAGGTGTGCCCCATAATGCATTCTTCAGGAGAATCCTCATTTCTGTTCAATTTTATTATATTTCTTTTAATAAAATGATTAAAACTATAATATTTGATCCGATTGACCCAAGCACTTTGACTGTTCCATGGCTGACTAGAAGTTCATAGGTAACTAAGATTTATTGTAATGAAAAAATAAACAGTAACATTTTCGATTTTAATTTTCTACTTTTTTAAATATATCTAAGCACATTTGAACAAAAAATATTGTCTGATACACGGACGAAAACTAGTTTTTGGTACAGCTGAGGTTCATCATCCACGCTCATGCCTCGGTCGGCAAACTCCGCAGTCGTCCGAAAAACTCCTTGTACCATAAACTACTGTTACTGGTGTTTTTGTAATCTTGCATATATTGGTGTTATTGTGCATAATAGAGCATGCCAAAATTATGTTCGGGACATTTTCACTTAATTTTTTATTTTTAGTTTGACATGACAATTTTAACCAGCCTGACAAACTGTTTTGAGAACAACACTGCTCCCAGTTCATTAAATTGGTACTGTTGATTGCTCTACACCAAGTTCTTTGAAAATACCTTTGTGAAATCTGGGATCACCTAAATATATCAAACATATTTTCATTTTTTATAGAGAACATCTAGATTCTGTAGGGGGCAACAAGAATTAGTTTGCTAACTATTTCGGATTTTCCTCACCAAATCAAAATAAATTACTTTCATCAAAGTGAGGTTTATACTTCACTTGGTACTTCGCCATGACAAAAAGACCAATAACTCAAAATAAATTTAATAAAATTAAAACCGAACTTACTTTTCACAGATGAGTCTATATTGTCCGAGTAGAATCATACTTTTTGAATGATGTGCTTAGAATTTTAAGCAATATAATACTAGTTTTATTCATAATAAATACTCACATCTTAAGCAAATTCTTTTGCCTCATAAATATTTGTTTCAAGCTCCTAAGTAAAAGTATTTATTCTAATTTGCATTAATATTATTATTATTAGAAGGATTTGCTTTGTATTTTAAAAGGTTATGCTTCTCTTTATTCTTACAGCCCATTGTCATTATAAAGGCATGAAGGCATATTTCAGTCATATCCTTCTAACAATATCACACATGAGCTAACTAGGCTATTTATTCATAAACAAAGATAATGGGGAAGCTATTTTCTAGTTAGTACATGACATATTTTCTATTTCTCCGGACCTTAATGCAGATAGGCTAATAAATGCTGACCCATTCCAATTTCTGTCATAATTTGATATAAATTAAAGTTCATCATGTGCAAAACTCACTTCAGTGAAACTAGTTTCCTTTATTTTTCCCAAAAATAATGCCATGTTGAGTGTATTCTTTGACATCAAAATTATGATAAACTTATGGTTTGCATGGAATTCCACTTTAAGTGCCCTTTTCTGTCGCATCTGCACACCTACGATTATGCCAACAAATGCATATTTCGTTTTTTCATCAAGAATACTACTGTATATGTATGTTTTACAAATATAAAATTATAATTCACCAAGAAACCAGAGGAAGCAATTCTAACATTAGTTTAGGGCTATAAATGATACTCTTTTGACTTATCCCAAGGCCTAAAGCTACAAATAATAATTTCTAAAAATAAGAAGGATTTTGTGATATTGACTTTCGGCAACATTTTTTTTTTATTTTAGACAATTTGTAAATTTTGTAAATTTATTGTATGTTATAATATTATGTTAATCAATGTTCTGGTTAATATAAGAAGATTCAGTAATGATATTATTGTTTAGTACTAGCTAATAGCAGCCGGCATGCAATTATTGTAATAAACTAATTGCACAGACTAACAATATAGAAAATTTCTCAGCGACATTTGTCAAAAGGAGACTCACTTTTAAGAGGGGGTTGCCGACAGCGAAAGTGACATTAGATTTCGTATTTTTTAAGTTGTATAGCATAAAATCTAATAACATTTTACCTGGCAAAAATTTAGTACAAACATCTCTGTCTTCATTTTAATCATAAGATCTTAAAAGCAGTGTTTTGTTTTATAGGTTATGAAAACCTTGGGAAAAATAATATTTCCAGTGCATATGCTTTTGAGATCTTATGATTAAAATGAAGACAGAGATGTTTGTACTAAATTTTTGTCAGGTAAAATGTTATTAGATTTTATGCTATACAACTTAAAAAAATACGAAATCTAACGTCACTTTCGCTGTCGGCAACCCCCTCTTAAGCAAAATAGAGATAAACAGTTTGCCTATTATTTGATTCTACATTAATCTACTGGTATATGGCAAATATATGGTTTAGAATCAAATGTATGTTTAAAATATTGTCTACTTTCGTGTAAGTTGAAATGGAGGCTCACTTATTTCTGACACATGTCATTAAGAAGGCTTCTGTTTTGATACTACTTATTTTTGTATTTGCAAATGAACTTAGTTGAGTCACCTGATTACTATGACTCCATGGATCACAATGAACATGTTTTTAAATAACTACGGTGTTTTTGTGAAATGTCACCCACAAATTATTATTTTAATATCTTAACCATTTTTGGAATTTTTATTGACATTTAGGCGAAAATTCAGAAACTATCAAGCAGGATATTTTGTTTCTGCAATAAATTTTTATTCTATTAACTCATTTTTCCAACTCATATAACAAAAGATGAGTGTTTCCAAAAAATTAAGAGAAAAAATTATAATAAAATTAGGTTACTCCGTAGACACACTGTACAGGTTGTCCCAAATTGGATGGTTTTGGGGGGTACCTCCTATTTCCCGAAGAGATTAGACAAAAAGTAGCCAAGGTATGCTGACCTTGATTTTCAAGAGAAGTTGAATGCCGCAAACCGCTTCCAGATATCTCGATTCATTTGGGAGATAAGGGCATTTTTCAAAATTTTGCTATTTTTTCAAAGGGTCAGAACGTTTGTATTTGTGAATATTTCTTGTTCATGCACCGACCTTTTTTATATGGTTTGTTTACGTCCACTGACATAAACAGATTTTTACTTTATTTGGCTATTTTTAAGTCATGATACAAAGTTATGTTTTCTTTTTTAAATGGAACACTGTATATTTTTGTTTTTTTTTAATCTCCACATTTTTCTGATTCCAACGGTATATACGGTGTATCTTTGATTAGAACAGAAATTTAAGGGCAGGTAGGAAAAAATACGCTTGTTACGAATCTTGAATTATTTTTTTTTATTTTTAATTATTTTAATGGTTCTTTAGCAAATAGCATGAAAAATGCCTACTTTTCAGATGCACCGATGATTTGTGGATGTTATGCAATACTTGTTATTTCACTGCACAATAGAAACAGCGATACCAAGTAAGTATTAGCAAAGATACATTAGAGACCCCCAGTTGATGATTTAATTCCAACGGGATACTCAGCCAGCCATGTGACAACGACAAGGTGGATCCCTACTGCCTGGAATTCTACATAAAGTGGTAAAACGACACCACAGAAAATGTATCCTACGGCAACAGAAGTGGAATGCAATGAAATATACAGGCAGGTGCAGGGAGACAAAATACAAAGCTTTCTTGAGCGAGCTTCTTAAGATATGCGCAAACTGGAGCTGCATATGCTGTATAATTATCCAACACAACAAAGTCACTGTCGGCGAACTTACCTAATAAATAAATATTTAAATCCGAGGTCGAACGGACTTTTCTTTATTTTAGGAAGGACAACAGTTTTATATTTTTTTGACAAATTTTTTTACAAGTCACTGTCACTCTTTTTTTTTTAAATAACAACTATGATCCTAATATATAAAATATCTGTAACATTTCTCTTCCCCAGTAACTGTTCTGACTGAAGTAACAGTTACTAATTATCTTCATTTTTTACATTCAACATGCAAAGTCTGGTTACTGGACGTCGAAGAATTGTACCATTTGCCAGTTTTACGTCTACTACTCGTACTTTCTTGTCCCTTCCTGGAAATAGCTTGACAATTCTTCCTTTTGGCCAAACGTTTCTATTTCCGTTTGGATCTACTATGATGACAATATCACCTTCCTGTATCGGTTTGTTTTCTCCATGCCATTTGCTTCTTTGTATTAGAAATAGCATGTAATTTTGTGTCCATCTCTTCCAGAAATAATCTAATAACTTCTGAGCTGACTTCCATTTTGAAAGCAGGTTTAAATTTGTTTCTTCTGTTCTTGTACATGGTAAAGCTGCATATTGTGGGCCAATGAGGAAATGGTTTGGAGTAAGAGGTTCAGGATCGTCTGGATCTATAGATACGTGAGTCAAAGGTCGAGAGTTTATTATATTTTCAATTTCTGCAAATATAGTTCTAAGAACATATTCTTGAGGACATCGCGTTGTCAACATTTCTGCCATAATTATTTTCACGGATTTTATTAGTCTCTCCCAAGCACCCCCCATATGTGGTGCGGCTGGTGGATTAAAATTCCATTTAATTTTTTTTAGAGTACAAAATGTTTTTATTTCGGTCTGGTCTAATTCATCTAATGCTTTTGAAATTTCCTTTTGTGCTGCCTTAAAATTACTTCCATTGTCACTGTATATTTCTTCTGGAAATCCTCTTTTGCATCCAAATTGTCTTAATATGTGTATGAAACTATTGGTGCTAAGATCATAGGCGATTTCTAAATGTATTGCTCTGGTCACCATACATGTGAAAATAACTCCATATCTTTTCTCACTACTTCTTCTAACAGTAACCTTTAGCGGTCCAAAATAGTCGATTCCTGTTTTGATAAAACACCTAATCGTTGGTTCTAAACGACAAAGTGGAAGTTGTCCCATTATTGGTATTTCCGGAATTACTCTTTTGTTTTTGCATTTCTGACAGTTTCTTTTTTGAGTTTTTAGGGCTTGTCGAACGCGTAAAATCCAAAAATTTTCTCTTAAACGGTTTACTAATGTTTCTTGACCTTGATGATATAGTTCCTCATGATAGTGTTGAATTATCAATTTCGTGATATCATGTTTTGAATCTAGAATGATAGGTTTTTTAACATATTTGGAAACATTATCCAAATGGCTTAGTCTTCCTCCTAGTCTCAATAATCCGTCTTCGTCTAATTCACAGGATAATGCATAAAGTCTACTAGTTTTCTCTAAAGGTTTCTTTTGTGATAAACACAATATTTGTTTGAGAAAGGTGCTTGTTTGACATTTTTTATATAACAATTTCTCTGCCTTTTCTATTTCGTTTACATTTAGTCACCATTTAATTTTCTTTTCCTACAGTTTTCAAAATATCTTATTATCCATGCTGTGGTACGTCTCAACTTATTCCATTTTGAAAATCTTCTAGGCTCTGGAAGTTCTAAACAACCTATTTGAAAATTTACGAATACCGGCTGATTCTCTTTTATTTCTAGTACATTTTGTTGGTTGTTTCCCACAGATAGTTTTTCAGGAGTTTCTGTTGGCCATTTTTCGTAATTTTCTTTTAAGAATTTTGGCCCTGATAGCCATCTGCTATCAACAGTAAGTTCTAAAGCTTTTTTTCGTTTTGTAGCTTCATCTGCTACATTTTCTCTTGAGGGTACATAATGCCATTCTCCAGAGTTAGTTAAATCTTGAATTTCACCGATTCTTTGTGCCACAAATACTTTAAATCGGTGCGCTTCGGAACGAATCCAATGTAACACTGTTTTTGAGTCTGTCCAATAGAAATTCTCGGATATTTTAATCTTCAAATTAGTTTTTAAATAATTTCCTAGTCTTGCTCCCATTAAGGCTCCTTGCAACTCCAACCTGGGAATTGAAAGTCGTTTCAACGGTGCTACTCGAGTTTTTGCTGTAACAAATGCTGTTTGAACTTCTTCTCCTTCTTGTATTCTCAAATAGGCAACTGCAGCGTAACATTTGTCCGATGCATCTGTAAATACATGTAATTGAATATTTCCGATATTTCTATCTAAAGAAAAATATTGACGTGGTATTTTGAACTCAAATATTTTCTTCAAGTCCTCTAACCATGCTATCCAATTTTCATAAATGTATTCGGGAATAGTATCGTCCCAGTCTAATTTATTTCTCCAAATGTCTTGAAGTAATACTTTCCCTTGTATTAAAAAATGTGCTAAAAATCCTAGTGTATCGAATATTGACATTACTATTTTCAGAATGTCTCTTTTAGTATGAATCTTCTTTTTGTCTAAGATATCTTTGTTAATCTTATGAAACTGAGTTTGATACTGGAAAACATCTTCATAGGAATTCCACCAAATACCTAAAACACGTTCCATCGACTCTCCTAAGGTTTGATTGGTGTCTTTTGGGGCTATTAACCTGGGTGTTACGTCAGCAAGTAAATCTTCATTATTAGTTATCCAATTGCATATGGTAAATCCACCTTTTGCATGAATATCTATTACATCCTGGATTAATTTCTTGGCTTCTTCTTTTGTGTCTGCATTTCCAAGATAATCATCCATGTAGTGATCGTTAATGATTGCGTTGGCAGCTTTAGGATGTGTCAGCATAAAATCCCTAGCATTTCTATTTTTAACCTCTTGAACAAGACATGGTCCACTCGTGGAGCCACAAAATACTACCATGATTTCATACACATCTGGAGGTCTGTCTCTGTCCATTTGTCTCCATAAAAATCTCTGTGCATGGTGATCTTCTTCACGTACACGTACTTGGAGAAACATTTCTTTGATGTCAGCTGTAAAGGCATATCTCATTATACGAAAATTTAACAAAATTGTGTATAAGGAGCTGTATAGATCTGGACCTGTAAGTAAACAATCATTTAAACAAATTCCGTTAGATTTAGAAGCCGCATCAAAAACAATCCTTAACTTCTTGGGCTTATTTGGATTGTGAACTCCAAAATGTGGTAAACACCAAGTTATTGGAAATTCTTTTTCAGCTTCTTCTTCCGTTAGTTTTCTTCTTCTAATTTTCCGTATGTCGTATCTTTATCCATTTTCCTTTCAATATGACATAGTCTTCTCATAGCGTTTGTTTTACTTTCTGGTAAAATGATGTTCTCATCTTTCCACAGAAGTCCAGTTTCAAATCTATCGCCAATTATCTTCATAGTCTTCTCAATAATATGTTGAGCTCTTATGTCTTCTTTAGACAGAGCTTTGCTTTGTTTGTCTAGACCAGTAGTATCGATCTGCCATTGTTTTTTTTAACCATATCATGAAGAATGTCTAAATCGTCCTTTTCCTCATGGCTGATATGACATACAAATCGACTCGACGAACTCCTGGTTTCAAACGAAACATTTCCGTGGATAACCCAACCTAAAAGTGTCTTACTCGCAGTAGGACTATTCCATGGACCACTTATAGTCTTTCTATTGAGAAGAAGAAGGCAATTATCTTGACCTATCAGTATTCTTGGCTTGGCGTTAATCATGGAAGCAATTTTATTGTTAATATAGGGATATTTCTTTTCAATTTCTTCCATAATTACCGTCTGCTCGGGTAAATCAAGTCCCTTTATTGTTCGAACATGTCTTAAAACATAATTCTTACCACCTTGCATACCTCTTATGTTACACGTCACAGATCGGGAGTCATTTTGTTGTTCCACTTGTGTGTTTGTCCAAATAATACTTAGTGTATGTTGTGGTCCATCCAGTTCCAGTTCTTTAGCTAAATCGTTGTCAAATAAAGTCACTGTAGAGGCATCATCTAGGAGGGCATAAGTATTAATAAATTTTCCTTTATTGCTTAAAACAACAGGTAAAATTTTCAATAAAACATTTTTATTTGTTCCGATATGGCAATTAATTTCTTGTTGAGCATCTGTGTTTTCTAAACTAATTACCACTTCTTTGTGCAATAGTTGATGATGAGGTTTTTGGCAGTTGTTAATTCCACACACCTTTACCTTTTGGCAGGTTCTTAGACTATGTCCTGGTGTCAAACATGAAAAACAAGTTTTCTTTGAAGTTACAAAACTCCATCGTTCATCGATTGTCATTGATTTAAACTTTTCGCAAATGTTTAAAGAATGTAAGGTGCAATCACAACAAAAGCATTTCTTTTTAATTTTCAATTCTTTGGTTGCTAAGGTAATCTCATTTTTTTTACTCTTTGGGTTCATGGTATGTTCATTGTCATATCTGAAGTCTATCAATTTTGGCATTTGAATTTGACATGCTATGGATGCCTTTCTGTTTAGCCAAGCACTAAATTCTACTAATTTGGGTATTTCGAGAGTAGTGCTAGAAAGATGTTCTAACCAATTTAATTTATGGCTCGTTGGAAGTTTATTTAATAATTCTTGTAAAAGAATTGGATTTCGTAAGTGATCGTCTTCTTTTAGAACCTCAATAGTTGTTACCATATTTTTAATCTCGTCAGAAAAATCGATTAACGTGTCTAATTTATCCTCTTTAACTATAGGAAATGTTTTTAATTTATCTAATAACATCATTACAATGTGTTCAGAACGACCAAATCTATTTCTTACGATTTCTATGATTTCATCAACATTCTGAGGTAATATCAATAAGCTTTCTACTATTTTTCTAGCATGACCCTTTAAGCATTTTTGCAGTCTACATTGATTTTCTTCCTTCCAGTAACCACAAATAGCGTTAGTATTTTCGTATTAATAAATAAAATTTGGCCATTCCAGCGGATTACCACTGAATATAGGTAAATCCTTAGGAACTGATTGTCTAATAAGAATTTTCGCAAGTTAATGAGTAGCTATTTGTTCATTACTTTCAGTTTTGTTTATTTTGCCTACCTTTTTGTCTTGATTTGAAGAATAAGAAGAATTTTTAGATTTATCCTTCCAGGGACATTGACCATCCATCCATCTGTCGACATCAGGCGTATCCTCTGACTCACTATCTAAAATTCCAGACTCCTCATCCTCGTCAAGGGTTGCTAATTTCATTGCTAATTCTAGGTCTAACATCTCTGGCTGATGTTTATGTAAAAGCTCTCTTTTCCTCTTTTCCATTTCTAATCTTACCTGCTCTTGTTTCTTGCTACTTCTAGCAGAACTTCGTAAGGATTTCTCTTGTACTGGCAGTAGCTTTTCTTCTGTCGATTCCACTGGCACTGTCGGTTGTTTTTCTTCCACCATTTGGGGACATGTCTTTGTCTTCTTCATGGTAGCTTTCTTCGTCAAGCGTTCACTTCTCCGTAGTTGCACTCCAGGTTCAGACATTGTTTTATTGGCGTCCTGGCTCAACCAAATGGATTCAGCAGCAAACGTTTCTTCCACAGGGCAAATTCTTAAGGTTTGAAGGACCAGTTGTCGGCGACTTACCTAATAAATAAATATTTAAATCCGAGGTCGAACGGACCATTTGTCCGTGACTTACCTAATAAATAAATATTTAAATCCGAGGTCGAACGGACCATTTGTCGGCGACTTACCTAATAAATAAATATTTAAATCCGAGGTCGAACGGACTTTTCTTTATTTTAGGAAGGACAACAGTTTTATATTTTTTTGACAAATTTTTTTACAAGTCACTGTCACTCTTTTTTTTTTAAATAACAACTATGATCCTAATATATAAAATATCTGTAACATTTCTCTTCCCCAGTAACTGTTCTGACTGAAGTAACAGTTACTAATTATCTTCATTTTTTACATTCAACATGCAAAGTCTGGACCTGTAAGTAAACAATCATTTAAACAAATTCCGTTAGATTTAGAAGCCGCATCAAAAACAATCCTTAACTTCTTGGGCTTATTTGGATTGTGAACTCCAAAATGTGGTAAACACCAAGTTATTGGAAATTCTTTTTCAGCTTCTTCTTCCGTTAGTTTTCTTACATACCCTTTTTTCTCAAAGTCTAAAATCTTATCGCAGTATAATTTTCCGTATGTCGTATCTTTATCCATTTTCCTTTCAATATGACATAGTCTTCTCATAGCGTTTGTTTTACTTTCTGGTAAAATGATGTTCTCATCTTTCCATGTCTTTGACATGTCTTTGTCTTCTTCATGGTAGCTTTCTTCATCAAGCGTTCACTTCTCCGTAGTTGCGCTCCAGGTTCAGACATTGTTTTATTGGCGTCCTGGCTCAACCAAATGGATTCAGCAGCAAACGTTTCTTCCACAGGGCAAATTCTTAAGGTTTGAAGGACCAGTTGTCGGCGACTTACCTAATAAATAAATATTTAAATCCGAGGTCGAACGGACCATTTGTCCGTGACTTACCTAATAAATAAATATTTAAATCCGAGGTCGAACGGACCATTTGTCGGCGACTTACCTAATAAATAAATATTTAAATCCGAGGTCGAACGGACTTTTCTTTATTTTAGGAAGGACAACAGTTTTATATTTTTTTGACAAATTTTTTACAAGTCACTGTCACTCTTTTTTTTTTAAATAACAACTATGATCCTAATATATAAAATATCTGTAACAGTCACCATAAAGCAGAAGAGTTTCAATTTAACTGCATACACTAAAGGTCCTAGATACATGTGTGCAAAACTGTATAATTTCTGTTAGCAAACTGTTTTTATACCCTAAATGAATATTGTCAACACCGAACATGAAATAATGTAAACTACACAACTGCGCACACTAACACTTACCCATTTATATTATTAGATTTATGATATTGTACATTTTCTTTCTTTTATTTGACTGTACATACACTTGCATAATGTAGGTCACTTGTGTATAAATAAATCCAGGGGCATTACATTACACAAGGGCTAAGGTTGAATTTTTTTCCTTCTAATAGTCCTGGTCGTAACATTCGTTATTTCGTAATAATAATAATACTGGGAATCGACCACAATTTTACATTAGTTTATTTGATTTTCCAGACCATATACAATAGTTTACGCGTTTCGGCATAATGCCATCATCAGAACTATATATATTTATTATTTACAACATTACAACCTTTACCATACTAAAAAAGAGAACAACAATATAACAAAATAAAACTCTAATAAGGTAGTATTAAAGTACTTACATTTATAAATAATATGTGTCGAGAGGTAAACACTATATTAATACATTTAAAATCTCAGTTATGTTCACGTAACAAAATAAAAAATCTACACAGAAAACGCCTAACATTTTAAAATTCTTTAGTGGCTACTACAGCAGAGACTGGAATGGGCAAGGAGTCGTGTCGAACACCTATAGGTATCCAGCAAAAAAACACTTCCAAGAAAAAAACAAGGTAGTATTTTTTGTACTTGTATACAGGATGTTAAGGAAATTTTATTTTAATTATTTAAAAGATTATGATAAATTTTTGACATAAAGTTTAGATCAGTTTTTAAGTTAATACAATTAGGATTTGTTTTGATATAACTCATTTCAAGAAAATCTCTCTTTGTATGGTCACTCTCATAATCAAGAATTTTCACATTATTGAAATCAAAATTATGACAATTGTCAATAGCATGTTTGCTAAGTGCAGTTGAGAAAAGATTTTTATTACGTATATCCAACTTGTGCCTATACATTCTACTTTTCAAATATTGTTTAGTTTGTCCAATATATACTGTTGGGCAGTAATTACAATTAACTTTACATATCAAATTAGATTGCCTGTCTATGTCACGGTTGGGTTTTAAATTAGAAAAAACTTTTTTTGTATTATTTGTTGGTTTGTGAGCAACCACTATATTGTATTTCTTAAAAATTTTAGAAATAGATTCAGATACATTTTTGTAATATGGCATAGAAAAATATTTATTACTTTTTTGAGTGTTATTGCGACTAGATTGTTTATTATACAGGGTGTAACTGAACTGATGGTCAAAAATGAAACCACGTATTCTTGGAGTCAAAATAAAGGCATCATATATCTCATAGATTTATTCTTAAAGTGACTATTGTTCATTGCAGTGTTGCCGTTCTTTGAAAATAATTAAGAAACGGCTGCAAATATGAAAAAATACTAAGAGATACTTTTTGTTAACCATTCTATTCACCACTCAAAACAAATTTAAAAAATGCAATTATACAGCGTACTAATTAATTTTAGCAACACCCTGTATGTCCACAACTGGGGACCTCAGAAGCTTCATGTCAACCTTAAATTTGACGTCTCATCTGCTCATGTGACATGCCAAGTTTGAAGAAAATATCTCGTATACTTCTAGAGATACTAAGAAATATGTGTATTTTTCTCCAAACTTCTACGCTCTGTATAAAAAAAAACTATGGCCCGTAGGAGAAAAAAAAAAAAAGAAGAAGTGCCCTTATTTTGACTCCAAGAATACGTGGTTTCATTTTTGACTATCAATTCAGTTACACCCTGTATATATTGTGTATTCTGTTCTTAAACGATTATTTTTTGTTGTTTCCAGCTTCATGGTGTCGATTACGTGGTCAAAATTTCGGTACTGGTCAAAGACAGACCCTGTATATGTTATAATATGTTTGCATGGGCCGTTTGAAGACACAGAGTGTAAAAAAAACTCAAAAAATCAAAAATCAAGTGAGCCATGGAAAAATAAAAATTCATTTTAGTAAAAGAATGGTTTGAATTCCTAGTTATATTAACATCCAATGATTATAACAACAATCTTTACAGCTCACTAAACATACACCCTTAACTCCCCTAACTCCCAAATTTAAGACAAAAATGAGTTTCAATTATAACAGAATGTATGCAAAGTTCCATGACTATGGTAAAAACATTTTGACTCGCCCGATACAAAGTGATCTATTTTTAGTAACTTTCGCTCGAATTTCCGTCACCACTATGCAGCCATCCATAACGCGGAAGTAATTTGTGTGCCGATTAGAATTCTATGATATTTGCAATAGTTTGTTGATATTCAGGTACGTTGTATTCCTTTCAAATTATCTTGAACAAGTTTATATAATAAACTACTTGTTATTAAGAGGTATGTACTTGATCGGATCGAAGCCCGCTGCCGTAAGCGTCGAAGAATAAGAAGAATGCCTAACTTAAATGAGAACTGTCAATCAGATGTTTTGTGGCCTGACATTTTCAATTTCTGGAAGCGGAAATGGTCATTGACAGGCCGAGGCTATAAATAGGACTTGACGGGAAATTTACCCGCTTTTTTTCTTTTTCTCTCTATTCATCGACACAACAGGTGTGGCACTTGGTGAATTTATGCATGTTTGCTATTCCTTGTGAATTCTTATGAATCTTTGATCATCGTGCCTAACATTCACTTTTCTTAGCTTGAAATGGGGTAAAATGATTGTTAGTGATTTAGTTTACCATGCTGTGCTGATATTTTTGTGTATTTCAGGATCGTCGTTTATGTTGGATTTTCGACGGGCCAACCAAGTTTGAGCTTTGGAAGCTAATCTATGAGCATTAGCAGTTTTTGGTTCTGGCTGCGGCTAAACAGGAATCTGGGGTGAGTATTTTTCAAATAATTTTTTTTTTAATTTTGGCTTTGCTGTCTCTGTGGAAAATACCTCACCACCCAGGTTCGCTGTCCATTTGGGGCCTCTAGCTGTCTACCGATCGCCTTATCAGATCCGTTTTATTGTGTTTTTTTTTATATTTTGCTGTGAAAAAGTTCACAGTTTTGAAGCACGTATTAGTTAGTTTCGAGTACGTTATCGTCTGGAATTATTCTTTTTCGCTAAATCGGCTGTCTATTTAATGCCGTAGCCTTGTCAGGTGTCTAATTATTAATTACTTCTTTTTTTTATATTTATATTACCGTTTTGGATAGAGAAGAAACCTAATATTTTTCTTGTTGTCTGCTGTTACATTTAAGTAATTTCAAAAATTGTAAGAACTTTTGACAAGCCCATTGTTCGAATTAAGAATATTTTGTATGCTAAATTTTGGCTAAAGTCTAATGTTTTAATTTTTTTGTCAATTGTAAAAAGCTGAATAATTTTCCACTGGGAAGTGCTAACATCTCACATCAAGTTCTCAATTATTTTTGTAAAATTTCTCTGTTGTTTTTATTTGAGCTCCTACTTCCTAACTCAGTCACCTATGTCCTAACTCAGTCTTCTGTTAATTAAAAAAAACCTGGCGACCAACTATAAAAGGCCATTTTGTTATACAATAAAAAACATAATTTACTGTAAATGCTCGAACTGCCCTCCGTTATCTTGTAAACATAAATTACATCTTTGACATACAGTATTTACACTATTTATTAACTACCTGTCGACAAGAACTTGAAGGGCCACTTCGGGAAGCAGTGGTAGTGTTTGTCAAAGATGTAATCTATGTCGGCAATTCGAGCATTTACTGTAAAGTATGTTCTTTGTTTATTACAACTGTCAATTTTTTCTTAAATAGGGGAATTAGGGATATTTAGGATGTACAGTTTGTTCAGCGAATGTTCGGCCCCACGTCACAACTCCAGTTCTTGTCTGGCTCGTGAATATACGACCGATATCCGTCGTATCCAATGCCAGGTTATACCCGTTGGAATATCGGACCACGATGCCTAGATCCTAACATTCACGGATAAATGTAATTTACAAAAGCAAAGTAAACACAATAGAAGTTTTAGTGAAAAAAATATACAAAATTTCATCAATGCACTTCTGTCAGCAAGCTGGGACGAGTTGTATTTGGCAGAGAGTGTGAATGAGAAGGTGAGTGTCTTTCATGAAATTTTGATGTACTTATAACTTTAACCAGTCTTTTCCGCTACTGTCTCACAAAAAACATAAAAAAAAGTCAACAAAAAGGCGCGTTTACTCAGGTCCGGAGTTACGCAGTCTTAAACAGCTTGTACTTCTTTTTCATAAAAACTATAAAGAACGTCCTTCTCTTGAAAATAAAAATCTTTACCATGAAATTAAAACGAGATATGAGCATTTTTTACAAAACGAAAAAATTAAATATAATGTCAATAGAATTCAAAAATTCGATAATACCACCAAAATAGTGTGGTCAATGATAAATGAAGAAACAGGACGTCAAAACCATTCTACAAACACTGTGGAGGATGCAGAAATTGACATAAACCTTTTTAATTCTTTCTTTGTGAACCACGCGGACAAAATTATAAACAGTATGCCTCAACTGGATACAAAAAACTACCGTCTGCCTGTCAGAAAAAATCGTTCCTTATTTCTGCGTCCAGTGAATGAGATTGATATTTTAAAATATATAACAAAAATAAAAAATAAAAAAGTTGCGATATTTATGGCGTTAGTTCATACCTAATTAAGAGGTGTTTACCATTTGTTTCACATATCACGCATTTAATAAATTTATGCTTTCTTGAAGGTGTATATCCTGGCATACTAAAACCTGCCAAAGTTATTCCCCTGTTTAAGAAAGGTGATCCAAATTTGGCAAAAAACTATAGACAAATTCACATATTACCTAGCCTTTCTAAAATATTTGAAATTGCAATTTTAAATCAATTCTCAAAATTTTTCAGTGAGCAAAATATCCTCACGAATTGCCAATTTGGCTTTCAGGAAGGTAAGAGCACTATTGACGCTATAGAGCATTTGGTGGACACTATTCAGGATGCTTTCGAAAATAAACCTAAATGCCATACAATTTTTACTGACCTGGCAAAAGCTTTTGACTGCGTAAATCATGAAATATTGCTGGATAAACTTGAGAGATGCGGTGAGAAGAGTGTATGAAGAGAGGTGTACCTCAAGGGTCCATCTTGGGACCGTTTCTTTTTATCGTATATACAAATGATTTACCACAACACATGAAATCGCTTAACTTAAAAAAAAATTCGTACTACTATGTATGCGGATGACACAAACTTTAGCTTCCATTCAAACAACCACGACACAGATCCTCATATTGATTCGGTCTTAAGCTTTGGCGAGATATTGTACAATACAAACCAACTTTTCCTCAATAGAGAGAAAACTGAAGTAATGTCATTTTCCTTATTGGATTTTTCACAGCGCGATGATAATCGTAAAGTGAAGTTCCTTGGTGTTTACCTGGACCCGAATCTGTCCTGGAAAACGCATTTAAACAATCTCTCCTTAAGGTTATGTAAATCCGTCTACGCTCTGCGCAGAATAAGATCAACAATAAACAAAGAGGCTGCAATTACGGCATACTATGGTTTATTTCATTCTTGTCTCAAGTATGGTATACTGGCTTGGGGAAACGCATCGCACTCTCAACTACACAGAATATTTTTAATTCAGAAATCCGCTGTGCGTGCTATAAAAAACGAAGGGTGGCTTTCTCCTAGTGGTCCGATCTTCAAAGAACTGGGTATTCAAACACTATTTGCAATGATAATCTTAGAAAATCTAATGTATGTACGTAATATCGGCAACTTTCAGACCCGCGAATTCCAGCACTCTCTGAATACCCGAGGAAAGACTAATCTCATACAACCTAGAACGAGAATATATAAATCCAGAAAGTTGGGCATCCATCTTTACAATGCATTACCAAGAGCGATTAGATCGTTACCACTAAAACAATTTAGGCGAACTTTGCAACAGGCTTTGGTTGATTTGTGTCCGAGCAGTATTGCGCAGTTTCAGGCTCACGTGGGGGAAGTTCATGCTCTTACAATGTGACTCTCTTTTTTAAACCCATATTGTATTTTATCTGTATAGTTTTAGTTAAAAAGTATTATATGTGTATCTGTAATTATCTTTCATGCATCATGAACGCTCAATGATTTTCTTTTTCAGATGAATGTGACTCTTTTTAATGTTTGTTTTTATATATTATGTGTTTGTATGTGCCTGTATTGGTTTCTGTTTGTACATGCAACTATATATATTTTTTGACTTGTCCAAAAACCGTGTTGTTTCATGGATTGAAATAAATCTATCTATCTATCTATCTAAAGTCATGAGTAAGACAAGGACAGGAGTTGTGATGTAGGGCCGAACATTCGCTGAACTGATTGTTGGTATAATTATTCAATGTTAATATAACTAGGTCTTCAAACCTTTTCTGTTACTAAAACAATTTTTTACATTTCCATGGTTCACTTGTTTTTAATCTTTTCAGTCTGTAAAGGTGGATTTATAAACTCGACGTTTGCGTTGGCGCTTGCCGTTGCCGTTTGCATCGAAAATTCAATCCCTATATTTTACGTGTAACCATTTATAAACGTCGTCGAACGTTACCGTCTGAGTCGGATGCCATCCGAGATAAACCAATTTCATCTTTCACGTCCCGCCGTTCGTAGCGACATAGTCCAATAAAAATTAAGTTCAGCGGTCACATGGTATTTTTTTTAGCTGACATTTCTGGACGCAAATGGAAAGTTTATAAAATGTCTGCTACGGAAGGCAATGATGAAGGTAACCGTCAACCGCGAGCGCCCAAGCAAACGTCGAGTTTATAAATCCACCTTTATTCTCTGTACCTTCAAAATGACAAACATATAACATATACATATACAGGGTGTATCGGTCATCAGTAGATTAATTTTAACCATGTAATCAGGGAGCCCCATAAAGCCTCATTTATTAGAGTGGAATAAAAATTAGGTAGATACCTTTGAAAATTATTCCTGTTGGTAGGTTTACTATCCCACGAAATAGTTATCGCTTTTTTTATGTGTGCACAAAAATAACTTATTTATTTATTTATTTAATAACGGGCAATGCCCAATTTCACAATGTTCACAGGTGGTATTATATGTATATAAATTGTTCAAACATAACACAGCTTTTAGAATGAATATATGAATGCAAGAAAGTATAAATGCAAGTACTTTATAATGATGTAGGTATCCCACGAGTATATACAAGGTTTTCAAACAATAGCGTGCAATTGTTTTATGAAGGCTGAGCCATTGGAAAAGAAGTTAAGCCTGGGATGCCTGACCTTGTCAGAAAACTATTTTGACCGTAGTTAGTCCTATGGACAGGTATCGAGAAAGTGTTTGTTTGGCGAGTCTCCCTTGACGGCACATGCAAACCTATCCTGCTCAGCAGATGGGGACAGGTATATCTGTTGTATAGCAAATTATAAAGCATTTTTAGATCTCTTAGATCCCGACGTTCCTTGAGTGTTCTAATTTGAATGTTATGTTCTAATTGGGGATATGTCAATTGTGGTGAGCTAAGTTTGAAAGCTATGTATTTTAAGAATTTATGCTGAACTTTTTCTATATTCTAAATGTGTATGTTATAACAAGGATTCCAGACACAAGAAGCGTATTCGAGATGGGTTCTCACCAATGAGCAATATAGGAGCTTAACTGCACCGACATTAGTGAATTTGCGGGTAGTACGTTTTATAAATCCGAGGAGCTGCAAAGACTTTGATATAGTGCTCTGCATGTGAGGTATGAAGGTAAGTTTAGAGTCCATGACAATGCCCAAATCTTTTATTTCTGGAACATTAGAAAGAGTAGTGTTTCCGATCAAGTAAGGCTGTTCAAAAGCTGTCCTTGACTTATGAAAGGTAACAGAGTGGCACTTGGAGGCATTCAGCTCCATGCCATTACGGGTACACCAAGCCACTAATTGATTTAAATCAGACTGAAGTCTTAAACAGTCACTAGATGAGGAAATCTCCATGTATAGCTTCAAGTCATCCGCAAAGTGTAGGAAGTGACCGTGTTCAAGGTGCGATCCTAGGTCATTAATAAACAAATTGAAGAGGAGAGGTCCCAGATGAGAGCCCTGGGGAACTCCTGAAGGGGTATATCTCTGGATATAAAGTTGTTGAATTTAACAATTTGAGAACGATCCGTTAAGTAGCTCTCTATCCAGGAAAGAAAAGTACCACCAACACCTACATCCCGCAGCTTGGACACCAAAAAAGCATGGTTAACCCTATCGAAAGCCTTGGAGAAGTCAGTGTAGATTGAGTGCACCGGAGAGCCCGTCTCCAAGGCATCCGAGACAAAGTCGACATATGTTAGCAGGTTAACCCTTTCGGGACCGGACCCGGACGAACACGCATATAAAAGTTGGGTCAGTGGGACCGGAACCGACTATAAACGCAAGCAGGGAGGCATGAGAAAGGACTGGAACCGGACGGGCACGCGTTGACTAGGGATACATTGGACCGCCTACTTTACATTGGTCATGCCCCCAATTAATGTCATTGGCTGATTTTCTAGTAATGGTATCTAGTTGGGTGGACCTTCTCGTAAAAAAAAACCTTACTTGTGCACTTAAATACATCAAAAAATTCGAACACAAGCTCATTTGCATGTGGGTGCATGCAAAAAATGACTTATATTGTGAAAAGATCTGTTGTTATGTAATGACTGTTTTGCAATTAAGGACCGGAACCGTACATACACGCATGCGCTTCCTGCTGTGGTCCACTGGGCACAGATCCTCAGGCGGCTGCAGCCCCGAAAGGGTTAAGCTCAGCATTTCTACCAGTCTGAAAGCCAAAATGCTCTGAGATAACATAAGTGCTCAGTACTGAAGTTAAATATTCGGTTAGTATAAGTTTGAAAACCTTAGGGATAGCACTCAAGATACTAATTGGCCGATAATTTGCTATCAAATCCTTCTTCCCCAATTTATGTATAGGCGTTAGGTAGCTCTGCTTCCAGAAATCAGGAAAAGTTCCTTTAGTAAGAGATGAGTAAAAAATAATGTGTAAGGGACGGGCCAGTACAAAACTGCACAATATTGTTGCACAATTTTGTTCAAGCTGAAATCTACAGTTTCGTTGTTCTATTGTCCAGAACGCCAAACGTGGCAACTCTGTGCCTCTCAGGAGAAACGGAACTGTAACGTTGCCGGTGCCCGTTTGCAATCATTCGTGGAACAAAGGCAAATTGCAGTTTTCTGTTCAAGTATCTCCAGCTTGCCTATGAATATCTGTTACTTAATGTATTGAAACCTTTGAGCTTTAACTAACGCAATTGCACACACAAATTTTGTCACATAAAGACTTTTTATTCCGAATATGTTCCGTATATTGACTCCTCTATATCAAAATGGTGTCTGTTTATGCTGCACACGCTGGAAACTATATCTTTCATCTCTGCCACATAACACTTTAGTTAAAATATCTGTATACCGAACATACTATAAATATTCAGGTACCAATAATGGGGGAAATATTCGTGTATTTGGCAACATTACCCGCCCACCTAGGCATCTAACCATATTCATATATCCACATGTCATCTAACACGTATGGTTTTCTGATCGGCAGATGACATCCCGTGATGCCAACTGACATTCCGTATCTTGCTAAATCAAAATATTAGTATAGATAATATCTGTGCCATTTATTATAGTTGTTATTGATATTTACTATTATATATTGTTTGCGGACCTAGTTATCGTGTTGTTAGATGTATAAGGTAAGGTATCAATTGGTATCACGGACATGGACCCTGAAGGGACAATCCGTAATTTGCCGAAATTGGATGCTGTTAGCGTCTGCCGAAATCCATGGGATAAAACTGCAAAGGTTTGTACCTACGTTGTAGTAAGAATACAGTATTATGAGTTATTAATAAAGAGAGAACCTCGGCCTAGGGACCATCTTGAAGGCGCATTTATGAAGACACCATAGAGCTTAGAAGTACTGAGCCCGAATTCCGGACTTTAGGCCCAACCTAGCCAAAAAAATTTGCAGAAAAACGATTGAATAAGTATTTACGAAAAAAAACCTTCTTGACTAAAATCGTCGATGGAGGAGGGAATCAATCAACGCTAAAAGTGGTTTCACGGGGGCTCATAAGTCTGGGAGTTTGAGGTTAGAATTTTGAAATTTCAACTTTCCTTGCAACTTTCACTGCCGAATAAGGTTATGTCTGAGAACACTTCAGTTGTATCGCTATGTTGCCAAATTGCCGTTATAAAACACTTGTGATGTCATAAGTGCTTTCCCGCCAAATTTCAAAGAAAGTCTAATAACTTGCTAATTACGTAAATATATACTTTTTAAATAATCGTAGGGTCTTAGGCAAGTGTCCAGGAATTGTTTTATCAAGTTTGTAAAATTTCGTCAAGTACCCTATTCACGATAATCGGACTGAAGACCCGAAGTTTAGTAGCGTTTATGTGCCTTCTTTTTTTCCATTATGTGGTGCCTGAGCTCTGGTGAGTACCATCTGGGAAATTTACCATTAAAACGTTTTTTCGATCATTTTTTAAATTTACATAGGTAATAGCTTCCTTTTGATATTTGACAATACATTATGAATAACTTTTGTTTTCTTTACAAGTGAGATTAGTTAGTGTTAAATTATTATTCTAGTAAGGGAAAAACAAGAAACATTAATTTTCTAGCAATATTAAGTTATTTGGGAATGTCACAAATTACAATTTCTATCGAGATTTCTATTTACTTAAGTACTGTATTACTAAAATATTAAAAAAACCTCACTATCTTCATGTTTAGTTTTAAATTCTAAAAGGTGTGCAGTAAAATAATGAGTGTTTGGTTCACATTTCCATAAAAAAGATAACGCAGTGTAATACGTTCGCGGTCATCCGTGTAAAAACAGTGCGACTAGTTACCTAGTGCTTTTTGAGGATTTTAAAGACAAGAAAGGAGTGCAACATCCGCAAGAAAAATCATTGATACATCTTAAAGGTAGTTTTTGTCCATGCTATTCGCTAAAAGTTGAAAGACGATCCCTCAAATAAAGGCGCGTTCTCACGAGTCGATTTTAGTTGATCAAATTTTGTGGATCAACTAAAATCGGTTCACACGTGTCAAGCGAATCTTGGATCAATAGTTGATATAAAACCTTTAAAAAAGGTCTTTACATGAACCAGAAAATTTAGCAAATAAAAAAGATACTTTGAAGAAATTGCAAAATTCTGGAAATCTGTATCTCCCAAAAGAATCAAGGTATCGGGACGCGGTTTGCGGCATTCAATCTCTCTCGAAAATCGGGCACAAGACTGGCCACTTTTTGTCTGTTTCTTCAGGAAAATGGAGAAACCCCCCAAAATAATCCAATTTGGGATATCCTGTATAGGTTAACTGAAATTGGTTGTCCACATAGGGTATATCCGTTAACACAAAAACACCCACAAAATAAAATTGTTTAGATTGGACATAATTACTATTAATAATTTCTTAAAATTCCTTTTGATGTAATTTTAAATTTTATCTTGGGTTAATTTGAGATCGATAATATTCTTCTAGAAACACACTCAATGGCATTTGCAAATACCAAATTTGAATGAAAAATTAAGTGACATTTTACTTACCAGTAGCAGCAGCAGCTTCGGCACCCTCTTCATTTACTTCAATAAATGCCTTTTGAACCACCTTGCTAACATACAGCTGTTCATCAGCATCAATCATCCCCGAAAAGTTGGCCTTCTTTTGATCAAACATAACCCCCAGTCCCATCTAAAAATCAAAAACCAAATAAAATACCAATATATGGGGTCATCATAAAGTAAGAGATATATTAGTCCTATATAATTTTAAGAAATTTAAGCTGGTAGCAAAAAGTAAAGGGATAGTTGCTTAATTAATTGGATTTTACTGTAACTATGGAAAACAACAGAGTTGTCGTGCCAACTGCTGATACAAGTGTCAAACATCTTAACCAGGTTACTGGCTGTGGATTCTATTAGGGAGCAAATTGCTGCATTTCAACCAGAAATGCTGAATAATGCTGTGTACAATTTGGAGAAACGGTTGGTGACTGTAGGGCGGCAAAGTGGACGGCATATTGAATGTTAAGCACTGTTGGACATAAGAAAGTGCAGTATTTAAGCATTCGAATTTCTTTCATATCCTGTTAACTTAATTTGTTAAAATTATATAAGACTCTAAAGTATATCCCTTTCTTTATGATAATCTTGTATTTTCTTCGACTGCATTTTTACTAGGTACTACCATACTCAAAAATCAGTTTTTACGATAAAATGTTTCTTAATTAATTTTTTAAATTTGGCAAAATTTTTAAGTACTTTGGCAAGTTATTATATATTTGGATTCCGTTATGGCTTGACTTTTTTCCAAAATTACTTTTTATGTTGACTGCCTTCAATAAATTTGTTTATCTTGTACCATGTTCATGTATTGCACCATTTGTATTAAAATTTAGTTTTGAGTATTTCTCATTTTTATAACAGAGTGAATAAATAATATGCAGTTTTAATCACAAGATCAAACGAACTTACCTAAATGCTGTTCGATCTTGATTAAATGAGGGCCTCGATGAAGTAAATAAGAGTATTATGTAGTACCTCCGCTAGCGGCGTATCGATTTACTAAGCTACTGCTATATGCTTCAGTCATTTTAAAGGATATTTTGTTGCAACCCATAATGGGCTAAGGGAGAGTTGGGACCTTATTTACTTAACGAGGCCATCATATAATCAAGATCGAACAGCACTTAGGTAAGTTCATTTGATCTTGTGATTATATTCGGCCTCGTCTCGTAAATAAGAGTATTATGTAGCCATTTAGAGTAGGTTGCAACAACAATGGGGTCATTTCATAAAAAAAATTTTTGGTTTTCTTTGCGTTTACTTTATGTATTATGTCTTCAAGTCCACCTGTTTGTTTCTATTATCTTTAACTAGGCCAAAAATTAGAATTGAAATTTGAAAATCGGGGTCCTGCTGACGTCAGCTAGACCCTTTACCAATCAGTTTCATAAGTTCGGGCTAAAAAATTTAATAGATTTACTTGTTTTTTAACACTTATTATTAATAAAAGGTATCAACTGGGGTGTATTAATTATATGGCACGCCATTATAACCAGATTGTGGTTTAATTATAGTTTTATGATGTAATTTAAATAGATCATTTTAAAGTAATAAACCCTCCCAGGTAGACGACAAAATAGCCGGCAACATCGCACCACTGTCATTTTGATTGTTTACGTCTTACGTCGTCGGAGTTAACCTCATCGATAGTTGGTGATTTGTTCTTTGTGTTGAGAGTTTTTCATTTTTCATTATGAAAACTAAACAATGCTTTAACAAAGCCGTCTTCCATGCTGAACACTATTATATTAAGCAGTAACTCACAACAAAACGTAAACAATGGCTAGCCAAATGAATAACGAATAACCAACAAAAACAAACCAACGCAATAAATAATAATAATAATAATAATAATAATAATAATAATGTTGAATGTTCCCCGTAGAGGGAGTGCGAATGCCTTTTGGCTAAGTCGAGATAATAATAATAATAATAATAATAGATGAAGATGCGCAGGGGGGTCTGACCTGTGAGAGAGGCAGACCCACGGGTGTGACGATCCCGCGCTCCCCAGTTACGCAGGGATGGGTCTGACCTGTGAGAGGGGCAGATTCACGGGTGTGACGATCCCGCGATTCCCAGTTACGCATGGAGAGATTTGGCCTGTGACAGGGGCAGACCTATGGGTGTGACAATCCCGCGGTCTCCAGTTGCGCAGGGAGGGGTCTAGCTGGTGACGGGGGCTGATCCTCGGGTGTGACAATCCCGCGACTCTCGGTTACACAGGGATGGATCTAGCCTGTGAGAGAGGCGGATCTTCGGGTGTAACGATCCCGTGTTTCCCAGTTAACGCAAGGAGGGGTTTGACCTGTGAGAGGGGCAGATCCTCGGGTGTAACGATCCCGCGTTATCCTAGTTGACCTGTGTGGGTAGCGGGTTAGAATACTCCTATCGTGGCTCCGCGAGTCGTAAAAGGCGACCGAGGGCCGTCACTCCCACGTTACGGGAGAAACCCATGGAATGGAGATTAATAGGAGTTTTGTCATAGGGCCGCTGCCTGGGGATCGCCAGGGCATGTCTGGAGCCGGCGCTGGACATGACAGCGAGCAGGACGTCGGTGACAGGGCGCTGATGAGGCGGGCCCCTGTTGCACAAACAGCTACAGCCCAACAACAACACGAACATCTACAACATGGGAGCCAAACGAGAACTAGGGTTCCACCCACCGAAGATGCTGCGCGGGAACTTCAGCCAGCGTTCACAGAGGCGGGATTACAACGACGACGCATGAAATGGACTGTGTCCATGAATGAATCGATTATGCGTATTTTTTACAGGGTGACAAACTTAGGACAAGAGATGATCGGCTACCGACAACAACTGCATGCCGAGTTCTGCAGGGAGTTTCCACACATGCAAGTGTCTGAACAAAGAGTGTCAGATCAGTATCGAACTATTCTAAGAAATAACCGAATTCCAGAAACGCGACTTAATGTTATCAAACGGGAAGTTGAGCTAGAGATCCACGGCGAACACATAGACATAGATGACAACAACAACAATGGGGAACTTCAAGCGCCTGGACAACAACTAGAAGCTGAAACGGTAGAACCAACAACCGAGAGTCTGGAATCGGTTAACGAAGAACATTTTGAAGGCTTAAATGCACATATGAGACAGGCAGTATTGCGATACGAAGGCACAGACCCACTGAGCAGGCCACCGCTACCAAGATTAAATTCTTCCAGGAAACTTGCGATCGTGCTCGATCTTATGAACACAAGAATTTTACCAAACTATGTTTCAGTGACACCAACATTAGAACGTATGCACATGTTAATCTACTGTGCCGCAACGGCTGTCACCACTGTAATGGGTGCCAAGATCCGAACGGCCCAAGAGTTGAATCGTGCAAGACCAGAACCACGAATGGCTCAATGGGAAATGCGACTAAATCGGAAGATCGAGAGTCTCCGTAAAGACTTAGGACAAGTGACGGAATATATCAGAGGAGTTAGAACTAGTAGGATCCAGAGGGCGGTGCAGGCAATAATGAGCCGCACCCAAATGCATTCTCGGCATGACCCCGCGAACATCACTGCTCAACAATGTCTTGACACATTAAAACAAAAACTTTCTGTTTTCGCAGGGCGTCTGAGAAGATACAAGGCTAGTAACAACAGGAAACGAGACAACAAACTCTTTGAACGATCAGAAAAGGGGTTCTACCGTGCTTTTAATTCTAGCGCCGATGCCACAAATGCGAGTTACCCTAGCAGAGAACAGGTCGACGGTTTCTGGAGAAATCAACTTGCCTCACCAGGTCCATACAATGTCAGTGCAAGCTGGATCAGCGAAGAACGCGAGATGGGCCGGAACTATAGCCAGATGCAACACGAGCAATTCACAACCGCTGAAGTCTCCGATGTCATCAAGAATTCCCACAACTGGAAGGCACCAGGTCCAGATCATCTCCCAAAATTATTGGATTAAGAAGTTGTGGTGCACGCATGAACAGATAACTACCTTAATAAACACAGGGTGCAACCTACCTGTTACCAAAAGACCAGCGGAATACGGATAACCCTGCCAAGTACCGCCCAATAACCTGCTTGCCTACGCTGTACAAGATAATCACATCTTGCCTTACGCAGCGAATATATGCTCACTGCGAGCGGAACAACATCATGACAATGCAGCAGAAGGGCTGCTCGAAGGGCGCAATGGGATGCAAAGAGCAACTCATCATAGACTCTGTCATCTGCAACCAGGCTCATTCCAAGCAACGAAACCTCCACATGGCTTATGTGGACTACAAAAAAGCATTTGATTCCGTACCTCACGACTGGCTCACAGGTATCTTAAAGCTGTATAAAATAGATCATCATACAGTTTCCTTTTTAGAACACGTTATGACAACCTGGCGCACTAAGATACAACTCAGAACCGCAGACAGTAACATCGAGACCGACACAATCAACATCCGAAGAGGGATTTTCCAAGGAGATTCACTCAGTCCACTGTGGTTCTGCATGGCGATGAACCCTCTATCACATCGGTTGAACTCTACAAAATATGGCTTCGCTATCAAAAGCAACAACGCAGAAGCGATCAAGTTGAATCACCTATTATATATGGATGATTTAAAACTGATCGCCGCAACCAAAAACCAACTAACGCAAATGCTTAAAATTGTAGAGGAGTTCTCCAGGGACATCGGAATGCTGTTTGGACTGGACAAGTGCCGCACCCTTAATATCATAAGGGGAAAGCTCGAACAAAGCGCACACGAGATGCAGGACGGCCAGGAGATCGAAGCAATGAGCAAGGGAGATACATACAAGTATCTCGGGATGAAACAAGCTCAAAGGATAGACCATCGAACAATGAAAACTGATTTAACGAATGAATTCATCAAGAGAGTAAGACAAGTAGTGCGAACTGATCTTAACAGCAGGAATTTGTTTAAGGCCCTGAACACGTATGCGTGCTCTGTACTCAGCTATTCGTTCGGAATAGTGAATTGGACCAACACGGACATCAACAACCTGCAACGAAAAGTTAGGACACTACTGACAAAAGCTCATAAACATCATCCCCGTAGCGCCGTAGAAAGAACAACTCTGCCACGTCAACTAGGAGGAAGAGGATTGGCAGATCTCAGCAAGCAATTGGACCAACAAATATTAAATCTGCGTAATTATTTCTACAGGCAGGCCAACAGCTCCACACTACATAGGGCTATACGCGGAGCAGACGTCTCAACACCGCTACGTCTGACGGAACACGAGCGTCAAAATGACCACCGAACCGACAATGATAAACTACAGAGGTGGTTGGGGAAGTCGCTGCACGGGAGGCATCCTAATGAGGTTAACCAGGAACATGTCGACAAGTTAGCGTCGAACTATTGGCTGACCTCGGGACGAATGTTCCCCGAGACGGAAGGCTTCCTACTGGCCATACAAGATCAGGTTATACCAACTCGCAACTACCTAAAATTCATTGTAGGAGATGCATCGGTAGTGGATGATAGATGCAGATACGGGTGCCCAACTTCAGAAACAATCCAGCACATAACAGGAGGATGTCAGATGTTCGCATCAACGGAATATAAGGAACGACACGATTCGGTTGCCAAGATCTTGCACCAGGAACTGGCGGAAAAGCTGCTGCTTGTGCAGGCAGAGAGGGTCCCATATTACAACTACACACCTGAGCCTGTTCTTGAGAACAGCAACTACAAGATGTACTGGGATCGTACAGTTCTGACAGATCAACGAGTTGCCCATAACAGACCGGACCTTATAATAGTTGATAAAATTTCTAGGCAGACAACTCTGATTGATGTGGCCATCCCGAACAACAACAACCTGCGTGTGAAGCAAGTCGAGAAGATCGCGAAGTACAGAGATTTAGAAGAACGAATTAGAAGGCAATGGGAAATGGAGAACGTCCAGACGATTCCAATCATCATGTCAACAACTGGTGTTATACCAAAAAGTTTGCTGAGAAACATCAAGGAGCTGGGTCTAACTGATAGTCTTTACAGGTCCATGCAGAAAGCGGTACTACTTGCGACAGCCCGAACCGTCAGGAAATTCATGGGGAATGCAGTATCATCCAACAACATCAATGTCACCTAAGGCCCGATAACATGGCAAGGGTCTCGTCCGAGCCAGATCCTTTTGGTATCCGGGATACCCGGGATCTGAGTGAATGTTCCCCGTAGAGGGAGTGCGAATGCCTTTTGGCTAAGTCGAGATAATAATATGTCTTTATTGATGCAAATTGGTGCAAGGCACTACAATTCACTAGTGAGAGGTGTTAGTGGCGAAGTTTAACCAGGCTACTCTTACAATAAATAGGTCACAGCTGTGATTTGACAGAAAGGTGGGCGGGCTCTTTAAATTTGAACCTGACCGTTTCGCGGCGTTGCCGGAATAAAGACATTTATTAACACTGCATACTACAAAATGCTTACAGCCAGCAACGCTTTATATAACAACGATATTAACACAATATAATATGAATCTCATATAAGGTAAATAAAACAAGGCTTCTGCGAAAGTTTTGTCTGATATTACAGGTCTATTATACACGGCAGTAAACATCCTGGAATTATTTGACCAGCCCGCAGCCCTTCTAATAGTATCATAACTCAATCCCTTTCTACTAGCAGCTAATACTGCAGTGTGTTTTATACTATAGCCTGTGAATTTATTTATGTCTATCCCACTCTTGCCTAAAACAGACTTGATCCAACGGCTAAGCGTTTGCGTGGAAGCTTTATGAAAAGGCTTCTTAACTGTTAGAAAGAGAGAATTGTCTGTTCCCCTAAGCATTTTAGTTTTGTCCAAATAAACCAAAAGGGCCTGAGCCACACATATATGTGGTTCAGATTTTAAAAAGGGTTTATTTTTAGCTGAAGTCTTAATCCTTTTGGGTATAGCAATTTGAATTATATCGTCACTTATATGAATAAAAGGAACTTCTATCAGGCCAAGAGTCTGAAGGCATTGACCTGTGGCAAGTGCCAGTAAAGTAACACATTTATGAGTAAGGAGTTCCAGACTGATTTCAGAGTTTTTAAGCTGTTTAAGGTAACTTAGGACCACACAGGGGTCCCAAGTGTTTTCATATTTGGGTAGGCCAGGCCTCAACATGTAGGTTCCTTTAAAAAGCCGTTGGATTCTGAAATCCTGTGCTAAATTAGGACCCGCTATCTGAACTATAGCTGACCTATAAGAGTTTAAGGAACTGTATGAAGCTCCTTTATTAAACTGCAAGGACAAGAATTCCAGAACGTTCACTACACATACAACAAATGGGTTAATACTTCTGGAGGAACAAAATTCCCACCAGTGCTTCAAGCCACAATTATATTGCCTAAATGTTGCTTCTGAAATTGAAGCCATGCATATCTCTAAGGATTCGGTTGGGACTTGTCCACGCAAGAGAGCTTCCCTGATAACCTGCCGGCAGGTAGGGAAAGGTTGTCCGATAAAGGGTGTGGGATGCTGTTAAAGGAAAGCAACGTCGATTCAGGTGAAAATATTATAGGCGGGCCTACCTATAAGGTCGTAAACAGAGGGTACCAAGGTGAAGGCCAATTGAGCACCACCATTATCTTTTGGAGCGCTCTTAAAAAAAAACAGAAAATGGAGGGAAAGCGTAAAAGTAACATTTATTCCATTTCTGTGTGAACGCATCCACTGCGATGGCACCCGGATCTCGAAGCCACGATACATATTTGGAGCATTTATTATTGATGCGGCTAGCAAAAAGATCGATCTCCGGGCTTCCAAAAGATTTAACTAATGTTTCATAAGCTTTGTCAGCACACACTCTGTGTCTTTATGTAGCATTCGTGATGCTCTATCCGCATGCACATTGTTTTTGGATTTAATATATGATCCAAAAATGTACATGTTCCTGCTTTCGCACCATTGCCAAATTAAACGAGCAAGATAATTTAATTTCGGAAAACGAACGCTCCCCATGCGGTTTATATACGCAATAGCGGTAGAGTTGTCTATTCTACATAAAATAGTGCAATTAGTTAAATTCTTAGCCCCACCCCGTATTTGACGCATCTGTAAAAATTTCCAAAACATACTCGCTTTTCCTTATTGAATCAATACTATCTGGGAGGTTTCTTATCCACCAGCAAATATCCGGCATTAATTTACTAGAAATTAGCATAGTCGCATTATAATTACCATTGTTTCTCCTTAGGGCTAAATATTTTTCCCGCTCGAATAATTTGGTATACAAATAACCATATCTAACTGATGTATTGTCTACAAGACATTTTGTAAAGATGCATTATACGATCTACCCAGTAACAACAAATCGTCTAAATAAACCACGGAACAATGCCCTTTTTTCCATAGATAAGTGACAATGGGCTTTATAATCTTAGTAAACAACCTAGGGGCACAATTTATTCCAAAACACAAACAATTATACTCATAAATATAGTTATCAAAACGGAATCTTAAATATTTCCTATAATGCCGATGAATTAGCACTAAAAAATAGGCATCCTTCAAATTGATCTTAGCCATAAAACAACCTGGTGTAATCAGGCACGCAACTGTATTATGGTCCTCCAACATTCAATGCTCCAACTTAAAGTGGTCAGTTTTAATGAACTCATTCAAATGTTTGAGATTAATAATTAATCGTAACGAACCATCCCGCCCGGGGGGTGCAAAAATGTTTGAAATAAATTGACCCTTTATCGGGTTGACTTTTGATATAGCTCCTTTCCGAAGTAGGTGTGCCACCTCGTTAGTTATTATATACCGTTCCTTATCAGACCATTGGGGTTCCTTGGAAATAACATTTTTACATGGTCTAGATGAAAAGGGAATTTTATAGCCATTTAGCCAGGAAAAAATATGCTTGCTGTTAGTGACTTTTAACCAGCAAGGAATCTGCCCACAATAACGCCTACCTCTAATGCCGAGGAGGATTCGACCAATATCTGTATTTCTCTTGCCCTTCTCGAGTCGGGTGTCTCGGCTGTTGGAGCCTTCTGTAGGTCTGCTTCTTGGGAGCTACCTGGTGACGTCCATCCTGCCTTGCTTCTACCCGTTGCTTGTGAAAGGATGGACTTCTGAAGTTTAAAGGGGCCTTGGTAGTCCCTGGTTTCTTATTGACAGGCTGTTTTGCCATTCTAACACATCCATTCGGCGCTACAATCTTCGAAGAACCGTTAAAACGGGATTTGTGTCCCTCCGAGACACTGAAACCAATTACGGCGAGGGCGACGGGCTACGCCGTCGTTTCTGTGAATATCTTGGCATGACGCGTAAAAGAATAACACTGCGATGTGACCGATAGCGCACTAAAACGAAGACTGAAGCATATAGCAGTAGCGGGAGGGTGCCTGGGAGGGTGGTTTGGACTTTGAACTTAGTGAATCGATACGCCGCTAGCGGAGGTACTACATAATACTGTTATTTACGAGACGAGGCCGAATGTAATTTATAAATACAATACAAATTTAAATATTTAAATGTAGTCGATGCATACACATTTCAATAATTATTGTAAGATATGACAATTTATCTGTTTTAATTCCCAAATTAAAGTTTGAAAGTTGGTGTGCCGGGATGTTTTGCAGACCGTTTCAACACCAAAACTAAATAGATAGTGCAAATTTAACTACAGGGTGTGTCAAACTCGAAGCCCCAGAGTTGCTACAGGCACAGAATAGCCACCGTAACAGAAGCCGCCTTACGTATATAAAATAGTAGGAACGCAAAGGAGACTCGCCCTGAAAATCGAGTCTCAACAGGAGTGGGGGTCGGCAGTAGTTCAGGCTATTGCCTAATAGATGGCGCTCGGTTCAACGTTCGTTTTCATGGAGTACGGAGTGGGGACGGTGTGGGAATATGGAGGGTTGCCAAACTTACTGCTTTATGATTAATACCAGGATTTTATATTAACTCACGGGAACCTCGGGCAATAACTTTGTGATTTAACAAATTCAGCGAGATGAAATAATGGCACAATCGTATTTAAATGTAATCATCCTCATTTAATACAACATATTATTTATGTTATATACATATTTATAGTCTCGTAAAAATAGTTGCAAAATTTGGTAGTAATTTGTCGTTTCTCACTGTATGACAGTAAAAGAAACCGGCAAGACAGCAAATTAATCGCTCGTTTGTTTTGTTTGAAGTGGATTGAAAACTGTGGTAATGGCACGCAGTTTTTGTAAATGAATAATATATTATTAGTCAAAGGTGTACCCACATTTATCATAGGATAATCATTATTTAATACAATTATTATTAGTGAAGGTGCCGGTATAGGTCTAGATTTTGGTATAGGTACACCCAATATTTATCACATGATAATGAGCACAAAAACAGGTAGATTAAGGATTACAAGTTTGTTCAGCGAATGTTCCGGCACACTACGCCCTACGTCACAACTCCCGTCCTTGTCTGACTCGTGAATTGTAAATCGTGAGGATTCACACATGTTCGTGCGGGGGAAGAGTGACTATTGGAGTTACTATTATTTCAGCTTTATGCCATTTGCGGCTCGGAAAAATATAGAAGATTATAAAGTCTTTAAATACTTCCACATCATCACGTGAGTGTGTGTATGTGAGGCATTGACTTTTTTAAATTTGGTACACATTATATTCTTAAAATAGGAATGAAATGGATGAAAATTGAGGGTTTATTAGTTGTTTTTTTAATTCAGTTGTTTTTAGCCAACAAAATTTTAAAATAGCAATTTTAACAATATTTTGAAGTGACTGAGAATATTTTCAAGAGAACTAAAGTTAAAAAAAACATTAAATTAACCGTTATAATTTTAGAATTTGTTAAATCATTGGAATGTATTATTATTACCTACCTAATGATTAAAAAAAGTAAAAGTCATGTTTCCATTGGCAATGGTTTTTTTCTTTTTATTGGCAACAATGATTTTCCGGTTTAATATATTTCAGTTTGCGTGTGCGTGTTTCACGGATAACTTTCGGATGGGCTGAGATATCGAATTCAAATTTAGTATCTTGCCTACACGGTTTGGATTGCTTTTGGGCGAAACCACTCCACGGAAAGGGGTGGAATCTGGCCAAAGTAGTTTTCAGCGAACAAAATTTGTTCATTTGTAGAGAGTATTTTTGACTATAAAAAACGGGTTTGTTGAGAGACCGTGTAATGTGGTGAATTTAAGAATAGATAATTTGAGAAAAAAATGTCAATACTGCCAATATGCCTGTTTCAATTTGCTTTAGCATTTGTGCATAAGCATGTAAGATTTATATTGTATGTAAAAATATACAGGATAAGTCATTTCTATCCTCCGACCCGACAATAGATATGTGGTATACGATAGTATTTTCGAAAATAAATGGTTTCTTGTATAACGTCTTCTCCAGAAAGGCCTCGTTTCCACGTTACAGGGTGTTAAAGTTTTTCTAAAAAATTATTGTTTTATTTTATAATTTCTAAACCAGAAAATGTATTTTAACCAAATTTGGTAGGTGTACCTGGAGAGATTTCCATATCATGAGGTAAGGTAACTACCTTATGCGACCAGTAGTGGAGACACGGATAATCGACTGACTAAATAAAAAAATAATTAGTTGGCAATTTCACCGTGTAACGTGGTGAATTTGAGAATAGATAATTTGAGAAAAAAAATGTCAATACTGCCAATATGCCGGATTCAATTTGCTTTAGCATTTGTGCATAAGCATGTAAGATAATAGGTATTGTATGTAAAAATATACAGGATAAGTCATTTCTATCCTCCGACCCGACAATAGATATGTGGTATACGATAGTATTTTTGAAAATAAATGGTTTCTTGTATAACGTTTTCTCCAGAAAGGCCTCGTTTCCACGTTACAGGGTGTTAAAGTTTTTCTAAAAAATTATTGTTTTATTTTATAATTTCTAAACCAGAAAATGTATTTTAACCAAATTTGGTAGGTGTACCTGGAGAGATTTCCATATCATGAGGTAAGGTAACTACCTTATGCGACCAGTAGTGGAGACACGGATAATCGACTGACTAAATAAAAAAATAATTAGTTGGCAATTTCAAGGGAATTAAGTTTGCCGCGAAACAGTAAATGTCTCGAAACAAAAATTAGTTTAGATACAATTAAGTATTCTAAAGAACAACGCAAAAAATTACACATTACCTTACTATTTTTTTAAATTTAGTGAGTCGATCACCCGTATGCATGAGGGACTCTGCCTTGCGTCATAATATGGAAATGTATCCAGATATACTCTGTACCAAATTTGGTTAAAATACCTTTTACTGGTTTAGAAATTATGAAATAAAATATTTTAAATATTTAACTTAGAAAACTTTTTAAACTTTCTTATGCAACAAACTATCTATACGTGTGTTTTATGGTCTATCTGAATTTAAATTTTTAGACTCCAAAAAGATGGGTCTTGCTGTTCTAAATAATTCTTTATATTATACTTTTACAATTAATGGTGAATTGCAATATTTCACACAAATCAATATTGTTCAGGGCTCCACCGTGATTGCATCCCTGATTTTTGTCTCCATCGAATTATTTTCTAAATGATCAAAATCCGTCCATATTTCGCGAAATAGTAGTCAAAATAAAACAAATGGCACACCCTGTACAAATTTTGCATTTGTTATGGTAGCGGAATATTATATTGAGTCTTTACTCAATAATATGCTTGTATCTTGTATCACCACACCTGATTGTATAAGTATACCTACTTAGGTTCAAATCACATGTTCGATACCGATAATGGTAACAAAAAATATCCAAGAAAATTAATTTGCCTCATTTCAAGAACATTGTCACAATATTTAAGTAGACAGTATAGACGTCCCTGAAGACAGCAACTACAGATACTACAGTGTCTAGCGTGCCTCTAACGCCATTTTGGTAAAAAAAATCAAGCTGGCGAAAAATCAATTGTGGAAATTAGAATTTTTCTTAATTTTTGATCCCCCCGATCGACACGTACGCACCTGAGTTTTTTCGTTTCTGTGCTACTCCACTGTCTAGCATGCCTCTAACGTCATTTTGGTAAAAAAATTAAGTTGGCGAAAAATCAATTGTGGAAATTATAATTGTTCTTAATTTTTGATCCCCCAATCGGCACGTGCGCACCTGAGTTTTTTCGTTTCTGTGCTACTCCAGTGTCTAGCGTGCCTCTAACGTAATTTAGGTAAAAAAATTAAGTTGGCGAAAAATCAATTGTGGAAATTATAATTGTTCTTAATTTTTGATCCCCCAATCGGCACGTGCGCACCTGAGTTTTTTCGTTTCTGTGCTACTCCAGTGTCTAGCGTGCCTCTAACGTAATTTAGGTAAAAAAATTAAGTTGGCGAAAAATCAATTGTGGAAATTATAATTCTTCTTAATTTTTGATCCCCCAATCGGCACGTACGCACCTGAGTTTTTTCGTTTCTGTGCTACTCCACTGTCTAGCATGCCTCTAACGTCATTTTGGTAAAAAAATTAAGTTGGCGAAAAATCAATTGTGGAAATTATAATTGTTCTTAATTTTTGATCCCCCAATCGGCACGTGCGCACCTGAGTTTTTTCGTTTCTGTGCTACTCCAGTGTCTAGCGTGCCTCTAACGTCATTTTGGTAAAAAAATTAAGTTGGCGAAAAATCAATTGTGGAAATTATAATTGTTCTTAATTTTTTATCCCCCCGATCGGCACGTACGCACCTGAGTTTTTTCGCTTCTGTGCTACTCCAGTGTCTAGCGTGCCTCTAACGTAATTTTGGTAAAAAAATTAAGTTGGCGAAAAATCAATTGTGGAAATTAGAATTTTTCTTAATTTTTGATCCCCCCGATCGGCATGTACGCACTTGAGTTTTTTCGTTTCTGTGCTACTCCAGTGTCTAGCGTGCCTCTAACGTCATTTTGGTAAAAAAATTAAGCTGGGCAAAATCAATTTTGGAAATTAGAATTTTTCTTAATTTTTTTATCCCCCCGATCGGCACGTACGCACCTGAGTTTTTTCGCTTCTGTGCTACTCCAGTGTCTAGCGTGCCTCTAAAGTCATTTTGGTAAAAAAATTAAGTTGGCGAAAAATCAATTGTGGAAATTAGAATTTTTCTTAATTTTTGATCCCCCCGATCGGCACGTACGCACCTGAGTTTTTTCGTTTCTGTGCTACTCCAGTGTCTAGCGTGCCTATAACGCCATTTTGGTAAAAAAAATCAAGCTGGCAAAAAATCAATTGTGGAAAATATAATTTTTCTTAATTTTTGATCCCCCGATCGGCACGTACGCACCTGAGTTTTTTCGTTTCTGTGCTACTCCACTGTCTAGCATGCCTCTAACGTCATTTTGGTAAAAAAATTAAGTTGGCGAAAAATCAATTGTGGAAATTATACCCCGATCGGCACGTACGCATCTGAGTTTTTTCGTCTGGGGGTTTCACTACTTTGAAATATTGTGAAAACTCACATTCCTATAAAAACAAACCAAATGTTGATTCAAATCAATACAATGAATGAATTAAAAATTAATGTTTTTTTGTCCCTATCTCGCTTTGCCGTGCCCGCTCAATGTCTAGAATAGGAATAATTTGAAAATTATCTCCAATATAAATACATTGCTTCAACCGTTCGCTATGATTCGACCTAGATCAAGGTTATTAAACGAGTGTTCCAGCGTTGAGTAGATCCGGCAACACGGCTAATAGATGGGCGGGGACTGCTATCGGAACAAAATGTGCGGACGGCGGGCAAATTGCGGTGAATTTAAATACATGGGATAAGAGCCTGCCAGCGCCATCTAGTTCATACATTGTAACTATTCTTACAGGCGTAATGCTAAGGCGGCTTCTGTTACGGTGGCTATTCTGTGCTACAGGTGAAAAAGATTTAAAAAAATATTCTGCTTTATGGATAGTAAATGGGCCAGGGCCATTATACAGTGTGTCCATGGATAGAGTTCGGATAGGGTGTAAATGACAAAAAAAATTCGAAATTTGAGCTTCCGGGGATAAGCCCTGCTTGGTTTGAAACTAATTTGTGACATAATTTTACTTTTGAAAAATCACGTATGCCTTGGGAATTTTGAAAAAACTAATTTTCCACATCAGTGAAGGGCCCTTTCTGTAGGTTTTATGACAAAATGTTATTAAGGAAACTTGTTCAGAATGAAGAACTGGATAGGTGTGAAAAATTTTAAAAGCCTAGGTCGACTTTGATTTTTGTGCGTTTTAATTTTTTAGCAGAAAAAAATCAAAGTTGATCTAGGCTTTTGAAAATTTTCACACCTATCCAGTTTTTCATTGTGAACAAGTTTTCCTAATAACATTTTAATGTGAAAGCTACACAAAGTGCACTTTTCTAAAGAAAAGTGGGAAAAATGCCAAAAAATCAAAGTAGACCTAGAATTTCGAAATTTCGCAAACCTACTCAGTTCTTCATTCTGAACAAGTTTCCTTAATAACATTTTGGCGTAAAACCTACAGAAAGGGCACTTTATTGATGTGAAAAATTAGTTATTTCAAAATTCCCAAGGCATACGTGATTTTTCGAAAATAAAATTACATCACAATTTAGTTTCAAACCAAGCAGGGCTTATCCCCAGAAGTTCAAATTTCAACTCGAAATTTTTTTGTTATTTACACCCTATCCGAACTCTATCCGTGGACACACTGTAGAGAAGAAATTTTGATAAATATAATGACAATTTGCATGAAGAAATGAAAACAACCCTGTTTTCTGAGCTTTCAGAGAATAAATCTTCCTCCTTTCTCAAAGATAACATCACGTCGAAGTGAAATGACAGAAAAAAAATTTAATCAGTTTGGTTCAAGTTCTGTGGCCAAAAACCCAATTAGAAATTAAATAATTACTTTTTTACAGTTGGTCATGATTACAACTCATTCATTGAGTGCAAACAGAAAAGTCCTTAACGTGAACAAACTGTATATATGTCCTATTACACATGGACAATTTTATTTTGACTTTTAAATTAGTTTAAAATGTCTTTCTAAAGTAAAAGTGTCGTCTGGTCAACAATGAGTAAGAATATAACCATAATAAGAAATAAAGTATATCAGGGATAGGACCTTCATACATATCTCTCTTGTATTTGATTTCTTATTGCGGCTATATTCTTACACATATTGGACCGATCTCTCTTATATGATTTCTTATTACGGCAATATTCTTATTCACTGTATGCCAGAAGACTCCTTTAGAGTTGCCAGTATAGTATGTTATCCACACAAAAATATAAACATCAAAACATACCTTGGTTAGGGGATCTCTCAAATCAATGGTCGTTTCTATTTTAAATTTCGGAAATTTTAAATTCACATCTACTTTGTGCATTCCCAATGTCAGTTTAGTAAAGTCTTTCCCATTCAGTTTTTGCTCAAGTTCATCAATGCCATCTATCTTATTTGGAAGGATAACAATTAGGCTGAGATTGGGATTTGTATATGGCAGATCAATGATTTTGGCATCCAGTTCTTCATCTTCCTTGTAAAAGAACTTTTTTCCATATAAATTCATCATTTGAACATCAATCGTGTCCACAGAGTTTAAATGAAATTTTTCTGTTTGCGTGTTCTTCACACTGAATTGTTCCGCCCAATTTCCTTTGAAGTAAATTGCATTGACAAGAACCAATCTTGTCAGTTGATCCAAATCATCAGCTGAGATGAGGTCTTTAATTTTCTTCTCGGTTTTCTCTTCAACCCAACCATTGATGAGATTAGCAGCTTCACTGCTTTTGGTAAAGTCTACTGGCTGTACCTAAAACAAGAAATGGGATAACATTAATAAGAATACTGACTTCACAATATATCCTTAATGGCACATGTCAAATGTACTTTTTAAAAGTTTATTATTTTCTAAACATGTTATTGCATCCACCATTACTAATCTGTATTCGACAACTTGGCAAGATTCTATTCCAGAAAATTATGATATAAAAATATCTGCTTATACTTGTTTTTAGAATCACAAGTTGTAGTCAGTTGACAGATGTCATTAAGGTATTAATTGCCTTACACCGTTATCTTAAAAACTAAAAATCTTATGACACTACCCACAATTTTATAGAGAATTTGGTGGATAATTATGTGCAAATTAATTTTTGTAGTGGCATATACAAAATAACTCCGAGATTTTTTTTAGAAAATGCTCTAGATTTTGGTCAGCATGAGAATGTGTAAAGTAGGACGATTTTTGTTAAAATATTTCTGGTAGAAATAATTAACTCACATTTCATTAGGTTGAAGTTTTGTATGATTAAAAATGGAGAACATATTCAGTAATTTAATGTAGTAGAGCCCTATTTTCCATGAAGGTACCAGCCAATTTTTTATTGGGCAAAAAAGTTGAATCAATATTTAAATATCCCGCCACATTTTGGATCAATGAGAGTGCGCCCTGATTTGCTCTGTTGTCATAATTTTGATTTTGATCGATATTCCCAATACTAACAACTTCCCACTAACACCGTCAGATAGCACTAGAACGATAACAGGTACCAACAATAAACACAACCAAGCTTGAATTTTACCTCCACTGCTAGATGGTGCTGCAACGTGCAACAACAAAATTGGATACAACACGGATAGTACGGAACATCAGCAACATCGGTGAGTATAACATCAATAAGTATTCGAGAATCCATGCTACGCACAATAATTTCAAAAGTAAATACAACTTCAATCAAAACATAACCTATAAGCTTGTTCTCTTATTATTATGTTTTATTACTTATAACAGTTATAACTAATGATATTCCTTTTTTCCAGATGCCAGGAGAAAATAACCTATGAAGGTAATAAGAAATGCTAAAACCACCTAGGTACAAACAACTGAGGAAAAGCAAAGCAATGAGCACTCGACGTAACCTTGATCAGCAATCGCAATGCAGTACCAGCGTAAACGAATTCCTAAAGCTACGAGGATTCATTAAACGACAGAAAAAATCTCTTCAAACAAGTGAGATTACCAACCAACATGGTACCTATTGTAAGTAATCTAAATAAACTATCTAAAGTTTCTACCTTTTATTTCTTTCAACCCCTACAAAACACGGTTTTCGAGGTATCTTTATTTCATACTTTATTCCCGTACCTTCCGCCAAATTTTTAAATAAGGATTACCTTTATAATATTACAATGAAATGAATGTATACACACCTCTGACAGGAAACCTTTAACCACAGCATCTTTAAAGTTGTTCTGCAAGCTGTATTCATTCTTGATAAAGATCTTGTTTGCCAAATGAAGCTTGACATCCTGAACATTATTTAAAACCTCCATTACTTGTCTATAGCCCTCGGCTGCCTGGTGGCTATCAGACACATTCAAGGCATTGGTTAAGGCAGCCTGAGTATCACCTTTTGTGCCCTGATATGCCATTGATAGCACAGCATGTACACTGATTGGCGAGAAGAACACATTGCCCTTAGATTCGGAAAGGATCTGATACAGGTTTTTGGTAAAGACACCATTACCTCGAACCACTGCTTGAAGGTCGCTCTTTGCTGCCATTGTTACGGACAATAAAGTAATGGATAGGAGAAATAGTAACCCTGAAAGAAAGAACAGTTAATTAAATTAGGCCGAACACATTTATGTTATTATTATAAGGCTTGCCGCTTCTATATTGTTTTTTTAGCTATTTACGACTATTTTCTTTTTATGTTATTGTAGTGGTAAGGCCAAACAGAGTGCTACGGACGCAATGTTTGCTATGGACGCTACACGGGGTGGCCACACAGAACACGATAGTTTTTGTTTTCGTCCAGTCACTGTAAGATATAGTCGGGTGCAGTAGACTGCAAGGCTAGCCCCATTCACATGGTGACGATGGCTCATATATTAGTTCGCATAGTCCCGTCGTGGTGTTGGCATCTTAAATTCAGTCGCGTATAGGGACATACCAGAAAAACACTCAATTCCTGAAGCACAAGAAATGAACTCACAAGTCATAGGGAAAACAGTTTATTAAGAAGCATAATTGAGGACAAGAATACTATAATTGGTGAGGATAAAGAATATGTAATTTCATAATTAGAAGCAAAGTTATCCCAATTAGAAGGTAAAATTATTGAACTTCAAAATAATAATAAACAACAAAAAACCTCAACAAGAAATGTAAACATGAACAAAAATGCCGCTGTTTTTATGCCCGAATCAGAATCGAATACAGAAAGTGTGATACGCAGTGGCCTAAATTCAGGACTGTGGCAATGAGAAATAATTCTTTTGAAATCACTACTGAAAGTATACCAAAAGCAAAGGAAAATTACCACTAACCTTATAAATTTGTACAAATAATGTTGCTTCCCAACAGGCAAATGATGCCTGGTCTCGACAGGAAAGTGATCACCATAATACGGAAGAGTATATCAGGTTAAATATGGCAGACGAAAGAGACATGGAATTCTGGGTACAGCTACTAACTCTTCAAATGTCACTGTTGGCCTTGAGGGAAGTGCCATATGAAAACATAGGAAAATATGGGTTTTCCTAAGAAAAGTAAAAGTTAGTCTTACCGTGGCAACTGTGCAAAATTACATTAAGAATAAACTCAACATTGATTCTTAAAATATATCCATTGATTCTGAAAATATAGCCACAGATAATTACTATTAATTAATATTGTTATTTGTAGCGGTATAATCGTGATTGCAATAAGGTTTTTATTTTATTATGCTCTTTTAGTATCACTTGGGAAACTTTTACCACCATAAATCAATGAGTGACATCATTAACTGGTTGCGACGCATATATGCCAATGTTATTATACCCATGGACAATAGAAAATTCCTAGGGATTTTGTGAAGAATTGTCATCTGACAAAATCCGGACTTCTTACAGCAATCGTGGTATACTCGATATGTTTATTCAGAAAAATAATGGAACTATGGTTTCCATTAAAAAAAAAAACAAGTTTGTGTCATATCTCGAAAATGGTACCTGTCGCGGAAATTAGGACATGATAACCGCATTGGGTATTTACACTTTTTATCTAAAATTAGAAACAACAATACTAGATGGATTAGAATATCGCCAAAATTTCGTTTTTTTTCTAAATATCTAGTAAGCCCTGACTTTTTCAAAAATCCACAAGGCGCGTTAAATTGGGCCCACAAAACTGCAATTCTTTCCAATTTAGCGCGCCTTAAAATGGAAAATTTTAATTGAAAGTATGACAGGTACAAGATTTTTGTTGGTTTTAAGTTATTAATGCATTCGGGAAACGAAGCGATTAACTAGGTTGAAAAATTATACAGCTTAATCAAAACAACATATTTCAATCATAAAAAAGAATACATATAATTATTATTGTACATTATACCTTATAAATTATAAATGATTGTAAAAAAACATAAAAATATTTTTAATTTCCGAACATGTTCATAACACTTTTACTTTTGATAATTATGCCTTTGAATACTTTTAATAATAATAACATATTTTACAGGAACATATTTTTTAGGCAGACTGTTTTATTCCTTAGAACTTTTACTAATGATATTTTCTCATTCTGCTTGTTTAGAAAATACAAGCAAAAGAAAACTTACCTAATATCTTCAACTTTTACCACTTTAATCTTTGCCGGTGAGTATACAGGACAATTTTTTTAGGACTACCACCGCGATTTTCCCGCTTATTTTGCGCCCTACAAAAAAAAGTGAGAAACAAAATGTGGCAATTTTGGACAGCTAAGTGGTGCTGCAAAAGAAATAGGCATCCATGGCCAACTTGTGGTGCAATTTAAAAAAAACTCAAATTGGGCAAAACAATTAATAGCTGTAGCATGTTTATTTTAAGAGATAGAGGAAAACTGTAATATTGAAAATTGATGGCACTAAGAAGCTTTATGCAACTGGGTACTCAGAGAGTTTCAGAAAACTACACACGGTCTTCACTCTTGAGGTTATGCATTTTTTTTCTATTATGCGATTTTCTCGGTTACTTTGGGCCGCATAGAAAATAGGTAATAAAATAAAATATGGCAATTTTGGCCAGCCAGGTGACGTTAAAAAAGAAATAGGGCTCCATGCCCAATTTTTCGCGCTGTGCTAAAAAAATTTCAAATCGACAAAAATTTCATGCCCGTAAGAGAGCCGAGGGCCATGTGTAATTTGTTGAAACTATTTGAGTGCATTGATGGATTTTTGTTCCATGCGTTCTTTTTGTAGGGCGCAAAATTAGGAGAAAATCACGGTGGTAGTCCTAAAAAAATCATACTGTATAGTATTTAAGCATGTCATTTTATCACTAACTGTCTGGTAAGTAGTAACTATATTTATTATATCCACGGAGAAAATATATTTATAGTGCAATAATAAACAAAATTTGAAGTTTTTATTGTAATAAATCCGGAATAATCAATAATTAATAAACTCGAGCTGACAGAAGGAATTTTAAAATAGTATATACGTACTTCACTGAAGAAAACCACGGCAATGATGCGCGTTTGTTAACACACACAGTAAAACATCAACTTGCATTCATCAATGCACACACATGATTTCAGCAAGACCAGGTTCAAAAGTGCGTCGTACTTCTTCAACGCGCATTCAAGTACGTGGCGGTATTATCACCACAGACGAACGTTGTTGAACGGGCTTCGATGAATGCGAGTTGATGTTTTAAGACAATTACGCCCGTCTGTGACCAGCTTATTCTTCTATTCAGGGGGGGGGGCAATTCGGAATTTTTGAAATTTAAAGAAATTTTCGCGAAATATTTGTAACTTTCAATGTGATGTTGAAATTTATGAAATTTAAAGAATGTTTCACGTGAAAATTTCGCAATCATTTCCTATAAACAGTCCCCACCCAAGCCCAACAATATTATGTATGTGTATGAAGTGGCGTAGGTATAGGGTGTCCCAGATAGAGATAAGACGTTACTTTATACACTCGATTATCTCAGCAATTTTTAGGCTAAGTTGATGGTTCAAAAACTAAACTTGTGTAGATTTTCCAAGAAACCAAATGCAGTAAAAAAAAACAATCGAGCAATAAATATAAGTTTTGACCAAAAAACTATTTTTTTGAAAAAATAAAATGGCGGATTACAGCGGTTTTTGTTATAAATCATTACTGGAACAAAAATTATATGTTTATTTTGTTATATCACTTTCCGTTCAACAGCCGGCGCGGGCGCGTCCAAATTAAATGAAGGGATGGTTGTCTGCCGCATATGTTTTCGCGAAACTTTAATGAAATATATGAGAAAGTTTCGCGTTTTTAAGGAAATTTCTGAGAAAGTTTCGTGAAATTTATGAAGTGAAACTTCCGCTTGAAACTTTCGAAAATTTCACTGAAATTTCACTTCATGGGATAAGCGAAATATTCCACTTTTGAAAGTTTCAAATGTGAAAATTTCAAATGAAACTTTCAAACGGCACAACTCTAGTCTCCAGTCTTCCATTTGAGTATATAAGCCCTGGGAATTGGGCCTGAAGTGAGGTGAAGCTTATAACGTGATTTTAGTGCAATTTTTGGAGCTGATAGATTATTCTTGGTCACTGACAGTAAATGACAAGTTTGGACTGTTATTGTTGAGATTCAGTCCAGCATAATAATAATGCAATTTTATTCATACTGCTTTAAATAATTTCAACAAGGACAAAAATAGCCACCATTCTAACTGCCAATATAGGGTTAAAAATAGAGGCGGATTCCATCTGTTTTCGTTACTTGTGCTTTGCCGTGTGCACTAGGGCCAAAAGCAGTATATGATAATATACAGGTATGTGGGCTTAATGCACCCTGGACTCAATGCTGCCAACTTTGGCTCAATAAATTTAAAAAATGCCATTTCTGGTGAGGGACTAGTATACAGCAGAAAGCCCCATAATGATAGATGTCAAATGAACTCAAACTTTTTAGCTTGATACTTTCTGAATGTATTGATTGTATGACAGGTTTGGCCGAAAAAATTCAATTTATTTTCAAGTCGTAATACTGCGGAAAACTTGGGAGACTAAAAACAGGTAAAAAAAAGAAATAAAATCGGTTTATAGATTCCGGTTGCGCAATTCGGAAAAAATATATTTTTACAATAATTTTTAACCTCATGGCACTTCCGCTAGTCAAACAATTATTTTCATGACTCTAGCCGATTGTTCCCGACACAAAAAGCGCACAATAATTATTTATGAGTTTCGCTTTGCTTTCTGATTTGCACCCATCTTTTATTACTTTAGTGTGGATCGATCTAATGAGTCGGACACGACCGAGGGCATGACTGTAGCTTGATCTCACTTGCAACAAAAGAAAGAATCTGCGGGATATCCAATTGCGGAGAAAATAATTCAACATAGGGAATGTAAAATAGAAGGTAAAATGAATGTTCCTTCAACAAATTTGTTTTTGTAGATGTGTCTCCTCCAATGTCCCAAAAAAATCCTTCATAGAAATATTGAATGTAAGAAGGATGTTTTAGTGGCATTGCAGGTAAAGGATAACCAGTTAGAAAAAATATTAATTAAAATACGTCAAGGTCTTCCGCTCGCACAATAGCTGTCAAATCTAACAATTTCTTGCACTCGTCGTAACTCCCTCGAGTGAGAGACCCCGACGCTCCCCCCACCTACCACTCTCGCCACAGCACCACGCCATTGTTCTGTCAGTCTGCACTGCAGTTATTCCTCCTGTTTGATGTATGTTTAGTTCGCTCTTCCAGTTATTATTTTGTCATTTGCATTTATTTCAATGTTGGTTTTGTGTTATGACATTTTTGTGCGTGTACCTAACTTTGTGACTTAACGATGATGTACTATGGCTGTACCTAAGAAAAGATACGACTTGGCCCAGGCTGTAATATTTATCATGCAAAGCATTTATAATTTGCACGATTCTCTTATCTGTAACCATTAAGATAGGTGCTTTCTGATACAAACCAATTATTTTGTTAGATACTGTACTGGCAACTTGTGAGAAACTGACGCTTTGATTATTAAATTAAAGTGCCAAGTATATCTATCCTTTGAACAATACCGAGTCCTCACCAGTAGGAAGCTTGTTTATTGAAAAATCTTTAGGTGTACCAAATAAAGAGCAATCAAATATCTGTCTTGTGATGATTTTCTTATTAGGCACAGCCATAATACATCACCGTTAAGTCACAAAGTTAGGTACACACACAAAAATGTCATAACACAAAACCGACATTGAAATAAATGCAAATGCCAAAATAATAACTGGAAGAGTGAACTAAACACGCTTCAAACACGATGGATAAGTGCAGTGCAGACTGACAGAACAATGACGTGGCGCTGTGGCGAAAGTGGTAGATGGGGGGGTTAAAAGGTTAAAAATTATTGTAATTTTTTTTTCCGAATTTCGGAAAACTTTAGGGCACTTGCGCGACTGGAAGATATAAACCGATTTTATTTCTTTTTTGTCTCTCCAAGTAGTAACTTTTCCGCGGAATTAAGACTTGAAAAAAAAAATTGATTTTTTTTCGGCCCACACTATTACATCTCCATTATTCTACAATTTGGAAGATACTATTCCACAAAAATATGGTTTAGAAATAAGTGCTATATTTTCTGTGTTATTACCCATTTTTGTGTCGAAATATTAGTTAGATCTTCAGAAAACTGTTCAAAGAGCATTTCTTTTCACGTGATACTTTGCACGGCACCATTAGATTTCCAAAATCCAAATCACTTAGGTACTCAATGTAAGATATGGGTACTGGAAACACCACTGTTCTAGATGAAATTTTCCTTAAATTATGTTCTATTTCCCTGATCCACTGAGCCACATCTGAAATTAGTACTTGTTTATAATCAAATTATTAAATGTAGAGTAGTATCAAAGAAATTAGTGTATCTTATAATTGTAACAGGGTTACAATTCTTGTAATGGCTATTCGGTACTAATATTATTATCATACTAATTTCACTGGTGAATTCTTGTAACGGCTTTTCGGTACTAATATTATCATACTAATTATTATTATATTACTTATAGTGCTTGCCGCAAAAGCCTACTGAAGTTATTCAATATGGGTAATGAAAATTGGATATTCTGAATGGGAGTTTGCATTTTCGTCACCAAGGCAATAAAAGTATTAACCCAACCTGCATTTTCGTCACAGACCCAAAGGGTCGGTGTTTATTTCACTTGCAAACTTGTCACCGAATGGAAAGACTATTTAATAATAATTGGACATCCTCTATATTTAGGTTTCGAGAGGTTAATTAATTAGCTGTTTAGATATTAATAAGTATTTATTTATTAACAGAACAATGATATGAAACACGTTTAACAAATGTAACGTACTTATCACATTATTTTTATATTTTGAGGAACATGCAAACTTTGAATTTTGCAATACATGTATATGTATCAATTTGAAATTCTTTGAACTTCTCAATAAAAAAATAAGTTTGGATTTTTTATAACACTTCCTCCAAATATTTGCACATCAGTACGGAATACAGATGATTATTCATTTTCAGAAAATTAATAGTTTTTAATTTATTTCTGATAATTATTAACAAGTCTAAAAGTCAATATTTGACTTATCGAGTAAAAATGATTGAAATTATTTAGTGGTGGCAGTCAACTGGTCACAGTCATCTGGACAATTTCCGGTCATTTACCAGTCAGGCAACGTTCGGCGGTCCTGCCATTAAGCAACTTGTCCAGGTGTTCGAGGACATGGTCAACTTGACCAGTCAAGTTGACAAGTTTGACCGAATTTTAAATTTCCCGACAACTTTTTAGGAGCTTTCACATCTGTGTTATACAGGGTGAGTCAGAATGTATAGTAAATACTTTAAAGGGGTGTTCGGCAGGTGGTTTTAAGGGGGTTCTTTCATATAAAATTTTTTGATTTGGGCTTTCGTTGCCAAGTTATTCGGATCTACAGGGTGACCTAAAAGTATTTTTTTAAATGTACATCTCATTAACGGCGCTACATAAAAGTTTGAAATTTGGCATGTGTTATCTACTTACTGGAAGCCGCCTTAGGGTAGTTTATTCATTTACAGAGTGCCCTAAAAAGGGGTAAAAACTAACAACCCCTATTAATTTTTTTGCTCAAACCTTCTTGAGGTTATCTTTTTAGTCATGCAGGTCCATCATTTCAGTGTATCTTTTCATTTTGCAACAAAAGTGTACTCTTGTTTCATAACGATAAAATCAACCGTTTGCTTTGAAATTGGCAAAACGATCCCCAAAACACCTGTTAACTTCCAACATTCGAAACTTAAAATTTTTACCTACCGCTTTCAAACGTTACAGATCGACTGTACAGCGTGTTCCAAATAGTTTGTCCTACCCCCTGGATCTCAGGAACCGTAAGAGATACGAAAAAAACTTGAATACAAAAGTTGTAAGGTTGGCAGTGGACGTAACCTCTCTTTTATTTTCACATTACAGGGCGATTCGTATTTGCAGGACAAAAATAAAATATTTAGATTTTGACAGTTGCATTAATCCTTTGGAATATTTGCATTCTCCATGAAATTTGCTACAGAACCGTTTTTTTTGTTTTGTATTTTGGATGCAGCGTTGCCAAGATATCGAATTTTTCTTGGAATTTAGGGACTTCGTGGAGGTTATGGAAACTGAATGCTGTATCTTTATTTTAATAGATATCAAAGATATATTTTAGCCGAAGTATGACAGCACAACTGTGTGTGGTGTGGTATGTCGAAATTGGTTTCTGCATATACAGTGTGTTCATAACAGGCTCTCAAAATCGGATAATTTCAAACAGCAATAACTTATTTTTTTCAAATGGAATGACCCATATTTCTATAGTTTGTTGGATGCCAGCATCCAAGCCCCACATTTTATGTAAATAACATTCTATACCAAAAACTACCCGTTTTCGAGATATTTAGTATTTAGGAAAATTTCTTTGAATTTTTCATTCAGGTGAGAATGTGAGAAGGTTGGCCAAATAATTTTCAGGATGTAGAAAAACCATTTTCGCAAAGAAGAAGGGAGCTCCATATTGAGAATGAGTACTTGTTGTCGGGGCATAGTCATAATTCCGGAAAAGCTGAGGCCAAAATTAAAAATTAAAAGTACAGCAAGGGCGTACTATGGTGGCCAAAAATAGATGCAAACTTGGAACGCTTCTAGGAAAATAACCCCCTGGACAATTACCCCCCGACATTCACCCCCGAGACATTAACCCCCCCAGTACAAATACCCCCCCGGACAATAACCCCCTGTAAAAAATAAAGAAAACAAATAGAAGACGTGTTTAAATTTTTTTCTAGCCAAGCAACAAAAAAATAAGTATGAAAATTGGGAATTTTTACGAAAAACACTAGATTTTTCCCATGGCATTTTAGGATATCAACCCAACAAAAATTTTTAATGTACAATAAAAAAAAACACTTTCAATATTATTGGCCTTATAAATAATAAGGTGTTGTTTATTTAGCCTGCAGGCTACCTGTGGTAGTAATAGGTGGCCTACCCTTGCTTTAGCCGTAGGATAATGAAAAACGTTAATCCGCCCGCCGAATACGTAGGCCGTATGCTCAAGCACCTGCTAAATCCAAGGCTAAATACCTAAACACTCAGTAAACTGGATTATGGTAATGGTTATTAAACCCAAATTTTACATTAACATTAAACCCAAATTTTACTAGGTACCTACTTCCAATATATAAATAGCTAAGTTATTTGTAATATCATTTATCTTAGTTTTTCTGTGCTATCAACACCCTGTCTACCGCCATTCTGTACGATGGATTTTGTAAAATTCACCAGAGGAGCACAAAAAGTCTTCTTCGAAGGCTTTGTCTATGTCAGACAAAAGGAACTAGTGAATGGCGTTGTGTCATTTGAGTGCGAAAGAAGAAGAAATAAGCAAGAGTGCAAAGCTAAAATTAAAGTGGTGGAACTTGTAGGACGTACAAACAATCATACCCATGCACCAGATCCAGCTCAAAAAGAAGTCTGCAAAGTAGTGCCACAAATGAAGAGACTTGCAGAAGAATCCGAAGAATCACCTCAACACATCATTACACAATCTCTGGCGACTGTTAGTGAAGACGCAAGGGCGAAGTTGCCAACAGTCCACCATTTACGCCGTAATGTGAGAAGGCAAAGACAGGCGGTAAATAATCCAATACCGGCTCTTTCTAATATTAGTGATATCGATATTCCGGACCGCTACAGAATTACTCAAGATGGACAAGATTTTCTTGTTTGATTCCGGCGCAGACGATACCGACAGGATGTTAATTTTCGGAACAAATGATAATCTCCGACTTCTAGAAACGACTCCACATTGGTTTATGGATGGAACATTCAAAACAGCCCCTGCCCTTTTCTTCCAATTGTATGTTATTCATGGATTAGTTAATGGACGGACCATTCCGTGCGTGTACGCGTTGCTCCAAAATAAGACACAACAGACTTATGCCAAGTTGTTTGAGAAAAGACTCCGACTTTGCCCTCAAGCTTAGAATGGCATTTGTACCAGTGAATGAAGTTAATAATGCTTTTGAGAAAGTGTGCGAAATATTACCACCAGAAACCTTGCCAGTAGCTGACTATTTTGAAGATACCTACATTGGACGGCCACAACGGTATGGTAGACGACAACCAATATTTGATAAACACATGTGGAATATGTATGAACGCTCCGAGAACGAATTGCCAAAAACCAACAACTCAGTGGAAGGAGCGCACAGAAGTTTCCAATCAAATGTTGGTGGTTGTCATCCCACAATTTATAAATTGTTTTGTTTCTACAGACGGAACAAGCAATACAACAAGTCTATTACACTCAAGCCTTAGCGGGGCATCCACCTCAACAACAAAGAAAAAAATATGCCGATTCAAATTCACGAATTCTTAATATTGTACATAGCTATCGTCAAAGAGATATATTGGATTATATACGTGGAATAGCTCACAACCTTTCTTTATAATTAAGTTTATGTATATGCGTAATAATTGATTTTGAGTTATTGTAAATAATTAATAAATGTGTTATCATATTTCGGCTTTTCTCTGTATTTGATACTGGGATAGGCAAGGGCAAGGGGGGTAAATGTCCGGGGGGTATTTACCAAGGGGGGTAAATGTCCGGGGGGTGGTTTTCCGGGGCTATAAGTCCGGGGGGTGATTGCCCGGGGTGTTATTGTCCTGTTACCCTTGGAACGCTTGTGTAGAAAATGCATACCATGTTTGGGGGCTAGAGCGAGCCCACCAAAGGTCTAAGAAACCAAATGGCGGGAAGCCAAATGGCCGTAGGAAAGAGTACCAACTGATCACTTGTATTATGAACACAAGAACTATTTAGTAATAGTGGATGCATATTCAAAAGAAGGAAACAGAAACGCACCAGTATCAGAACTTGTATCAAAATTTTTGTTCTCTTACAGAAACACTTCACTAGCACAGGGGAGACCCCGGCAAGGAGAATGTTCAACCGAGAGTTGCATACGAGACTGGGTCTCGTAAAAGAACCAAAAAGGGAAAGGGGGAGAAGGTTACTCCCAGGAGCACAAGATAATACCCCAGAAAAAAGACGGGGAAAAAGGAAATTTGGGACAGGTGACTGGATTATGGTCAGGCAATACTCAGACAAGATGGAAATGTGGACGCCAAGCAGAATCGCCAAGAAGATAGGAGCAAACATTTATATCTGCGAGACAATTGGCAGCCAGAAGTGGAAGCGCCATGCTAACCAGATCATAGCGAGGGGAGCGCAAACAGTTGCCAAGGAGAACAGGTCCACAGGTGTCCAAGAGACAGCATTTTTGGGCGCAGGTAAGATCTCTGCTAATGCCAGTAGGTGCAGAATACAATACAGATTTTGTAAATGATTCAGGGGTACCAATGATTGTCAATGATAACAATACCTAATGTATTTCATAATGTAGACATAGAAAAGCGGCATAGGGCAGAGGACAGGAGAACTTTCCTCTAGGTAATATAAGCGGTTCAGACACAGTGTCAAATATTGAGTCCAGAGAATAATGTATCGTGTGACAGTCCTGGTTTGTTAGCAGACTACAGTTATCACTCAGTACTCAGTCATAGCAAGTGACGTGCAGGAAACATCAAGGCCGAAACATAATAGGAGTAAGCCAAAAATATTTAAGAATTTTATAATGAACCTGGATTAGGGTTACATAAAGGGTTGTGGTGCATGTTACTTGCAGTTACATATAACATATATAGGCTAATTTAATGGGAACCTTTAGTTAAATTGTATACAGAAGTGGGAATTGGCTATATCTGGGGATATCTTACATAAGTTATATGATTGGTATGTCCATGTAGATAGGAAGCTCCAAGATAAAGATGGTGGTAATGCGGTGTGCAGGCGTTGGAGGTGTAGCTCCGACCTTGATATGGTGAGGGACCCTCTCTTCTGTCCCGACCGTCTGTGGCACAAACAACACTACCGTGGAAATTGTAGAGTACACGTATTACTGTGGTATTTGTAACTCTTTAAATATACGAGTAATTCGAGTATTCAATCTTTCAATGACCCGCCACCAAGGTTATATCAGTACAGATACAAAACATTTTGTTCAAATTTGTCTTAACTTTATTACCTACTTGTTTATGTTTAGAATACCTAATTAAATTATAAAAAAAATTAAAAATCAAAAATTTAAACTCAAACACTTATAATCAGTCGTAGAAAAAGTATAATGTATAACTCACATGGAATGTTCATTTCCCACTTATATACAGAGGCATATCAACCAATATCTGGGCCAGAAGCCTGCGGCTCGTGCGACAAACTATCATACTCGTGAGAAATTAATACCATTCCATGCTAGTTATACAATATAATATTAAGCCGGAAACAGACTGTTGTCACTTCACGGGAGCTCCTGATGTCTTGTCAATCAATTCAATTCACGTCACGGGCAAAAAGTTTGCAGTGTAATAATTTTACATGGTATCTAAATGTGTTAGAACCAGACTGAAGTAACTTCGTGTGTATCACTTCATATCATGAACCTCACACGTGACAGCACAACATTATTATTCTCTGTCTGATTAGGTATTTCTACATCACATGAGGTACAGTCGCGGCCAGTTGAAACCGAACGACCAGAAAAGGTTTCTCGTGGCCTTCGGTAGTGGGGGCGCCTAGCGGGCAACAGTGCCCCTTGCATCCAATGGTTTGAACGGGTCTTTTCCCGAGAATTCTTTGCAACAGATTAAGCCGATGTCACCGAAAGGATTAAACAAATTAAATAATCAGTATTAAGAACTCCCCTTCCCCCACACAAGCATTGTAACGGATTTTTTCATTTCAAAATCCGTTACTAGTTTTTATATTTTTTTTTATTAACATAAAGTCATTATTTTCAAACATATATCTCATACTTAATAACTAATTTATTTTTCATACAGTTTCAATTCATTTATAACATTGTATTCGATTTTATTGCAACTTTTTCAAATTTTAAAACTTTCTTTCAAATTTCAAATAATTCAAATTTTCTCGCGCCGTATACATTAATGGCCGCATACTTCCGACTGGCCTCGAACCCTGGCATATTCAAAATGCGAAAATTCAAGTGTGTGTTTATTTATCTGCAGGTATGTAATTAAAAATCTGTATTATGAATTACTCGATTTTTCGGTTCTGTTGATGCATAATTTGAACATAAATACTGTTTAGTTGATTAAATACGTTTCATGCTAAATTCTGATTGGTCAAGAGTTGACGGGTGACGTAGGTCCTACCGGCCACCTCGTCGGGAGGGTCTGACCTGATTTTAGTTTGCTCCCGTCTTCGCTTGTATCGAGTCCCGCAGAGGCATCTGCCCATTTCCCGCCAAATTTTCGGCATTTTCGGCTTTTATCTTGTTAAATTTTTGCCATCAGTGATTTATTTGAGTGGTTTTGTATTTTAATATCGGGGATTGATTTCGTGTGACTAATATTTTTGGGTTTTTCTGTTTTCTATGTTCACGGCATCGTGAGGCAACGACGCTTGCACAACGAGGCCCTTCCTTTTTGGCTGCGTAGCTGATGAAACGCGGGACACAGCAAGCAGGTGGTGGCTGTTTCTTCTGGAAAACCCTACAGGTGAGTAATTTCTTTGATTTTTGCTTTAATTCAGCGACTTTACAACTCACCTGTAGCGTTTTTTTTTTGACGTGCTATTTTTTTGAAGGACTCATTTCGTCCAGGGCCCCGGCCATCTTTAACTCAAAAACATAGCATTGCCCTTTTTTTGAATACCCACCATCTTGCGGCTGTTATCTTATTGAATATTTTCAAGTTTTGGTCACATTAGTCACACGTTACTTTCTTATTTTTCGGGTTAGGTCTCGATTCTGTGGTACCGGGCCGCTCAAATAAATCTAACACCGATAAATTCAGTTTTGTAGTAAATTCATATTAACTTATATATTTTTTAACTTTCTTAAATTCTGTATTTACCGTTCAAGTCTCAAATAAATTTTTCTCGTAAAATTTGAGTTAAAATATCATAATTTTCAAGAATTCGGGCTGGAGCATTCTCAAAATTTTTCTTTTAATTAAATATTAAGCATTTTGCTATTCCGGTCAGTTAAATAATATTATCTATAACATTTAAAAAAACTATGCATAGTTTCCCTTAGTTTAGTATAGTTCTAAACATTTAATTTTTATCATTATTTGTCAATACTTAATAACTTTAGTACCTATCATAATTCAATTTTAAATATTAATCGTAACCTATTGGTTTATATAAATTTCTGTAAAAGGCTTAGACCTTGTCTAATGCTGTTTTCTCTCTGATTTGTTCATGCTTGCACACCATCTCTGAGGACCACAGCCCTCTGACGACGAACAACGTAACGAGTGTTGCGTAAGCATCGAGAGGAGTTGCGTTGGCATAGGTGCCGACTCCTGGTCAGCTCTACTTCGGCGAGGACCCTGAGAAAATTTGCTAGCCACGACATCTGCAGTGCCTACACGAGCAGACAAAGACCGGAGGAAGCCCTAGCCTCGCCCCGCACCACTATGAGCCTTGTTTGAGCGTAAGCGACTGAATACGCAGTTCCAACTTATTATTCAGAAGAATTATAATTCTTATAGCTGAACAGTCAGAGTATTTGTAACAACAATTTCACTTTTTGCTTCAAGTCATTTTGTAACTAAAAATTTAACTCATTTTCTAGTTTATTATATAGTTGCTCAAATTTAACTTCATGCTAAAGTTGATTTAATTATTTATAGTTGTCTTTTAAAGGTTGTCAAATCAAAATTGTAACATCTCTCAAATTTGTAATTAATAAATTATATTGTAATAAGGTAACAGGATTTTATTGAACAGACCCAAGTATAGCAGACCTAGGTTTGTTATAGCATTGAATTGCTTCTGGGGTACCTACTGCTAGTTTGGAGTATTGTGAGGGTGAGAATTATTACTTTTTATTAAAACAGTTGACAAGTACACAGGGCGATTCTGTTTTATTCTAGGACACTCCAACAAGTGATAGAAAACCATAAAATATGACTATTTTCTGGTATAACTTTTTATCCAGTTACAGAATGTTCAAATTTTCAAAAATTTTAACGTATTTTTATTTCTCCAACCGTTAAATATATTCAAATGATATATACAAACCATTTCACAAAATGTGACAGTACTATAAGATCCCCGAAAAATACTAATACAGCCCTGTAGAGAATTATCTTTTATGCACTTGGACAATTTTTTTCATTCTAAACAAGAACTGTCTCTTGACATTTTTTTGTATCTGCCAAGATTTTACGAGACAAAAAATGTATGGTTTATTGCTTTTTTTGGAATGCAAAAAATTATTTAGTTTGAAAAAATTACAGTTTAGATTTCTATTTGACCAGTACTGACTCATAATATTGATTCAACAAAATAATAATGTCATTCATGGCCAAACTATTATTGTGGTATAACTTTTTATCCACAGACGCCTCGTTTTCACGATACAGGATGCTTAAATTCTCAAAAATTTAACGTCTTATTTTTTATTTTCCCAGCCGTTAAAGGTATTCAAACAAAATTTGGTACGCACCATGCATTGATCACAAAATGTGCTAGTAAGAAGCTCCCAATATAGCCAGTGGCGGAGATATGGGTATACATTACAAGTATTTTATCAATAAAAATACTAATACGACTCTCCACAGATTTTCTTTAACGTAGTTGGATAGCATCTTTTATTCTGAGCCAAAACTGTCTCTTGATATTTTTTGTATCTGCCACAGTTTCATGGAAAATTTGATTTTTCGGACATGACTCCTTTTTGAAATGCGTAAAAAATGTAATTTGAAAAAATGACACCTTCTGCTTTCTATTTAGCCAGAGGTCAAAAACCACTTTTGTGTGAGCTTAAAATATGTAATTTTATTGATAATTTCACTTTGACATATTTGACATTACAAAGGTTTTCTTTCATTGCCTATTTAGATATAATCTAATCTAATATAATCTAATAAAAAATAAGGCAATTTTTGTTTCAACATATAGTCAGCGGTTTTAGACATTAAGTAAAATAATAAAAATACTAAATACTAACACTGTGATTAGAATAATTATGTACATTTTTCATGAATTCGGTTCCTTTGCAGTGGTGCAGCCTGTATTAACTTGCTTTAATGTTGCCAGCATTCTGTATAAGATACCACAAGGAAATTTGCATTTTATGGTTTTATTGTCGAAGACTGGCTGTCCGCTGCCACCCGCCGGTGCGCTGGCCAGGCAGCGCACTGTTGCCGACTAGGCGCACCCGCTACCGAAAGCCATGAGAAACCTCTTCTGGTCATTCGGTTTCAACCGGCCGCGACTGTACATATATTATATATTTCCTATTTTAACCCATTCAGGACGTTTGACGTACCAGTACGGTTCTGAAGGGGACCTTGAGGGCTGGGTGTCGTACATGTACTACTTTCTATGCAATAGCTTTGGACGGCTGCCGTACGCATTTTAGAACTTCTTGTACTTTTACCGGCTGGGTGCCATACATATACTACGCTATTACTCATCAAATGTAACGTCAAAAATATTGTCTCAAAAAGACTGACGCCCTATGGGTACGGCAATTATTGTAAAAACAGTTAGTAGCAGAACGACTGACGTAGAGGTACGGCATTCTGTTTTTTGTGTCTCAATAATAGGCATTTGAAAATTATATTATAACTTTATTATAAAAGAAACAGCTAAATGAAACGAATACGGAAACGGAGAAAGTTTCACAGTTTTTCTTAAAAAATTTTAACAGTGTGACATTTTTTAAAACACGGGTACGTATATAATGCAACCTCGCATTCCTCACACATGAAGCGGGTGTCTGAGCATTTCTTCTTTCCATGTTGTGTTGTGGCGCAAACGTGGCATCTTCTTTGTGATCTGGACTCTTGGACAGCAGTTTGCGGGACGGGGCTTGGGAAATGCCTCTCGATTAGTTGAAGCGGATTATCAACGCGGCATGGTGCACTTCGTTTTTTCATAGAAATAGGATATTTTTTGAATATTTGAGCGACAACTTGTAATAGAAAATCCGAAAAAATGGCTTATTTCCAGTTACCACTTGAAACAATGTATAAACACAAATCCATCAAATGAAAAACAGCTTTTTATACCATTTTAACGATTTCCTTGCACAATCCACAAAACTAATTTGGACGTCTATTGTCAACTGCTCCCATTTTCAGATTATATTCTAAAACGCATTGTGGCTTTAAAACACGACTACCGGTTTTTCGATTTACTTTTCCAGTTTCCTTTAGGCATGGTTTTGATACCGAAGTTAACATTTGAACAATTTTCTTATCGTGCCACTTCACGGCTAGCAAGCTTTCAGTACATGCACTCTTAACTTCTCCTTTCTTTAATGGTTTACGAAATTGTGGCATCACCTTCCTGGCAGCTTTTACAGCTCCACAACCTCCAGTTTCTTGATTCAGTAAATATTCGAATAGTTCTGGACTGGTGTACCAGTTTTCTACATACAAAATATGCTTTTTAATGATGTACTCTTTTATAAGACTATCAAAATCTGTCCAGATATTCCCAAACTTTCCATTTTCTGATCTAAAAGGGTAGTTGAACCAGTATATATTATAAAGCCCAAAATGTAACCACTTTCTACGTCACAAATTTCAAAAAGTTTAATACCAAATCGATATCTCTTTGAAGGAATATATTGTTTGAAAGAAAGTTGACCTTTCCATAAAATTAAGCTTTCGTCAATACACAGGTCTTGAAATGGATAAAATGTAGAGTTAAATTTTGTTTTTATTAGATCCATTCGAGGGGTCTTCAGGTACTTGATTTTCGTACCTAGTAAACGTACAGGTCCTGTATCTCTTAAACAAACAACGTTTCTATAAGGCATATTGGCCTCAATCGTCATATTTTGGCCCGAAATATATGCAGTTGCTCTATGGACCATTATTAACGGAACATCCTAGATATGCCTTAGACGTTAAGTGCTAAAACTTCGGAACCGGTAAGTTTACAAAATAAATGAATAAAATGTTTTTTGTAGAGAATTTAATTGGCTTTATTTACGGTTATTTGAAAATTTTCTATACGGTGCACCCAGACCAAGCAATTTTAAAAAATCCATAAAAATATAATTTTTATAGGGAATTTTCCAATATGGCGGCCAAATCCGGAGTCGCTAGACCGTGCAAATTTAGTATAGTGTTTAACACATCCAAACAAAGATAATAAACTGTATTGCAGCTTGCCCCCATTTATTTCCACCTAGAACTCCTTGTCAATTGGCCTACTACGCAGAAGCGCGCGGCATTTTGGTCCGTCCCGAAAGGGTTAAATAAACCGCTAACCTCTTATCGGTACTGACACCTCTTCAAGATTTTAATATAGTTTTTAATAAGCTCGTGAAACAAATCGAATTTTCGGATCTCTCTGGCACTAATTTATGAAATTCACCCAATTCTCTTAATATAAACCCCCAATTTTTTTTGATTTTCTTCTTTCTTCACTGAGAACTATAAGCCACAACTTTCATTTCTTAGGTATAATTCCCAATCCGAAGAACTAGTTGAACTTGCACTCTCCACACCACAGTAGTGTGTTTCTAACATATGACATTACGTTTTAAATGTGATAACGATGTGAGCTCACGTGACAATAGTGTGTTTCCAAGCTTTAATGTTCATTCGAATGCAAGTTGCACTAGGTACTAGGTACCTATATGGCAACCGCCTCACAAACTATCACCACAGACCTATTGGACCGGGAGATAGTGACAGATTTTTGGACGTGATTTTACTCAGTATGCCTTTCATAGGGCATTATGTTGCGTGTATTGTCACAATAATAAGGTATGAATCAGAGAGTCATCCTGGGTTCTTCATATGGAAAAATGAATTTTCATTTATTCGAAAAAATATGAGTTTTGATATGATTTTAGTCAGGCTGCCATGTGTTTTATAATGAAGTTCAAAATAGAAAATTCCTCGGAAAACCATAGGCATACCGTTAGCGTGGGTCCAAAGGGCGATTATTGCCATGTGAACTTGTATTTTAATAATTAATTTTTCCATGTTTCTGAACAGGCTGCCAATGAGAAGTATGCAAGTTCTTGTTATGAAACTGCCGAAGAAAAGATGGCATACCGTTTGCGCATGTCCAAGTACGCTTTACATTGAATAAATCGTTTAAATTATTAAATAACATTCAATTTAAACAGTACTTGGACATGCGCAATAGGTATGCCATCCTTTTTTCAGCAGTTTCATAACAAGAACTTGCATACTTGTCATTGGCAGCCTGTTCAGCAACGTGGAAAAATTAATTATTAAAATACAAGATCACGTGGCAATAATAGCCCTTTGGACCCACGCTAACAGTATGCCTATGGTTTTCCGAGGAATTTTCTATTTTGAACTTCATTATAAAACACATGGCAGCCTGTCTAAAATCATATCAAAACGCATATTTTTCGAATAATTGAAAACTCAGTTTTTCATATGAAGAACCCAGGATGACTCTCTAATTCATACCTTACAATTGTGAGAATATGTGCCACATAATGCCCTTTGCAAGGCATACTGAGTAAAATCACGTGCAAAAATCTGTCACTATCTCCCGGTCTATATATAGCAGAGCTATTATACTGATCTGACAGTGCTACAGGTGTTGTCTGGCGAACAGTGTGTAAGAATATATCCATTAGAAGTCAAATAAGCATAGGAGATGGGTGAAGGTGGCGTTGTCACTACTTCCTAGCGCAATCGAAGCGGTTCAACCCATCACGGTGGACAAGCACTGATCGCAGGTAAGTTCTTTCTACTAATCGATTAGGTGGGGAATCCCTCAGGGGAGGCGTGGCGCCGCCTCTACTATCCGATTTGCCCTTGCTTCACCCAACCACCTCCCACTACTTCATTCTCTTATTATAATATTGTATTGTAATTGTAATCACATCCCATTTGCTAATCGCTCCTGCCTCTCCATCTCCATACCCTGGTTGTAATGTTTTATTGCTCTCAAGTAGTAGCAACGTCACATTTATACCTACTTACTTGATTTCTCATTATGGATATATATTCTTAGGCAGTGCCTCCGCTGCAGGCGACGGTGCCCGCAAAATAAACTAATGGCTGCCGGCGCCGGTTCCCCTCAATATTTTTCTAGGGTGCCGGCAATAGCGCCCCAAATATTTACTAGACTACCGATTTTGAGTGCCTAAAATCTGGCCACATAGAATAAGGGGGAAACTGAAAAGCTGTTGAATCGAATTGAGTTCAAAAACTGAAATGTCGCTTCTAAAAGCCATTGTCGCGACGAAGATGGACATCATTTCGAAAACGAGATATTATTATTGAATCCTATATTTTACGAGATTAAAGAGGTTTATGTGCTTTAAAACCTGCAACGTCCACGCCCTTCCTCCCAAATTATACTTACACCGTGTTACAAAAAAGTAGGTTAATCTATTGAGCTAAAATAATGCGACTTTCCTCATGTTATTTTTAATTTAGATGCTTCTGAATCAAATACAGTATTTTAAAAGTTGATTTTTAAAAAACGAATTTTATACAGAGTGTCCCGTAATTATGTGCAAATATTTGGAGGAATTGTTCTGCTGGTAGTTTTAGTTTTTCAATTTAAGCCTCTCCTGCGAAGTTATTCCAGCCTTAAGAAGGACAGAGAATTTGGTTTGATTTTTTTTTTTCTGAAAAACAGTTGAATACAGAAACTTGAATTTTGGGATACGTTACCTCAGCTAGTTGGAAGACACTTTAAGGTAGAATTACTTTTTGCATTCTGTGCATCCTAAGCGTAAACACCCGAAACACCTATTCGTCTTTTTTTCCAGAACTTTTTATTACCGCTTTTATTTGACTTAACCTGTTAGTATGTATGTTAGTTAGTACCTATGGGCGGGTCAAATATTGCCAAATCTTTAAACTACTTCCACCCAACCTAGTTTGCTCATTATTGTAATTTGTTTAAAATGGCGGTGACGTCATACTAAATACAATATGGCTGCCGCCCCAAGATGGGGAATAACCTATTTCTTCACAACCTCCTTGACTTGGATATCAAATGAAATGGTTTGAGGAGTATAAAACGATAAGATGCATGACGTCATACTAAATCCAATATGGCGAATGCCCCAAGATGCTTAAATTTCTTTACCGCCCTCATGAAGAATAAAATAAGTTTAGGTTTTCGTTATGGTAATTCAGTGCCAAATTGAGGCAAGTTTTTTTAAATCAAAAAGCTTTTTTAAATCAAAAACCTTGTCCAGCAAATTGTAAAGATACCTACTTCGGCAAGTAGGTAGGTACTTGCTTATCAACCAGTCACTGTCCAATAAAATTAATGGGTGATCTACTTTTATTATGAATATTTCGCGCGACAAGCTTTTCGATTTCAGAAAGCTTGTTGCAATTTGGCAATGAATTACCTTAACGAAAACATAACCTTATTTTATTCGATTTGAGTAGAGATGGGCAATGGAAACTTTCCAAGTCGAGAAAGTTTCCGTTTTTGGAAACTTTCCGGGAAGAAACTTTGAAGGTATAGGAAACTTTCCCTGAAAGTTTCCGAAACATTCCCGGGAAACTTTCTCGTAAAGAGGGAACTTTCCCATCTCTAGTTTTGAGTATAAAAGCTTGTTTTTAAAAAATGTTTGTTTTCTGCAAGATAATTATTTAAAAAATAAAAAATCATTTTCTGTAATCAATTCAGAAAGTTTTTTCCTCTTGATATTTTTCATTAACTTGATAGTTTGACTTTTTTGTTCTCTATTTTGATTTTGAAGTTATTAAAAATGAAACATACTATAAGGGCTTAATTTTTATTAATTTCTTATTTTACTATTTACAAGGGTGGTAGTGATAGTTTTCCCTACATTAGGAAGCATTTAAATAAAAAATCATGTTTTAAGGAAATTTAACAAAATGAAAATGGTAGAGAGGGATTCAATTTTTTAATTTAAATTTGTTTAGGTATATGAGCAACCCACCTTACAATGGTTGCATTTAAGACTCCCAATCATACCAAGCGCTTTAATTGAAGCGTTTTGTACTTTCGTTTGCTAGCTCTAGCATTTCGTTAAACGGCTATTTTATGACAGTAAAGCTAGCGCCCGAAATATCGAGATGTGAAAATAAATTAAGCTCAAACACAGCCTCAAAAAAGTAAATCACGAAATCTAAATTTTACAATGGCTTTTACCACACCAAAATAACATAAAAAAAGTCAATAAAGGGAACTGACACAACAAAGTAAGGTTAGAATAAACCGCTGATAGCATCGAACTGACATTCGTTTGTCAGTTCGATGGCTGATAGCAATCGCAAGCGACCAAGCGCAAAATTTTTACTTTTTACGCTCGCTAATTTTGCAATCCGCTAAAATCTAGCGAAACCGTTCAAAGCGCGCAAGCATCATACCGCTTGCAAGCGATTGCAATCGCTTTGTCATCTTAAACGCACCCAATGACTTTCTACAAAATGTCACAGCTCTGATAAAAAAATCTGGGACTACCCTGTAAACACCCTTGCAATGCATTAAGAATGAATGTGCACCCTTTTTTGTTAAATAGGTACACTATTATGTATTATTATATTATTATTATCATTTGACTGCAAGACATGGACTACTTCTTCAGTTTATTATTATCATTGCTGTTTCACTACTTACAGTGAATGAGAATTTGAATGGAATCTTGAAATCTTCAGACAATGATCTATAGGTAAAAGTATAATCATTGGCAAACTCTAAGAATTCTTTGCGGGCAGCTCATATGGGTGCCGTTGCTGACGGCTCATTCGGGTGTGTTGCCGGCAGCGGAGGCACAGCCATATTATTATACATTGTTCGCCAGACGACAAATCAAATCAGTATAATATGTCTGTGCTATCACCATTGAAGTGAAGGATCAAGCTCATGCTAGTTGGCGATGCTAAAGCAAGAACTAAATCGGGAAAGAGCTCTTTTCTGGTGGCAAAAGAAAAAATTCGAAATGACACCTCGATTTTTGTTTATAATAAGGAGGAGAGGACTCCTCAGTCCTCATCCGCTCACCGTCTGCATTCAAAACTTTTCACACAAATATAGGTATTTAATAATTTCAGACAATAATACAATAATTTTCTGATAAATAAAAACAAAAACCCACAATATATACAGGTTAGGTTATAAAAACCCATTGAGGTAGTGAGGTAGTATGGAGGGCAGCAGCTGTCTCGTGACCCAAAACGGGTTCACCTACGTCATAGATTACCAAAACAACCTCAATTTGTTGACTCGGTGCTAGTGCAGTTTTCCTTGTTATTGCGAGCTATTAACCTCTGGAAATAAATATGTCATGTGCTGTACCTTGTTGCAGTAGCAATTCTAAGTGGACAAAAATAAATTCACAGGAATTACATTTCACAAATTCACAGGTAATGCAAACAATAGACAGAGCCGTATCAATATAATTTATAATATCCACTTTGATACTTTATGAAAAGAAAAATATTACCTTTAGGTATGTATTTCTCAAGGATTACCTACAGGGTGTTTCTTCCTTCGATTCAAAATAACCCCATATTTTCTTTTGTAGGTTTTTTTATAATTTTACTAGTAATACTGTTTAATCAGACCCTGGCGTGTCAGCAATATTGATCACAATCTTAGCCTCGCCCCCTAAACCCGTTTGCTATATGATATGCGACAAAGTAATGTTATGCTCTGGTTATGGCGCCTCCCGCCCCCCCATACTACCTCAATTTAAAAACCTGACAATCCACAAACAAGTCTCTAAAGTCTATCCAAGTTACAGCGGCAGTAGATATAAACAAAGTCACATGACCGCCTTGCGATCGATTACCAGGGTCGGACTAATATGGCATTCCAAGTGGCTTGTAATTCTGAACTAATTGTTTTTGAAGTTCTAAAATTTATGTTTTTACCTTTCGTGGATCTTTATAAATTTCCTTAAATTAAATAGCAAAATAAATTTCCAGAATATACTGCTCGCGATGGGATCTAAAATATGCAGGAAACTCGACTGAAAGAAGAGCCGGCCCTGCATTCTGCTCGCCGCGCAAACACTTGACATTTTATGACGGCCAGACCAATAAGAGAATAGGTCACGTGGTGGCCAATGTTTTGATCCACTGCCTCTGTAACTTGGATAGACTTTGGAAGACCTTGGACAATCCTCAGACTAATAAACATTGAAATGACAAGTAGATGGAACGAGTGTAGAGAGAGAAACTGGCAGCCAAACTTGAGTAAGTGAAATAGTAAATAAATCAGCTGATTCCGGCAAAAACCACATAACACAAAAGAGGTGTTTGTCCTAACTTTCTATTTTTGTGTCCTGTGCTTCAAACGAGTTCCGTTGTCAAACGTCATTTTAATTTTCCTTCTGTCCCAGAATAGGAGTAATTATTGTATTATTTATATTTTATTTGAGTTCGTGTCGTGGTGGCAGTTTCGTATAAAACGGCGTTGAGTTTTCTTAGTTGGTGTTTGGCTTAATATTATATTTTTAGATCAGAGAGAAAATTTAATTTAGCTATGTGGCTATATTCTTTCTGTTTAAGTTGTAAATTACAAAAAAGAGGGTCAACTCCTGTTGTCTATTTGGATGTACCAAACCTGGCGGAAAGAATAAGAATAGTGGAATTGGTAAGTCTTAAAAATCGTTGCTAATAACTTTGCAGTTTTCCAATAGAAAAGGTGATATTAGAGACAAGTGGATTGCAGCAATAAAAAGGAAAAATTTTGTATTGTCTACAAGTATTTACTTGCATTTGTAGTCAACAATTTATTGAGAGCAATTCCATAGAGAATTTTGGGCAGCGCAAACTTAAAAAGTATGTAATTACTACAGATTTTTATTTTCCAAGTCATGATAGAAACTATCAAGGGAAAAACTGGCAAAATATTGTGCTAATGAACCTAGCTCTTCGTAGTCAAAAGATGGGATTAATCTTGAGATTTGTAATTATTTTTGTTAGATGCCTAAACATTAAAAATTATATAAAAATATGTAAAAGCTACCTGTCTTACATGCTTTTCCTATTAAGTTGAATTTTAAAATTAATAAATCAATTAAGATAAGTAATTAAAGTTGAAAATGTATACCTTATCCTAGATATTTTGTCGCCTTTATTTTAAAATAAACTTTTATTCTGTAATTTGTATTTTATTTGTCTCAATTTACTTCCAGGTACATAAAATTGCCATGTAGGTAATTTTTTTAATCAATTCACTACTTTTTTCTGTGCCATATTTACATAATTGTGGTTATATAGAAAAATTCTCACTCCTACAAACAAGTCCCGAATTTCGGAATACAGATCATACAATAAAGAGAATTACGGAACATGCCCATTAAATTCGCCCATTAATATGCAACATCCCTATATACCTCCTTTGCCTGAATCACCTGATACGTTCATTAGGCTTCCTTGTCTTACTTATTGCCATTTGAAACCTATCTCTCTCTAGAGTTGGCTGCCCCAAACAACAATGAAAGTGGTACCTGTGCGACTTCCATTGTACTTATCAATTCGATGCTAATAAATGACAATCCAATAATAATATTCCACAAAATATAATATAAATCCCAGGAAAATCACAAAACACACGGAAAACGGAAAATATATAAAATCAAAAATACCAAAATCAAAGTTTAAACCTAATGTTTATATTTTGTGAGGGAAAGGGAGTGCCTAGCTAGATCTACTGACTGAGTGCCTAAGTGCCTAGAGTTTCGGCACAGCCACGATACACAGATCACACATAACGGTCCTATGAATAAAAACAAGGCCACTAATAAAATTAAATCCTTAAAAAACAGCATTTTAGAAGTATGTGGAATGATGCCGGCAACGACCCAAAAAAGCAATGAAAAATTATTAATAGTTTAGTAAAAATATAAAAATGTTACAACCAAAACTGAGTCTTTAACATTTTTCCAATCTAAGAAAGATCATCATTGTTGAAGCAGTAAATTCTAAAATCTAAAACTTAGTCTCTGATTATAGAATTAACTTAAATTTCCAAGAAATACAATGTAATAGTAGCATGTAGTATATAAACTCGATGAGTAGGTGAGAGAAATTATCAGGTGTCGCTTATTTCCTATCCCTATCTCCTATCTCACATTAAATATTCGATTCCTGTATGGGGCAGCTGTGGTAGGTATTGTTGAGTTTAAAAAATACAAATAATATTGCAACACGAATATTAAAGGTTATTAAAGGTATTACACAGTTATGATCGACCCAACACACAGAGTTTGGGTTTGGGTGTCAGGCAACCTGGATAAATTGAAAGATTTAGAGCAACGTAAATGTATGTATAAAGTGAAAGTGATCAATAACAATAAATAAATATTTTGTTTATGAAAAAATAATTTAAAAAAGTACCTACTATCTACCTAACAAATTTTATAATTAATTCACGTCAAACAGTATGATAAATACAGGACAGGGTGTTTTCTAAACATGAAGCAAAAATGTAATATTCCTTGGGTCAAAAGAATAGTATAGATTCTGTAATGAGGTTAGAAGTTAGAATGAAAAAATTCGATACTCATGGTTCTTCACGCTCGCTAACGCTCGCGTTCGGAATCTTCCACTCGTATCGAATTTTTTCATTCTAACCGAGTAACGGACTGTATTTTCTCCACGACCATTTTCATATTCGTGTTTTGATTTTTGCGGCAGCAGGTTCTCACTTATATTATTTGCACAATTTGTAATTTCAGGTCGAGTATTATCAAATTTCATATCAAAATCACTCGACTTTTCACTCATTTTATTTAACTTAAAACACGTTCGAAAATACTTATTATGACGCGCACCCCCACGCCGCTATTGTTGACAGCGAGGTTGACAGTCTTGAAATCCATGGCACTCTATGCTGTGTTTAGTTCGATTAGCGTATATTCATTCATTGTCTTGTTATGGAATGAAAATATATAAAACAATGCAATGATTTATTATTATTAGTACGAAATATTAGTATCCCTATTATTATAGATATTGTTTATTTATGTGCAATAGATTGCAAAAATTATATTAAAACACTCGAGAAGCAAGTATTTAAGAATAAATCATCTCGCTCTAAACTCTATTCAAACTAAACGCAAGTGAAACATAAACAAAAGTTGTTGCATGGCTAGAGCATGATATGCACGTGATCGGCTTGCTATTGGCTAGTTGGCAATAAAGTTGTTTTACCCGGCGGTCGAGTTCAGCAAGTCGTTATTTATTACAGAGGTGTATTGAGTTGCAAGTGGACTTTTTTCCGATATAATTCTTTCGCTGTTTATTAATTGTTGCAGCTACGATTTGTATTAATAGTAGAAATTTGCAGGTAAGGGAATGACTAGGTGTGCCATAAAAGTTTGTTTTTAAAGTTCTTAATACTGGGGCATATTATTTTAATATTTTATATTATAAAATTCACAGAGATCGTCCTTAATGCGGCCTTGCCTCGTATTAGCCCTCAGAATTGTTCACGTGCGTCCATCGTGTAAATGTTTAGGCGCCACTTGCATTCTGATTGAATAGAGTGTAGAGTGAGAATTTCCAAGTTCTATTATTAAAAATGATTTTAGAATACTTACATTCACGAATGGTCGTGGAGAAAGAAAGTTCCTATCAACATAATAATATGGCCAGAATTGCTTCATTTCCGAAATACGGGGTTTTACAGTTTTGTAAAAAATTGTGTTTTATTACCTATTATCTAAAGCCGCGTATCCACTGAGCGAGGCTGCCTCGCGAAGCGGCCTCGCGAAGCGGCCTCGCGAAGCGGCCTCGCGAAGCGGCCTCGCGCTGTGGATACCTGTGCCTCGCTATATTGCGCGGCAGCCTCGCGAGCACGCAATAATAATATTGTCTATTACCATAGTGAAGCCGTTTACGGAACATTTGTTTTACCTACCAACGGTGGTTTCTGCGTTCTTTATTTTCCCTCTTTATAATTGTCAACGCAATAAAAGAAAAACTTGCAATAGCTTCAGGAGGAAATACCATTTTATTTCAGAGCAAACGATGGAAACTCTATTGCTGCCTCGCACGTACTGAGGGCTCACCTTGCCTCGACGTCTTGTCTTGCTCAACACAAAATATCACCACATGCGCAAACATCGGTGAGGCTGCCTCGCGAGGCAGCCTCGCTCAGTGGATACGCAGCTTTAGAAATGCTCGTGCCGATTTCAATAAAATGTTATCTTGATAACTTTATGGGGTGTCTTTTAGACATATTAGAGTTGATACAGAAATTCCAGGGCCGTGTCCACGGGACAAGCCGCTTAAAATTGTACACAAAAATAATAACGCCCAGTAGATTTTTGCAATTTTTATAAGCTTGTATTAAGGCATATAAAAATATAACTCTTTTGTCCCTTGTTTTTTTTTAGTAGAGGCATCGTTTTCAAGAAAAAATCCAAACTTTTGCATGTCTCTAAAGTTTGAATTTTATTTAATTTTTTTCTCGAAAACGAAGCGGATACGGAAAAAATCAAGGGACAAAATAGTTATATTTTTAGTTGCTTTATTCAAAACGTTTTTTTACAAAACAATTCTGGACATATATTATGTTTATACTTAGGACCTTTTTTATTTTGACCCATAAGGATTCATGTTGCGTGTTTAGGAAACACCCTGTATAAGTATAATGGGTAATACAGGTACTTAATAAAATGTTGACAATATAATATAGTCGCATTAATGCGACATCACAATATAAATAATAATATATCTAAGCCGTATTTTCGCGAGCAGGGTTTAGGTTTAGGAAGGTATTGTTTGATTTAAGTCTGACGTTATGAAAATATTCCTCCTCCAAGTAAATTATTTTATATCGCGAAAACGGACGATTTTGGCAAGCTGTTTTAACTCGAATTTATTATATTAACCTTCTACCACAGTTGAGGGAATACTCATGTGTGCTTCCACAATGCTACAAAACAATCCGCAAAGAACAAAACGAGACGCCACTCTAATAAACCCGAAACGAAAGGTTTTGGTTTTGGGATAAACCTAAAAAGATTTTATAGGGGTTTGATCGCGAAAATACGCTTATAATTACTTAGGTCAAAGTTTACCTTTCATAATGCCCGAGGTATGTAGTCGTTCAGAAAACTGTAAACATTTCAGTCACTTTCACTGGCTTCACATTTTTCTTAAAAAGTAAATTTGAGAATTAGAGTTATATGTCTTGATTTTACGAACTCATTTCAGAAATTTTATCAAATCATCACGTCATTGTTGTTTACGAGAATAAAGTATGTTTATCAAGAAATTGGGTTGTTGATATCTGGCATCTTACACGTATTGGTAAATACGTTTTGGCTTTCATTCCCACACACTTATCGTATGTTTACTCATTAAGTTAAAGAAAAATATGAGTATTAATTTCTAAGAAGTCCTTGTTTTTAGGACTACTAAGTTGCGATAATGTTTTTCGTAGTAGTATTTTAGAATAGATTGTCAATACGCGTCACTGATATTATTCGCATTATTGATTTCCAGCATAGAAAATACAACAAACATACTTATTAAGCATTTTGTAAACGAACTTACTGTTGATATTCCCCGAAATATTCCCTGACAGTCGGTACAGGTGCACGCACTATTATTACTTTCAGTAGAATTTCAGGCTTAATTCCTAATCGATATGTTTCAGACAACTACTTTCGTATTAAGGGTAGGTAATCACACTACGTTATAAACCAAAGTTCTTTTAATATGAGATCAAGCAAATTTTCTCACAACTTTTCCACCAAGAAATGCTATTTTTTAAAACAGTCATTTGTCGCGACTAGTGACAAATGTGTTTATTGCATTCAGTCGGGTCCAATCAAAATAGCAGTTCGTGCGGTATTTTCCACTTTTTCGCTCGTTCAAAAAAAATTACACACATACACAAAACACTATTTACACACTTCTTACATAAATTACTATTTTGTAACAAAATTATTATATGTAAAAAAATTCCACACTCGTGCCAAAAAACACTATTTTACGCAGTTACATAAATTACTACATATTATTATGTTGAAGGCAGTGCGTAAAATGCAATTTTAAAGAAGTGCTGACTAATATTATTATTGCATTTGGGTGCAATAGTAGTTTGTACAGGGTAATACAAATCCACTTATTATTTTCAAACAAACTTTTCTATATCTAGGTATATTACAAACCGTTTTTGTGGTATATACTATGAATATTGAGGGCATTTCATAAAAACGGGCCAAACCAAACATAATGTCGTTTTAATGGGAACTCCCTACGTATTTTCAGTTTGTCGGAATCTCTTGTCATTGCCGTTAAAACGGTGTAAAACTTAAAAATTATCTTTTACAATTTTTCGAAAATTCTAAAATTTTAGGTGCTTTAGATATTACTCATCATTGAGTGAGCGAATAGGAATATTACTGAAATTCATAGGTACCTACATAAAATATTTATTTTGAAAATTTCAATAAGATATCAGACATAGCTCCCAACATTTGAGAATTTTAATCAATGTCTTAGTCAAATATTGCTCATTATTACATCTATTGAAGAAAAGAAAACATTAAATTGTGATGCACCTGGCAGCCTCCGGCAAAAGTTATAATCAAGATTCCTCTGGAGACCCCAGATATGGTTCCAGTATTCGTTTATACATAAATCAAATTCGTACATGGTCTCCCTGAAGCCTGGATAGATGCCGCCAAAGAACGACTATCCTTGAATTATTGCCGAAAAACATGGACCGTAGTGAGCGATTTACGACAGTGACCAAGGGTACTGGCCGAGATCCCACATCGCCGAGATCCCCGAGTGCAGAGGCCCGATGACGAAAATTGGGTAAAATTATCCGATCAAACTAACTTGCCTGTGTAGCTCGATCGAAATTATATGAAATATCCAGTCCGAAGACATCCATTTATTTACCACGTAGATGTTCAGAGATATGGTATTTCTTTTGTGGAAAAAAACGGAAGATTGAATAAGTAAACCAGACAAGTTGCTTACAGTAGCGTGCCGTGGGTAAAAGGGCGGAGGGGGCGAGCTATTTTAAGGGCGCCAAAAAAAAGTCGTACATTTTTTTTTTGTTTTAACAAAGTAAACAAAATATATAATATTTTATGAGTTATAGGTAAAGCTATAAACAAAAAATAACACAGCCTACTTAACTAAAATAATAATCTTCTTGTTTTTACAGATTTAAATTTGTCTTATCATAATTGATTAATTTCGCTGTTTCTGATTCAATTACTAGTAATGATCAGCGCCGGTTTTAGCTTGACTACCGCCGGGGTTTAAAAAACGCGTTATATTTCCTCTCAATTTTTTACTTTTGCCCAAAAAACTAAACTTTTTAGTTGGGAAGTAGTCAGAAATAAAAAAAAGTAATAAATTACAAATTGAATCTTTGTGGTACAAAATTGCGCCGCAGGCGAAAATTTTTGAAATATTCAATGTCAAACAGTTTAAATTAACGAAAATAAATTATATTCTTGTTAATTGGTTTTTATTTTTTTTGTTCACTATGACTCAGAACCTTTGTAGCCAAGAAGTCTTTCTTACTCAATCTTCTTTTATAGAGCAACTGTGACCAATAGCAATTTCGAAATTTCTTTTAGTGTGAACCCATAAAAATCATTGCTTTTTAAACTGGCTATACAAAAGAAAGCAGAGGTGTTTGGTTACTAAAATGCGCCCTAGGCGAAAATTTTTAGAAATATAAAGCACAGATAGTTTAAAAGAGGTATAGGAAATTACAAAATCATAACAGTATAATGTATTTTCCGGCGTGTTTTCTCAATGTAGGGTGCTTGAACACCCAAACCATATTACAGCCCTGGGCTAGTATGGGAAAAGCCAGGTCGCGTGGAATCGGTAGTTAGCTACTTGGCAATAATAAGTAATATATTTTTCAATAAATGTATCTATGTTACACATTATTACATGGCAATTTTCCAATTTATATTCAATAAATGAATCAATGTTGTATATTCTGCGTTTAAGATATTTTCACTTAGAAATTTTTATTTTCGTCCAAAAATCCAGAGGGGAGTAAAATCTTCAAGGTACAGATGAATAAGATGATGAATAGGAGAACGTTTCAGATGTTATGTTTGCAGACTACGATCAAAATGAAGGTGTCGCGTCGTGAGTGAGCAACAAAATTTGATTTATTTTTAGTTATTAGACCAACTATACCGCCTCCTAAAATTAACCGCCGGGCGCTATTAGTGCCCTAGCACCCCCCTAAAACAGGCGCTGGTAATGATAAGTTATTTGTCCTTTCCTGAGTCATTGAACATCTTTGGAAATTAAAAATTTTCTTTAACCTGCTAACTGCTAAACGCCCTTTCTGCTCCAGGGCAGTTGCAAAGTATGGTGGAAAATATTTTTAACAAAACAGTGAGAGCAGGAGAGCCAACGGTGAGTGATGAACTTGCGAGGTGGAGGTAACGACGACTCGAAGAGCGAGGAAAGACTGAAAGAGGAAAGTCAAGAGCGGCGGCGCAGCAAAGTAGGGAACAAAGCAGCGTTGCCAACCGTTCCTTTAAAGGAAATATTTGCCGGGGATAACGCAAAAATAATACAAATAATAGACCATAATATTGTCGTGATTTTACGTTCAATTTTGCAATTGCACTAGAGCACAAAGGGCGGGTTAGGGCTGAGGGCGGGGAGGGGCACAGGCCCCCCCGTGCCCCCCCTGCGGCACGCTACTGGTTGCTTACTACACTTGTATGGCCCGTACGCCTTATTTATAAGCTTGCCGCAGTTTCAGCGCGGCGACAACTTAGCACCCCTCAAGTCGGTGGCGCTCCGAGGTTGGTACTTTTTCTGCCTACAAGCTAGTACCTATCGTACCGAGTATCGTAGACTTGATGATTCGAGAATTGTCCTTAGAAATTACCTATCTTTACTGATATAAGAGTCGAATATGAAAAGTCGTAAAGACTGAAGACTCCTAGTAAATCTTCAGCCAACGCTCCTAGTCCAACCAGCTATCTGACGAATACCATCTCTCAGCCGCTGAAGTCGATGCGTGGCGGGTTGAATGGGCTTTTTAAAAGCCCACTTCTCCTAACTCTTCCAATGTATCTTTTTGTCCATCGCGAAAGCGTCTGCTTGCTAGCCACTCTGTGAGGTCGTCTGTGTGATATAAACAGATAGTCCGAACTGGAGCCTCCCATGTCTTGTTTAGAGGATATTATGTAATCGTCGACCGCAGTTGCCACACACAAGTCGAGAATATCTGAAAATAAACTTTGAGCAATAGAGCACAAAACCCTGGGAAAATTTTTTAGAAATGAGGATATTCTGTGAATCCCGCGTAAAGCTATACTTGGATCGTTGTGATCTGGCCTTGGAAATTCCCTTAAGGAATAGTTTAAGTACTACCGGTCAGCTGGCCAAGTCACCTCGCAAAATCAGCGATAAAGCCGAACAATATGAATTGAAGGACCCGCGTTTGTGTCATGCCCTTTTTTTTAAATGTCCGGAAGGACATCAATGACATGTGCTGATGTGTCTTCCAAAGGATATATTGCCCTTTTCGTGTGAAAGGGCAAAGCATATAATATGAGCATATAATTAGCGGTTCCTGCCGGCAAGGACCATGGAATGGTCTTAATGTCACTCTCCGAAACTAGCTTCTATTTGAAAGCTTCCCTGATAGCTTGGTGGCTACCAGGGTAAGCTGAGGATGAAACATTTCGGCCAGAAACCACGACGATCCTTTCAGCTTATTCATTCACGAGATTCTGGAGAGTGTGCAAAATCAGGGAGAAATAGGAAAACATAAACGTAGGAGCCAGGATATGTACCTACTTTGGGCATTTTCGGTTATCCTTGGAGGCAAAAATGTCGACCTCGGGATATACACTGTGTCCCGGATAAGAATGAACAGCATGGGGATATTGCAAACGGTGAGAGATAGAGCAACGGTTAAATGGGGAAAAAGTTGCGCAATTTCGAGGTCAATAAAATGGCACAAACAGATTTCTGATATCTTTTTTCGTTTTTGAGTTATTTTGAAAAAAGTAAAATTTTGCGTTTTCGATTTTATTTTTTTCTGAAGTTGTTATCACAGATAGAAAAAAAAAAGAAAAACACTTTCTTATGGCACTTTTTAACGGGCTTTAAGATGGCGTTTTTAGATTTGTTCTACAACGTTTCGTTTTTGAGAGACCATCTTCAACTTTATTTTTTTAAATACGGACCTGGATTTTTTTTTGCAGATTTTGAAAGCAGTTTTCATTGCAAACACCATAATGTATGACACGAAATATTTTTAAATTGTTTTGAGACAATTATTCTGAAAATTCCCTTTTTATCCATTCATTTTTCTCTAATGCGGCCCTGTATTTTAATAATAAGAAGTCTAAATATTAATCAGTATTGTCAACAATTTAACTTACAACTTATCTTTCGATTATTGGATAACCAAAAAAAGGACGGCAAAGACTAATAACAGTCACATGCGATAATAAAAAATAAATAAAAACCCCCACCTAGAAGGCTTTGAAACAACGAAACCAACCCCTTGTCATTTGTCATAACTCCCACTGTATCATTTAGTTAACAATTTGTATCATTAGAAATGGAGGGTGCTTTTTCAAATGGGGACAAATTTAACATGTCAGCATGTTATATCTTGCGTCACAGAAATAGGGTAGAGGCCGAACGAATGTATTGTTGCAATTAATAAATAGCAAAAGTTATTGATTTCGTGGCTTGAAGCTTTCTTCTGACAATTAGAAAAAGCTAAGAATTTACTCCAAAACACAATACGACACTGTTTGCTGTACAACAACAGAGGAAAACACTTACCAGACAGGGCCGTATTTAAAAATATTAAGTTTTCGAAGTAAAAATAAACTGTAAATAAATTGTTGTCAATACTGATTAATAATTAGATTTCTTATTATTAAATATAGGGCCGCAATAGAAAAAAATAAGGAATAATCAGTATAATTGTCTCAAAACATTTTAAAAATATTTCGTGTCATACATCATCATGGTATTTGCAATAAAAAGTGCTTTCAAAATCTGAAAAAAAAATCCAGGTCCGTATTTAAAAAAATAAAGTTGAAGATGGTTTCTCAAAAACGAAACGTTGTAGAACAAATCTAAAGACGCCATCTTAAAGCCCGTTAAAAAGTGCCATAAGAAAGTGTTTTTCTTTTTTTTTCTATCTGTCATAACAACTTCAGAAAAAAATAAAATCGAAAACGCAAAATTTTACTTTTTTCAAAATAACTCAAAAACGAAAAAAGATATTAGAAATCTGTTTGTGCCATTTTATTGACCTCGAAATTGCACAACTTTTTCCCTATTTAACCGTTGCTCTATCTCTCACCGTTTGCAATATCCCCATGCTGTTCATTCTTATCCGGGACACAGTGTATATAATAACAAACGGGTTTGTTACAAAAACAGAAATGTTAATGAATCACTCAGTATGATAATCACACCATTGACAAATCTGTGTAGATATATTGAATGCTGCCTTTCAAAGGGCATTATGTGGCACATATATTCTCACAATAATAAGGTATGAATCAGAGAGTCATCCTGGGTTCTTCATGTGAAAAACTGAGTTTTCAATTATTCGAAAAATATGCGTTTTGATATGATTTTATACAGGCTGCCATGTGTTTTATAATGAAGTTCAAAAAGAAAATTCCTCGGAAAACCATAGGCGCATACCGTTAGGGTGGGTCCAAAGGACTCTTATTGCCACGTGATCTTGTATTTTAATAATTAATTTTTCCACGTTTCTGAACAGGCTGCCAATGAGAAGTACGCAAGTTCTTATTATGAAAATGCCTTTCGCGCATGTCCAAGTACTGTTTAAATTGAATGTTATTTAATCATTTAAACGAGTTATTCGATGTAAAGTGTACTTGGACATGCGCAAACGGTATGCCATCTTTTCTTCAATCCCTAACTAGAAATTTACACAGATTTTATCGTCGAAGGTAGGTGTCGCCGTCTGACATTCGGCGAAAGAACTACAGAACGGTTTTCGGCCAAGGAGCGGAGAGAATTTGCGTATCGAGTTAGTCCACCGGTCGGTAGGTGCAGCACAAGCGCTTGGGTTTCAGCTATGTGACGTTGCCAGATTGTGCGAAAATTTTCAGTAATGAGGAAAGAATTATGTAAAGTAAAAATATGACTACGAAGTTTGTATTTAAGAGTATCCGTTGATGGGAATGCAAAGAGAAAACATTATTTCTGTATTATTTTTGAATTTTCGAAAAATATGGCTCACGTGACTCTAGGAGTTCTAGCATTGCATACTTTTACCATTGCTTCACTTGTAAAATAGTGTAGGAAAAATGCGATACATTTGAAGTATTGTAAATATTTTATTATTTTATTTGGATAAATTTAGGCACACAATTCGAAAAAACATTAACAACAGAATGCCTCACCTAACCTAAATGAGAATTCCTAGAGTCACGTGAGTTCACGCCGCGCCACGGCCGGTATTTTTCGTTGGCCGCGCTCATATCCTTGAGTATGATTCTCCAAAAATTAAAACTGAGATTTAGCAAATTGATTTGTGATACACAGAGGGAGTTAAAAATGTGAAATAGGAACATTCTGTGAAGAACAATGCACCTTTATTGTCCTGAATGGCACAAAAAGCGGGACAGTAAAGAAAAACTATTCTGTTTTCTGAGTAGTAAAATATACCTACTGCCATATAGTTTTGACAAAAGCAATAATAAAATAAAAAACCATTTTAAAAACAAGCTTTTATTTAAGCCAAATAAATTTAGGTACCTACTTACATACTTTGGCAAGTAGGTACCTACTTGCTTATCAACCAATCAGTATCCAATAAAATTAATTGGTGTAAGTACCTACTTTTATGAACATTTCGAGCGACAAGCTTTTTGATTTACATTACAACAACTTGTCGCAATTTAATATGGCGAATTATCTTAACGAAAACCAAAATTTATTTTATTCCCTTTAGTACATGGCTTAAATAAAAGCTCGTTTTTAAAAAGGTTTTATTTTTATTTTTACAAGCTTTTATTTAACTTGCCCTTTAGTATGTATGTTGTGTGGGTCGAATCTAGCAAGCTGAATTAAAACCACTTCTTGACATCCGATTGAGCTGAAATGTGGCATACACCTTTAGTTCTGCTGACAATACAATATACAGGGTGTTTATTTAAGGGTGAAGAGGTACCGCGTATTTTAAGAATTAATAGTCCTGGAGCTTTGGGGAAAAAATCTTATTAAGTAATGTGGTCAGGAAAAATTGCTGGAAATTATTTTTTAGTTCGTAAGTCGGCCGCTAGAGGGCGTATCGAAACAGTAAATTTGAAAAATGAGTTTTCTCAAAAAAATGACTAATAAAGGTATATCAAAAATAATTTTATTGTACTCTAGAGGTGAAACTGGCGGATAAACCTTAACTTGAAAAAATGCCTGTAACTTCGGTTTGGCTTAACCGAATTGGTCGAATTTGGGCTTGTTGAAAAGAGCTTTCCTCCTTCTATCAAAGATTGTCCAGTAAGGTCATTTCGAATTTCGTGGTCACCGCTAGAGGGCGCAATTTGAAAAATTTCCCATTTATTACAATTTTCTCCGAAATTTTAAATGCAATGACATATTTATTCTGTCATAATCGAAAAGTAGATTAAATTTACAACAAAAAATACCCAAGGTTCAAATCGATATCTTCATTAGTTTCGGAATTATCGCCAAAAGAATAATTATTAAGAAAGAAGAAGGTAAGTATTTGTTATCAAAGATTTCCGCGGTCAAGTATGCCATGAAATAAATAAAAATCGGCTGGAGTTTTTCGTAAATTGCTATTTTTCTCACTTTTTATTCCGTTAAACGTATTTCTAATTTACTCACCTTACCCGTCGTATTGATATGAAATTATCTCGGAAATTATCTAGTAAGCCATGAAACAAAATCGTTTGGTTTTTAGGGAAGCAAAAAAGTAAACATCACATGAATCGAGCTTTAATAAGTATTGCGTTAAATCTTGGATTTTTGTAAATTTTCAGTTAAAATTGTGTTTTATTAAAAAATTTATTAAAAAATGCCTTAAACGAATGACGAGGCTTACGATATACTTTCCGTATATTTTCAATATTTTGAACATGCTCACTTGCGGAACGTGAATACGCGCCAAACGATTTTGGCTTATTAGATGATTTCGGAGATAATTTCAAATCGATACGAGATACGACAGGTAATAAGTTAAGTAAATTAGAAATACGTTTAATGGAATAAAAAGTGAGAAAAATAGCAATTTACGAAAAGCACAAGTAGATTTTTATTTATTTCATGGCATGCTTGACCACGGAAATCTTTGATAACAAATACTTACCTTATTTTTTCTTAATAATTATTCTTTTGGCGATAACTCCGAAACTAATGAAGATATCGATTTGAACCATGGGTATTTTTTGTTGTAAATTTAATCTACTTTTCGATTATAACAGAATAAATATGTCATTGCATTTAAAATTTCGGAGAAAATTGTAATAAATGGGAAATTTTTCAAATTGCCCCCTCTAGCGGTGACCACGAAATTCTAAATGACCTTACTAGACAATCATTTGATAGAAGAAGGAAAGCTCTCTTCAACAAGCCCAAATTCGATCAATTCGGTTAAGCCAAACCGAAGTTACAGGCATTTTTTCAAGTCAAGGTTTGTCGGCCCGTTTCACCTCTATTTGAAAAGCTAGAGCAAAAAATCCTTAACGAAAATTGTTCAAAATTTGCTGAAGAGTGCAATAAAATTATTTTTGATATACCTTTATTAGTCATTTTCTTGAGAAACTCATTTTTCAAATTTACTGTTTCGAATACGCCCCCTAGCGGCCGAACTACGAACTTAAAAATAATTTCCAGCGATTTCTCGTGACCACATTACTTAAGAAGATTTTTTCCCAAAGCTCCCGGACTATTAATTCCTGAGATATGGTACCTCTTTACCCTTCATGAAACACCCTGTATAATACCATTGATTAAGGTAATTCCTTATTCAATGACAATATTCAATATTGTAATACTTTCAAAATGGCCGCTACAAGACGATATATTTTTTTTGTCAACCCCCTTAATATTGATATTAAATGAAAGGGCTTGAAGAGTAGAAAACGATAAAGTTAGTGACATCACACTACATTCAATATGGCTGCCGCTCCAAGATGGCGGATTACATTTTCTTTTCAACCCCCTTAATATGGGTACCAAATGAAAGGGCTTGAAGAGTCGAAAATGATAAAGTTAGTGACATCACACCAAACTCGATATGACCGCCGCTCCAAGATGGCGGATTACATTTTCTTTTCAACCCCCTTAATATGGGTATCAAATAAATGAAAGGGCTTGAAGAGTAGAAAACGATAAAGTTAGTGACATCACACTAAACTCAATATGGCCGCCGCTCCAAGATGGCGGACTACATTTTCTTTCCAATCTCCTTAATATGGGTATCAAATGAAAGGGCTTAAAGAGCAGAACACTATAAAGTTAGTGACATCACACTAAATTAAATATGGCCGCCTTTCCAAGATGGCGGATTACTTGTTTGATACCCAACATGCAACATGGGTATCAAATGAAAAGGCTCGACGGGAAGAAAACAATAAGGTGAATGACGTCATACTAAATCCAATATGGCGGTCGCCCCAAGATCGGCGGATTACCTAATTCTGCACAACCTCCTCGACACGGGTATCAAATAAAAAGATTTGACGAGTAGAAAACGATAGGTGAGTGACGTCATACTAAATGCAATAGGGCGGATGACCAAAAATGGCAGACTAAATTTAATACTAAACAAGAATTATAAAGCGGGAGATAACATAACATATTTGAAGAGACCCAATGATGATTTAGTTCAGTGACGTAGCTACCATACCGCGAAACCCCGCGGCCGCGGGGGGGGGGCCTGCCGTCAAGGGGGCCTCCCCTCGACCGGGCGTATACTGTATACTCTCCCTCTTGTAAAAAAAATACAACGTACACCCTACCTCCAAAACACATAAACAAATAATACAGTACGTAAAAATTAAAGAAAGTAACATGCACAACAAATATACCTAAGTAATTTGTAGAGGGAGGAAGATCCATACCATGCTATTGGAATAATTATTTATAATTTATGAACAACAAAACGGTTGCATGAACCAGGCTTAAGTAATTTAGCATTACTTTCTACAAGCTGAAGAAGCTGCAGCAATGGATAAAAGCGAACTAATTGAAAGTTTTTACCGAAGGCAAATGTAGAAGAAAACAATTTCTGGATTAGTCGATTAGTGTATACCTACCTAGTAGGTATTTTTTTATTTTAAATTTTTATTTTAAATTTACAAAAACTCTTTTTTTTTATAAAAAAAAATCACATCAACACAGTAAGTACCTAGCTAAATAAATTAAATTGCAATAAATTAAATAAAATTCTATTAACTCTTATCCGATATATTTATCAGATGCATTTATTTAAAATACTATAAATATCTTTGTCTTTCAAATGTCAAATGTAAGTGGGTAGTTAGGTATTTTTGGCTAAATCATAGCCGAACGAGCCGCACACTGGCTAAAAATTCGAACGAACAGGGCGAACAGTACTAGATCCTCTTCGTAATACATCTCTCCCAGTCATATTATGTCATAAACAGGGTGTAAGGAAATTATGCTTCAGGATTTCGGAGGGAGATTCTACACAAAAAATTTATGTCACAATGTCCTATACCATTTTTTCGAAAACTCAAAATTGACGGAAATACAGGGCGCGAAAAAAAAAACATTTTTTTTGTCCATATTTTTAATAATATTTTATCAAGTGGGCCGATTTTTGTCAAATTTTTCATACATATCACTAGTGTTCCTTTGTATTTACCATAATAATTTGACGCAAATCGTCAATGCCTAAGGGCCCAAACAGTCCTTCACCTTAAGAAAATGACTTAGAACTTTTTTGTTTGAATATTTTTATAAATTTGGATAGCAGATTATTAAAATATGCATCAAAATCTCTTTAAAAAAGGTCATCTTATTGCATCACGTTAAAAAGAACCATTTCCGAGAAAAACCACTTTAATCATAAATAATTAGAAATTCTTATTTTATCGATTTTATTTAACAAAGCAATCCTTGAAAACAAAAGATTTAGTCTAAGGAGACTAAATTTTTTGTTGTTGTTGTTGTTGTTTCCAAGGGGAAACAACATCACAACAAGAACATGACGTTGTGGTATAAATGAGAGATGTCAATATGTTAAAAAAATTAACAAAAATTTTTTTTTTCGCGCCTTGTATCTCCGTCAATTTTGGGCTTTCGAAAAAATGGTATAGGTTATAGGACTTTGTGGCATTAATTTTTCGTGTAGAAGCGCCCTCCGAAATCCTGACGCATAATTTACGGACACCCTGTATAGACTTTGGTTTCGGCCGACCGAGGTCCGCGGCCCGCGCCCCGCCGTAGGTAGATAAATTAAAAAATAATACAGCCGGTCGGCGGTCGGCCTGATATGGCCTTGGAGCCTGAGTTGGAAAGTAGATTTAGTACGCCAGAAACGATTGTCTGTGTAAACCTTGACTTCACCTTCACAGCCCTCGCCGGAAAGTAAGTTTGATACGCGAGATCATACGGTCCCGTCCCGTCGGTCACGCAATGTCACTGCTTACTTACTTACACCTGCCGAGATAGAAATATGGATTCAGAGTACACGTAGGTATTTGCTTTGCACATTTCACAATATTATTTATATTCTTCTTCAGCACAATCCCAACTCAAGCAAATTAACTGGCAAGCTAAAAACTTAGTAGGTATATTTAAATGCAATTTTAATGGTAAATATCCACGTCACTTTAATAGAGGTAATAGATGGTAGGTAGGTAGGTAGGTAGGTACTTACGAATTACTTAGGTAACAAACAAAAGTATTTAAAAAATACAAATCACTATACTGATGTTTTGGGAAAAAATAAATTGTTTGATTTTCCAACACGATAACAGGCGATATAGGAATACTTGTGCGCTTTCATTTTTGTAGTTATTAAAAGACACCACAAAGAAAAATTCATCATAGTTAGGTAGGTAGTACCTAATATTTGCAACTTAGAAAATTTACCTATTAATTTAAATTGTTTAATCTTAAAATTTGGAAAAAACATATCGCGTGGGATATGTAATTTTTTAAAAATATAATTAAAATCTTATTAAAAAATTATCTTTCGTTTAAACAGATTGAAGAATTAAAATTTGCCATTCATTTTAAATTTAAATAAAAAAATAGCCATGAACCCTCCCCCACCCTTCCCATGGCCGCACACGATTTTTTTAAAATTTCAACTGGTGGTAAGTTTTCTTTGTTAAACCCAGAATCATTTGTGTAGTAACCAGGAACCATCAATTTCTTTATAGAACAACCAAAATTTTTAATAAAGTTATTTTTCATTGTTTATTTTTTTATAGAGGACAACCAATAAATTTATAAAGGACAACACTCAATACTCCTTTATATAGTCCCTAGTGACATTATTAAGATGTCTTATCAAACAGCCACATTACATAAATACTAGTTTTAAAAAGCATTCAAGGTGATTTAAGTTTTTTTTTTTTGTTCTAATAAAGAATTTTAGTTCTTGTGGTGTATGTAGGACATGTAGGTGTAGTCTGTGTAGTCACTAATTTTATATGCTTATTTAAATCTTATGTGGCCGGCAACGGCAACGTTGGGTTTATCCAATAATTTGGAGAAGCGGATACAGTGAATTCTGCTATTGTTCATCAGATGGCGCAACTCTCGGCGCAATGAAACCTGTATATTTCTCGAACACTTATCTAGCAATTGCATTTTTGGCGAATTCGCAGGTGAGAAGACCTGTGCACGTAGCTCCAACTGGATTGTTTCTCTTACCTTATTAAATATACAATATTCTTTTACTCAATGACTACGTGTCTTCTTTTTAAGTCGCGAAATTATAAGCATTGGTAGAAGACGTCATCCTAAGAAAAAAATTCATTAAACATGAGGCCATAGAAGCTTTATAAGTAACATATAGGCTGAATTATAAATTATGTCTTTCTTACAATTCAAACATATTCATTATTATTATGACAAGCATTACAACAATTAAACAACTTTTTTATTTTGTATTTTCCTCAAAAATTAAAGAAATCGTGGTACTTTACTGGTGGAGCATTTTCAAACTTACATTTTTTGGCAATCCTGCACCTACATCTAAGAATAAGCCACTCTATGCCAACCTTATTTATTTTGCAACCAAAAGTTTTTAGAAGAAAAGTTTCTCCTCTTGTCAACAATAACTTCCCTCTAATATTTTGTGGTCTTACATTTTGGGTGGTAAAAACTCATTATGCATCTGAAAACTCGGTTCCAAAGGAAGGAGTATTATCTTTTTAACTCTTTAAGAGGATAATAATATTTTTGATTATAAGCATTTTTAGAAATTATAACGTACGATTTAAATCTAAATACTTTTACTAATAAGCAATTAATTATTCCATAATAAACTAAACACTTACTTACCTACCTTTTTGGGGCAGAGGGGATATCTGAGTGGGGTTCTTCTATCAGTATGTTTTTCATACAGTACCTACATCACAAGTACCTACTAGATCTGGAAGTTTAATAATTATTATTAATTTTACTATCTACAATACAGCAAATTAATAAGTAATGCGTTGTTATTATATGGGTAGGTTGTAGGTTGTAGGTGTTGGTATACCTACTATTTTTATTGGGGAATAAAAAATACCTAAGTTTTCAATATTAAAAACAACCTAAATATTGTTTTTGTAAGACTTACATCAGAATAAGTTGTGCTACTGCCCCTTTTCTTAAATATGTAAGCCCACTTGGTTTTTTTATCAGGTCTTCACTAGGAAAATGATATCTATATTCTGTATTCTATGTTCGGGTCAATTTTTTCCTTTCCTATGATATGACTGGGTTCTTAAATTTGTGTCTTTTGGAAATCTAAAAATCAAAATATAAAAATAATAATAACAGCTGAATAGATACCGATTAACGAAATACTTTGTCCGTTTATTTCTTTGTCTGAGGCTTTCATGGAAAAAAGATGAGTACGAGAAATATGACGAACCCCAAAGTCTACGTTCATGTAATGATTTACTTACCTGTGCCAACTCCGCTGCTTTCCGGATCAGCGAGATTTTCGCATAGGACACCACTTTTGAACCTACTGGCAGGATTTAGTTGAAATAAAACTAAAGGTGGATTTATAAACTCGACGTTTGCGTTGGCGCTGGCCGTTGCCGTTTGAGTCAAAAATTCAATCCCAATATTTTACGTGTAACCGTTTATAAACGCAGTCGAACACGTTGCCGTCTGCGCCCGATGCTGTCCGAGATAAACTAATTTCATCTTTCACGTCGTCGTTCACATTTCTGGACGCTAACTGCGAAGGTCACCGTTAACTTCGAGCGCCAACGCCAAACGTCGAGTTTATAAATCCACCTTAATACTTTCCACAACTTTTAGCTGCCAAACGTAATGACAGCGTCAGCCATTAAACTGTCCTATATTGCTTGGGTCGGCCTTGAGCATGTAGGGACGCCGATTTCACGGGGGGAACGGGGCTCATGCCCTCGTCAGAAATTTGAAAAGGGGGCGACGTCTTCCTTGGAAAACCCGAGTGTGGCAATGCCCGCCTTTGATAACCCCTACTGGGACATCGCGCATTGCATTGACAATTTAGTTTTTTACAAATTCAAGAAATTTTATAAGAATTAATTAAGATCCAAATTGAGAAGAAAATCACAAGTATATTTGAGTGCAGAGTCGGGATCAATGTGAAATTAATCATTTACAAAGAAATTTAAAGTTGAAAAAGCGATACTTTATATATCTATCTATCTATCTATCTATCTATCTATCTATCTATCTATCTATCTATCTATCTATCTATCTATCTATCTATCTATCTATCTATCTATCTATCTATCTATCTATCTATCTATCTATCTATCTATCTATCTATCTATCTATCTATCTATCTATCTATCTATCTATCTATCTATCTATCTATCTATCTATCTATCTATCTATCTATCTATCTATCTATCTATCTATCTATCTATCTATCTATCTATCTATCTATCTATCTATCTATCTATCTATCTATCTATCTATCTATCTATCTATCTATCTATCTATCTATCTATCTATCTATCTATCTATCTATCTATCTATCTATCTATCTATCTATCTATCTATCTATCTATCTATCTATCTATCTATCTATCTATCTATCTATCTATCTATCTATCTATCTATCTATCTATCTATCTATCTATCTATCTATCTATCTATCTATCTATCTATCTATCTATCTATCTATCTATCTATCTATCTATCTATCTATCTATCTATCTATCTATCTATCTATCTATCTATCTAGAAATAACATTATTTCTTCTTGATTATTTACTCCCTTCAGAATTTTGACAACCCGGCGCCCCTGCACTTGGGTCTTGTCTTAATAGTAAACAGATACCTGTTGATTTCTTATAATCTTGGCCACGGTTTATTGATTGTATGCTTTATCTATAGATATTTGATCGGAGGTGGGACCTTTATCTAGTGAATGTAGTATCCTACCCTGTGAGATGTTAATTGGCGAGCGGTATTATACAGGGTGGTCTACAAGATCTTCAAGACCTTTAATGGTCCACTATAATTATAACACACAACCTCTATTGGTACTCCTATGGTGGACCATAAGTAAATTTGCACTGGCCATCCATGCTGGAAAAGTGACTGATGGAACGCAGCCGGCCACCGGGACATTACGGACCCGGGCCAATGATGGTTTCCATCATCGTTCCAATGATGCAGTGATGGTTACCCAATACATTTTTACAAATGGCCCATTTATCAGTGTTTGTTGGGAAGTTTCCAGTTTGGGAACCGAATATTATATATTTTTTTGTTAAAAAACCAGGGCACCACATGAAGTTGAATTGCGCAGATGCCAGGCCAAAGGGGAGGGCAAGTAAATTCATAAGGATATTCTCAATTATTTCGAAGCGAGGATATTTACAATGATTTAGGTTTATAGCCATGTGAAAATATACGTCTATGAAGTCTATGGAACTTAAAAAGTAGTTCCTTTGCATTAGCCACAACACTGTACGGATGTCACCATTTTGAAATGGGGTACCTTAAGGGGAGTGTTGAGGTTTTTCACGTTTAAAACAAAGCTCGCATTGCCGTCAGATTTTTCTGTTAAGGTTATCCTTGAGAGGTGCTGTGAGCAATAGCTCTAATTTCAGATTTGGAGCGCTCACGAGCATTAGGAGGATTGCTTTGTACTGGACTTTTTCTTAAGGGCAACTTGTAGTCCCTGATCCAATCTAGTATGACTGAAGAGTCAGTATAATGTGTTTCCACCAGGGACTCTTTAAAATAAGGGGACCCAGCATGTCACAGTCTATCACATAGAAAAAGTGAAGCCTTGTTTTCTGTATATCTCCAAGGAGACCACATAAGTGGGCTGGTACAAGGTTATGTTATATGTCAGTGTCCAACTGACATCAGGTTTTATGTGACATGCCAGTGCCATAGATTCCAAAGGAGGCAAAATATTTCCCTTCATAGTTCACAATTTTTAAGTTTTCTAACTTCCAGATAGTCAATTAAAGGTAATGCGGCCGCCTGTAGTAGTACCAATAATTGCAACTAGATTTTTCTTGTCTCACGTATAGTAATCCTACAATTCCCATTACGTGGGTTTTACGTATAAGTAAGTAGTTCAAAACAAAAATGGTATTCCCTAAATATTAAATTATTAAGCAGGTAGCTTCAGTCAGGTCTTTTTTTAAACAGTTCTTATCTACAACTATAAGTTTATTTTACGTTTGTGAGGTACCTTGGGAGAGAAATAAAATTACAAAAATGAGCACCGAGAAAAATTACATGATCAATCTTATTAGTCCATCCCGAAATCTGTGAAAGTTCAACAAGGGAAGAAAGTTCAAGTAGGTACCTATTATACCTACATAATATTACAAATGGTTTGAGGAACCTGTTAACAAGGTGCAATACCATATTTATATTACTTAAATTCCTGAAAATAATTGCAGGAAACCAAATTCAAATATAAAATAAATTTGATTCATTTGGCACTTGCCATATTCTGTGTTTGTTGACAGAACATTGTCAACTCTAATTTTTAGAAATCATAAGTACCTGTTATATCCATAGATTCTCCAATAAAATTGCATACTTGGCATCATTGAGACCATTAGAATGAGGAAAGAAACGGCCTCACTTTGGAAAGTATAATCCCCTTACTTTAAAGGGTCCCTGGTTTCCACATATTGAAGTAGTTTGAAAACTTGCCTGCAGTGATACTCACCTAGTTTTCTATGTCTTCTAGCGCCTCTTCGGAAATCTCTTTGCTCTCGCATCCCTTGAGGGCTGCTCGCAGTGCTCGTGTGGTCTCACCGCCCCCCTTCGGTGAACAAGACCCCGCCTGTATAAAGGCTAGAAGTCGGTTCTCTGATGAATCCGAGTGGGTCGAGGCGCAAGCCCTGCAGCTCTCTGCGGTTGCCCCCCCCCCCCTTCTGTAACCTTGGGAGTAACTTTTAACTGGCACTCAGTAAAGACTTTGCCACTTTGTTTCGGTATATTGGGACCAAACAAAATTCCGAAGGAACTAACTTCTCGATACGCTCCCTCATGCCCCTACTAGGGGTTGGTGCAATTGCCTTACGCCTAGAGGATAACTCAAGGTGTAGCAAGTTGGCGAGAATACGGCCATAATCCCCTAGAGGCAATATAAGATTTCGTCCCTCAACTATCTAGGGGTGCTCGCAGGTTTGTTCGAAAAAGTTGAGATAGACTTACCTGTAGTGGGTAATGTTTTGTCTACCTGCACTCTGCACTACCGCTGCAGCGGTTCCTTTGAGAAAACCGTTGAAGTACCCAACATGGGCAGTTGAAGGGCGGAGCAATTTTCAGGACGGGGTATTTCTGCAAAAGTGCATTTGTTGATTCCTTCTGTATGCCGTTGGCCACCAGATGTCCCCATCTGATTGCGCTCCCTTCCTGCAGAGTGTCAGAGGGTTGGGCAGGGACATTATCCTACTTCGCGAGTAGTCTGGTGAGGTCATTCGCGTCACTTGGTCCTTCCAGCTGCTGTGGTAAGCGGTCACTACTACCTGGAGAACTATGGTTCCAGGGAGACAGCTCTAAGGAGAGTGTCGGTGGCATCCGCCCATTTAAAGAAGCAGGAGACACGCGAAGGCTTAATGAAGCACATCCGTGTCCGTGGTCGATGGAGGCGCGGCTTAAAGGAGAGTGTCGGTGGCATCCGCCCGCTTAAAGAAGCAGGAGACATGCGAAGGCTTAATGAAGCGCATCCCTGTCCGTGGTCGATGGAGGAGCGGCTTAAAGAAGCCGGCACGTCGACCTGTCGCGGCGGTGAAGACTAGCTCCATCTCAGAACAGGCGACATGAAGCATCTCTGCGTCTGTGACGGTTGCTAGCGCATTGTTGCACGAATTCTGTCGCTTTGGCAGTTGACTCGAATCGTTCCCGTAAAAAATAGAACTTTTTAGTTCTAAAAGACTTTGTAAGAGTGTTTCTCGACCTGCTCGTGGCGCACAAGGACCCCCCAGAACCCCCGATAAGATTTGGACCCCGCCGAAGCCCCGGAAGCCCGAGATGGGTGACTGAGCGGCGCCGGCCTCCCTCCCGAGCGGATGGGTTCAACCAGGGACCCTTTAAAATAAGGGGACCCAGCATTATACTTTCCAAAGTGAGGCCGTTTCTTTCCCCATTCTAATGGTCTCAGTGGTGCCAACTATGCCATTTTATTGGAGAATCTAAGAATATAACAGGTACTTTCATTGTTAGTAAAAATTAATAATGGTTTCCATGAATTAGACTTGACAATGTGGTGTCTACAAACACGGAATATGGCAAATGCCAAATAAATCAAAAATTATTTTATAATTTACATTGATTTCCAGCGAATTTAAGTAGAAATATGGTAAATCAGTGCAGATTTTGCAAAAAGCTTAATTATAAGCACCCCCACTTAACTTTCCACAGGTAAGAACCGATGTAGTTCTAGAGTACAGGTTACAACAATTTTCAGTGGCGTGTTTCTAGTCAGGAAAGTAATAGGTACGTTTAATCAGGCCGTAAAATAAAGTTCATACTTATTTACAATTTGTCGCTAATGCACCATGTTACCAGGTTCCTCAATCCATTTGTAATATGTATAATTGAACTTTCTTCCCTTGTTGAAATGCATCTACCCAAAGAACTTTCACAGATTTCGGGATGGACTAACAAGATTATGTCTAATAGTTATAATAATGTCTCGGTGTTCATTAGTCCTTATAATTTTTTTGTAATTTTATTTGTCTCCCAAGGGTACCTCACAAACTTAAAATAAACTCGTATGATAAAGTCTTTCAGAAACTTTGTAGAATGCTGTAGGTAATAAAGTGAAGACCTGACTGAAGCTACCTGCTGCTTAATAATTTAAAATTTATGAAATACCATACTACACTACTACTTTCAGAGTTAAGTCACCATTGGGACAAAAGAACTTGTTGAGTTTCTGGTAATTGGGAAACTCAAAAATGATTCGAATGCATATGTACTGAGTCCATAAGAAGAAGGTAAATCATTTCCAGAATTAAGAAAATAAATTGAACGACACATTTATAAACACTACTACTTTCAGAGTTAAGTCACCATTGGGACAAAAGAACTTGCTTTCGATTACCTCTGAATGCACACCTGAGTCTGAAGCCGACACTGGTGAACCTAGTAGGAAAAGGTAATTTCATATTTCAGACAATAAATATATCCACATAACCAAATATATGTACAGGGTGTGTCAAGGAAGAATCCCACCCCATTAACTTTTTAATTTTTCAACATAGAAAAAAACGTTTCAAATGAAAGTTGTGGGGAATTTTGTGTTTTTGATAGTGTCAACCGTTTTTATACAGGGTGTCTCAAAAAAGTAGGGCAAACCAAACTTGTAGTTTTTTATGGAAACTTTATATTTTTGAAATCCATAATTTCAATAATAATCATAAGTTCAATCCGTTCCATCCCCATTGTTCATAGATTTTTTTCTTTTGCCCTTTTGTTGCAGAATAAAAAGATGCACTAAAATGATGGACCTACCTGCAAGACCAAAAAGTTACGAGTAAAAGCACGATCCAAAAACAGCGCAGGTGGCGCCCTCTGTGAGATACGGCGAAATTGACACTTTCAGCTTATTCTCCATATCTCCATCCCCAAAACACAGCAGTTCAGTTCAGCAGCTTCATTATTTTGGGAGATGTAGCCATAATTCAATTTCAAAAAAAGTACTTCAACGCCCTGTATCTCTAAAACAAACAACATTTCTATAAGGCATGTTGGCCTCAATACATATTTTGATCCCCCCTATCTTCGGTTTCGGGATTTCCCATTCATGTATAATTTGATAAACAGCTGATAACACGCATGCGCGTAAAGACAGGAAATTAAGTAGGTATAGTTTTATAAATAAAAATGTAAAAATTGTATTTATTAGATTAGTCATATACCTAATATGTTCAACCTCAGCTTTATTTGTTTGTATGAGTGTTCAGTATACATATTTTTTAAATTGAATTTGACTTTTTATACTTTTAGAAGCTCATAATGAAATATTATACATGTATATATCAAATTCAAAATTGTATTAAACAGATATCAATTCAATTTATACGCTATTATTTTTCCAAACATTTCTTGTTATAAGAACTATAATAAGGGTAGGTACTTAACTTTCTTAGATTTTTAAATCACGTTTATAATTAAATTCATTATTTTATAACGAGACAGCTATAGGTAAATATTCCAAGTCATTTTTATTCTGTAAAATTCGAAAGTTGGATGAACAAAGAAAAAATTAAAAACACAGAAAAAGGCACAAAAAATATCACAAAAAATAAAAACAAAAAAACATCTAAAAATTCAAAAGAAGCCTCTGGCTCAACCCTTAACTTAGATAAAGAAGAAATAGGTAATTATAATGATTATATGGACGCTGAAAGTGTTAGAGAAGAATCTTTTATTAATAACGAACAAAATAACTCAGACGACGAACAAGAATTTGTCGAACCTAAAAGGCCAATCACTCCGATAGTTCTACGAAATAAGGAAAAGTGGCTTGAAATATCCAAAATTTTCAAAAACAAAAAAGTATCATACGATAAAGCAATACCCCTAATGGTATTAAAATTTTCCCCTCCACATCAGACGATTACAGAAATATACAGAAATTCTTTACTATTAATAAGATCGAATAGCATTCGTACCCCACCCCTGATGACAAAGCGTTACATGTTTTCGTAAGAAATTTTCCTTCTAAATTTAGTACAGATATAGCCAAAAAAGACCTACTTGACAAAGGTTATGAGGTAAAATCAGTTATAAGGTTGAAAGGAAAGAACCAGCAACCCTTAAATAATTTGTTAGTGATACTCCCCAAAAATCAAGAGTCGAAAAAAATATTTACAACGAGACCGAAATAACTGACAACTGGATCACTTTTGAGCCCAAAAAAACGAGGCCAAGAGTGACCCAGTGCCATAGATGCCATTGATTCGGGCATTCACAAACTTACTACCATGCGGCACCGAAATGCCTGAAGTGTGCGGGCAGTCATAATACATTCAATTGCAAAAAACCTTACGAGGCACCATGCAAATGTGCCAACTGCAAAATTTCAAACTTACAACAATAACCAAATAAACCCAAATAAATCTTACGCGGCGGCTACCTCCAAAAATATACCGCAAAACTTTCAAAACTTTCAAGATAATGACTTCTAAAAAGCAATGCAAGAGTTGGTAAACCTCTTACCTGCTCTTATAAAAAATTTGCGGCAATATTCAGCAACAATAATACCACCTGTCATGAATAATAGAGAACAACAAATGTCACCAGATAAGATTAAATTCGCAACTTGGAATGCGGACGGTATATCAAACAAATAAGACGAGCTTATTTTTTGCAAGAAAATCAAATTCAGGTAGTGGCAGTTCAATAGTATATTACATAGCGAGGTTTGTAAACAGCTTATTACGTATGAGTGGAAAAGTTGCGCACGAGCCGCGCAGCGGCGAGTGATATAATTCCACGAGTATGTAATAAGCTTAAAACTCGAGTTTTGTATTATAATTTTTCTTCGACGAAAGAAAAACTATTATAATAGGTAAACTATACTTCTGATTATCTGTCAGGCAACAATTGGTATGTTGGTTAGTTGCTATGGTGACGCGGATGCCGCGCTAACAAGGCACCCGTGATAATTGCGTTTTAATTAAGAACAGATACGTAATTTTTTTATTACGTGTCAGTCATTACGTGTTAGTCATTACGTGTCAGTCATTACGTATCAGTGTTCGTAACAATGAACTTACTTATAACCTAAACCGTCACTTAATAGGTATGTTACTAGCATAGGAGTAGAAAAATAATATTCTACTCTCTCTACCAACCGCCCTCTAACAGGTACGACATTAACGAGTATGTTGAAATTTTTCTAGACGCAAATGACAATGACGCGTCGATAATCGTGGGAGGAGACTTCAACCCCAGAAAAGATTCGTCCTTTTCTGGGCTTCAACGCCAGACATACCTAACAGCTGGTCACCTCTGCCCGAAAATCCCATGGGACGGGAGCTAGATAGGTATATTACCCGTCACAATTTACAGTTTATTGCGCCTAATGAACCAACGCACCATCCCCCGGTAGGTACACCGAGTGTGCTTGATTTTTTCCTAACTAAGAACTTCGACTGGCAGCGCGAAATCTGGACGGACTCAGATCTATAGGTACATATAGTGATCACAATCCGGTCGTGGTCGTTTTAGGGAACTTGGATAACCATGACTTCATTGGCACTAAGTTATGTAAATTTTCTACGAATTGGGAACACTACAAGACAATAATTTTTCAAAATCCACCGCCACTCAGACACGTGACTGACTCACAGGACGTTGACAATTACTCGACATTACTTACTGACCTAATTAAAAATGCTATTTTGGAATCGACCTTTTTACAAACATACACACGCTACAAACGAAACATTACTCCAGAAATTAAAGAACTTATAAGACAAAAAAGACGCGCTAAAAAAGTCGCACAACGGACAGGATACAACGCGGACTATAACAGACTCAACAGACAAAGTCATTAAAAGGTAACCCAAAAATCAATATTCCACCGATACACAGTGCCAATGGGATAGTCTATACCGCCGAAGAAAAAGCAGAGGCTTTTGCCGATTCTTATGAAAATCAGTTTTCTGAAAACCAAGATCCCGATGACGACCTCGATTGGGAGGATCGGGTCATAAGCTATAAGAAGAGTCCTAAGGGAAGCCTCACAGGGTACACTCCCTTTTTGCGAGCCAGAACAGGTTGAAAAAATCATAAAATTTTTACCAGCACGCAAAGCACCGGGAATAGATGGAATAACCAACAAAGCGTTAAAGTTGCTATCAGAAAAAAAACTCGCAATCTTACACCTGACCAATGGCATATTGAGAAATCAACATTTTCCAAATTTGAAAAACTCCAGAATCATTACTATACCTAAAAATCAAGGCTCCCATTTTCCGGCCGATTATAGGCCAATAAGTCTTCTCCCTACGATTTCGAAAGTCGTGGAAAAAGTCATTTTAACCAGAATAAATTCAGAACTGACAGACTTAAACATTATACAACCCGAACAATTCGGCTTTAGGATTCTTCATAGTACAGAACTACAAGTCTGAAAATTTGTCAAAACATAACCAAGAGCCTACAAGAGGGCGGTAGTGCGGGTTTAATATTATTAGATATCTCTAAAGCTTTTGATAAGGTGTGACATTGGGGCCTCATCTACAAAATGCTCCAAGGAGGTTTTTCGGCCCCAATGGTAATGGCCTTATCAAAATCTTCTTGTTCCAAAGAAAATTCAGTGTAAAAAATGAGGATAAAAATTCCAGTTTTAGAGAAATTGAGGCCGGCGTACCGCAAGGCTCGGTATTAGGCCCCATTTTATATTCAATATATATTTCGTACATTACCTCTCGCGAAAATACAAAAATTTTTCTGTTCGCAGATGACACGGCGATTCTGTCTGTCGATAAATCTATCCACTACGTAAAAATTTTTCTTCAGGACGCCATCAATTTCTTAACCGAATGTTTTTCCAAATGGCAAATTAAATTAAACGAAGAAAAGACCCAGGCAATATTATAGTAACCAAAAAGAGACATATTCCTAACGTGGGGAATATAATAATAAATGATAATGAAATTGAATGGCGAAATGAGGTAAAATATCTCGGGGTTATCCTAGACCGAAAACTTAACTGGATTTCGGATTTCGCATATTATAAATTCAAGGATCGGAAAGGCAAAAGCTGCCATTAGTAACCTATTTCCTTTGCTTGCAAGAAATTCGAAACTCAGTCTGCATAACAAGTTGCTGATTTACACACACCTGTGGCCTAACCACCTGATTAGGCATACTCTATTGTACTCGTGCGCAGCGTGGTGTTTTGCCGCCCGCACCCACCTCAATAAAATTCAGTTGATACAGAATAAATGTTTACGCTTCGTTACTGGGGCCGAATGGTATACATCGAACAGGACGATACATCAGGATTTGAATATACCTACAATCGTAGATACAATAAAAAGCCACACTGAAAAAGTCTATAATCGAATTATCCCCAACCATCCTAACCCTCTATTGACCGAAGTATGTGTATACGACGTCAATAGAAGGTTACCTCATATTCGTCCTAGACATTTCTTGGACCTAGACGCGTAACAAAAATGCACCTCCTTTATATAAGATTTCCAGATAATTCATTTTTTAACTTATTTAATGTTTTTTTAGAAAATTTTCCATTTCTTCAAAACGTTTTTAGTTTTTACCCACCCTAATATAAGTTTAAGTATATGTATTGCACGTACAAAAAATTTCTAATCTAACTCGAGATATTTAAATTCTCTCCAGCGACTGTACTGTCTCATCCGTAAAACCCTAATTTACTGTATGTTATATTAATCGAGGAAAATGGCGTCAACAGAGCTGACCTTATTCTTTTCACGACAAACAATGGCAATGGCAATGGTTGCTAGCGCCGTCGTCAGGCGCAGCGGCAGGTGAACGCACCTCTGGATGCTCAGCTTGTACGGTGTGGCTTTATGCTTTATACTTTTCACGACAAACAATGGCAATGGCAATGGTTGCTAGCGCCGTCGTCAGGCGCAGCGGCAGGTGAACGCACCTCTGGATGCTCAGCTTGTACGGTGTGGCTTTATGCTTTATGCTTTATACTTTTCACGACAAACAATGGCAATGGCAATGGTTGCTAGCGCCGTCGTCAGGCGCAGCGGCAGGTGAACGCACCTCTGGATGCTCAGCTTGTACGGTGTGGCTTTATGCTTTATGCTTTATACTTTTCACGACAAACAATGGCAATGGCAATGGTTGCTAGCGCCGTCGTCAGGCGCAGCGGCAGGTGAACGCACCTCTGGATGCTCAGCTTGTACAGTGTGGCTTTATGTATAAAGCATAAAGCCACTGTACTCAGCTTGCTGCTTGCGGCGCCCTCTATCCGTGGGAGTCGGAGGCGTGCCTGACGAAGAACCAGAACGCCGAGGGCGGCGCTTGATGGCGCTGGCGTGCCCGCGGAATCTATGCGATTCCGAACGGTTCGATTGTTCGATTGCGACTGGTGGGAGCTCGAGCGTGCCGAAGACGCCCGAGCGGCCATCTTTTCGAGTGTTTGGCGTTTGATGCGCTTCTGGCGAGAAGCACGGCGCTTTGATCTCGAATGGCAGCGTTTTTACCTATTACCTGAGGGGATAAAGTTAGATTATGTATTGTTACCCACTTGGCTTACCCTCGTGAGCCGTTGGGGTTGCCCCTTGGCCTCTTGGTTTGGTCGCGGTCTCTCACCCCGGTGCCACTCGCGCGTACCGCGTACGTCACACTCGCTCGTAGCCCGAGAAACGAATGAGCAAGAAATGGCGGCACCAGAGATACGCCATTGAATATAAGAAATACGCCCCCTATAGGCACAATGCTAAACTAGCCTATGGGCCATGCCAACAATGAACAACAACAAAGAACTACGCAGTGTAGACCCGGTGGCTAGCACCGTTCACATGGTGACGATGGCCCATATATTAGTTCTCTACTGATCTGCTACTCGTCTTCTACTGACTTTGCGAAGGGGCCCTCCCGGGTATTTATAGGCCTCCGGGTGCCCCGCTACTCTTCCCCGCGGCTTGCCAAACCGTGCGAACTTTTGGGGAGACCGGTTCTCGCGAAATTAATTAAGGCAATTATCGTAAATCACTTTGAGACGTTTATTATATCAATTATCATAAATCCGTCCCGCGCGCCATGTTTTGGGCTACTTTATGGTACCCCTCCCTTTGGAGGCACCGCCGGCTAATGCGGAACTCTAATTAAGACTTTGATTTACTGCGATGGGTTTTGAGATTTTGGTTGGGGCCCCGAGGGGACTCCGGCGAAAAATTAACGTTAAGTTTCCAGTTTGGGAACCGAATATTATATATTTCTGTTAAAAAAATCCCGGGCACCACAATCCTCCGTTCTTATAAAAAGAAAATTAAAAATACTATTTTTGATTTTCTGGAATGATCAGAATTTTCTTGCTGTGGTTACTTACTCTTTGGACTGACCTTACAATTTTCAAAAGTTAAACTTCCTCCTTCCTAACTTACGATAACTTATCTACCTTACTCTCTAGATTACATGTTAGTATTTGCTACTTGTCAATAGCTTTGTTAACATACGTGTCACAACTTATTTCTAAACCTCTTATGCTATGAACTACACGACACACGCGTCTCTCTTTTAGCGTCACTCACTATTTCAGAGTCCTTTTCACTTTTTTCCAATTCCTTTTCAAACAAAGTCCTGTTGCTTCCCGACTCCTTTTTCAAGAAGTCTCGGCGACTCCCGACTCCTCTTTAAGAGTCCTGATGATTCCCAACTCCTTTTTCAAGAAGTCTCGGCCCATGATAGTGCCGAATGCTGCTCCTTTACTGCTGCATTGTTCGTTGGTGCTGACCATCTACATCCGCTGCGGCTGTACTGTGGCGTCGCGACGCTGTCGCTACGCTACCTCCAGGCGACAGGCAGCGGTCTCGCTTGCGGCTACTGGCGGCCTGACTTCATTCCATTTCCAATTTTCGAGTACCTATGCCGGCTAGCAAAGTACTTTATTGCGCGTGCCTCACGCATCCCCTTTTCTTTTCAGCACTACTTCGATTAAACTGGCCAAATTTTTCTAGCAAAACTTTCTGCTTCAAAACCTTATATACCTGGATTGCCTAATATGTTCTTAGTATACCTTGATTTTATTGTGGTGTCTGTTTATTTTTGACTATGCAATCTTTGGACCTATTTTAGTTTTAATTTCAGCCATAATTTTCTTTTCGTACCTACTCATCTGTTACCTAACGTTTGGGGTTGTTTACACAATAAAGGGTATTGATTTTCTGACCTCAAGTGCGGCACGGGCGGAATATCTTTCTTGAAATTGGTTTCATAAAATTTTGTTTTGACTTGGGTTTCCTACCGTTATTCTCAGACTAAGAGGGTACACTTCATATAATAGCGGTTCACTAATGTGACACTTGAAGCTCTAATAATAATGCAGTTTAGTGTTGACGTTTTTATTTTTTTTTATGCGTGCAACCTTTTTGGTTAGCTTTTCTTTCGCGATTGAATCTTTAATAAATTTCGGCTTTAAAATAATAAGCGTGTCATCTTCTCCCAGTAACTAGAAATTATTTTATTACTCGGACTGTGAGATAACCCAATAAAATGTGTCCCAGTACTATACTTAGAGCCTTTAAAGAACTCCTAAAATTTTCATTACCTGCTTGACTCATCTTGAAGTGTACGTAGACGGCGCTACCTCTTTTTTTACCCAATCTATTGTCTATTTAGATTTTTCTATAGGCAATTTCCCCACAGCAATAATCTATACCGTCTGTCCTTCTAACATCTAACTAGTTAATCTAAGTTTTACTTAACTTATATTCCTACCTTAGGGGAGAGGCGGGAGGATTGGGACGATATTTTTCAGGGGCATATTTTTATGGGTTGTAATACTTGAAAACTCTTTAAAATTCCACAAAAGGAAGAGTAGACAACTATAAACCAAAATAAAATTTTAATTCTTACAAAAACTGAACAGTTTGTTTTGTACCTAAATTAAAAAAAAAATTAAAACTGTCCCAAACCTCCCTACCAAAGGGATGTTTGGACCAACCTAGTGGGAGGTTTGGTACATGATTAAAATTATCGCAAATTTTCGTAAATTGTCAAATTTTCTTTAAAATGTAAATATTTACTGGTTCTTTTACTCGGTCCCTTGATTTTTGGCTCTTGCAGTTTTCCTATAATTTTGTTTACAGAAACCTCTTCTATGTCTTCTTCGTTGGGGAAATAGAACTCATTGTTTTTTACACTTTTACGAAGGTATTTCACTTTAAAGGAGAACATTTCAAAGTGCAGGACCTCCAACACCTTTCCACTGTATTGTACAAAGTTTTCTCTTTTGCCTTCTACTTTTAGTTTCACTAAAATGTAATCCCCTACTATCTTTTCGACTAGTTTTTCTGTCAATGTCTTTGTTTTCAGAGGAAGAACATTCTGTTGTCACTATCGGCTTTCTTATTGTAGCTTTTCTTTTCTCTGCCTCATTTTTCCTTTTTCTGCAAAGTTGTTGTTCCTCTATTTCTTTTTTTTTTCGGGTTTCCCCGTTATTACCCTTGACTTTCCAGGTCTTCGGCTACCACTTTTTAATACGTGGAGCTGCCTTTGGGAATGGACAAATTCTTTTGAGGTAAAATTTCTCTATTTCCTTTATTATTATATTTACGAAGCATGATAATTGTTTTGAAATCCTGAAATATCCAGTAATTTTAGATAATCATTGGCAGATGGAGGTTTGGGACACTGTCCCAAACCTCCCTATATTGAGTGGTCCAAACCTTCCTGCTGTCTACACATTTCATAAATCAGGATTACACAAAGTTGAGGTTAGTTTTCAGGGACACCGTAACTGGCGATAAATGTCCACCAAATTACACAATACTGCAAGCCTATTCAACTTTCCACAATCTTGTTAGGTTATGTTATATTAAAAAGCATGTGCCAAAGCAAAAATTTAAGAAAACGTATCAATAAATATATTTACCTCCTACTGCACCAACTAGTAACAGCTGACTGGAGATTTGTATTGCATTATAACTATAAGGCTGGGCGCCATCTAGTAACAAAGTGTAGTTACTCACAGACATATTTAAAGAGGGAAATTTGAAAGTGTCCCAAACCAAAACCGTCCCAATCCTCCCACCTTTCCCCTACTTTCTTACCTATAATGTTTGCCTAAATCTAATTAATTCTAGACACGTATGGATTAAATAATTCAGCTCCCCAAAGTTGTTAAATTCTGAATTTTCGATTAATTTTTTTTCACTTACTTACTTTCTTGAATTTTCTTATTGTTTGCTTTTTCATTTGCTTAATTTTTATCTTCTTTTCCTACCTCGTATATTTCTCGGGACTTTGGGCTTTGGGCGCGAATTGACCTCGCGTTCTGTTTTTCCGTTACGCGTGCGTAACCTCTGGTGACTTTTAAACTTGACCTACATTAGTGGGTGCCTCGCTTCGGACTTATTTAAATTAGATAAAAAGGAACTGCACGTATTTTCTTTGTTTGATCTTTGTTGCGCTTCTACATTTTCGAGTTCTTCCTTAAGTAAGGTGACAGTTAGTGGTTTAATTATTATTATTATTTATTTAATTACCTTCCGCGTTTTTAAACGTATTAATTTATTTACCGGTCACTTTTGTTTAAAATATATTTTTATCTTCTCACTTTTTATTAAATTTCTCACTTTTATTTTCACAATTTACTAATTTATTTAGTTACATTTATTTTAATGTCTCTTCTGAGTCCTGTATAATCGTTTTTCTTGTCGACCTTCCATTTCCTGGGTACTCTCTTTTTCCTCGGCTTTATAGCTTTTGCTAGAGCTTTCTTTTTCCGTACCATCAACTTTTGATCTGTGATATTTTTTAATGGACTAATACACCACTTTTTTTTATTTGCTCATCGGATAGTATTGGGTGAGATATACTTGCTGTATTTTTTTAAATTTTTTTTCGCCCCCGTTTTGCCGCAATTAATTTTTAAAGTTCAATATACGTAACTACCTGTTGGATTTTATTTTTACCTAAATTTACTGCCAGGCGCCACGTTTGGCAACGCCGCGCCTCAATGTCAAGAGAACTTAACCTATAAATCTGCAAGGACAAATCAGATCCTGCTAATATTTTACCTACATTTGATCTATTTTCACTGTATTTTCGCCATTCATTCCATTAGATGACGGAAATGATTAGGAAAAAGACTTTTTTGTACCTGTTTGTTCAAGTACAAGCAAAATTTCAATAAAATTGTATTTTTGTTTGTCACTAATAATACTTGTTCTACTGAGATTCAGGTAGGTAGCAGCATCACAATCATTCTATTCTCCTGAGAACTCTATTGACGACTCAGAGATAATGCCAGTTAGTCTACAAAACCTAGCAATTTGTTTATTGTAAACAAGAGTCGATTTTATTTAGGTCTGACAAAAGTATAGGAGTGTGGTACAAAAGGATACAAGTGCTGATACATTATGAAGCAAAAAATGATAAGAACCGACCAGGTTCAAAGTAATATTTTATAATAGTTGATGATTTTTGTCATACCGTTTTCTGTAAAGTATATTCCGCCGATTGCTAGTTGTATGAAGGAGCTGATATTTTGGCCTGAATCTAAATCTAATGATATTCAAAAAGCATTACCAGTTCTTTTCAAAGCAAGACATAAACAGTGGAGTTAATAATCGATTTATTAGAAATTGAGACAGAAAAGTCATCGAATCCTATAGACGTCCAGCACTGACCTGGTTAGAATATAAAAAAATTGTTATAATGGTTTATTAATAAACAGGGATTAATAGGTATAGAAGATTGGGCAATTAAACATTATTGAGTCCTTACTTATAGAATGTAAGTCAGAAGACCTGCATCGGTTCCAAAATATATAATAGGTGTCAGCTCTAGATATTGTTCATACTTCAAACCCATTAAGGTAAATTATATTCCCGAATGCATACTCGTAAAAATGATACTTATACCATGGAGTAAAGAAATAACACGAAGAAAGTTTGCACCAGAAAAATGATACATCTCTGAAAAGTAACTGGCATATTAAATAAAGTGGTGGTTTTATTTTCTACACGGGCTAAATCATAAAAACGTCAAAAAGGTGTTTTATGGAATAGAAACTTGAAACTTCATTGCTGGCCTTACCTTTTAATTTTAAACTTTTCATAATACCTACATGTTTTCTCTAAAATTAACAATACCTAAGGGAGTTGAGTCCATATAAAATTGCGTGTCCGGTCGGAGTGTGCTTACCCTGAAGTCCCTCGTTGCCCTCACTGGTTCTAGCCGCCTAGCGACCACGAATTTTTACAACTTGTTTACGGTTTCGAGAACACTGATCCCTGTGCAACGGGCTAACGGTACAATTTTATATATTTTTTATTTTTCTGGAAGGATATGTATTTTGTTGTCTCGGATGCTTTTCGGGCCGGCTATGCTGCGTCCCGTAAGGCTGCGTTTCTTATTATTCATTCATTCAACGCTAAGGGTACTTTCTAGTCTTTTTCATATTTTCGAACCTCCCCCATATACGAAATGAGATATTCAAATTTTGTACTTTCTGCCGGACACTGTATATTCGACACTACCGTTGTAATAAGAAAAAATATATGTCTAACATAGTAGTTACATTGCAACTTTTATATCTTATCGACAAAAAATAGAAAAATAATAGGGGGGGTTGGATTTTTCGCATGAAGTACATAGTAATAAAATACTCAGACCTGTGACTTTTTCAAATTTTATTCACAAACAAAAATTATTATTTGCTTACCTAAAGTAAATTGTTACATCAACATATTTCCAATATATCATTATCCATTAGAAACACCATTAATTGTTTTATTTATACTTTGGTAATCTTTGTTATAAGAACTATTGGATGTTAGAATTTTTCTTGTATTTTGATTCCCCCGAACGCCACGTACACACCTGAGTTTTTTCCTTTCTGTGCTACCCCAGTGTCCAGCAAGCCTCTAGTGACATTTTGTTAAATATTTCAAGCTGCAAAAAATTAATTGCGGAAATTTGGATTTTTCTTGTTTTTGATCTCCCGATTGCCACGTACGCACCTGAGTTTTTCGTTTCTGTGCTACCCCAGTATCTAGCATGCCTCCAGTGCCATTTTGGTAAATAGTTTAAGCTGGTGACAAATCAATAATTGTGGAAATTTGGATTTTTCTTGTTTTCTGAATTTTTTCGTTTGGGGTTGCCCCATAGGTATAATCAATTTTGCTGCTGGCATCATTTCTTGGTAAACTGCAAAATACGAAAACATCTCTGGAAATAAGAATTTGAAACAATTTATTTAATTCTCAATAATTATTACTATACAAACCTACCTTATTATTTTGTCCTTTCTTCTGCACATATCCATAAGTCTATTCTCTAGTTGACCTAAAGGGAGCATTCACAGCTACGTATATAATCATAATTAAGTATAAATATTACAACAATAATAAAATAAACAACAAACATACGTTCCTCTTAATTTTTCCGGGTTTTGCTCGCAGTTTGTATTAATAACTTGACACACCAAAGCAAGTAGTGACCAGAACAAGCTTTAACAAAACTTGTCTTCATTATAATCCGAAAAAATAAAGTATTCACAGCGAGATTCTTATAACAAACTGAAGAACAGAAATGATTAAGTTCCCGTCTACGAAAGTGAGGTTATAAACGCACAAAACACAAAACACATTGTCAACTGCAAAATGCGGTGTTGCCGCTGATTATCCTTAAACAATCGACTCTTATGTCATCTGTCATATTTTATGGGGGGCGTCTAATAAGTTCAGAATGGGATCGGTAAAATCCAAATATTTCATTGAAATGCTTGGAAATAACTACTAATAAAATAGCAGGTACTTATTGAAATTAGGGATCGTGACGTCACATTCCCTATTTTTGCGACCGTTTTTTCAATTTTTGAGCAAACTAATGGACAAAAAATCTGTTGGTGGGGTTCCGTGATTATCTAGACATGTTTTACAAATTCCAATGCAAAAAATATTTTTTATTCCTAAGTATACTTGTCCATTGATACCATCCCTTCTGCCTTATGCCATTTTTCTGTCAACTATTATACCGTGTGTCCTGATTTTGTTCAGCGGCTAAATTTGCTGTTTTATTTTCCTAATTGTTCTTTACAGCTGTTATACATATTTCTTGACATATCGGGTAATTACTAGGTCCTTTTTGGTTCACTTTCATCCCTTTTTGAGTTAGTGTTTCATCTCTTTCCTTAGAAATACAGGTAGTGTTCCAGCGTTGGCAGACTTCCCATAAGACGGCGTACACACACTCCGAGCTTGTACTCGTACCGATAGGACTTCTGTATCACTTCTGTATCTTCCTTCTTATAAGGTACAACTTCTTGTAGCGTTGAGTGTTCCATTTCTCTTCTTACGAAAATTAAGAGGTATGGGCCTTAGCCGAATATCGTCAAAAATTGGCGAAAACACTCCTGGAATTGTACTTGTACCTGTCTGGCTTCTGGCTTTCATACTTTTCTTACTTTTCAGATTTCCTGAATTTTTCCTTGCTCTTTCATTCTTACCTTCCTTTTTATTTGGTTTTTCTACTTTCTGGGAAGTTCGCGCTTCCCTGAATGTTGCTAATTTCACTTATCACCTGGTTGTTAATGTGCCCAAAACGGTGATTAGTCGCTTGAACACTCTCATTCCTGGCCTCTGGTACCGACCAAGAATGAATGGCGTTTTTTTTAACAAGCTAGTTAACTTCATTCCGAACTTTTAACTTCATCTCGCAACCCTTTACTTCTCTAATAAAATATCACCTGGTACAATACTACACTGGCACTTAGCATTTGGCATTAATCACTTGCACGTAGCACAACACTTAGTTACTTACACTTAGTCACTTACACTTAGTCACTTATATTTTTCTCATTAATTTATTTCCTTAATTTTCGATTTTAATTATGCCAGATTTCCACTTAGAGCACTTTTCTTTTAATCCTTTTTAATCATTTTACCACTAGAATTTGCGCATTGTTTGTCATGCTTCTAACGACACTTTTGTCTTATTACGTCAGTAACTCACTACTGTAGTAACTCATTACTTTAGTAACTTCACTAAGTTTTTCCTTAACACGTAGATAATTCAAAATATATAAACAACAGAAACAACTACTCCGAGGGCAAATACCCCTACCAGCATTGAATGACACTTTTGATTCTTCATTTTCCTTAATCTACCGTGTAGATAATTTCTTTTTTCCCTATCCACTTTTTTTGTTTCCTTTTACCCTTTCAACTTCTCGTTTCATTTAAAGAAATTCTAGTCTCAACTCTTTACCCAACTAAAGTTTACAGAATAAAACTCCACTAAATTTTAATATTGTAGCCTATGCTTTTCTGTAGCTTTCTGCCTTATTTTCTTGCATCTGATAATTCAATAATATTTTTTTTTAATTGAATATCCCCTAAATTCGCTGTATTACTTCCCTGTATATTACCTACTTGAAATCTTATTTCCCTAACTATAATAACTCTGGTTTAATTATTAATTTTCTTGTCTATTTTTGAGACGGCTTTCTCTGCATTTCCGTACAAAATGGTCTAAATTACTACTATTTTAGCAAACTTGATTATTACTCTGCAGCGGCTTTTCTGTAATTTTTGAGCGAAATATCAAAATTTTATTAGCTATACACTTGAAGACGATTTGCGGTGACTTTTCTCTCGGGCAATACTGCGAAATGCGCTCACGCTGTTCTCCTCGCATTTTATCTACTTCGTGGCATTCCCTACTGTATTGCAGCGGCCTAATTGTATGTTCTTTTTCCGCATAATTTAAAGCTTCTACTATATTTTCCTGTTCTAGAGATAATACTCGTTGCTTAATATGCCTTTAAAAGACCTAACACAAATTGCGCAGTAACGTCTATTTGCCAGGATAACGCTATTTTTCGCTTGTCCGATTTCGAAAGTTACCGTTCTATTTCCTAAAATTTTTAGTCGTGTTAAAATTTGCCTACAATTTTTGCCGTATTTTTGCCTAACTTCTAGAAGCATTTTTATTTAAATTTCTGTTCTTGCTGTAATTCGCTTTTTGAAGTATTTCTGTAAGTATCCTGGCTTCGCTTTGATTTATTGTTTCGCGCTGCTGACTATAACTATTCTCTGTCCTTCAGACCAAGTTGCCAATCTTGCCGTTTCTAAAAAATTCTATTTTAGCTTTTCCGTTGAATATTGGTACGGTTTCTATTCCATTATTAATTTTGACGCACCTCCGTTCTAAATTCAGCTATATTTCCGCTTCCTTCTGCCCTTGTCCCTACCACTACATTTTCTTCTCCGTTTTGCATTTTTTTATATATTTTTTTTATAATTTTTCTTTAGTTCGCACAAAATTATTTCTACTGGCCCCTAGTTTTCCGATGGAACTTTTACTCCTAACCCTTTTGTCCTAGCACCTGTTTCTTTTTGTTCCGTTTATCTTAAATTTTTCTAACCGTTGTCTCTAAGCTAAACGGTGCTTAGTTTCCTTTAAAATTTTCCTTTAATAATTTTTCTAATAAAAACATTTTCCTGACAATTTCTTGACAACTTTCTAATTTCGACAATTTACCACTGTCGCTTACCCTTTTTGAACCATAATAAATACCGTTATACTTTTCTATGCCTCAGATTCTCTATAAAAATTATTTCCTGGAATTTTCTGAAAAATTAATTTTCCTGTCAAATTTGACAACTCATCCCTATCCGTTAATTCTTATGTACTTCAGACTATTGTGTTGTTTTTTATAAACGCTAACAAATTTTCCTCAAAAAAAATTTTTCTTCCGATTTTTCCTAAAAATTTTCCGAACTACCCCTATCCGTCAACCCTTATTAGCAGACCCCACAAGTTTGTTCTACAAAATTTTATTCTACAAAAAATTATTCTGATATTTTTCCCGAAATTTTCTCAATTTTTTTTTTCAAAACCTCCCCTATCCGTCAACCATTATATTACCCCACACCTGACACCAATTGTAGTATCCTACCCTGTGAGATGTTAATTGGCGAGCGGTATTATACAGGGTGGTCTACAAGATCTTCTTTTAGTGTGGGCCTAAGGGTGTATGACGGAGACACAGGGTAGTTTGAAATATCTATATTAAGATTAATTACGGAACAGTGCATTACGTTAATAAAATACAGAGGAAGTTTAAAAACATGTGCAATAATTAAATAATGAATAATTCTAAAAATCTATGAATTCGCACAACGCCACTCAAGGTATCCGAAATATGAACTCTTTTCATGTAACACAATCCAAACGTTTAAAAGAAAGATACACTGTTAAACAATTGAACTTAATTTAAGGTACAAAACAGTCAAAACAATATGTCAAAAATGGCACGAACACACAAACTATGGGAATAAAATGACAATATTCAGATCAAAAGTACAAAAATTGCAAAAGATTTCCCAAATAGCACAAAATTAATTGATTACTCTGTACAACAAATTGACATAAAATGTAAATCAATGTTACTCAAGTTTGTGGCATAAAATGATTCAATTAAAAGACAATACTCTTGCAAGCAATACCAAAATTATATGGCTCAAAATTCAGAATAATCGTACGGCATGAATAGAAGTTCTTAATTTAGCATAAAGACTAGACAAAACACTCATTAACTCAACTGACAAAACTGCAAATAAGTTTACCAAATCCTCAGTATAAAAATGAAAATAAAAAGACTCAATTTCTGATATTAACTCTAAAATTCAAATAAAAATTGCACAATAAAGTCAATATATCTCCAAAGTTTCCAAAATGATTTCAAAATTTCAAAATAAAAGGCAACTCAAACACAAAGGAATCAAAACAAAAATATCTTACTACTTGGTCAGTCCAACTTACTCCGGTGCTTAGAATTTCGGTGGTTTCGTTCAAGAGTTGCTAAGACATCTGGACTGGGGCCGTGGGCCGCGGGTCCCGTCCCGCGACCTGGTGGATCGGTTGGTCGTCGACTATTGTTTCTTGACTACTGATCTGCTTCTGGTTCTCTACTGATCTGCTACTCGTCTTCTACTGACTTTGCGAAGGGGCCCTCCCGGGTATTTATAGGCCTCCGGGTGCCCCGCTACTCTTCCCCGCGGCTTGCCAAACCGTGCGAACTTTTGGGGAGACCGGTTCTCGCGAAATTAATTAAGGCAATTATCGTAAATCAGTCAAAATTAATTACTGCAATTAGCATAAATCCATCACTTTGAGACGTTTATTATATCAATTATCATAAATCCGTCCCGCGGGCCATGTTTTGGGCTACTTTATGGTACCCCTCCCTTTGGAGGCACCGCCGGCTAATGCGGAACTCTAATTAAAACTTTGATTTACTGCGATGGGTTTTGAGATTTTGGTTGGGGCCCCGAGGGGACTCCGGCGAAAAAGTAACGTTAAATTTCCAGTTTGGGAACCGAATATTATATATTTCTGTTAAAAAAATCCCGGGCACCACAAAAGGTAAGATGGTGACTCAGTCACGAAATATAAAAGGTGACCCCAACACAATTAGTGTGGAAAATTCCTCCATCGACGGTGGAAAATCATAAAAAAGTCTTTTCGTTCACAAATTAAAGATATTCATTTATTTTTTTTGTAAGGGGAGGGGATGGGATGCCCCCTGCGGTAGTCTCCGGCAAAAGTTCTAATCAAGATTTCCCTGCGGGGCCCCAGACTAATTATTTTTATTCACTCGAGGTATCTCTGCGGAGCCACAGGTACAGTTCCAGTATTCATTTATACACATATCAAATTCGTACATGGTCTCCCTGAAGCCTGGATAGATGCCGTCAAAGAACGGTTGCCCTTGAATTGCACAAAAACATGAAATATGTACAGGGTGATTCATTTAACATGGGAAATGCGTTTTTCTCGAAAACGGCTGGAGGAAAATTCGTTCTGTAAAAAGTATGTTGTAGTAGCCAACCTTCGCTCAAAGTTAGGATATAAATTTGACAAAAACCTACACCGACGCTAGGCGTCGCGATGCTCCGAAATTATTTTTCTCAGAGCCATACTTTTTTTTATTTTTTATTTTAAAAGGTGGATAAATTAGATGCATTTTTTCCTTCATAAGTATATTTTTCTATTCCTAACCGTTCAGAAGTTATATGCGAGTTTTTATAATTTATAACTACATCATTTTTTTCACCTACCCCCATTCAAGTAGGCTGTTTCTGTTAGATCAAGTATCAAGTAGGTATTGGTAGCTATCAAGTAAGTAATAAAGAGCAAGCTATAGTAAAAAAAAACAATATAAATAACTATCCAGTTTATTATTGCGCTTAAAATGAAAAAATACAACAAAAATATGGGTAAATAAAAATTAAGGTCTTGATATTCTCGATATTCTTGATATTAAAAATCACGAAACCGGTCGCCTATTTGAAAAAATAAATTTGAGCTGTGAGAATATCAAGACATTAATTTTTATTTACCAAAAAATGGACTCACACGGAGTAACAGGAATATTAAAAATATGGGTATTATAAACTGAAAGCAAAATAAAATTAGGTAAGTATTTATTTTAGAAATTGTTCTATGTAGCCTCCATTATGATCTAAACATAAATTAAAACGTTGCCTGATTTGACAAACTTTTCGATGATAGAATCTTACCAGAAAATGCATCAGGGTTTTTAGGTAAACTATATTCTAGCCTAGAAAATATTTTACTTTCTGGAAGAATTCGACCCGGATATCTTTCGGCATATAGTCTTCTCGCCGCTAGAGAATTCTTACCAGCCTCCCCGTAAATCAGTATAGTCCTCCTTACGGCAGAATGCGTGCGACGTAAGGGGGAAGAACTCGCAAATATTATAGAATTAGTCACAGTTCAGGGGCGTAGCTCAATTTTGTGTAAGTCACTGACTTAATTTTCATATAATTGTTATTTAATTTATTGTTAATATTATTCTTGACGGTGATGCCTTAGACTATGGAGGAAGGCAAACCCTTATAACATTGGCAATTATTTCTTGTGCTTGAGAATGCAACGTTCTTCCCTGTTTACTCATTTTGCACACGTTAACTCCCGAACATACGAAACGCCACTGAGCTCTCTGAGCCGGCGGAAAAAACTTGCTAGCGGCCTAAAAAATGAGGTCTGTATGGTAGCCCAAATACGCAGTAAAGAGTGCCGTAATACGGGGTGAATTCGGACGGTAAGGGCGAATTCGGACACTCGGCATTTTTCGGACATATTCGTCTATTCTAGTGCTTTCTTTCATTATAAATGTCACGTGTTGTGCCATATTTTCCAGTCGAGTATCAAGGAAGGTGGGGTGTACATCGTAGAGTTAAAATAAAGTAAGACGGTAGTTTTATAATGCATTTTATGCTAGGCCTATTTTTCTGTTATTTTGCAAACCTCGAAAAGAAAGTGCTGTAGTTAAAAAAGTAGAGAAATTTTTTTATAAACACTGAGTAATTTGAGTGAGCATATCAGTATAATATAACAGGAAAAAAATTATTACGAAAATATCAATGTTTTTTTTTAATTCAACAATAACGAAAAATTTGTCCCTAGGAGGGGGGAATTCGGACAGCATGGTTGGAATATATTGAAGAAAAATTGGCAGCACATTTATGCAGTATTCGAAGGGGAACTTGAAAAAATCAATAGAATCTTTTAATAATAGGCGAGAAAACTTGAGGGAGGTAGCCGATTTTTACAGAATCCCTATCTGAGTGACAAAATTCACAACAAACATCGGGAAAAACAAGGCGGCCAAACTATCTTTATTACCCGAGGAAGAACAAAATATTTATGCTGATTGGCGGGATAAAAAATTGGCAGAATGGGATTTCCCCTTAACGAGAAGTGACATAATTTCTCTTGTAAAATCTTATTTTGACAGATAGGGTAGAAAAACTATATTTAAAGATAACAACTATCCGGGAAATGATTGGTTTTACAAGTTTATGATGAGAAATCGAGAAATTACTGAGAGACTAGCGCAGAACATAAAAAGAAATAGAGCAAACGGAATAAACAAATGAATAAAGAATATTTTGAAAAATTATCAGTTTCCCTGAATGATGTTTCGCTACAAAACAAATAAATTATGATGAACATCACTCATGATCCCGGTAGGGTTATTTTCGATTGGTTTTTTTCTTCTGTCCCGACGAATAATGCCATATTTTGTCGTCACAAGTTTTTTTTTTATTATTTTTAAGTGTCCGAGTTCACCCCACGAATAATCAGAATTCGTTTTAGATGCAAAACAATAGGTGTCCGAATTCACCCCACACATTGGGGTGAATTCGGACACTATATATGTAAAAAAATATATATGTTAGAGAAAACATTTTTAATTTTTTTTTCATAAATAGAATGTAGATATATTAATAAATATATATTATTTTTTTTCCCATTTTTTTGTAAAAAAATAAAGCAGTAATTTGCAAAAAACCTCAAAATTTGTCCGAATTCACCCCATGTTACGGCACCTACTATAGAAACAGGCACAAAACGCGTTGGCTAACTGATTTTCTGTGCCGACTCCTTCGCAGAAGTGCTGTGTTGCCGTATTTCAAAGGCGATGGTAGACGCGACGATGTTGAAAAAAATATAATAAGTGTTTTATCACACCGCGTTAAAAATAAATGATAAACAAAAATGGGTAAGTGGCCCCGTGATGCGAGCTTTATTTTTTCGGTGTAACAGAGTTCAGAAATTCGGCTTCAATATTATAAAACTTGTATTCGCCAATAAATAACGACTACTCGTATAGGAAATCTCGCAACGCTGCCCGCATTCTTTAGAAACGTTTTCTTTCGTGCTTTGGACTATAACATATCTATTTTTTCATTGTGGGTAAACATCACAATTTATAAACACTAAATTTGGTTACGATAGTATCTACCTCACGTAATGATCGTTATGACAGATTTTGATAGCTGACAGACCAACAAAAAACAATATTTAAATTTTCAACGGCCTACCAGGATATTTGTATTATTTACGGTGCAATCTATAATTAGGTCCCTATTTATTAATTGGCCCATATTTTTTCATTTTAAGCGCAATAATAAACTTAATAGTTATTTAATATTGGTGTTTTTTACTACAGATTGCTCTCCAATGCCTACTTTATATCACAGATATAATAGAAACAGCCTACTTGACTTGAGTGGGGTAGGTAAAAAAATGATGTAGTTATAAATTATAAAAACTCGCATATAACTTCTGAACGGTTAGGAATAGAAAAATACTTATGAAGGAAAAAATGCATCTAATTTATCCACCTTTTAAAATAAAAAATAAAAAAGTATGGTTCTGAAAAAAATAATTTCGGAGCGTTGCGACGCCTAGCGTCGGTGTAGGTTTTTGTCAAATTTATATCCTAACTTTGAGCGAAGGTTGACTACTACAACATACTTTTTACAGAACGAATTTTCCTCCAGCCGTTTTCGAGAAAAACGCATTTCCCATGTTAAATGAATCACCCTGTACCCCGGTGAGTGATGTACAGACTGAGTCATTTTCGATGGTTTTATGGGGTATCTCAGTTATTTGTATAGATAGAAAAAAACAAGGTAGGTGTTCATGAGTTAATTTTTTGAGATATTTACGATCCTCAAAACATATCTCTGATATCTCCAATAGGTACTTTCGTTTTCAACGAAATATATAGGTTTAAAAACAAATGAGCTATGATAATTGTAAAAAATAGCAAAAATTTCAAAAACGCCCTGTATCTCCTAAAGTATTGGAGATATCAGAGATCTGTTTTGAGCATGGTAAATATCTCAAAAAATTAACTCATAAGCACCTACCTTGTTTTTTTCTATCTATACAAATAACGCAGATACCCCATAAAACCAACAGTGACCAAGGTTACTGGCCGAGATTCTAGGTGCTAGGAGCTCGATGACGAAAATTGGGAAAAATCTAAGGTGAATCCCATAGTCCAGTATCAGTCGATTGAACGAACCTCAGTTGCCAGGGGGAACTCTGCTGCAGAACTTGCCGAGAAAAGAAACTTGGAATCCGGAGCAGACACCATCGACTGTTAAGCTGACCAAAAGTAAGCGGATTTTGATTTTTGTAAGTGTTCCTGACGCCTGAGTTGCCTCTTTTAATTTGATTTTACTGATTTTTTTCGTCAACCTTAAATACCATTTTGCCGAAAATATGATTCACTGTCATTGATTTACGACAATAATCGAGGTCACGCATCTGGAAGCCAGGCGACGTAGGTGTCCAGGGACGGATGGGATAGCGTCAACCGGCCCGGGAATTTTAATCGTTCCGGCCCAATAAGATATGTTGTAATAAAAGGCTGGTTTATTTTGATTTGGATAGTTTATTTAAAACCTCTTGCATAATCTTGAAATACATATAAAAAATAAATTCTTCTAACACCAAAAATTAAAACAGCCGAATTCTCTATAATACAAAAATAACACAAAAATGACGAACTAGACTAGATCTACTATTTGATTTAATAAATTAATGCTTTTTACCACGTTTTTATTAACTCGCTTCCTTTTCGTCCTGTTCAGTGGCGTAACTACACCCGCGCAAGCCTCCGCGGTGCGGGGGGGCCTTGACACTTTAGGGGGCCCGACGCACGAGGGCCCGCGCGAGCGGGGCGAGAGCCCGAGTTGTAGAAATAATAATAAAACTTGTAAACATCTTGCAATGATTTTACACACACCGCTTTATTTCTTTGCAACACCGAAATCTGCGCAATCTGGCAACTCTGGATACAAACGTAAAATAAACAAACATAAGTATTGGGCGACCGCGCGACCGCTATTTTTATTTTAGAGACTTTTATTTCAAATATATTTTATTTATATTTAGTTACGAATTTTATTTTAAGTTAGTGATGCTAACATTTTCTTTTTTGTTTTTTTTGTGCATTTTTTTTTTGTTATGACGAATCAGTATTTTTTTGTAACACGATTTTTTTTTCATTTACAAAAATGTTTTTTCTTACATACAGTGCGGCCCGTTTGGAATGGAGACACCTCTGTAAAATTTTTATTTTTCATCCGATTTTAGCCGTTTTTTTTTTCTAAAGATAGGTCACACAAAACTCTAACATAATGGCGCAAAATTTCACATCTTAATCTTAATTTTCAAGGCGATTTTTTTTTGTAAAAAATGACGATAACTATTTAGCGATTTTTTTTATTTAAAATCTGACACAACAGCGTTAATTAGGACACCCTAAAACTCCCACATACCAAATTTGAACAAATAATATACAGGGAGTTCCATTCTGCGGGTGGTCAAAGTTGAGCAAAATGGGAATTTTAAAGGCATCTGGCAATACAAGTGTGCCATGGAATCCACTCAAAACAGTTGAATTATCAACAGGACCAGTCAAACTGTTGGTGTGTAAAGATCTAATACAAAAATATAGTATAGAGAGTGTCTTTCTCTGTACCATCTCAAAATACTGAATTTTTTGGAACTTTAAATCGACTATATCAAAACCGCACCAGACCCTATAAACGAACTAAGCTTAAAAATACAAAAGCCCGAGAGTCAGTAAGTCAGGTAGCTGGTGTGCCACAGAAAATTTATCAATTTAGAGAGTGAATTTATATTGAGAAAGGTCCAGTAATTTATATTGTTTTTTATTTGTTAGTTGGCATTTTGTAAAGAAATAAATTACTTTTGTGTTTATTAATGTTTTTTCAACAATTCCAGAGCACTCTTCACCAGTATAAAGTTTCATAAAAATTCAGTATTTTCAGATCGCCCAGAGAAAAATACCCTGTATATTTTTGTATTGAATCTTTGCACACCAACACTTTGAGTAGTCCTGTTGACCATTCAACTGTTTTGAGATTTCTTTAAAATTACTATTTTGCTCAACTTTGGCCACCTTCAGAATAGAACTCCCTGTATATTTTTTGTTCAAATTTGGTATGTGGGGGTTTTGGGATGTCCTGATTAACGCTGTTGTGTCAGATTATAAATAAAAAAATTTTTAGTAGAAAAAAATTCGTAATAGGCCTTGAAAATTGATATTAAGACCTGAGATTTTGCGCCAAAGTATTGTTTTGTGTGACCTATCTTTAGAAACAAAAACGGCTAAAATCGGATGAATAATAAAAATTTTACGGGGTGTCTCCATTCTAAACGGGCCACACGGAGGGGGGCTCAGAGGATTCGCGGGGGGGCCGAAAATTTCTAGTTACGCCACTGGTCCTGTTCGTCTGTTCGTCAAATTTTGCAATCGATTTTAAACTAATTTCCCGATGAGTGAGAGACTTGAAACCATAAGCATAGCTCAGACCAGGATAACAATGCAAAATTAATGGGGTATCTATATACAATACTACATATTATTATTACGTTATTTGTTAAAAAATATGAATACCTAATAAATAAAAATATTAGACTAGTGGAAATTTATTAACAGATAAGCACATGCATTGGTAAGTAAGAAGGATCTGGAATTAATTAATAAACTTGAAATTTGCCACGTCTCTGTCATAATCTCATCAAGGTGTTTAAAATCGATTGCAAAATTTCAAACAAGACTAAAAAGCAGAAAATAATAAAATTTAAATATATTATTTTAATATACCAAGTTTTTAAAAAGAACTAAAAAGTGCAAAACAATATAAGACACTGTCTCAAGAAATGGTATTTCGATTTTGTGATTATTCCATGGCTAACTATGGTTATTTTAAATAACCCATTTTCTGAATATCATATTAGGCATTCTGTTAAAAATAAAATGGATGGTGCAATCGAATTGGCCATAGCTCAAACCTTTTGTACAAAATATCAGTACTCTAAGTTATACAAAGTTCACAAAGTGGGAAAAAAATTCCCTGTTCCAACACAGGTTGGAAATATTTTTTTGTAAATCGATTAAACTTTCAAAAATTTTATTTTTTTAACGAACACCGTGTGTGAGCTAGACTGGCTATACTACGTACAATAATACGTCAGGCAAAGCTTAATCGATTTGCAAAAAAATGATCACCAACCTGTGCTATGTGGTTTATACAGGGTAATCTGGAAAATCTTTTTGATTGAGGTTTTGAGCTATAGCCATTTTATTCTGAAAATAATGCCTAATATGATATTCTGAAAATTGTTCATTTAAAAAAATAGTTAGCGATGGAATAAACACCCAGTCGAAATAGTACCTCGTGTCTGTGAGATATCTTCCTTTAGGCACTTTAGGTGAATCTAAAAAATATATAATGATAAATTTTACTCGGCTCTTCATAGATTTCTAGAGGACACACTGTATTCCTTAATATATTTTTATCTATTTTAATGTTGAAAACGACCATTCACATTCAACTTGAGAAATAGGCAATGTCAAAATGTACTGATATGCAGAAGCCAAAGCAGAATATGCCCCTTGGAACATATTAGGAAGGGAAGAAAGGGCCGGAATGGGCAGAGGGACGTGGCGTCAACGTTGATTGCACTGCCGTGGTGATGATTATTTCGATATTTTGCGTATGCCGTATGCCCACTAGCTGTCCAGGCCGGCCCAAGTCGGCCCGATTGCGACCGGCCCTTCGGGCATTTGCCCGACTGCCCGACCGTCCTATCCGTCCCTGTAGGTGTCTCGAAGTCGGGAGCCCAGCCGAAAAACGAGAATCAAGGTATAAAAAGCGGCCCGTGGACCAGGCCGGAATCAGAAGATCGAACAAACTTCAGTTGCCAGGGGGAATTCTGCTGGAAACTTTCGAGAAAAAGTAAGACGCTCCTACTGCTATAACCTGCATCATCCACCGTTGTGCTAACCAAAATTTATTTTCCTTGTTCCTTTTGTCAAATTTGTCCTACTTCGAGTTGTTTTGGATATTTTTATGCTAAATTTTGGAGATAAATTGAAATATTTTTGCATGCCAATTTAATTACAGGTTATTGTCAAGTGTCTCTTTTCTGTCTTATACTTAATATTATTTTCTGTCCTTTTATGCCATTGTGTTTTCACTATTTTATAGGAATTATACTACCCTGTTCGTGTACGATAATTAATAGTGATTTTGCAACCAATTAATTAACTTTAGAAAGTACTCGATTTTAGATCTAAACGGTCGAATGTATTATAATAATATATTATAATGTATTCATTTTATTAAAATTCAACTATAATCACGTACATAATCTGCACGGGTTGTATTTGTATGTACAAAAATGTATAGTGTGTCCCAATATAATGTACTTATAGGGTGTCCCAAATTGGATGGTATTGGGGGGTTTCTCAAAATGTCGCATTTTCTTTAAAACCCCCGTAGGTAACTTTGATTCGAGATATTTTTAATTTTTGTAAAAACGTCCTATGTGAAGTAAAATTCATTGAAGTAGACGGCAAGTTCCTAAATGTTTCCGTTTTCGGGTTATAACAAAGACAATATTTTTTTAAATAGGAAATTTTAATTAAATTGTTATAAATTAAAAACGGTAAACTACAGAAAACTGCGTTGTTCCCGAATGAATTATACGGAAAATATAGCACAAAAAGTGTTTTCATAGAAACGAAAAATATTCGCAAAAAAAATAGAAAAGTTACGGAAGAGAAGGATTAGAAGGAACGTCCCATACGATATCTGCAGCTGGACAACCCACAAACGTCTTCTAACTTTCTTTTCATTTTTTAATCCCAAAACTTGATTTTTTTGTCATTAATTTTGTATTTTCTTTGGAATTTCCCGAGGAATTCGAATTTGAAGTCCTACTTAATATACAGGGCGTTGTTAAAAAGTTATGTTAGCAATCCTTAAAAAAACTGTGAAATTGAATCTTATCACGAAATATTAATAAAGGGTGTAAGGAAGGTATCAGAAAATTGTAAGTTACCATGTCCAAACTTCCAATTTGACCGGAAGCAGGCATCACTTGGTTAGATTTTTGAGACACTTTGTATATTTTGGGTTTTTAAGTATCTTTTGTTTTCCCTACTCCAACCATATACAGGGTGGTCTACTTTTAAGGGACCAAACTGTAACAGATGATAGACGTTCAGAAAACAACCGCACTTTCTCGTATAAACTGTATCTTATAAGAAAGTTACAGGTTGTTAAAGTTTTAAAAAATATGTGGACTTTATTGAATATTTACCAAACTAGTTGAGATAGTTAGGTCAAATCTTGAACACGTTATAACGGCATGGGTTAGTATAAAACCTGTTAATATCAAACACCTTGAACTGCCAGTGGCGTAGAAGTGGGTAATTTGTACAATTGTTTTTTTTGTATTATTTCAGGAAATTTGCTCGCTAGATAAGACTCAAAGTAGAAAACATAATGTGTTTCTTACTTTAAATAAAGTAGCGTTTTCCAATAAGCGTATACCTATTTAAGCTAACGCTTTTAAAGATAAAGTTATTTTATTTAAAGTAAGATACACATTGTTTTCTGCTTTGAGTCTTACCTATTCAGCAAATTTTTCAGAAATACCAAGAAATATTACAAAAAAATCAAATTTGCCGTTAAACCGCGACACAAACGAAAAATTGCCACGAGGACAATTATTATGTTTACAATTAAAGTCTATATAAAAAATCAATAAATTTTATTACTATACAAGGTGATTCATTATCAATCATAATCCATAAATTTTATTAGTGTACAAGGTGATTCCTTATTATTTTTTTCTAAAACAATTGCACTATAATTACCCACTTCTACACCACTGGTTGCTCAAGGTGTTTGATATTAACAGGTTTTATGCTAACCCAAGCTGACCATGCTATTATAACGTGTACCAATTTTGACTGTCAACTAGTTTGGTAAATATTCAATAAAGTCCACACATTTTGCGTTGGTTGCGTGGCCAGTCTTGAGTTCTTGAGTCTTCCCTTTGTACGTATGGGTCGCCTTAGTAAAATAATTTTCTTTGCTAATGCCAATGAGGTCAGAACAAATAAAACTAATTAATGTGGTTCAAACTGGTTTATTTTTATATACATAATATAGATAGACTATCTAAGTTAGCATCAGTAAATATATTTTTCAACACTTTTGGTCATTAGATTCATGTAATGAAATTGCTTAGTGTAACCCTTGCTTATGGATGCCTACTATAGTTAGCCAATGTCTGATACTGACATAAGGATATGACAGAAATACTATTGATATACGGAACAGATTCTGCAAAAAAATTGCCCAGCTATTTTTTGGTAGATATTAATATAAGAAAATTAGTAGGAAATGACTGGGTCACCTTAATTTTTGGCGCCATTTGTTGCATGTATCCAATATTGCTGTAGTATCCTTATAACACTGTCACACATTGGCTAACTCGGGTTTCCATAAACAAAGGTGTAACCAATGGCTGTATCAATAAAAGGTTCAACAAAAAATACAGTCACTAATAACTGCGACTGCAAGCGAGCATAAAAGTTCATTCAGAGATATAATAAAGTGCTGTATTATCCCATTAGAGGTAACTCCTTTTTTACAGGCCATAAATCCAGATCTTATTTTCAGCAAACCCGTCTATTTATACAGATCAATGTTAAGATACCTATTTTTATTTATTGCAATACAAGCAATAATACCTATACAGTGTAGTTTATTTTCATTATATTTTTGATCATGCAGGTATGGTGTGACGGTTAAAGTCTGCATTGTAAGGGAAACTTTTTTATTTGCAGAACTATTTAAAGCTCGACTTCATCAGCAGTTTGTGCTTATCTATTTTATTATATAGTTTTTAAAACATGACATATGAAAAAGTGGTCAAGTTAACTTGCGGTAACTGTCAAATTTGACATTTAATAAAAAATCTTCAAAAACGCCACATATTTTTTGTCGAAATGTCACACAAGGTCCTTTATTTTAAAGAAATCGTAGTTTAATAGTATATTATTCAACGAGTAAGTAATGATGGTTATTACTCACGAAAATAAAGTTTGCAACACGAGCGTTAGCGAGTGTTGTAATTTATTGAAGTGAGTAAAAACCATTGCTTACGAGTTAAATACTATATTTTTCTACGGCCATAACAGCGAATAAAATTTGTTTACGTATAAGTACAATAAATGGATCACACATATCAAGATTACGTCTCTATTTTAGATTTTCGAAGATATTTAGATATGTGATGATTTAGCGTAATAATGGTACTTCTTAGCATTGAAACCTTAAGGACGATGCTTTGTATTTTTTCAACAATTCTTCGAAGTATACAAGAAGAACACTTTCGGAAAATGATTGTGTGTGTTTTTTTGCTTCTCTATTCCATGAACTGTTTATATACCAATTCGTACTTTTTCCTCGATTTTTCGGGTAACAAATTAAGTGAAGCCTCTTTCGCCGCATTTTGTATTTCGGGAGGAGTGCTTATTTTGGTGTCTTCGTCACTATAACTCATGTTAAACAGGAAAGAGTTAAAAATGACATTTGACAACTTCAACTAATTTATTATGGAAGCTTCCCTGTCAATCAAGGCATACGTGATTGTTGTGATTTTAATGTGATCTACTTAATTTGATTGGTTCATAGCCCGTGAGTAATGTCCATTACTCACGGGAGGAGTAATAAAAGTCTTATTACTTTTTTAAAAGAACCCATATACAGGACAAATTACTAAATGGCCGTAGAAAAACACATTTTCTTTACTAAATATCGTTTCAGGTAGGTACATATTATAAAACCAACGTATTTTTGAAGCTCAAAAATCTTGTAGTGCTTGATGCAAAGTTTATTTATTGTCTGTAATTTAATAAAATAATATCACTTATTTAAGCAGATCAGTACCTAGTACCTAGATATACATGTGCGAAGAGAAAAACATCCAAATAATTGTAAAGTAACTACACATACACGAAGTCTTTCAGAAGAAGTTTCAAATTTTACTTGACTTGTTTAAATACCTATCCAACTTGTGTATGTGATGTTATTACTTTACAATTATTTGGATGTTTTTTCTTTTCACATATACAGGGTGTCCCACAATATATGAGCAATCTCCCGGATTTATACAGGGGATGTTAAAATAACACGACAAGTTCCTATACAAAATTTCCCCAGAGGGCCCATCCACGGAGATACAAGCCCCTAAAGGACGCCCCTGAAAATAATTTTTTTTTAATAACTTTTAAAATACATTCTGTAATTTAATTATTTTTTAATACGATGGACAATAGAAAAGACTCCTTAAAAGGGCCCATGAAAACAATTTTGGCTTATTTGGTTTACCAGGGACGGACTAGCTCTAGCACAATAATGCCAATTTTTTACACCTTCTACGATAAAGGCACAAAAATAATATTTTTAGATAGCTTGAACCATAAACTAAAAAATTGCACTCTTGGTTGATATCGATAAAATGAACTGTTTACGAGAAAAAGCTAACTAAAATGGCGTTTTTACGCTACCACTTCTTCATAAATATGTAATTTTTTATCATTATACCAGTGCTGGTAAGGTTTTAATTAATTTTAAATAATGATGCAAAGATAATGTTTTTTCTTATGATGCAGACTTTCTTTGTCACTACTGTATGTAGTAGGTATGGAATATATATGTATGTAAAGGTACATAAATAAGCATAAATAAAAATATAATAAGTCTATAACAACTGGATTTATGGCTGGGGGACGTAACTATATATATGTCTATAGCAATAATATATTTTCCTCTCACAATATACTTATCAATTATTATCTGGTTTGCTGACTTTCCCACAGAATAGCACGACGGAGTTTCCTCCCTGTTTGTATATTAAGTTGATAATAAACGGATGATCAGCGTAGAATTCCAACGTTGGCCTCGGGATTAGTAAGGCTCGAGTCTGTATTACCACACCTGTTTTGAAATCAAGATCAAAATGAGTTTATATCAATATCTAACGGATAACAAAAGGTGTTTGAATCAAGGAATTTTCAAAGTCAGATATCAGCTGAGAAATGTTTCGAAAGAATTGTTATACAAGGTGCCTCTAAAAGGTATTTACAACAATCTACTAAATATAGTGTTGTAGACCAAGATAAACCGATTTAGCTAAACTTACCTTAGTGCAAAGTTGCTTCGTCTGGGGCCTGGGCACAATCTGGCTCTGAAGTTTCAATTTTAAAATGCTTTGTGTTATAAGTTTTGAACACCTAGCACCATTCTGATAAAATTTGACATTACTGCAAAGGACGCAAAAGCCTGTAGTAAAATAACAGATATTGCGAATTGGTCCATAGGCGAAGAAATTGGGTTTTTCTGTGGATTAGATCTGTCAAACTTCTACGCCACTTGAAATATCCGTTTGAAAGTTAGTAATTTTGATTAAGCAAGATATTCCTGTCAAAACATTAGTTTTCGAGATTAGTTGGCTTTCTATGTTTTTAAGCACTAAAAATTTTTGCCGAAAAATAATGAAGGTATGTAATTGAATGTGCCTAAATAAGTCGATTGTGTGTGGTTCTTCTGTGAATTATTTCGAAACGCACAGCCCGCTTTAAATCCAAGCGACTGTTTTTTACTGTTTTTAACTTCGTTTTTAATAACACGATTTAAAAAATAGGCAAAAATTTTTTAGTGCTAAAAGCATGGAAAGCCGAATATTTCGGAAACTAATGGAATTATCGAGTTTTGACAGGAGTTTGTTTTGATAGTGTAGGGGTCGGCTTGATCAAAATTACTAACTTTCAAATCGATATTTCCAGTACTGTACAAGTTTGACACATATCTAGTCTCCAGAAAAACCCAGAGTTCTTCGCCCATGGACTAATTCGCAACACTTTGTTACCACAGGCTTTTACGACATTACTGTACCAAATTTAACTATAATCATGCTATAAGCGTTCAAAACTTATAACACATACCTAACTAAAGCATTTTAAAATTAAAACTATAGGGAAAAAGCGAAGCAACTTTGCATTAAGGAAAGTTTAGTTAAATCGATTTTTCTTGGGCTACACTATATTATTTATGCTGCGGTGCTGCGTACGATAAGTGCAGCCATTCGTGCACTTTTTTACCTGACCCGTATTTTAACTGTCCATAATGTTGGTGTAGTTTAAATGGTTTGTAACTTTTTACACTCGACCGAAATTCGGTGCAAGAAGTTATAAGCTGCCATACTTATAGTCAATGTGGTTTTCGAAAAATGAATTTTCGCTAAAACTATGCTCGGAAAAATGTATAATGTTGAAAATTACTTTGAATTAAGACACGTCGCTAAAGACAGCCACAGATTCAGATCCGGAAATCAAATTTTTACAGCGGACCAGTTAAGTAGTGGGAAAATAAACTGCAAAGAAGCGGGAAAGAAAGAAAATAAACTAAAACAGTTTAATTACTTATTATTAGTTTAATATAGTTTAAGTACTTTAATTAGTAGTTATTATTCAATATAATTAGCGGCGTACAGGGGAGGGATAGACATTACAAAGTAAAAAAACCGAATAAGAACACGCGAATTTGTAACATGCTGCGATTTTCTCGAGCTTTTCTGTAAAATTATTTGAGGGTATATGGAATAGACCGATATACCCGCAACGGAACAAATCAGGGGCATACAGGGGGAAGGCCCAAGGAGAATTCTAAAAAAAAATCCACAAGACAGAAAGCCGATTTTTTAACACCTTGAGATTTCCTCTAAAATTACTTGAGGGCATGTGGAATACGCGATATAGCAGCAACGGAAAAAATCAGGGGCGTACAGGGGGTAGGCCCAAGGAGAATTCTAAAAAAAATACACAAGACAGAAAGTCGATTTTGTAACACCTTGAGATCTCCTCTAAAATTACTTGAGGGCATGTGGAATACATCGATATACCAGCAACGGAGAACAATATGGCTATAGTTTCTTTTTCTATTTGAGAGTATTTCAGTTGCTATTAAACTTCTCGGGGCAAATGCTACCGGGCGTCCTTTCTGTATCAACCAAGCGTCTAATCCATCTTTTGATGCATCAGTATCAATTTAGAATGATTTTTTCTTTTTCATAAAATGCTAAAATGGGTGAATTTGTCAACAGTTTTTTACGGTTCTTGATGTTTTTTTGACCACTGCCCTTCAACATCGAGCCTAGTCAAATTTCTTAAAGAAGCGCAGTTATTTTTGACAAGTGTGGTACAAATTTACCTACAAATTTAACCATTATTAAAAATCTTAAAACCTCTTGCTTTGACTCGGGAACAGGCATGCCAACAACAGCCGCTATATATTTTGTAATATCGTGTACACAATCTTTTGAAAAAATCTGTCTCATATAATATTTAACAAATTGGTACCTACTTTGATCAATATTTCGCGCGACAAGCTTTTCAATTTGCAAAAACTTGTTGCAATTTGGAATTGAATTATCTTAACGAAAACCTAAACTTATTTTATTAACTTATTTTGAAACTCCACTCGTTAATCAAATTTAACTCTTCGCAATCATCAAAGCCTAATAGTGGTACCTATCTTATCATCGCAACAAATGGTAAAGTAACATGCTCATTTTTGACAACACACCTACATATTTAGTTCTGATTTTTTTTCAAATGAATCTAAAATAACGTTACTTTTACTTATCTAGCGGTACATTATCTGCTACTTTTTCATATATATACACACACCCAAACTTATGGAATCACGCATTATTTAATTTATTTAATTCTTACTAATTATTTTTCTAATATAAATGGATTAAAGAAACTGTATGTTCATTCCCAGCAACTAATTTTTTACTAAAAAATTCTTCAGCGAAAATAGCAAGTGATTCCGTATAAGTTTAGGTGTGTGTTACTATACTGCAAAACGCATACCTCTGATTCACAATCTAACTTAAAGTCAACAGGAATAATGTTTATAGTTACCGGCATTGTCCACATAGTCTTATTTTTCCTTATGGTTTTCCTACAATACACTGATTCTACGTAGTATTCACTTTCAGATCCGCCTGAACTTTTTTCTTCGACATCTTTTCTTTCGCTGAAATCAACCGCATGGGCTTTTTTTAATTATTTTCTCTTTGCCTTCGCTGAACTTGCTTTTACTCTACTACAGGTGTCCCGTTTTTTACGTTAACACCTCTCTAAGTAGGCTGGGGGAATTGAACGGGTGAATTTTTTATAGATATGTCCCTGAAAGGTCGTCATTTGCGAAGTATTGGTTTGACTTTGGTGCGAAATCCTGGCCTACTGCGATTTTTTAAAGGGGTGCGTTTTTCGAAAAACCATATTAAGCATTTTTTTTATTTAAAATCTGATACGTCAGCGTTAATCAGGATACACCGAAACCGAAAAATTTGAACAAAAAATATACAGGGGGTTATATATAATAATCACAAGAGTAATTTATTTTTTTACAAGATGCCAACCAACAAAAAAAAACATTTAAATTATTGGACAAATTTAAATAATTATTCTCAACAAAGTCATTGTCTAAGATGTCTGCTGTGGTACACCAGCCAGCTTAACTGATATGGACTTACTGACTGGCAGGCTTCTGTATTTTTTAGACTTAGTTCTTTTATAGTGTCTGGGGTGGTTTTAATATACTCGATTTTTGACCCGTATAAAGTTTCAAAAAAATTCAGCATTTTAAGTTGGCACAGAGAAAAACACCTTGTATATTTTTTATTGTATCTCTGCACATCAACACTGTGAGTGGTCCTGTTGATCGTCCAACTGCTTCTAAGGAATTCCATGGCACACTTGTCTCGCCAGATGACTTTAAAATTCCTATTTTGCTCAACTTTGACACCGTGCAGAATGGAACCCTCTGTATATTTTTTTGTTCAAATTTGGTATATGGGGGTTTCAGTGTGCCCTGGTGTCAGATTTTAAATAAAAAATGCCTAATATGGTTTTTCGAAAAACGCACCCCTTTAAAAAATCGCAGTAGGCCAGGATTTCGCAGCAAAGTCAAACCAATACTTCGGACGACTTTTCAGGGACATATCTATAAAAAATTCACCCGTTTAATTCCCAAGTGAATAGTATTGTAGGAAAACCATAAGGAAAAATAAGACTATGTGAACAATGCCGGTAAAAAAAACGGAACACACTGTAGGTGTATTCTCTGACACTTTCCGCACCTTTACAAAATGATTCTTTCCTTGTAATTTTGTACAAGTTTTCCCATATGCAGGGCGCTTTCGGACTGGATGCTTGTATCCACAGAAATCGCATAAGTAGTGTTTTATTTATTTTTACTACAAAAATTGTTTACACCTTGACTGAATCACTCTGAATAGTCCAAGTCGTTATCAATAAATGTATGCAACTGTTTCTAAAATACCATAATGTCTAAGGTTCAACTCCTACTACCGCTGGTATTGAAACTGTTATTTGCTCTTTGTAGTTGTAAATAGGAGGCAAATAAAAAACCTGTATTTTAAATTATTGTATTTTATTTTAACTTTCACTAACAACAATTAATTCTCTCACTTGTACTCTGGATTATTAATTCTTCCGGCAAATAAGAGATGGACATTTTGTCCTTGTCTATGTACCAAGTTGATTATAAACGGATGATCAGCAAAAAACTCCTTAGGTGGCGTTGGTTTTGGAATAGCGCAAGTCAGTGTCATAACCATACCTAATTGCAACAATATTATCTCATAAACCAACTACATAAATATATTATAAGCATTGAAATTGGGAAAAAAATTTCTTCCCTGGCATTATCACAGCTATAAACTACTTTAACATTAAATTATTTGTCGATATTTTTGACTTGTGGTCACAGCACATTATACAAGTTTTAAATATTTTAATTTTGTTTAATTTTTATCTTACTTTCAAGAATGTAGTAGAACAAATCTTTACAAACAGGGTGTTCAGATTTGATCTGGAACACCCTTGTAGAATTGTGATGCGCTACACGATTTTGATGATTATTTTTTATGTAGGAAGTGTCCGTATGTACAATATCACAGACCTATATAGCAGCTATATAGGTCTGTGACAATATCATGGTGGCAGCACATTCCACGGCTTGCTATTATTTTTTTTCGTTGAAATTTTTTGGAAAATGCTATTAGGATATTTTTTTATAGAAAATCTTCATCGCCGACTGACATTTCTATAGGACCTTAAAGTTGGATTTTTTTTTACTTTTAATTAAAATAAGGAATACTTACTTTGGCAATATCTGAAAATCGGACAAACTTATGCAAAGGAGCCCAAAAATGACCCAACATTAAGGTTTACCTACACAGCCCCACTTTTAAACGGCCAGTTCAAAAATTTTGAAAAAGTTCCGGTAAATCTTAGTGGCCTATGTCAAATAAATCGAGAAACTTTTACAAAAATCTGTCGACTAGTTTTTGAGAAAGCCTAAAAAACTGTAAAATTTGTAGTATATTTCTCCTAAACTAGTCGACACAGATTTTATTTAAAATGCACATAACGGCGCGGCGGTAATTTGCACAACAATAATACAGGATGTGATTCACCTAAAACTTCTTCATATGTATTTTCATATCTCAGCAACGAAATGAGATATTTTAGTTCCGTAAAAAAAGACAGGTAGAGCTCGTCAGACTTTATTCTTATTAGGCTCAAATTGAATTTTTCTATTGTAAATTGTAGATGTGCTGCGGTCGAAAGACATTTTTCGTTCTCAGTGACCTTGAAAAGTGTTGAACTGTCCTTCAATTTGAAGCAAATTATGTGCTATAAAAATTTTCGAAAAATCGACAGTTTTTTAGTTATCCCACTTTAAAATTGTCAGTGCATGTGTATTTAAAATCTGCTGTAGTAAACAATCCTAAGATTATTTCCAAAACTAAAAACGAGAAACTAATTTTCTGAGGAGTTCTTACAACTATTCGGATATCTCAGAGTCGTTTTGTCATTTTAAATATACAGGGTATCTCAAGCAACAATCCCTCCACCTCAACTCTAGGTTTTTAAGATAACAAAAACTTTTGAAACAAAAGTTGTCTCTTATTACCCATACTATGAATATACAGGGCCTTTCTTAGAAGTGGAGCAAACTAAACATTCCTTTTTTAATGGGGACACCCCATATGTTTTTAGTTGTTTGAAATCACTCGCGCTTGCGATTAAAACGGTATATACAAAATCTATTTAACTTGTAGATAGCCTGATAAAGATACACAGTCAATGTAATAATAAAAAATGTTTGATGTAACCCAGGGACTCTTTAAAATAAGGGGACCCAGCATGTCACAGTCTATCACATAGGAAAAGGGTAAGCTGTGGGAAAAGTGAAGCCTTGTTTTCTGTATATCTCCAAGGAGACCACATAAGTGGGCTGGTACAAGGTTATGTTATATGTCAGTGTCCAACTGCCATCAGGTTTTATGTGACATGCCAGTGCCATAGATTCCAAAGGAGGCAAAATATTTCCCATCATAGTTCACAATTTTTAAGTTTTCTAACTTCCAGATAGTCAAATAAAGGTAATGCGACCGCCTGTAGTAGTCCCAATAATTGCAACCAGATTTTTCTTGTCTCACCTTTAGTAATCCTACAATTCCCATTACGTGTGGGCATTACGTATAAGTAAGTAGTTCAAAACAAAAATGGTATTTCCTAAATTTTAAATTATTAAGCAGGAAGCTTCAGTCAGGTCTTTTTTAAACAGTTTTTATCTACAACTATAAGTTTATTTTACGTTTGTGAGGTACCTTGGAAGAGAAATAAAATTACAAAAATGAGCACCGAGAAAACTACATGATTAGAACTAAGTACAAGACCTAATCTTATTAGTCCATCCCGAAATCTGTGAAAGTTCTTTGGGTAGATACATTCAACAAGGGAAGAAAGTTCAAGTACACATATTATTACAAATGGATTCAGGAACCTGGTAACAAGGTGCAATAGCGACAAATTCTCAAATAAGCAAAATCGGCACTGACTTACCATACTTATATTACTTAAATTCCTGGAAATAATTGCAGGAAACCAAATTCAAATATAAAATAAATTTGATTCATTTGGCACTTGCCATATTCTGTGTTTGTTGACAGAACATTGTCAAGTCTAATTTTTAGAAATCATTGAAACCATTATTCATTTTTACTAACAATCAAAAAATTCATATAGATTCTCCAATAAAATGGCATACTTGGCATCATTGAAACCATTAGAATGGGGAAAGAAACGGCCTCACAAGTATAATGCTGGGTCCCCTTACTTTAAAGGGTTCCTGATGTAACCAAAGGAGTATGTCATTAAAATTGTAGAAAATGTTAGATGCCATTTTAGATAGGTAGATACCTATTACTAAATTTCAGTAACATCTCAAAAGCTACCAACGGTGTAGAATTTTAATATGACTTTAACTTGGCTTCTTTCTTCTTGTTGTTATTTATTGCACATTGCATGTATTGTCTATTTTTATAACGCGATCCACAATTCAAAGTTAAATAGTTTCAAAAAGGGAAAAAATAACGCTATACAATTTTATACCGCTTTAACCGTAGTGACGAGTGGATTTAAAAAACTAGAAACATATGGGTGTTCCCATTAAAAAACGTATGTTTGGTTTGCCCCGCTTTTAAGAAATGCCTTGTATACTAATAGTAAGGGTCATAAAAACTTTTTTTATAATAAGCTACAACTTTCGTTTGAAAAGTTTTTTTTGTATCTAAAAAAACATAAAAGTTAAGGGAAGTGGGATTATTCCTTGGAACACCCTGTACATTTAAAATAACAAAACAACTTAGTGAGGTAATAGGATAGTTGTAATAACTAAAATTAGTTTCTCGCCTTTAGATTTGGAAATAATCTTAGGATTATTTAGTACAGCAGATTTTAAAAAATATATTGGGTGTCCCAGAATATGTGAGCAATCTCCCGGATTTATACAGGGGACGTTAAAATAACACGATAAGTTCCTATAAAAAAATTTCCCAGAGGGCCCCCTACGGAGATACAGGGTGTTGATATCTCCAGCTGCTGAACTGAAATTTGACACTGCTGTGTTTTAGGCGATGGAGAATAAGCTGAAGGCATCAATTTTTACGTATTATACCTCAAATACTATATTATATTGCGCATATTTGGACAAAAAAAACGGCAAATCTGATGTCTCGTTTGCGAAAACAATATACCTGAAATGTATTTTCTTCTTCTCTAATATAAAATTACCAGAAACTTTAGGTAGGTATATTGTTTTTCCAAACGAGACTTTTTTTGTCTTGTTTTGAGTTGAGCATTGGTTTTTTGAAAAACATGATGATTTTCAAAATAAACATAAAAAAATCACTTGGGTTGGTAGTATTTAATGCCATGTGTGTTTATGCCACCCCTAACACCATAGATATTTTTTTCGTTTGCCCACAATAGACCTGGGACTTCGAACTTGCTGAATGACCTTGTACTAAAACTCTAATTTCTATAGGACAGTCCAACAAAATAGCTGATCGAATCAAAAATGGCGTCTGGAGGTCAAATAAGCTTGGTTGGTTAAGCAGTTTGTGTTAATTTTGAATAGTTTTGATTTATTTTAGAACATTTCTTCGTAAAATAATTGCAGTAGGTAGACAAGCTCAAAATCTCAAACCAGCAGCCAGCTATCAATAAAAACTAAATGTTTTCAAAAGGTAGACACTTTCGCACTGAGCGACTCAATACTCAAATACTTATAATATGGACATTGCTAAAAGTGTTTACAATAAGCTGTTATACGAAGCAACAAAAAGCCTACAAGAACTTAAAGTGAATTGTAAAATATAAGATAAAGTATTTCAGTCCAAGGCTTCAATGCCTTAAAATATTTGGAATTTTGTTAGTAGACATGTGGAGCATTAAAAATCGAAGACAACATTGTGTTGTTGGAAAGTTATAAGATAATCTTGAATAATTTACAGCAGTCTCGAAAAAAATTAATAGGTCAAACATTCCCAGAGAATGAATATGCCACCGTCAGATGTGTGGATTGAATTATTTATAAGGAGGAAGAAATTTAACCCAATACCTAATGAGTGCCCAAGTCGTTTTCCAATAGGGTACTTGACATATTTTCAATTACTCTAAAATCGTACTCAGTTTACAGTAGATGCACCAACCTGGACGTCATATTTCATTGCTGTTTGCGGACTGAGGTGGCGCTACTCGACGAAAAAATGTCGACTGATTATAGGTTATAACAGAGGTAATATGTGGTTATAGGTATTTAGGTACCTATATCAGTTTCTCAACTTTTGAATGTCTCATATTTTAAATATCCAGCTTTATTACCATTTCTGTTCTTCCTACGATCACGAATTCTCTTTGCGTTCAATATGTTACAGTTTTGTCATATTAACAGAGCAATAAAAAAAACAATAAAACAAAAATCAAAAACCAAAGTCTCAGCAAAAAATTGTGCCGGTGTGTTCCTACGATCAGATTCAACTTCATATTTGATAGATATACGTAATCGTGCCTACAATAAGACAGTTCGGATTGCTTTTAGGCAAAACGGCTCTACGGATTTTTTTTAGAAATGAGGGAAACCAACGAAATTAGTACAAAATAATAATTAGTGTTACTAGAGAACATTTTTCACATAATTATAATAAGAGGAGGACTGGGAGATATTGACTTAAAATGTGTAAATGAGAATGGTTACGAGGGGATGAAAGTCTAAAAACGTGAAAATATGTCGGTATGTTGTGGGATTTATGTCCAATACTGATTGATGATCATGAGCTAGTGCTAGTAGTGAATAAAACCATAAATTTGATGATATTATGGCAGATTTACATATTTTAAAGATATAATGGATATGAAGTTCGCTATTTTAAAAAAAGATTCCAGAAAGCATCGATACGCCCAGTCTTCTGCAATATTTTGATTCGTGATGCGATACCGTTGTGTGAAATATCCATTAAGTGACTTTAGTGGATAAAATTGAGGGAACCCTTGAGTAAGGAACCCCACGAAGGAGCAAATTTGGGGTTAACGCTCGACCGGGGCGCATTTTTCCGTTTCCTATACGGTTAGCGCAACCGAGTGCGCTAATCGTATAGGAAAAGGAAGCGATAGGTACCTGCTTTTCATCTCCTATACGGCTAGCGCAACCAAGTCCGCTAATCGTGTAGGAAACGGATGCGAGACCTGCATCTCCGTTCCCTAAGGGGTTAGCGCACACATGCCAATAATCACTCTGCAATGAGCTTTCTAGGTGCACCTTCTTTGTAGGCGCATACAGAGTGTTAATAAAGTACCTATGTCACAAAATGTCAAGGGAAGATTCTTGGGTCGATTTCAAGAAAAATCTTGATATGAGCAACAAAGCAACTTTAATAATTCCATCACAAAACTCGTGTTTGCCTTAAAACCCTGACAGATAGGGGAAAAAGTCAAAAGATGACTTTTGTAGAGACTTTTATGGTCTCTCCAAAAATGTAATAAATGTTGTATTACACAGAGCCGGACTACTTTGTTGCGAATTAAGTAATGTCGATCCTTCGTAACTGCGCCATTGGCAGCCCCAAAGGGTGGATGAATAAGTATGTTTAACGACAGGTGGTGTTGCTGAGGGAATTTGACATTACCGTTCTGTACTGTCATCTGTTAAGCCACACCATACTAAATTTCAGACTCGTTTATAGGTTAGTTTTTATTTGACAGTTATTCTATCTTACCTGTTTCGTGTCTTTCGATAAAATAAAAAAAGAGCAATATAGATCAGAAGTTCGCTTTTTATTTTTGGACGGAAAACATGCGAAGAAATAAAAGCGAAGTTCACCGTCACCATATTGGTTTAATAAATTCAAACGTGGTCAAATTTTATTGAGACGGTAATGTAAAATTCCCTTAGCATCGTCACCTGTCGTCAAACACGGGTACTTATTGATCGATCCTCGTACTACCAAAATTTGGCACTCCAGTTAGGCCTATTAGCGACAACCAGGTTTGGCATCGATTTATTAATTTACAGAAAACTTATTAAAAATCTTCGATATTTTTCTGAACATTTCAACACCCTGCAGGGTAGAGGAATAATATAAAAAAATACAGATCAATATTCTGAACAAAGTGAGTAGGTACTGTCATGACTTTTTGCATTTGTTATTGTGTTGGGAAAAATATCTGCACTCAATGCTCTTTTCTTCACATTTATAGGTACCTACTATGGCAATTTTTAGTGATTTTTTTGTTTTTCATTGGTTTATTTCAAAGAAAACTATTTTTATTATACTTCTTTGAAAATACCTTATTTTCATCTGTTTTAGCAATAATGAAAGATGGGGTTTTTCGGGCTAGCGCACGGAAACAGCGCATGGAAAAACTTTCCGCGCGCTGAATAAAAATACCAAATATATGGCTTTAAAATATAAATATACAGCAAAGTAAACTAAATTTAAGAAACTCTATATGCTCTCTGATATTTAACATATCCCTATTTTGTATTTTAATTCATAAGTGTTTCAATATTTAGATATATTTCTGTAATATTTTTGACGTTTTATTCACCTTATCTGACAATAACTAATTTACAACAAAGCACCTTTGAAATAATTTGAGAGTAACCATGGAAACCATCATACATACCAAACACTATATTGTCTGCATTGTTTATTTTTTGTCAATTAAATTTATTATAATATGCCGATAAAATGTTTTAAGTTTCCGTTTTCAAAGAAGTATAATAAAAATATCGTTCATTACCCGTCCAGAAATAGATTTTTCCGTGCTTGCATGATTTGTCACGCGCGCACGGAAAAATCTTTATTTCCAGACTCGTAATGAAATATACTATTGTATATTTCGCCACAGAAAATATATTCAGATAAGAGAGAGTTCCTTAATGACAGCTGTCAAATGGACTGAAACTTCGAAGACTAATATTTTCCAAATGCATTCATATTGAGGTCCACTATTAAATGTTGGCTAATCTACGAATTGGAAAGATTATATTTTTGGAAAATATCATTTCATAGGAAATGCAATCTGCTTGTTTTTGGAGTCTGTAGTTGGAGTCCATTTGACAGGTATTGTTAAGGAGGTTTCTGTTGTGGAACTATATTTTCTATGATTTCGCCTTAGGTACTTGCCGCAAAGCTGGGAAGAAACCTAAAAACATATCCCCAAAAATGGTCAGGGTGAAAAACTCAAGAAATATTTTGTGGATTGTGGATATGATGTTTTTAGGTTAATTACAATAAAAAATAAATATCTGCGCCAAATAATCCTAGGTAGTAATTTTTTTAAGGGAAGGCAGAGAATTTTGTGTAAAAATTCTAAAGTAGTTTTCAGGCTAATTCTCAACGTCGCACGCGGCAATTCTCAATCAACACTAACAGCCAGATTTCAAAGTAAATTCTGAATTCAGTTCAGGGTACGCAGACGGGCATGTCGCAGAGCGATAATAATTATTGCATATGGTGCTCTAACCCCTTTTCGGGGACCGGAAATCCAAGTCTCTCATCTGTTTCCTACACGACTAGCGCACTCGGTTGCGCTGGCCGTAGAGGAGACGAGGAGACGGAAAAATAAAATATTTTGACCTGCGTCTTATCCGAGTTGCGGTAAGAGAATTTAGAGTCCCCCGAAGGGTTGATAACGAATTGCGGTATGGGTCACCAGGTACGTCCCGGTAGCCGCACTGCATCTATTCATATTTTTAAAATAATAATAGAAAACAAATCGGCGTCAGTTAAATTTTCCAAGGCATTTGGATTTTCTGCAATTTCGCACCGAATCATTTTTCTGGGCATCTCTCTGAAACATTCTTCGGTGGCCTTCCGTTTCACAGCATTGTTAACGTTTTGACGAGTTAATTCTTGATCGCTGTCATGCTGATGTTGATGGTGTCCATCTTGCCTTGAAAATATATCTTCAGGTCCGAAGGTATACAGCTTTGCATTGCATTTTTTATTTGTACAATGCCAACACATTTCTTCGGTGGATTTCAAAAGGCGATATTGTCGAAATTTGTAGTTTTCTAATACTATTAGAATTTTGCCTTTCTCGCTCAACATCTTTTCTAACAGTACCATGTTTGCTTCGTAAATTAAAGACAAACTATAGACCATTTTTGGACATCCTTATATTTTATACTCTATATTCGTGTAGGTAACCCAATTTAAATTATTATTTTGGGAAATAATCGCTATTGTCTACCTGGAAGTACTTTAGCTAAATCCAATCCGTATAATCGTGTATAACCACGGTCCATGTAGGTAGATAGGTAGGTATAGGGTATAGGTAGGTACCTACGGTTCGTACCGCAACTCGGACGTACCCTGGTGAGTGTCATAAAGATCCCTACCTAAACTCGGAACATTTTAATCTCCCCCAGGGACCCTTACCGCAACTCGGTATCAACCACTGACACCTATCACCGTGTCAGATATCAAAATATTGTGTCAAAACTTGGTTACCACACGTATTTTATAATACCCATAGAGCTTTGACTCCTTCCTGGGATTCTTATTAAACTTCTTGAAATGAACTAACTTTAACCATTAAGTGGAGTTCGGTGTTACCGTATCTTTTAAATTCTTTACTGTAGTGGTAATATTAGCTAGGATAGGTAGGTCCTAAAAAATATTTTTTCAATACTTTTATCCATAGAACCTGCGTATATTATTTCAATAGTTAAGGCGCATTATCTAAAGGATGCAAGCTAAAACCAGGAGTGGCTAATAAGCAGTTTTATTTTCCCACCTGGCTGAAAGTACAAATTTACTACATGATCTTATTATGAGCTTACCAGTTGCTGCAGCAGCTTCAGCTCCTTCCTCGTTTACTTCAATGAAAGCCTTTTGAACTACTTTGCTAACGAACAAGTTCTCATCGGGGTTGATTCCAGAAAAATTTGCTTTTGAATTAAAAATTATCTCAAGGCCCAACTAAAATCAATCGGTTAGATGACGAACAATTTTATAGAAATAGAGCGTAGTAAATGATAAGTATTATTAAGTATTGTGTAACGTTTATCAACGATTTACCCTATATTCAATTAAAGCGTACCTTTGAAAGTGATTCACATAAATCAATTCTCGTTTCAACTTTGAACTTGGGCAACTTAAGATTGATCGGAAGCCTTCTCATTTTTTCGGTAATATTAGCCAAATTTTTCAGGGTTAGATTTTCTTCCAGTTTTCCAATGCCGTCATTTGTTTTTGGAAGTAATACAATAAGACTAAGGTTAGGATTAGCATAAGGCAACTCGATGATTTTTGCATCTAATTCCTTATCTTCTTTGTAAAAGAACTCTTTCTTGGACAGGTTCATCATTTGGACATCGATGGTTTCTGTTTCGTTAAGGAAGAATTTTTCGGTTTTAGTGCTCTTCTGGTCGAATTTATGAGCCCAGTCTCCCTTGAAATAAATAGCGCTCACGAGGACCAGTTTTGTAAGAGTGCTTAGGTCACTTGCTTGAATGAGATCTTTTATTTTATTTGCCGTTTTCTCCTCCACCCAATTGTTGATAGTTTTCGCGGATTCGACATTTTTTGAGAAATTCACTCCAGTTATCTAAAATAACAATGTAGGATTTGTAGCGATCGAGTATAGTGGTAATTACCTAACAAAAATAAGTTTATAAAAATAGGGCAACACATAAAGATTTTAGTCCTTAACGTGGTCACACTGTATAAGGGTATTTTATAACATGCCTTAACGAGTGTAGGGAGGAAATAGAACAGGGTGTTTTATTAATAATCGTTGTTTTCTGTCCAATTCTTAATGACATACCCAGTAAAATTATCTACATTCAGAGCAGGTGGTAGAGGCGACCTTGCGTTCCTTAATTCGAAATCCCTTATAACTTGGCACCAATGGCACTCCGTTACAATATATGAACAAATTCTGTAATAAAAATGACACTGCTAGACTCACCTCCGACAAAAATCCTTCCTTTGCCGCCGAGTCAAAATCCCTCTGCAAGGGATAGTTTTCTTGGATGAAGATATTGTTGGCTAAATGCAGCTTAACTTTCGAGACATTGTTCAGAATAGATATGATTTCTTTGTATCCTTCTATGGCTGTCTTGGTATTTGGGATGTTTAGTGCTTTAGCAAGAGCAGTTTCAGTGTCTCCTCTAGCTCCCAGATACACCATAGACAGCACCGCGTGGGCACTAATCGGGGAGAAAAAAATATTCTCATTTTTTCCATTCGAAGTTAAGATATTGTAGAGGTTTTTAGTGAACTCTCCATTCCCTTGAGCTACTGCCTGTGCCATTGTACAATCAGAAATGAAACTGCAACAAAATGGTCAATACCCTATTTAAAATTGTTGTTGGCTTGGATTGGGGGTTAACTAAACAACAGGATACAGTCCATATTTTTTCCGCATTATAATATCGTTAGGTTATCAATTAATTTTAATTATATTGATAAAAATTAATTCATAGGTAATTCGAAAGTTTGATGTGATTATGAATAGTTTTAGAAATTAATTATGTGCCTAAATTGGAGACTGGTGGAAATATAAATGTAGGTAGAATGTATTTGAAAATATATTTATTTTTGTAGAGCAAAAGCAATAATCAACAATAATTATTATTGTTTCCTCATCATATCCACGGGATTATATAATATAATATTATAATACATTTTAAAAATACGGGATGTGCCGGTGTTTTCATATTTGAATCGTTCGAGAAGGTAGACTACGACAGCTGTTTCCCCTTATTAGGTTCATCAAGGCAGCCATAACCTTCCCGAACGACTCAAACCGAAATGGTAGCAGTTATAATAGTGTAACTTGCACTTGGAGGTGAGAAAGCAACCAGTGGCGCAATCTAGTATCAAGCTGTGAGTACCAGAGCCGAAATTTCACAAAACATAGTAAACACCAACAAGAACAAGTTAGGTTGGTGTTGTATCCAGAAAACAACAAAATAAATGTGAAGAAGAAGTGACACAGGAAACAGGTTCATTGGCCCATTCACCACTGTATCTTTCAGATGTGTGGAAATTTGCATCTTATAGCCGAAGAAATATTCAAATGATAAAATTTCACGTCCCCAATAGGCTGCCTTGATGAACCTAATAAGGGGAAACAGCTGTCGTAGTCTACCTTCTCGAACGATTGAAATATGAAAACCGCGGCGCATCCATTAGAGAACTTGGATGTTGGTATGATATTACCAATTGCCGAAATTTATAGTCCCATAAAGCCGCTAAATTTCAATTTTTCGTTTGTTCAAACTTTGGGTTTCAAGCTATAGAACGATTTAAAGCGATTTAGCGAATACAGATTTTTTTATTTTTTTGACAAAACAATACTTCCACTACGTGGTTGCGTCGAAGTAATATTAGAAAGTTCATAATTATAATGAATGCCGACCTTATGCTAAATATGAAGTTGATTAGCCTACATCGATTTTTAAACTTATATTGACACCCTCTCGTGTAGGAAAAGTGCCTTTTGTGTAAGTGATAGGTAAAAATTGTATTGGCCAAAACATAGAGAAATAAAATTTTTACCTATCACTTTCAGAAAAGGCACTTTTCCTACACGTGAGGGTATCAATATAAGGTCGGCATTCGTTTTAAGTATGAACTTCCTAATATTACTTTGACACAGCCACGTAGTGGCAATATTGTTTTTGTAAAAAAATAAAAAAAATCTTTATTCGCTATCGTTCTATAGCTTGAAACCCAAAGTTTGAACAAACGAAAAAATGGCGCCTGTCTGTGCGTAGGTAAGTGTGTACGTGTGTACCCACCAACGAACAAAGAACCCCAAGAAGAAGCATGTTTGGAATTAACGTGCGACAGGGATAGTTCCTGCATATTATGGCGGGATTCCGTTTCCGGTTTCACAGTGGCGTGCACGAGGACGTGCACCTTTGAGTGGTTTCAACAAACTAATCGAGGCACAAATCCTCCTTTTTTGTAAAATCAGTACCTACAATACTGGCCAAAAATTTGAAGGCACGTTTATGTCTTTAAGTCTAGGAATCCTTGATAATAAGTAAAGTAATTCTAATTTTAAATTTCCAATTATGAAGAAGTAGGTGCCTACACAAACGCCTATGCCACTTTGGTGCATGGCCTCAAAAGTTAATTTAAATTACAAAATTACTTACCGATGGATTATTATCCTCAAACTTTTAGAAAACAACCACAAGCCGCACAGCTAAGCATACAAGTATCCAAACACCACATACTGGCACCTATCACCGAGTCAGCTATCAAAATATTGTGTCAAAACTTGGTTCCTACACAGGGTGATTTCCGTCTCATGTATTTTGTAATATCCATACGGCTTTTACTTCTTCCTGGGGTTCTTTATTCATCGGTACCCACGATAACTTTCGAACGTTTTGAATATTAACTTCAAATTATTTGAGGATGAAAATATTTAATATTTAGCTCTTGGTGATAGTTCTGTATATTTCTATATATTTTTGAGGTCAAAGAATTCAATGGCATTATTTTGAAGAAAAATGCACAGACTCGTTACGAATGTTACGATGGGATGATAGTCTAAAAAAGTGCCTATAGGTATGTCGGTTTCTATGCTGCTTATAAAATTGGTCGTTGTTGTTCTTAGACAATATTCTTTATAGCCTGCATCGAATCTTGTATGGTTCTTGAATATGTTGGGTCAAATACAAATAGGGTCCCAAAAATTAGATATTCACGTTAGACCAATTACCTAATTATTCGCCTAGGAGAGTCGGCACTAGCCAACCTAATTGGTTTAGATTAAATTACCAGGACACGTAATCCCTCCCATGCTTTATCTTAATTCTGAATAATGAACGTTATTACTTGGCCGCTGCAAATCGAAAGACGCCTTTTTAGAAATGCAGCAGCTAAAAGCGGTGTTTCTTTTATGTGGCATCAGTGTGTGCTTCGCTGAAGTTCTCGCGACGAATTATTATTGTGATGACAGGCATCCCCAGACCATTATCAGCATCCCTAATGTAAGTTATTTGGATTTGGTATATCCATAAAAAGACATAATAATGGATAGGCTAGAAATATCGCTGGTATCACGTAAATAACTTTGCACATCATTTTGTGACCCTGCTCCTTTAATTTTTCGGTTTCTTTTTTACTAGATATAATTTGGGACTATTTTGTGCATGAGCTAGTATTGCCTTTATAACTTAGCCAGTGTCGACGCTAAAAGAAATTTACAAAATTGTTATAAAAAATAAATATGTTAACTAACTTACTATTGTACTATTATACCGAAATAAATTCAAAGCAGAAGCAGCAAATTTAGAGCGGCTTTAAAATGGCTAGAGCGACCGACACGTCACTGACTTTGGCGTTATCTTTTGGGGGAACACAGAAAATATAGTTAAGTCTCCACTTTGGTAATATTATGTACAAAGGACAGCCTGAACAACGGGCGCGCTTCCTATTAGACGTGTGACGTCGGGCTTCCCGCTAATTCTAACGAATGCAGGTACTTTAGATATTTTAGGTATACCTACCCATTTTTAATGTAATTTATAACTCATAATTTCCATATCTGAAACACATCCACGTTTTATTGCATTATTTTTTAGCAATTTTAATAGCAAATTTTATATCTTATGCTGTATGAAAAAGGCTGGTTTGTCTAAAATTTTATCTAAAAAACGAGAGGGTTTGTTGCTTTTTAAACATCCAACATCGTAGTTGTTTAAGGTTGATATATAAAAACTTTAATAATTTGTTTCCAGAAAATGTAAAAGGATTAATTTATTAATATATCTACTAAGAAGGTAATAATAATACATACAGGATGTCCGTTAATTATGGGGCAATTTCGCGGAATCAGGTAGGGGACGTCAACATATTTCGGTTAAGCTTTAGCAACTATGGGTCAAATCTCAATAGTTACTGAAATACAGGGCATTGTAGTTCGTTTTTGGAAATTGAATTATGGTAATGTCTCCCAAAATAATAAAGCTTCTGAACTGTAATTTGGTACTGCTTTGTTTTTGAGGATGGAGCATAGGCTGAAAGTGCGAATTTCTACGTTTCTCACAGAGGGCGCTACTTGCGCTATTCTTGGATCGTGCTTTTACTCCTAACTTTTTGAGGTTATCTTTTTTGGTCTTGTAGGTTTCTCATTTTAGTGCAACTTTTTATTTGGCAGCAAAAGTGTACTCTTGTTTCATAACGATAACATCAACCATTTGCGTTGAAATTGGCAAAACTTGCTCCAAAACACCTGTTAACTAGAACATTCGAAAAATAAAATTTTCAATTAGGTACCTCTTTCAAATGTTACAGATCAACTGTACCATTAAATTAATTAAATCAAATTTTGAAGTGAAAAAAAATCCCTATGGACAATGTACCAAAAATTATTCACTTTCAAAATGGAAATGATTAAATTTGAAAAAAATATGTACACCCTATTTCAAGAAAATCAATGTTTTTTCGAGCAATGTCTATTTGGCATTTTTTTCTTCATTTTGAGTGTACAGTAGATCGGTAATATTTGAAAGAAAGCAGTAGGTGAAAATTTTATGTTTCCAATATTGGAGTTAACAGGTGTTTTGGGTCACGTTTTGCCAATTTCAACGAAAACGGTTGATTTTATTGTTATGAAACAAGTATATACACTATTTTTTTGCAAATGAAAAGAAGCACTAAAATGATGGACCTGCAAGACCAAAAAGATATCTTCAAAATAGTTACGAGTGAAAGCACGATCCAAAAAATAGCGCAAGTGGCGCACTCTGTGAGATACGTAGAAATTGACACTTTCAGCTTATTCTCCATCCCCAAAAACACAGAATTACCAAATTACAGTTCAGCAGCCTTATTATTTTGGGAGATATTGCCATAATTCAATTTCAAAAAGGGAACTCTACCTATTGAGGGTTGACCCGTAGTTGTCAAGATTTAAGCTCAATCGAAATATTTTGACGTCCCTACCTGATCCCGCGAGATTGCCCCCATACTAACCCGACATCCTGTATATTTTGGTAGAAAAAAATAAATAAAAAAAACACGTTGCTAAGTAATATTTTAACATGAAGCATGAGTGCTGGTAGCAACAAAAATCCGAGTCGAAGACGAGGATTTTTGCACCTGCACGAATGCATTTTGTTAAAAAAATATTACTTAGCATTGTGTTTTTTTGGATTTTTTTCACAGGAAAAATTAGATGCCCGAATAGTATTTGACAAGAATATTTCATGAGTAGAGTAACCCGAATATGCAACACGCATATTTTGCATATTTAGCATATTATATGCATTTTTTAAAATATTTGCATATATCCTTAAAATATGGCATATTGTGCATAATTGAAAGAATTTAGGATAATTTAAATCTTTGGCAGGCGTTTCATTCATTTTTGGGAACAGGGGTCGGTGTCTAGGTAGGTACCTGGCTTTCCCAAAATAATATGGGTAAATTATAATTTTCTGGGCACTAATCCTGGTGATCTGAAAACGAATAAAGAAGGTATTTATACCTATTTAATAAAGTATAATTATTGAAAAGGACAGAAGAAATTATATATTCCATTGCCAAAGCTACGTAATCAAAACTTCACTTCTTTTTCTCCAAAAGTATTGCAAATTTAATATTTAATGTCCCAAGACATACTACGAAGAAATGACGTAAGTTCCTTGTATTCGGAGGTAATCGAGGAAATTAAAACAAAAATTCTAAACAGATATTTTTACATATATTATGTATTGATGAAACCACCGATTCAAGAGGACGTTATATTGCTCATTTATTGATTGGAGTTCTTAGCGGCGAGATTTTACCAAAATGACAGTGAACGGATTTGTACAAGAGGAATTATCAACATTTTTTCTTCCTACACCTGTTCCTAGCGATATTTTTTTGCTCGTTTTGCCAGATGCAGCACCGTACATGGTAAGAGCCGGACAAAATTTGAAAATCTTTTATCCAAAGTTGATACATGTAACATGCCTTGCTCATGCTTTAAATAGGGTTGCTGAGGAAATTAGGAAACATTTTCCGCTTGTAAATAGTTTAATTTCCAACATGAAAAAAGTCTTCCTTAAAGCGTCTATAAGGGTTCAGTTCTACAAAGAAAAACTACCAAACACTCCTCTTCCACCTCAACCTGTTATTACAAGATGGGGCACTTGATTGGAAGCTGCATTTTTTTATTGCGAGAATTTTTGCCAACTGAAAGATCTAATTTGAGAATTTTCGAACGAATCTTCCCAGTCCCTTACAGATGTTAAACAACTATTCGAAAACAAGGAAATAAAGAAACAACTTTCCTTTCTAAAAGCAAATTATAGCTTTCTTTCTAAAACAATAACACAAGTGGAGGAATCTAATTTGCCATTAACCGGAAGTGTACAACTGGTAAAACAATCGGAGGTTGCTTTTCAAAATGTCACAGGTAAAATTGGGGACAAAATATTTCAAAAATTTAGAAATGTGATGGAAAAAATAGTGGGTTTCAGTTTCTTAGCCAAGTAGAAAATATTTTAAAGGGAGATTTTACCGAATCCATCGATTTGGATCCTGTGATAGTGAGCAATTTTAAAAGCGCACCTCTTACATCGGTTGATGTGGAAAGGAGTTTCTCCATTTATAAATTTTTATATCATAGAAGACAAAATTTTTTAATTGATAATTTTGAGCAACATTTAGTGGTTTATTGTTTTTACAACTAAATTTCAACCTGATTTTTATAATTTATAATAAATTCATATTTAGATTTAGTTCAATCGCCCTGTATGTAGAAAATTTAAAATAAAATATTGTTACTTTTACTATGTATAAATGCATTTAGAAATTTGTATGTATATTATATACAGTGTGTCCCCAGATGAGGTAGGTACCGCACTCTTGTAAAGTTTCTTATATTTGATCTGTCGAGAAAAGTCATTCTTGATAAAAAGTTTTGCTTGTTTTAAAAAAAAGGTTGGCATGGAAAAAGTTAACATTACTTACACTGCATTTAGAAATTTGTATGTAGATTATATACAGTGTGTCCCCAGATGAGGTACCGCACTCTTGTAAAGTTTCTTATATTTGATTTGTCGAGAAAAGTCATTCTTGATAAAAAGTTTTGCTTGTTCTTAAAATAAGATTGGCATGGAAAAAGTTTACATTACTTATACTGGGTGACCAGAAAATTGAAAAAACGTTAATTAACATAAAACTGCCCCTATTTGTAGAGATAGCGAAAAAAGTTATAAAGAAAATTTGTTCAGCGTGATAAGTTACTTAAGTGTACAAAATTTCAAAGAGTTAGGCCTACTTTGATTTTTTGATTTTTTTTCTTGTTTTTCTTTGATTAAATAGTTTTCTGTAAATAGTATGACAAAACTGTATTAACAAAAGTTACCCAGAATGGAAAACTGCGCCTGATGACAAAATTTAACAATTCTAGGCCTACTTTGTATTTTGGAAAATATTGGAAGAAAATCAAAGTAGGCCAGGATTGTCAAAATTTTTTGATCGTAAATAGTTTATTACTCTGAGTAACTTTTGTTAATACAGTTTTGTCATACTATTTACAGAAAAACATTTAATCGAAGAAAAACAAGAAAAAAGTAAAAAAATCAAAGTAGGCCTTACACTTTGAAATTTTGTACACCTAAGTAACTTAACACGGCTGAAGAAATTTTCTTTATAACTTTTTTCAGTATCTCTACAAATAGAGGCAGTTTGCCCTTATGTTAATTAACGTTTTTTAAATTTTCTGGTCATCCAGTATAAGTAATGTTAACTTTTTCCATGCCAATCTTATTTTAAGAACAAGCAAAACTTTTTATCAAGAATGACTTTTTCTCGAAAAATTAAAAATAAGAAACAATAAATTTATATTTTGAAAGTATTTCTTAATTTGCATATTTTCAACATTTTCCTGCATATTTTGACTAAATTATTTGCATATTTATGCGCATATTTTTAGGGTTTCGACTGGCATATTTGGGTTACTCTATTCATGAGTAACAGATTATTCTGCATACACATAGCATACAAAACATACTACCTATTATACAACAGCTGTCAAGTTTTGCCGCGGGTAAACTCGAAAAAACTGCTGACAGGTGCTGACATACAGTTTTCCCATCTAGAAACCATTTGTAATTCAAAATTGCGTGTTTGTGATTGGTGAAAATTAAGACGAGGGAAATAGTCCAAATAAAAAAGTTGTTTCCAATTAAATAGGAATCTCACATCCGAAATCTTGGCATTGTTGAAATTTCAGATTTGTCATATTATTTATTTGTGTCAAATCCAATGGTATTTTAAGAATAAAAAATAAAAAGTAATTATACCCCAACTCGTACCCACCAAAGGACAATCGCATAATTTTAGTTACCTGGTTGCAGAAAATTGTCTTATCATTTTTAAACGGTTGGAATACTAGGTTCATCAGGATAAAAATATACTTATCTATACGTATACGTTTTTGGGAAATCATTTTCGGATGGAGGTCGACAGAACTCCGCTATAATGTAGGTACCCGATTCAATAATTCTAAGTTGTATAACCTATTCCTTACCAGAGGAAGCACTGAAGCGGCACCGTAGCATAATCCCTCGGTACTACATATAATCAATTTTCCAGGCGTTTTCTGTGCTATTTTTAAGAATATCAATAAACGTTTCAATTTATATAAATATACACATAACAGATGTTTTAAAAAATTAATGAAATGGATACCTTGATTTCGATACCTAATGTAACAGGATGTTATTAATACTATCTATTTTATTAGCTCGCTGGTCTATGGTATGGGGTGGAAAAAATATTTCACGAGAGTAAGCAACTAGTCATAAGGAATCAACTTACATGTCCATCGGTTTTCATAACGGAAGAGACGCACTATGAGACACCATATAAATATGGCATTACATATGGAGAAGGTGAGTTTAATTTATACGTAAAAAAAGTAAGCAAAAAAACCATTTTAAAAACAAGTTTTTATTTAAGCCATGTACCTACTAAAACGAATAGAATGAGTTTAGGATTTCGTTAAGATAATTCAATGCCAAATTGCCACAAGTTTTTGTAAATCAAAAAGCTGGTCTCCCGAAATGTTCATAAAAGTAGGTAGCAATTAATTTTATTGGACGGTGATTGGTTGGCTGGGGATAAAACGTCATCAAAAGTACGTTCGGTTTCCTGTATCAATAGAATTTTATTTACAACTAGCTGGGAAAACTAGTGAATTTGAAAGATTTACAAAAAATACGGGTATTTACTAATACTAATAATACTAATGACCCTATTTTAAAAGTTATAGCTGCTAGAAAATAAAAAAGATATAACTAATTTTTAGCTATAGGTAACTTTTAAAATAGTGCCGTTAGAATCTATGCATATTTTAGTAATACCCTTTCAAATCCACTAGCTTTTCCAGCTAGTAAATAAAATTCTATTGATACAGGCAACCAAACATACATTTGATGACGATTTATTTCCAACCGGTACTAACCAAAGTACTTATGTATTTTCTTTACAATTCGTGCGACAGGCCTTTTGATTTATAAAATCTTGTCGCAATTTGGCATTAAATTAGGGATATACTTACCTTAACGAAAACCTAAACTTAGTTTATTCGTTTTAGTAGGTACATGGCTTCAATAAAAGCTTGTTTTTAAAAGATTATTTTTTATATTATTTTGTGCGGGTGAAAAGAAATTTAGTCCGCCATATTGGGGCATCCGCCATATTATTGGCGGCCATTTTAAAAGTATTACAGAATTGAGTATTGCATATTATACGTCACCAGAAATAAAGGTGAACGCAAAATTTTAGCTCAATCGGATGCCAAGAGGTGGTTCTAATTCAGCTTGCAAGATTTGACCTAAACAACTAACATACATATATACATATGTTACAGACCGTATATGTAAAACAGGCCGTATACAAAAGGGCTAGTCCATATGTAAACGGACTGAAGACATTAGTCGATAAATATGTATAAGAAGCTTTTCCTGCAACAAACGGTCTAGTCTAGTCGGTTCGCAAAGGACTAGTCCATTTATACATAATATACGGTCTATCTGCAACTGGACCATAATATATCACAGAGATTTAAACAAAGACAGAATGTACGTGCAATGTTTTCCGGTCAGTTTCGACCGTCCGCCATTTCTGAATTACCCTTCCTTTTTTATATATAGGCCCATCAAAGAAGGATATTACTTCTTGCTGGTACATAGTATTTTGAAGGAAAAATGGTAATTATTTAGTATAGTGTTTAGGTACCCTAGATTTTTTTCTGCAATATATGGACTAAAAAGAAGGCATATTCTTCTTTAATGGGCCTATACAGGATGATTCAGTTTTAATCTGCAACACTTCAACAGGTGATAGAAAACCAAAAAATAACCGCACTTTCTTCTATAAACTATATCATTTTAAGGCCTTATAAAAAAGTTACAGGGTGTTAAAGTACTTCTGAAAAATTATCTAAAAAATTTGCTCCATAAGTAACACTTAAAGTAGAAATAATGTGTTTGCTACCTGAATAAAAGTAACTTTTTCCAATAAACTCACCTATTTAAGGCTATACTTTTGAAGATACAAGGTCTAAAACATTTAAGGAAGATACAATTAATGTTACGCTCTGTATCTTGAAAAGTAAAACCTTGAATGGGTAAGTTTATTGGGAAAAGTTACTGTATTTAAAGTAAAAAACATATTTTTTCTACTCTGAGTGTTACTTATGGAGAAAAGTTTTAAGTTAATTTTTCAGAAGTACCCCGAAATAATACGAAAAAATCAAATTTGCTATGAAATTATGACACATATGAAAAAATGCTAAGAGAACGTTTTTGTTTACAATAAAAATTTACATAAGAATTTGAATACATTTTATTGCTATACAAGGTGGTTCTATTTTTTTTTCTAAAATAAATTATACTAATTACCCATTTCTACGCCACTGGTTGTTCAAGATGGTTGATATTAACAGGTTTTATGCGAACCCATGCCGTTATAACGTGTACCAAATATGACTTAAATATCTCAACTAGTTTGTAAAATATTCAATAAATCCACATATTTCTTGCAACTTTAACACCCTGTAACTTTTTTATAAGGCCTTAAAATGATATAGTTTATACAAGAAAGTGCGGTTATTTTTTGGTTTTCTATCACCTGTTGGAGTCTTGCAGATTAAAACTGAATCACCCTGTATGTATAAAAAAGAAGGGTAGTTCACTGCGATTGCACATACACTATCAGAGCTGTCAAAGATACTTTGGAAAAGTGTCTAGTTACTAGATAAGTTACTTTTTGAAAAAGTATCTTAAGTTACTTTGGGTGTCTAGTTACTCTTTAAAAAAAGGAACTTAAATACGTATCTTAAGTTACTTTTTAAGATACTTTTTTAGTTACTTTGTATGTTTGTTATATTGTATTGTTTATTGTTTGTATTTTATATTATATTATGTGTTATTCTTATTCTTATTACGTACGTACCTATAAATACGTATGTTTATGTATTAGTTTCATAACAATTTATATATTAGGTTTAGGGTTTAGGTAAGGTAAAGGTGGTGCATGTAAACACAAAACATGACACAATTAAAAAACAATAAATGATAGAAGAGGTTATTACTATAGTAGATATATCGACTATTGTCACTATTGATTCATAAAATAAAACAAAATAGATAAACAAAAAACAAAACAAAATAAAACTAATATTCTAGATAGGTATCTAAGATACTTTTCGGTATCTAAGTTACTTTCGGGTATCTAAGATACTTTTTTAAGTTACAAGATACAGTTCCTTTTAAAAAGTATCTTGAGATACTAGTTACTTTTTGCCAAAAAATAAAGGAACTAAAATACAGTAACTTAGATACTTTAAAGTAACTTAGATACTTTAAAGTAACTAAGTTACTCTAAAGTAACTACGATACTTTTTTCTGACAGCTCTATACACTATACAGTCTGAATGTCAACAGTCCGTATGTTAACGGACTAGAACGGTCTATTCCACAGAGTAGTGGACTAGTCCGTATATGAAATACCATGTCATTTACATACGGTCTGAGCCATTTAGGCCATGTAGACCATATACATATGGCCTCTTTTCATATATGGCGGGGCTCTCTTTAGTAATTGTGTAGGTAATGGCAATTCATACACTCCTGCGTATCTCCCACCATGGGTAGGTACTCCCATTCTTGTGATACCTCATTTTAAAGGTAATTTTGTCAGGAATGCAGGACTGTTTCATTTTTGACATAGGTTTAAAAATAAAAAAAATGTGGCATGAAGATCAATTTCAGTAGTAAACAATTCAATCAGCTTGTTGTTCGTAATGGAAAAGACACTTCCTGCAGATATTAACGATTTAAAATGCCGAATAACTGAAGAATAATTTGACTAATGAGACAAACTGTTGCAAAAGTGAGATCAGAAAAGAAATTAAGAAGTTCAAATAATAATTTAGTTTGTTTTTACGTTATACTCACCAACAAGCTTATTCAGTTGTTTAGGACCAAGCAGGTAGGTAATGAAACTATATGCCCTATTTTTTATTTTTCAACCAATTTCAAAAAATGAAACGATCCTGCTTTCCCAACAAAATGACCTTAAAAACGAGATAGGTATAATAAGCATGGTAGTCCCATTTAAGATTTTAAAGTTGAGGGTGGTTGGGGATAGTGGAGTGAATGAATTGCTATTTCATAGGTAATGACTAAAAGAGCCCCCCTTCCAATAAAAATCGACGGGTTTCGGAGATTTTTAAAATGTATTTTCATTACCGAAATATTATAAAGTTTTTTGTATAGTTTTCAAATACAGTGTGTATATGTGTATCTCTCTATACAGCATGCTGTATGATAAGGATTTTAAAGCTTTTACTGCAGATCAAGGTTAGTTTATAGGAAGGTTAGGACATTCGACGACTTGGAAGGGAAGGGGGGGGTGAGAGAGGCAAAGGGGGCAAAGGCCGCAATTTAAGTTGGTAGCATTTACACGTGAATTGGCGATTTAGTAACTTCCTAAATAGATAACGCTTCCAGCCATAGGCGCACACAGACGTTTTTGGCATGTACTTTGTTTATGGTGTATATTTATGTTTTTTTAGCTGTTTTCTGTTATTTCTTCATTTTAATGTTTGTGCAATGAAATAAGGGAACTTTGTGGTGTATGTTGGTGCATCGCATTTTTGTTTTATGTTTGTGTTTTTACTTTGTTTTCGGTTTTCAATACCCGTGTTGTCCCTTTTGATACGCCATTGGCATCAAGCTGAAGGGCAGCTGGTGAGAGCGGCACCGTCGCGCGATGTTGCCGGTTCAAAGGGACGGCCTTTGGAGTGGGGAATGTCCTAACCTTCCTATAAACTAACCTTGCTGCAGATATAATATTTACTCATTTACTATATCGGAGATACCCATAATTGGTTACATTCAGGTTGTCAATGTCATTACTCTTTTAATTTTGCTAGTATTTCAAGAAAAATTGACGGGCTTTGATTATCTCTAAATATATACCCGTTTGGATAAAATTTCGAAAGTTTAAAAGTTTTCCCGTGTAACCGGAAGTCAGCAATATGAATTGACCTTTAAGTCAACTATAGCAAACGACACATTCTGGAGCCTGCATGTAAGTATATTGTATAAGCATTTTTTGCTCTTTTGATGCACAGAATCGACTACCGAGGTTTGAAGGGCATAGACAAATTAATACATTAATTTAAAAAAATTGCCTAGTCGCGATATTCCAAATTAATAAAAAAATCTTATTCTTTTCAAATACTGGCAATTGATTTTTTGCATTAAAAGAGAAAACATGTGCTTATAAATGTAGTTCCCAAAATGCGTCGTTTTCTAAATATAGAGTTGAATCCACGTCTATCCGTTGAATCCATTCCCGAAGTTATCACTCTCTAGGCAGCAACTTGAATTTGCTTTGTTTGCTCAAAATTCATTAGTTTTATGGCAAATTGTCAAGAGACATTTTTTTATGGAAAGGTGAGTGGGCAATTCAAAATAATGTCGACTTCTCAAAAAAATAAACAAGCGAATATAAATTATTGTGGAAAAGAGGGCGTGTCCTTCCACTACCTCACGTCATTTTATTGCATTTTACTGTGTACAAAATTTTATGTCAATATCGTTTGTAGTTTCCGAGATATTATTAAAAAACCGTTTAAATGAACTTTTTTGCTTCAAATAATTTTTTTTAACGTTTATATGAAAATTATGGGTTACTACTGGGTCGCTCTGTATACTTTAGTGCCTGTTGTCCATTAGAACTCCCGTGGGTCGTAATGCTGCGTCATAAAATGTGATTTAACGACCGGTTCTACATAAACATAATAACGACAGCCTAGCGATTAGATGTACGTATGCTTTTTGTATGGAATCATTTTTTTAATCAATAAAATCCGTCCACGCCCTGTATACTATCCATTAGTCACAGATTTAATTTGGATGCAATTTAGGTACGTCCTTTTTATGGGGTGTAATCTAAAAACGCACTTTAATTGTACACTAGATTACAGGTTTGTATTTTCCCTAGAATTCCGTAAGCAGCGGCCATATTGATAATTATTTATAGGTGATGGAGGATAGGGCCGTAATCACATACCTATATAATACTATAGGTATGTCACCGTAATCAACAGTGATGGAGGACAGGGCCGTAATCCACAGAATTTACGTTTTATACAAACACGAATCCTAAATTTGAATAGATCGAAATTGAAACACAGGAAAAGGCTATAGTTTCTGTGTTTAAAGTTAGGTTAGAGCCACATAATATCAAAGTTAAGGTTAGGCATCTGTCCCTTCTGACATTTCTACCAGACATGCTAAATACGCCCCTGGACACGCCTCAAAACAATGCTGCCAACTTTGGATTACCCAATTAAGAAATGTCATCTCTAGCGTACAATTAAAGTGCGTTTAGATTATACAGATTTTTTTTGTGAAAATCCCTATTAACTACTATCGTTTTAATTTCCTAGGGTACCCGTACGTCAACACGCCCTCGCTGTCCGAGTACGAGCAGCAGCGGCCCCGCGACGGCCCCGACCGGCGGCAAAACTGGCCTTACCCCACCCGCTCCCACAAAGACTACATGCACCATCACCTGCACCAGAAGTACCTGCGGATGTCGTACGAAGACGAAACCGGCGTAACCGAGTACTTCCTGCGGTACAACGTCAGCAAGCCGGGTTTCTGGAAAAGTTCGGGCCCGCACAACGGTGAGAAAAACTGCTGGTTGGCACTAATGTACAGGGCACGTGAACATCACCATCTAACTTCCCATGAAAAGTTTTGTGAACTACAAGGCACAGGGTATGCGTCCGGCATGTATGGGCAAAGTTTACATAATAAAATAAACTTTGGTATGGGTCAATCTCGCGGGAGCAGGTAGGGGACGTCAAAATATTACGATAGTAATAATAATTTAATAATATATTTCGTGACCCAAAATTGATTTTTAAAGTACAAAATGGTTGGGATTAGGGGTCGTAAAAAAAGGCAGCGTAAATTTAAATCGTCTCTTCACCAATGTTTCGGCTGATATACAACCATCTTCAGGGTTCTAACGTTTGAATAAAATATCCTCCCAAACAACACTTACACAAGATGTTTTTCTAGAATTATTTAATTTTTGTGTTGAGTCTAGTTATTTTTAGTTTCAACCTTTTACCAACAGGTTTCTGGTTTACGCATGGGTAACTGTATGTCTCCCATTTGTGCTGACCTAGCTATGTCGGAACTGCAAGAAGTCTGTATTAGTAAGTTGCCCTTCTCACTACCATTTTTCTGTAGGTATGTGGATGATATTATCACTAGCATCCCCAAAAATACACATACAGACGTTTTAAATATTTTTAACTCTTTTAACGATAAATTGCAGTTTAGAAATCGAATTAGAAAAAAATTATAGCATTTCTTTTTTAGACACCAAGATCATCAGATCCAATAACACTGATAACAATAACACACTAAAAGTTGATTGGTGTCATAAACCTAAGTCTTCGGAGAGATTAATTTCCACTCCAACCATGCATTTCGACAAAAAATTAATATTATAAAAAAATCTTAAAGAATGTACCTTAAAAATTTCTTCTCCAGAGTTACACCAAAAAAACTAGGGTTAATTAAAACATTTCTATTAAAAAATAGTTACTCACCCTCTCTAATGAACAGGATTATTTTCGATGATAATGTGCCCACAAACAAAAATAAAACACAAACACATGTTAAAAATATTTATACAAGGATTCTGTATATTCCAAAACTCTCTGAAAGACTGGGCTAATGTATATCCACAGACAACTTATCTATAGCATACAGCAATGACAGTACTATAAAGAAAAAATTCTTTACTAGAACAAAATCTAAAACACCTAGTGAATTAAAATCTAACGTTGTTTACAAAATTCCATGTGCGGATTGTCCCAAATACTATGTAAGCCAGACAGGCAGATACGTAAAAACTAGAATAAATGAACACCTCAGAGAGCTTCTAGGAAAATAACCCCCCGGACATATACCCCCCGACATTGATCCCCGAGACATTAACCCCCCGGAACAAATACCCCCCCGGACAATAACCCCCTGTAAAAAATAAAGAAAACAAATAGAAGACGTGTTTAAATTTTTTTCTAGTCAAGCAAAAAAAAATAAGTATGAAAATTGGGAATTTTTTCCGGCGCAGACGATACCGACAGGATGTTAATTTTCGGAACAAATGATAATCTCCGACTTCTAGAAACGACTCCACATTGCTTTATGGATGGAACATTCAAAAGAGCCCCTGCCCTTTTCTTCCAATTGTTTTTTATTCATGGATTAGTTAATGGACGGACCATTCCGTGCGTGTACACGTTGCTCCAAAATAAGACACAACAGACTTATGCCAAGTTGTTTGAGACAATAATGACGCTGAATGTCAATTTGAAGCCCACAAGCATCATGGTTGATTTTGAGTTGGCGGTTATAAACAGTTTGGAACGAAGCTTCCCAAGCAGTGAAATCAAAGGATGCTTCTTTCATTTAAGCCAAAACAATATATTCAGAAAAATTCAGGAGAACGGGTTACAGCAACGATACCAGGAAGACTCCGACTTTGCCCTCAAGCAGTTGCATTTGTACCAGTGAATGAAGTTAATAATGCTTTTGAGAAACTGTGCGAAATATTACCACCAAAAAGCTTGCCAGTAGCTGAATATTTTGAAGATACCTACATTGGACGGCCACAACGGTATGGTAGACGACAACCAATATTTGATAAACACATGTGGAATATGTATGAGCGCTCCGAGAACGAATTGCCAAAAACCAACAACTCAGTGGAAGGATGGCACAGAAGTTTCCAATCAAATGTCGGTGGTTGTCATCCCACAATTTATAAATTCATTCCGTTTCTACAGAAGGAACAAGCAATACAACAAGTCTATTGCACTCAAGCCTTAGCGGGGCATCCACCTCAACAACAAAGAAAAAAATATGCCGATTCAAATGCGCGAATTCTTAATATTGTACATAGCTATCGTCAAAGAGATATATATTGGATTATATACGTGGAATAGCTCACAACCTTTCTTTATAATCAAGTTTATGTATATGCGTAATAAATGATTTTTAGTTATTGTAAATAATTAATAAATGTGTTATCATATTTCGGCTTTTCTCTGTATTTGACACTGGGATAGGCAAGGGCAAGGGGGGTAAATGTCCGGGGGGTATTTACCAAGGGGGGTAAATGTCCGGGTGGTGGTTTTCCGGGGGTATAAGTCCGGGGGGTGATTGCCCGGGGGGTTATTGTCCTGTTACCCTCAGAAATACAAAAAAATTAAATGTATATAGTAAATCCAACTGCACGAGTTGAACATTGCCGTCAAACCAACCACAGATTTAAATTTGAAGATACCACCATTTTAAGATACTCAAAACAACTTAAACAATAGATTTTTCAGGAGATGATTTGTTTCAGGGGGTCCAACAGTGTCAATACTAGAAAAGATATAGAGAACCTTAATAGTGCATATTTTAATATCTGTTGAACAAATTACCTAAACGCTAATCTTTCAACTTTTACATTAACGATTATTTTCAGAATGGTATACGCCTTGTATACTGCATAAAAAAATTTTCTCCTACTGCTTTAGTGTTTTTGTTTGTTTTGCGGTTATTCCCTTTTTATCCTCATTCATGTGAAGAACCATGAAGAACGTTTCACAGCCAATGTGCTTTTCGCTTTCAAGACAAATAGTAAAATAAAACTCATGTACTTGATTAGTTTGTCTAGCTTTAATATCTACTTTGTTTATTTGTGTAAGATGGTTGTATATCAGCCGAAACATTGGTGAAGAGATGATTTAAATTTACGCTTTTTTACGACCCGATACAGGGCTACAGTGGTATAGCTAATGTCACAATCGAGAGAATGAGTCATAACCGGGAATAGGTAGGTATTTATAATAATTCTTGTGTCGTCAGAATCCAGGAAAAGATAGGTGAGTGCTCTATCCTCAAGTCTAATTAAATAAGAAGTATAATAGGCAAAACAATCAACTGTTGAACTGTAATTTAGTACCTCTGTGTTTCTTGAGAAGGTCCTGTATCTCCGTAACTATTGATATTTGACCCGAAGTTGTTAAGCTTAATCGTAATATGCTGGCGTTCATTACCAGCTCCTGTGAAAATGCCCCGTTACTTACCGGACATCCAGTATTTACATTCATAACAAAGTTGGCACGCTAACGTATGAATAATAACTGTTTCGTCGTTAGCTAGTAGGATGACTGAGCACGCAGTATGAAAATATAAAATCCCACTCAAATTTTGTACATACAGATTATGCGCAGATACATACAGATTATGCGCAATAATGAGTCATTATTGAAGGTCAAAGTAAAATATAAGGGGGAATTTGCTGTTATTCACTCGCCTATAGTAATAATAATAATGTTTATTTATCCAAAGCAAATACATAGTAAAGTACCTGCAAGTAATAAGTAAATAAACAGGCAAAGCCACGTAGCAACAGGAGTGTTGCTTATATCTAGATTTTATAATAATATAATATAACGATATAATTTTATAAATAATACAATATAATTTAATTTAATTTAGTCGACAGTCGGTATTAAATATCTTTAACCTTAATCGGGAAAAACAGTCCAAAATCGGGAGAAGTCAAGGCCATGTGAATAATCGTAATTTAGAAATTGTAATGTACCTAATCAATCAATATTATATTATACTATTTCGATCAATAATTTGGTGTAACATTTGTTTATTCATTTTTTTAAATTATATCTTTAATGGCTATTTTAAATAACTTTAGTGAATGTATTGTCTACACATCAGGAGGAACCAATGCAGATAATTTAGATGCCATAAATATTGGGCTTTTCTGTCCTATACTCTTTTGTGGGAGATAAAGGACCACCACTTATAGACCGTCAGATAGTACAGATTTAGGTGCCCCATTTTCGCATACCAGCCTCGAAGAGGGTTGAAAATTACATCGATGCTGAGTAGAATGAAGTGAAATTTACGAGTGGCCCCTGGGAATAACATATTGAAAATTCGATTTTCCTGAACAGAAATAAAAGGTGTCAGTTGCCCATATTTCCACGCTAGCCATGTTCACTAAATTATTAATTAATAGAACCTGGTTTCGGAAAACCACAGGCTTGAGTGTTGCAGGTGGCTAAAGGGTTGAAGTAAGGGCGTAGTTTTGTAAGCAAAAATCGAAATTTTGACCCATTTTTCCACACAAGCCCATCGAAAGTATGAAAACGTACAACGTCACTAACCCGAAACACATATTGGCTTGAGTGGCGCGAATGGATAAGTACATTTTGAGGACGGAAAATTTAACGGAATTTTTTGATTGCAAGACTATTGCAATAAAAGGCTTGACTGCCGGACATGGAGCATATTATTAAATGTGCAAAGAAGAGCTGACAAAAATCTAGAAATGTTTATGCAGAGTTATTATGTTGAATGTATAATTTAGCATACATTTCCTTGCTTATGTATAATAATGTTTTATATTATAAAAATAGTGCGGTGGATATTGCCTTCATATAAAAAATATATCTACAATTTATTTTAAAAATATTGATAATGAAATGAGTTACTTTCTTGAATAATTTTACAAACTGGATTATATTAAAAAATGCGGTTTCAAATTTTACAGAATAATTGAACAATTTAAAGTGACAAAAAAATTCCCTATGAACAATATACCAAAAATTGTTCGCTATCAAAATGCAAGGGATTGAGCTCGACAAAATTTTGACACCCTATTTCAAGAAAAGCAGTGATGTTTTAGTCAATGCCCATTAGGCATTTTTTTCTTAGTTTTGAAAGTACAATGCATCTGTAACATTTAAATGAGGTAGGCGATAATTTTATTTTTCGAACTTTGGAGTCAACAGGTGCTTCGGGACACATTTTGCAAATTTCAACTTTTTTTCAATTTTTGTTACAATAGTCTTATAGTCACTTTTTCTAAGCATATGCTAAACGGCTTGTATGAGAAAATGGTGGAAATTTCTAGATTTTTTAAATTAATTATAATTAATAATGTGATAACCATGTCCGACACGCAAGCCTTTTGTTATATAGTCTTAGAATCACTTTTTCTAAGCATATGTCAAACGGCTTGCGTGAGAAAATGGTGGCAATTTTCATAAATTTTCCTGCAACTTTCCTATGTTCTGAAAATATGAAGGCCACGCTCTACACTCAAGCCATAATTTTTTTAAATACTCTGGAATTCATAACTTTTTATTGCAATTAATTTAGTTCATGGAAAAATAACTGAAAAATCGAAAACAAAAATTCCGTTAAATTTTCCGACCCCAAAATCTACTTATCCATTCCCGCCACTCATGCCAATATGTTTTTCGGGCTAGTGACGATGTACGTTTTCATACTGTCGATGGGCTTGTTTGGAAAAATCGGTCAAAATGTCGATTTTTCCTTACAAGACTACGCCCTGATTTCAACCCTTTAGCCACCTGCAACACTCAAGTCTTTGGTTTTCCGAAGCCAGGTTCTATTAATTAATCATTTAGTGAACATGGCTAGCGTGGAAATATGGGCAACAGACACCTTTTATTTCTGTTCAGTAAAATCGAATTTTCCATACGATATCCCCAGGGGCCACTCGTAAATTTCCCTTCATTCTACTCAGCATCGATGTACTTTTCAACCCTCTTCGAATGACTGACTGTGTCAAATGCCTTTGTCAAATCAACAAAGATGTTGTAAAACAGTTAGATACCTACCTATTTCTTTTTTCCCACTATTACTTCTTTTTTTTCTTCTGATTTTATCGTCTCTCTATTTCTATTTTTGGCACAGTTTTATTACTTATTACAAACTCTATTCACGCAGTGCCACAGAGACTTGCTGTTTTCAATTTTTGTGTAATGTATTCTTTTTTCCTTTCCCAATTATTCTTTTCAAGTTGTTTTTTGCTGGTTATAAATATTTTTCAATTCCACGTTATTGTACAATTTTACTATATTTGGTGTTATCCATTCCTTTTTTAATTTATTCTTCAGTTTTACTTTAACTTTTGCAGTATTTTGGTCTATAGCAGTTTTAACGATGTTTATAAATTTTTCAGTTAAGAAGGGTACATTCTTAATTGAATACACAATCGTCCAATCCTGTTCCTGAAGATCAGAACGCAGTAATCTGAAATCCGTATACCTACTCTTTAAACAAATTCTCTGCTTTTGCACGGATCGACTCAGACCTCTGCAAAAACTTTAAGTGGAAAGGTGATCTGTAAGGTCATAATTAAAAACAAACGAACTGGTTTGTACTTCGCCATCATTATCTAATTTGACAAAAATGTGATCCAAGCAACTTTTACTCGCTTGACGAGTAGATAGTTGATATGCGAAAAGTATCCATTACTGTGTAATGTATTTCTGTAATTCTCTGAAATGACATTTTCTTCCAAAATATTCACATTAAAATCACCTATGAGAAGATGGGCATTGGGCATCACATCTTTTAATTGCTTGCAAGTATTCATGAAGTTCTACATAAAAAAATTTGGGCATGTACTCGGAGGTCTGTCACAACATGTAATAATGACATCTTGCAGGAGCTGGTGTGGTTATTTCCTCTAAAGAGTGAGTTCCATCACTAGCTTCAAAATCATGGTCTATATACCTCAAAGCTTCTCCATCTACATAGAGCATAAGACCCTTAATTTTAGCGCTTTTGTTTTTCTCCCTCGCAAGTCTAAGATGATGTCTTAATTCCTTGCTATCCCTCTGGTCCTCGGGGCACTGATCATGGGCAATATAGACCCCGGTTCCTTTCAACTTTGGTGCATTTTAAATAATTTTATTTTTTTAGGTTACATAACAGTTCTAATTTCATTATTGGGGAAGTCATTACTGACATCTGATTCCTGTAGATTCGCTCGTAATAAATCGTTCAACTTTTCTATCAGAAATTTCACTAAATCATCCTTTTTATTATATAAGAGAGAAGACCAGAAAATTATTCTACCTTGTAGATCTACGTCTCTTCTGAATAACTTATATTTATTTGCGAGTTGCTCATATTTTTGTTGTTGTAACTTTAATGCGTCGTCGATCTTTTTATTAACTTCCAATAAGTCTTCTTTCAATTCCTGCTTACTTGAGTCTATAGCTTTCAGAAGTCCATTTTTCGTCTGCATGAACAGTTTCGCGCTTGTCATAGTACGTACTTTCCTCAGAGGAACATATTGTAGTATACTGGCCTTTTTATATTCTAGGTGGTCCGGATCACAACCAAAAACGATTCAACAAAAACAAATGCATACGCTCATGTGAATAAATTTCACTCTATTGCGGGCATCAAACACAGACTTCGGTAAAGAAGCTGATTGATCACAGCACCACTTATCTAGGGTCTACCAAGTTTCATAAATTAACTGCGACTTATATCACCACTACCGAGATTTTTCAGTGGAGCGATTTAAAGCACTATGGAGTATAAAATTAAAATTACAGAAAATTGATTTGTGGATGCGCACAAGTGATCAAAATATTAATAAATCATTTTAACCGAAAAGAAACAACAGTTAAGGCGCGTATTCACTTCTGCGCAGAACACGCCTCGCGCGCTGCGCAGAATGCAACAAACATTTTAGTGCAAAGTTCGTGCTGTTTGGAGTGTTCGCTGTGTTCGCCGCATTCCCGGCAGCCGTTGTAGTAGTAAGCAGATGATAATGCGGTAGGGGCTGCCGTCTTTTGATTATAGATGCTTTAACTAGCAATAAAAAAAGAGATATAACAAAAAACCCGAGGAAAAAGAAAAGCGAGGGCAAGACTTATTTTTTTACAACATAAAAATATGGCACTGCTCCGGGGTGTGGATATCATCTACACTTTTTATGAGGATGGCTGCAGCAGATTGTGAGAAGTTGATGTGTTTAGTTGTATGTTTTGAAACAACAAACGCTGCGAACAGGGCAAACGCTGCGAACAGAGCAAACGCTGCAAACACCCGTACCCACCGCACACCAGCAACAACTAATTCCCTTTGTGCAAATCCGGTTTACCGACAAGCCTCGGAAAATGTTTTGCGCGTTCCTGCGCGTTTGGCGCGGCGTACTCACTAGCGAATTTTAATAATTGGTTTCAAATTATTATGGCAAACCAGACTTGATTATAGCACAAAATAGTTAAAGAATAATATTAAATGACTATTAGCACAAATTAGTAGTTGAAAAGACTAGTCAAAATGATTATAAACAGTATATAAAATTATCGAAAAAATTGTACCTAATCAAAATTGACACAAAATCGCATTTAAAAATACCCAAAAATTTAGCATGAGAAACGACACTGTTCGTAATAAAACAAAATATAACAATAATTTGAAATAAACGGCGCGGCGCACAAAGCAATCACTAATGGTGAGGTAGCGAACTTCGGAGTTTGAATATTTATTGTGTAATATCATATACTTAGATCTTCTTTAATAACGGCTGTACTTAGATATTAATGAAATAAAATAACGAGTATTTCAGCCAAAATCATGTGTTATTTATTCTGTACTGAATCTCAACAATCACTGTCCAAACTCGTTGCCTTGGTTACCACCTTTGTTGTTTAGCCTTCAAAAATCACAGATAAACTTGTCAGATTGCTGTCACTGTCCAAGAATATTCTTGAATATTCTTTCAGCTCTAAAATTCGCACACAATCGCTTTCTAACCTTTCACTTCCCTTTGGCCCAATTACCAGGGCTTAGGTATATATTCAAAAAGAAGACTGGAGAATACTCTAGAATATTCCTGGCTAATGATAGTTCACAAATCTTAAAGTTCTAGCAAACTTTCTAGAAAGTTATGGAAGCTTTACAGGGAAAACAATGAAAACTAAAGGAAAATGGGGCCCTGGGGGCCTCAGGCCAACAAAGATGTGACGGAAAATGCCTCTAAATTAATTACAAAAATTATAAAACTGTAAGTAGAATACCCAAACTTAAAATTTATCTGCTAAATCTTTGAGTAGGTTAGAAAACCGTGCAGACATATTCATTGAAAGCTGATGTAAGAACTTTAGAGGCATTTTTCGTTACACTGCCCCCCTCTAACATTTGATCGTCCCGATCAAGTTATTTGACCTTCGTCTATCTTCTCATGCCTACGGAGACAACCTGACGATATTTACTATCTTCATCTTTGCTGTTGGGCTACGTCTTATACGATAAACGACATCCTTAATCTTGTTCACGACGATGTATGGTCCTTCCCAACTTCTATCGAGTTTCGGAGACCGACCTCTTGCTTGCTTGGGATTGTATAACCACACTTTGTCACCTACATTAAATTCAACACTGGTTGCTTTCAGATCGTAGCGGATCTTCATCTTGTCACTTTCTTGATGCAACTTCTGGCGATATATATATATAAGGATGTAAGATTAGCGAGTGTAAATGTAACAATTACAAGAAAAGGTGATAATGGGCAAACACTCAAAGTTAACAAAAAGAAAAAACTAGTAACCGCATACCCGTGTTTCATGCTATTTGGCAATCATCAGTACGGTGTAACATTAACCAAATAAAAAGATAGGCATGATTTGGGAAGCAACAAATGAAGTCCAGGCAGGAGCCAACAGCACATTTGCAGCTTCAGTCAGCACATCCCCTATTTTGGGGCTTGTACTAACATCGCCACGGAGGCTGCTAAAGCGACCTGCGTGGAAATCTTCATAACCCAAGATACAATGACAATAAGGATGTAAGATTAGCGAGTGTAAATGTAACAATTACAAGAAAAGGTGATAATGGGCAAACACTCAAAGTTAACAAAAAGAAAAAACTAGTAACCGCATACACGTGTTTCATGCTATTTGGCAATCATCAGTACGGTGTAACATTAACCAAATCAAAAGATAGGCATGATTTGGGAAGCAACAAATGAAGTCCAGGCAGGAGCCAACAGCACATTTGCAGCTTCAGTCAGCACATCCCCTATTTTGGGGCTTGTACTAACATCGCCACGGAGGCTGCTAAAGCGACCTGCGTGGAAATCTTCATAACCCAAGATACAATGACAATAAGGATGTAAGATTAGCGAGTGTAAATGTAACAATTACAAGAAAAGGTGATAATGGGCAAACACTCAAAGTTAACAAAAAGAAAAAACTAGTAACCGCATACACGTGTTTCATGCTATTTGGCAATCATCAGTACGGTGTAACATTAACCAAATCAAAAGATAGGCATGATTTGGGAAGCAACAAATGAAGTCCAGGCAGGAGCCAACAGCACATTTGCAGCTTCAGTCAGCACATCCCCTATTTTGGGGCTTGTACTAACATCGCCACGGAGGCTGCTAAAGCGACCTGCGTGGAAATCTTCATAACCCAAGATACAATGACAATAAGGATGTAAGATTAGCGAGTGTAAATGTAACAATTACAAGAAAAGGTGATAATGGGCAAACACTCAAAGTTAACAAAAAGAAAAAACTAGTAACCGCATACACGTGTTTCATGCTATTTGGCAATCATCAGTACGGTGTAACATTAACCAAATCAAAAGATAGGCATGATTTGGGAAGCAACAAATGAAATGATGATTGCCAAATAGCATGAAACACGTGTATGCGGTTACTAGTTTTTTCTTTTTGTTAACTTTGAGTGTTTGCCCATTATCACCTTTTCTTGTAATTGTTACATTTACACTCGCTAATCTTACATCCTTATTGTCATTGTATCTTGGGTTATGAAGATTTCCACGCAGGTCGCTTTAGCAGCCTCCGTGGCGATGTTAGTACAAGCCCCAAAATAGGGGATGTGCTGACTGAAGCTGCAAATGTGCTGTTGGCTCCTGCCTGGACTTCATTTGTTGCTTCCCAAATCATGCCTATCTTTTGATTTGGTTAATGTTACACCGTACTGATGATTGCCAAATAGCATGAAACACGTGTATGCGGTTACTAGTTTTTTCTTTTTGTTAACTTTGAGTGTTTGCCCATTATCACCTTTTCTTGTAATTGTTACATTTACACTCGCTAATCTTACATCCTTATTGTCATTGTATCTTGGGTTATGAAGATTTCCACGCAGGTCGCTTTAGCAGCCTCCGTGGCGATGTTAGTACAAGCCCCAAAATAGGGGATGTGCTGACTGAAGCTGCAAATGTGCTGTTGGCTCCTGCCTGGACTTCATTTGTTGCTTCCCAAATCATGCCTATCTTTTGATTTGGTTAATGTTACACCGTACTGATGATTGCCAAATAGCATGAAACACGTGTATGCGGTTACTAGTTTTTTCTTTTTGTTAACTTTGAGTGTTTGCCCATTATCACCTTTTCTTGTAATTGTTACATTTACACTCGCTAATCTTACATCCTTATTGTCATTGTATCTTGGGTTATGAAGATTTCCACGCAGGTCGCTTTAGCAGCCTCCGTGGCGATGTTAGTACAAGCCCCAAAATAGGGGATGTGCTGACTGAAGCTGCAAATGTGCTGTTGGCTCCTGCCTGGACTTCATTTGTTGCTTCCCAAATCATGCCTATCTTTTGATTTGGTTAATGTTACACCGTACTGATGATTGCCAAATAGCATGAAACACGTGTATGCGGTTACTAGTTTTTTCTTTTTGTTAACTTTGAGTGTTTGCCCATTATCACCTTTTCTTGTAATTGTTACATTTACACTCGCTAATCTTACATCCTTATTGTCATTGTATCTTGGGTTATGAAGATTTCCACGCAGGTCGCTTTAGCAGCCTCCGTGGCGATGTTAGTACAAGCCCCAAAATAGGGGATGTGCTGACTGAAGCTGCAAATGTGCTGTTGGCTCCTGCCTGGACTTCATTTGTTGCTTCCCAAATCATGCCTATCTTTTGATTTGGTTAATGTTACACCGTACTGATGATTGCCAAATAGCATGAAACACGTGTATGCGGTTACTAGTTTTTTCTTTTTGTTAACTTTGAGTGTTTGCCCATTATCACCTTTTCTTGTAATTGTTACATTTACACTCGCTAATCTTACATCCTTATTGTCATTGTATCTTGGGTTATGAAGATTTCCACGCAGGTCGCTTTAGCAGCCTCCGTGGCGATGTTAGTACAAGCCCCAAAATAGGGGATGTGCTGACTGAAGCTGCAAATGTGCTGTTGGCTCCTGCCTGGACTTCATTTGTTGCTTCCCAAATCATGCCTATCTTTTGATTTGGTTAATGTTACACCGTACTGATGATTGCCAAATAGCATGAAACACGTGTATGCGGTTACTAGTTTTTTCTTTTTGTTAACTTTGAGTGTTTGCCCATTATCACCTTTTCTTGTAATTGTTACATTTACACTCGCTAATCTTACATCCTTATATATATATATATATATATATATATATTTATAGCTCAAACTCTTTTATACTGTGCAATAGTACTATATCTACAAGGGAAACAAATAATACTGCAAGCCTAATTGATCACGTAATTACAAATTCGACAAACAGGATAAATTTAAATCTCAAGCATACTGCCATTAGTGATCATAAACTTCAAATATTAATCATTTCTACAAAATGTCATCGACAAAATTCAAGATTTAAAAATATTTGCATTAAGAAATTTCATATTGATGAACTAGTCTCTTTGGATCAGAAAAAACATTTGTATCAAGACCAAGATGATTTTTACAACAAAATAATTGAAACTTTTAAAGACAATTCCTATACTAAAGTTATAAAAGTAAAACAAAATTCCAAGCCATGGTTCGATGAGAAAATAGCTGGTATGGTAAAAAAGAGAAATAATTATTATGGCAAATTAAAATCTTGTCTTAACAACACATACTATAAAGATGTGTATGAAAATTATAACAAACTGGTTAAACAACAAATAAGACATACAAAACATAGGTATTACAAAGACAAATTTGAAGCTAGCACTCCAAAAGAAATGTGGTCAACTATAAATGAATTATTAAGAAACCCACTGAAAACTCCAAATCCACAAATAGAAAATTTAATTATTAACAATAAAAAAAATAGAAGATGAAGAAAGCATATGTCAAGAGATGAATAATCATTTTACAATGGTGGGATTAAAATTAAGCAAAAGTATTCCAAATTTATGTCGGCCAAATGAAGTAACACATCTGAATTCAATGTTCTTAAGTGGAGAAGATATTACATCTGAAGAAATCGAAGAAATAATTGATAATTTGAATTCAAAGAAAGCTTGTGGATACGACAATATTTCTGTAAAAATTATCAAAATAGTCAAAATTCAAATACTTCCCATCTTAAAACATCTTATCAAATTATCAATAAAGGTAGGTAGGTACCAACATACAACTAAATATTGACCAGAATAAGAAGTGCTGTTTATTATCTTTAGATTTGCAAAAGGCTTTTGACACAGTAAATCATAACATACTAATGGAAATTCTTTATAATTTTGGTATTCGAGGGAATATATATAATTGGTTTAAAAAATTATTTAACTGGTAGAAAACAATTTGTAAGCATTGGAAACCATGTAAGTTCGCAAGTTGACATTGTTTGTGGAGTTACACAAGGTTCAATTCTTGGACCAACATTATTTCTGATGTATATATATAATTATATTCAATTTCTAAATTACAGATTAATGGAAATCTCAAATTGTATGCAGATGACACAACAATAATTTATTTTGGTGATGACTTTAATATTATTCTAATGTTCAAGAAGATATTAAACTAATTTCTATTTGGTTACAATCTTATAAGCTTTCATTAAATACAGAAAAATCTTCATTTATGTTTATTTCAAAGCAGCAATTGAATTATACAGCACAATCAATAACTTTTAACAATAAAATTATCAAGTACTCAAAGTCAATAAAATTTTTAGGACTATATATAGACGAAAAACTCGACAAAAGACAATCGGTTTCTCTGCTCATAGGTATACTCTTTAAAATTCGTTACTATGTACCAACAACAATTTTAAAAATTATATATTACGCACTAATTTATTCAAAACTACAGTATTTAATTTCTGTTTGGGGTTCCGCCAGCATTTCAGTTCTAAATCCGTTAAAGAAACTACAAAATAAAGCCATTAAATGTATCCATAAGTTACCATTTTTAGAATCAACAATAAATCTATATAAACCTGGACGATATCTTAATATTGAAAATATTTATAAATTAAAAATTTGCATACTAATACATTCCATAAATATCGGAACTAAGGCTTCAACTATAATATTTCAAAAAGTTAGTAAACAACATAAACACGATACTAGACAAACTGATCTCCTACAAACAATAACAATTAAAAGCAATATTGGCAGAGGGTGTTTATTATATCAGGGTATTTTAATATATAATGCTTTGCCAAACTATTTAAAAAAAATAAATAACATTTATAAATTTAAAAAGGTCTGCAAAGACTTAATTAGAAATTTATGAAATAGTTGAATTTTGACTTTTTTTTGTTGTTATTTTGTTTTACTTGAATTTGTAAATAGTTTTAAGATTCCCTGTAATAAACTTTTAAGTTGGATTTTCTGGTCGGCCGGTTATTATCTGGATAGGGAGCCTTAGATTGTCTCCGAAAATAATCTTAGCTGGAGACTTTCCTGTCGCTTCATGCACAGCGGAACGGTAGGACAATAGAAAAGGTGGTATGCATATGTCCCAATTACTTTGTTTCTGATTCACTACCATCTTCAGGTATGTTCCTAAAGTCTTATTGAACCGTTCCACCATACCATCAGACTGGGGGTGCAGGGGTGTTGTTCTTGTCTTGGAAATCCCTAGCAGGCGGCAGACATTTTGGAATACCTCTGACTCAAAATTGCGGCCCTGATCAGAGTGTAGTTCTCTTGGGACACCAAAACGACATATCCAATTTTGGATAATAATAATTTTGCGACTGTGGTGGCCTCTTGGTTGGGGATTGGATAAACTTCTGGCCATTTGCTGAAGTAGTCCATGACGACTAACACATAACGGTTGCCAGATTCGCCGGTTGGGAACGGTCCCGCTACGTCGATGGCAATCCTTTCAAAAGAAGCTCCGACCAGGTATTGCATCATTTTACCCCTGTTCCTAGTTTTTGGTCCTTTCGCCGAAGCACATTCTTCACACCGGTGGCACCACTCTTTGACATCTTCCCGAGAGTTTACCCAGTAAAACCTCTCTCTAACTTTATTCAAGGTCTTACTAATGCCAAAGTGTTCACCTCCAACGCCTTCGTGCACGGCTTTCAGGACCTCCGACACTCTCTTCTTGGGAAGTACTGTCAGAAATAGCTTTTCTTTTCCATCTGAACTTTCCCAAACTCTCTTTAGTACACCATCTTTAATTACTAACGAGTCCCATTGTGCCCAGTATGCCTTCATTTCTGGTGATTTGTCCGAAACATATTTCCATTCAGGTTTGGGTATATGTCTCAATTTTAGGTCAAATATTATACCGAATATGGGATCTTCGCTTTGCTCTCTGGCGATGACTCGCGAATCCCAATTTTCAGGTCCACGGACAGTAGTTTTTTACATAAAATTGGGTCCGGGTTTTCTCTTAATTCCTGTCGACTACAGTGATGACAGTCTTCATTACAGGGTCTTCTTGACAATGCATCAGCATTCTTATGGTTGTCCCCTTTGCGGTGTTCCACTTTGAAGTCATATTCCTGCAGCCTTTGAAGCCATCTTGCCACTTGCCCTTCTGGGTTGTTGAACTGGAATAGCTATTTTAGTGATGCGTGATCTGTTCTTAATATGAAAGGTTGGCCATATAAATTGATTTGATTGATTGATTTGATTTGATTTATTGATTGATTATAGTTACATAATACAAGGATGATATTATGACAGCTAATTGAACATATATACTCTGAAACGTTTATACTAGAATATGGATATACTAAAGTTCAAAACTTAAATCTAAATAAATGTTTCATACTTGATAATAAGTTTTCTACACCTAAGCAAAGTAGCTTGTGCGTGTAGGCTTAATGACAAAGTTTTAATAAACTAACTAAAGTGATAATGGCGAGTATAGTGCAGACAGTGCATGCTTGAAATGTTCAACGGCCTTGACCACTGCTAGCAGTTCCCTTCTTGTCACGCAGTACTTTCTCTCTGGCTTTGACAGTTTTACTGAAGTAGGCAATAACTTTTTCTTGCCTTTCTTGCTCCTGGGAAAGCACTGCTCCAACGCCAAAGTTGCTGGCATCTGTATCCACGATGAATGTCTTTCCAGGAACAGGAAACGTCAAAATCGGTGAAGAACATAAAGCAATCTTCAAGGTCTGAAATGCTTCTTCACAATCTGAGGTCCACATATAATCGATCCCATCCTCTGTGAGCCTATGCAGCGGCCTGGCTATGTGTGCAAAGTTTAGGAAGGATCTCCTGTAATAAGTGCACAGGCCCAGGAAGCTCCTTAGTTCATGTTTATCTTTCGGTCGCGGCCATTTTTCAATTTTCTCTATCTTTTCTGGGTCTGTTTTAACTCCTTGCTCTGAAATTACATGCCCCAAATATCTAACTTCTAACTTCCTTTTTGAAGAAACAGCATTTCTTTGAGCTTAGTTTTAGGTTAGCTTCTCGTAACTTCTGGAATATCTCTCGGATATTCTTCAAGTGATCTTTAAATGTTCTTCCCAAAATAATGACATCATCCAGATATACTAGACAAGTTTTCCATGTCATACCTCTTAGCACAGACTCATCGAGCCTCTCAAAGTTTGCTGGGGCATTACAGAGGCCAAATGGCATAACATTAAATTGCCATAAACCTGTACCAGTAGAAAATGCAGTTTTCTCTTTATCTTGAGTGTGAATTTCGACTTGCCAGTACCCACTCTTCAAGTCCAACGTGGAAAACCATTTAGAACCAGATAGAGTGTCTAAAGTGTCATCTATTCTGGGTAGAACCATCCTTCTTCTTCACTAGGACAACTGGATGAGAAGTCCATGGGCTCTGTGACGGTTCAATGATTCTCTGTTGTTCCATTTCCTTTATCATAGCTGAGGCCTCTTCTTGCTTAGCAAGGGGTATCCTTCGAGGAGCCTGTTTGATCGGAGGGCTATTACCAGTATTTATCCTGTGCTGTACTAAACCTGTGCTTCCAAAATCGCATTCAGACGTAGCAAACACATTACGATTTTCTTCAATCAGTTTTCGCAGTTGGTACTGCTGCTCCGTTGTTAAGTAAGCAACGGCTTCTTCGACCATCTTCTTCAGACTCCCTGGTAGGGGCTGTGGAACTTGCTGTGGTGCAACGTGATTTCTCATAACTGCCTGAACTTCATGGCATAACCCAATCTTTTCGCCTTTGCTCAAATTTTGATCATAGTTCTTCAGGTTAGCAATCCGCACAAATATTACACGCCCTCTTTTGGTGGTCAGCGTCTTCGTAGGGAATATACCTCTTTTATACAGTCCGCATTCTTCTTCGGGTTCCACAATAATTGTTTCGCCATTCAGTCCATCATAGGTGGCCTTGATAACCTTTTCTGAATTAGCCGGAACCGTGGTATCTTCATAAACGGTCACAGTTCTGGTAGTGTTGCCAGCCATGTTAGGACATGTCGTCAGAATCTCTTCTGTCTTTATAAAGAAGGAAATGAATAATAGGTCTATGTCTCCCAGCTCCTTTTTATTTCAAAATGGCGACCGGTTTCGTAATATTACGTTATTACATCTTCAGGCCACAAGAGCAATACATATGTGGAATTATATAATAAACAAAAGGGTCATCAATGAACAGTAACAAACGAAATACATAGGTGTGGAAAAGTTAAATCTAATAGGTAGGTTAAAATTAATACTTAGAACTAACTAGAATCGATGCTAAAATAGCATCATACCTATTTTAGCATCGATTCTAATTAGTTCTAAGAATTGTTTTTAACCTATCTATTAGATTTGACTTTTACACACCTATGTATTTCGTTTGTCACTGTTCATTGATGACCTTTTTGTCTATTATATAATTCCACATATGTGGTGCTCTTGTGGCCTGAAGATGTAATAACGTAATATTACGAAACCGCACGCCATTTTGAAATAAAAAAGAGCTGTGAGACATAGGCCTATTATTCATTTCCTTCTTTATAAAATGAACTCACACGGGTATTCTTCAACATCTTCTGTCTTTGTCCTCAAAATCCTCTCGTGAACTTCTATCTTGAACCGCTGTTCACGCATTACATCTAGTCCTAATATGACATCGTCGGTTATTTCGGCCACAAGGACTCTGTGCTTGAACTTATTAGAGCCTATGGTTATAAAGGCGTCGTGCTCTCTTGTAACTGGAATTTCTTCACCATTTGCCAATTCGACAATGTAATTTGGTGGTGGTGCAATCCTGCAGTGGGCTATGATGTTCGGCCTCACGATGGTATGACTAGAATCAGTGCCCACCACGATGTCACATTCCCGGCTGCAGATCTTTCCTGGTACTACCAAGCTGTCTCCTGAATTCGGCAGCCGGTTAACTTTTGTCCTAATAGGCGGGGCTTGGTAGCACCCAGCCAGCTTTCGCCCCTCAAATCTGGCTACTCGGAGTTTTCCTGCTTCTCACCATCAACAGGATTGGGGCACTGGCGTTTCAAATGCCCCTCAACTCTACAGTTCCAACAGCGCAGTAGTGTATTTCTTCGAACACCCATCCCGCCTTTGGAGGTCGTGCACGTGTTTTGTGGTCGCACCTGCCTTATCCTCACTTGTCTACGTGCTGCCTGCTTGGCGGCTTCAAATTCCAAAGCATGCGCCAAGGCCTCCGAGATATTTTTGTGGCGGGCTAGACGAAGTGCTTGGCTAGTCTTGCTGTCACGCACGCCATCTGTAAAGCCGCTTACCGAAATTTGTTCCCGGAATTCTACTGGGGCCGATGGATAGGCCAAATTTACCAGGCGGGCAATATCGGCTTCAAATTGTTGCAAGGTCTCATCGGTGCGTTGTCGTCTACCTTTCAGTTGCGCCTGGTATACCTGTTGCAGATGGGCTTTTTCATATCGCATTTCGAGGGCCCTAACCAGGGAACTATAATAATGCTGAGCGTCGGCTGGTATCGTTCGCAACACTTCGGTGGCCTCACCTCGAAGACATAGCTTCAAATTCCGGGCTTTCTCTTCTCCTGTCCAGAAGTTTCTTTCTGCAGCAGCCTCAAACTGGTTAAGGTAAGTGCTACATGCCACTTTTCCATCAAACTTGGGAGGCTTCATTTTCATAGAGATGTGGTCATGCCCGCTTCTAATTTTAATACACCCTGTAGTGATAGCTGATTCATCCTCGCCTCCAGCAGTTCCATTCTTCCTTCACTGTTGTCAAATCTCGTTTTTATTTTATCAAGTTCGGTTTGTATCTCATTTTTCCTCCGATTTCCGTTTGCACTTCCACCTTGATTTCTGTCTTCATTTGGGTTATTTCTTCTTCAACAACTCCTTCGAAGTTGGTAATTTTCTTTTGTTACTCTACTTGAATCTCTTATAATTTCTTATTGGTTTCGTCTCGGCCGGTTTTATTTCTTTTTTAGGATTACTCATCAGTTCTTCTTGTTTCAAATTTCTTTCTTCGTCATTCTTTTTTAATTCGTTCTTCATTTCTTCATGGAGCTTCCTCATGAATTCTTCTTGTTTCTTTTCTCTCTCTTCTTGAAGATTCTTCATTAATTCTTCTTTTCTCTCTCTTCTTGAAGATTCTTCATTAATTCTTCTTGTTTCTTTTCTCTTTCTTCATGTTCTTTGTCCATTTCATCAAATTTGTTCATAAACATTTCCATCAACTTTTCCATTTCCATTGCGGTCTGTTTTCTGGTTGTGGGCATTCACCTTGGGTTCCTCTTAAAAATGGCGCTTCTGACACCAAATGTACCGAATCTCATCAATCACTCTCCAAACTCGTTGCCTTGGTTACCACCTTTATTGTTTCGCCTTCAAAAATCACAAATAAACTTGTCAGATTACTGTCATTGTCCAAGAATAGGTACTCTTTCAGCTCTAAAATTCGCACAAAATCGCTTTCTAACCTTTTAGTCCTTGTGTCAGACCAATCAGTCATTATAATTTGGGGGGACTGAATGAAACTTCTACCACGTGTTTCTGGGCTCCATGTGGATCAAAAATGTCGGGGGGCGCATCATGAGGAGGTAGCTTTCAAATATAGCGGCCGTTCAAAATGGCGGCCCGAATGTGAAGTTTTAATTTCAATTATCTCGAGATCGGGTGGACCAATCTTGAATTTATCTTTTTCCTAATGTAGGTCAATTAACTCACTACATTTTTATTCCTATGTTTATTGTCAAGAAACCAATATTTATCGGTCAAAACTCGAAAAAACGGAAAAGTAGGTTTGTCTAAATTTACGTTTTGCTGATTATTGGACTAACGGTTGGGATATGGTGTTCTAAATAAAAGTTGGAGAGAAACATTTCACCTTTAACACAAAAAAAAATTCAAGATCGGATCAATATAACTGGAGATGTCGAGATTCAAAGTCGACAGGGCGGGGTTGAGTGTATTGACCAAGCGCTCCTTGCCTCCCAGCGTGGAGGCGAGACGACCGCGATATTTGAAAGCAAGGGTGTGAACAAGTAAGGGAATTAAAAATGCTTTATTAATATTATTGTTAAACTTAAATTTATTATTCTTCACTAGTATCACTATTGCAGTTGTTGTAATAATTATTGTACTCTTCCTCATCTGCTGTTGCTTTGGTATACCCCTTGCACCCACAGCTCTCGGTGCATCGAATTTGAGTTGCTAAGCACGAGCAAGTTTCTGGTACACAGTTCTTCTTGCAGTGGCATCGCAGAAAGGAAAGTACGCATTCCAGTGCTGGCAAGCCTTTCATCCATTTGACGCACAAGTTACCAGATACCTATGTCCTTTTCCCACCCATGAGTAAAAGGGTCGAAAATTACTGGTTTGGTTTCCAGGCTTCTGAGCCAGATTCCGGCCTGGTAGTTGGAACGTTTTTTATGTTGTGTCAAGGTGTGTGTCTTTATACAAGGAGGCATTTGGAAGCTCTCAATTTGTCCCTCCTTCCCTGTGAACATCTGGTAGCGCAGCTCATCAACAGATTTCACCTTGCATTTGGGTGCATACAACTAGCAGACGAATTCCGCTATGGTGTCATCAACATCATTAGACAGCACCCAATCTCTTCCTAACTTGCTGAACGCTTCAATAAATCTTAACAGTTATTCAAGTTTTTCAGATATTATCTGCCTTAGGCGAACAGCTTGTTACAGCTCTTATCGGGTATTACTGCTGGTCTGGCTGTGACACAGTCAGTGCTTTTGCTGGCCAGGGAAAACTTAAAGGATTTAAGCTTTTTTGCAAGAAGGTGCAAAGATTCACACGTCTGTTTCACACGGTTTGCACAACGTTGTGAAATATATGGGGAGAATTTCTGCTATTTTGATATAAATAGGTATTTGTTATACCTAGAGAACGCAGCCTCCAAGAATCATATGTTGAAATAACGACCTTTCGAGGCTTGCTCCTCAAATGCATCTCCTGGTTTCTCCGCATAAAATTCCCACTCCCAGTAGTTTTAACCACGTCATCAAGCAGGTACATGTATACCGAAAATCGAGAGCTGTGGGTACAAGGGGTAGGGGTGTAGCAAAGCAACAGCAGATGAGGAAGAGTACAATAATTATTACAATAACTGCAATAGTGTTAATATGTGTAATATCCCTATAGGCATGCGCCTCGGGCCCTAGGACTATTATCTTGACACCCCGGGCCGTAAATATCTCGTTTCCTTAGTTAAGAATTTGGTATTTGGTCTACTTCCGGGTGTTCTTTTGTTTGATTTTTATCATCAAAAGAAGGTTTGCATAAAACAATACAACTTGTATGTACACACCTATGCTCTATTCGTATCTCGGAAAAGTAAAAACTAATATGATATAGATAATAGTGTTCAAAATATAAAAACCCAACATGCACTTTAAATATTAAAATGAATGACGTATTTTTTTTTAATTTTCAGGTTCGGAATTAAAGCCACAATTCACTTCTTTTGCCGGTACGTTCCAGGTGATTAAAGCCATAGGTAGCCATTTGGTCTTGACAGTTTGCCACCAACTGCCCAGTAGGGAGCTTTATACTCTTGTTTTGTCCAGAGACATCCCCTTGGACAACGGAGTGATTTACGGAGTGCACCGCCTTCTTAACAGGAAAGGGCTCAGCACTTCCACGGTTCAAAAACTTTGCAGCAGTGCAGGCGCGCCAAGTTTCCAACTGATAGTGGTCATAACGTTATCGTTTATTTACACTATTTATAATTTGTGACAAATCCATGATAACACCGATATTACTGTAGGTCGAAACACAATTAATCTAGGTATATCAGTGGTTAGCCCAGGAGACTGATGCCTACTAATAATGTTTTGAATTTAGATTGTTCCAGATCTACCTACAACTTCATTTACTGTTTATATCACGAATCTTGATCCCTGCGTCACAATGGCCGACATTGCAATTTCCATGGTCAACCATTATGACGCAAAGATCAAAATTCGTAGTACTTATCCACTATAATTACACAGCGTGTAGTGTTATATAATTAAAAAAATGTGACGAGTAAGAATTGATTCGCATATATGCTGTGTATTATTATTGATTGAATGATTGACTGGATTGGACATTATATTTTTACAAATGTTAGTATGACACCAGTTATTAGTTATTATTACTGGAAAACAAAAATAAAGTCTTTAAACATCATGATGGCCATAAACATATGTAATTATAGACTAATGCTCCAGGAATCATTCTCCTTTGTATGCGGTTTTATAAAATATATAACCGTAGGTATGCGTATTCCCATAAGTACCTCCTACAACAATGTTATGCAACATATTACATTCTATCGCATCACACATTAAAAAAATGGGGGTAACTTTCTGTCAAATAGGCACTATAAATTATACCATATCATTCCATTCTTAATTAAAAATGGAAAATATCCTACTGCACCTTCAAACTCAAACAACTTTTTATAGAATTAGGTACGTAAGCCGGACTTTATTACAAAATTTTTAAATCCAATAGTAGCTAAAAAATGTCGCTAAAAATGAAATTATTTGAAGAGTTTCATGTTACAATGATAACATTTGTAGTTTTTTAATGTAGACAATTTGACAGTTTCCCATAGATGGTGACCTACTAAAATATCCATCTCAAATGAATAGAAGTAATAATAATAATAATTCTCACCCTCACAATACTCTACACTAGGAGTACCCCCAAAGCAACCACATGCTTGTGCGGGGCGGGAGGGGGGCAATTACTATTATTTTGTCTTCGTTGTCATTTGCGGCTAGGGCCGACTTTTTTCCCGATAGAACTAGAATAGCATTCGCTCAAGTACTACGGAAAACCCTAGAAAACCGTAGCAATCCCAGTAAGTGTAGGACAATTAGTAAATCACACGGATAAAGCTATTTAGCAGCAATACCGTGAACCCACATCTGTCCAGCGCTTTTGGCCATATAGCGGTGTTTTTCCTTAAGATATGTGCATGCGCCTGCCCTATAATAATAATTCTCACCCTTTCAAAGTTACCCCAGAAGAACATACGGATTTTGTAGACAAACTTTGACAATGAGGAACTTGAACATTTTTTATTTATTTCTTTAATATATTTCTCTATGTATAGAAAGAGCACATACCAAATATCAGCACTCAAATCGCAATATTTAATGTGCAATAAATAGTTGTGACATCAAGCTATTCATTTGAAACGACACGAAAAGCGCAGGAATGGTCGTCATGACACGCCGCTCTATTTTTTTTTTATTATCACTGCATTCTACCTCTTATATTTATCACAGATTTGCATTTATAGTAATAATTGGACAATGGTTATTATGAAGATTATTGCTCACAATCTACTCCATAGTGTATTTAAATTCAAAGTATGGTATTTCTAAAGTCACTTCAAACAGCATAAAAAACTCTAATATAGGACATAAGCGTCACGCAGTTTTTTAAAGATATACATATTCTGCAACATGAATTTGAACATTGTACGCTTGTGAGGTTGTTTAGAATCACATTGCAATAGTTTCTTCCAGCATAATAATGGCTCAGGTAATTACTTATCTGAAGAACATATGGTAATTATGGAACATACCGTATGCACCGCCTGATTTTCTTGAAATTTTGGCTACCCTTCATTTTCGAGGTCCCTGAAAAACGAATCTGACCTCTATAATCGAGATGAATTTCAGCTCAAACTGATCACCACCCTATTTTCCACTTTTTGCAACATCGAAACTTCGCGAAAACCCGCGGAAAAACCGAAATTTTGAAAGATTTTGCCGTGTTTACGTCCGGCCCGGCCGCTGTTTTCGCCCGACATTCGGCGTGCGTATAAAATTGAAAGGTTTTTATGCTGTTCCAAGTGACTTTAGAAATACTATACCTATATTATACCTACCTAATATGAAATTGTGGGTAGCAGGAAAATGTAATAGTACGAGATGTGGCTGCGAAATATCTATGAGCTCATCTGTTTTTTAATCAAAATGCAATTTTTATTGATAGTGTTAAATAGCGAAATATATTTATAACGGGTTTCCCATTAAAATATGGCGGCAATAAATATTTTTAATTAAAATATAAAAAATAATAATTTTTAAACGATTTTGTTCACTGGTTAAATAAATTATAATTATTATAATTCATTTCACAGAAAAATATGTCAAAAACTTAAAAAGAGCAACCTTACGGTAGCCAGGTGTAAACATAAGTATTAATCCGTTAAATATATATCGTATCCTCTTAAGTTATATATAACATTAAAACTATTTTTTTCTCTACACGATGGAATACGGTTGAGTATATCAAAGTGGCCGCAAATAGGGATTGCTATCTGTTAAAGCATTATTCTTCATTCAACGGTTAAAGACAGATCAGAGTGAAAGCGAGTTATAGCGCTCGACACCGTTCATCACACAAAGATATACTCTGTATGTCAGCTGTATGTCGTTTTAAAGTTACTGCGCATGCGTTGATAGGTAGTGTCCTAAAATTTTCGTGGCAGAGGTACTTTATGAGAAATTTTGAAAAAGAATGTATGGTAGCTGTTAGTGGAATCCCCGAATTAGTGAGATGATGTGTTTAGCGTTTTCCTACTTTTTGTTACGCACACCACTGATAAATCTAAATGGGCGGTTCTTCCACGCTGCTGTGAGCCTTGAAAACCTATTACTACATCAGCCGAGTCTGAACTCGATATTTTTCTTCGTTCCAGAGATAAAAAATATAATATGAAAATAATAATTTTCTTAAATGCTCTGTATCTCGAAAACTAACGGTTTATACACTCGTGTATACCGTATTGCTAGGTTTGCTTTGCAAATCCCAGATTCAATGTACTACTCTGGTATTAGTTCTACGTAGGAGGGGGAAGTAGGGAGACAGACGGTGGGGGTGACGCGGTTGATGATTCCGATTGGCTCCCCGGCGGGCCTCTTCCCCTACTTTCTCCCTACTTTTACAGCCGGACTTGCAATGAAAACCTGTTTATACGGTATAAGCTTTTGGTCTACACCCTGTATGTATAAAGACTAGATAGCTGGTTCTGGGCTACAAGTTGTGAAGCGCCATAAGGCCAAGAAACAGATATAAATGCAAACAATCCAATCAACTACTGGCAATTGGTATAAATTGCGCAAGCGTGGAGACAATTATTCACATGTGATTTGGAGGCAGCGGCGTAGCGGGACATTTAAAAACTTTTCAAATTTTCACGGGCAAGCGGTTTAAATGGATGAAAAATCGTCGAAGTAAATCAACTGGTGTTTTTTTCTTGGTATTTTTCTTTATTTTTGCAAATTTATTTTAATAAAAATAGAAATGCATTGCACATTTGTTTAGAAAGTTGAACTTCAGTGCCTTAGTACACAATTATTTTAACAAGAGGTTTTATAACCAGCACCGGAGTAAGGCTTCCTACAATATGTATTCTATAAGTACGAGAGCCCTATTCCATACGGGTTTTAGACTATACTTTATCTAACAATACTTCGCAAACTACACATTTTGAATCTGGAAACTGCTGAAGAATTCTCTCACACTGCATTGGCAGAATGTGCCATTCTAAAAGATAGTCAAAATACGAAGACGTTTAAGTATGTACATACCTAATTAGTTTCCCGTTTCCCAAGTATGTATAGTATTTTAGAGAAACGTATTTTCTTCAATTTCTTATTGTGCCTCTGAGAACTTGGAAACGGATGCCTAGGGACTATATGACTATTACGAAACATGAATACTTCCTCATTTCGACTACAGATAACCAAAATTTGACCCTTTAAGAAAATTAATAAATTAAATTTGTACTTACCGCAAAGGTTAAGTGCCGAAATCAATAAAACTGGATTTGTACTAATTTTTTTCAGAGTTGTTATAGAATATCTACGTGGTGATTAGTAGCATATAAGATAAGATAATACAGCTGATAGTAGATAAATAATTTAATAAAATCAAAATTTTACAATTACCAGGGTGTTTCAGAAATGACTGCCACCCTTATAAATTACATAGCCGTAAGAAGCGCAAAAAATTAAGAGACCTCTGCGTTTTGTTTTGTTAAAATTAAACCATGTCAATGTACGCCAGTTTGTATCAGAAATGAGTGCCACCGTATATTGGCTGATTCAGTTTTAAATTCACTAACTCCCTGGATCAGTAGAATATCGAAAAATATTGGCAGTTTGTTCTATAAACTTTTTTAATTGGGGGCCTTATGAGAAGCATACCAGGTGTTAAAATTGTAAACAATATGCGGACTTGAACTTGAATATTTCCATATAGCGGGCCACGGACATGAATATCGAATGTATACGGCACCGTCGCAGTCATTGCGACGGTGCCGATGTATACCCATACAATATACATATTCGTATATTTTTTGCCGCATGTACAGTGTGACCAATAAAGTATGCACCATAAGGGATTTTTTTATTTTTGGATAAAATGAAAATTTGACTTTGCCATCGATTTGTGCTTGTCGAAGGATAAAAAATTACGTCACAAGAATCGACCACTAGACTTGCCCTAGCTGTCAAAATTGTAATTTTTTTCAAAAATCATCCAAAATCGGCTTTATTTTACGCATTTTCGAAAAAAGTTATTATAAAAAGTTGTTTATTTTGCAATTGTTGTTAGCCTACATACCAATTTTTAGAGACCCACGATGACTTTTGTTTTTTGAGACTTTAAAAAAATATATATATTTTCCAAACATTTTAACTAAAATTTATTTATTAAAAATTGTACTTTTTTGACAGATCGACACCTCTAATATATTTTTAACATCAATTCTAATGCTAGCCAGTTGTTTTCTTAGAAAATCTCTATTTGGTTTAAAAAATTATGTCGAGTTTGGTGCAAAGTTGATTTAATTTCAAAGGTTTGATGAATTCCAGCCTAGTATACTTTTCACATCGATAAATACGTTCACCTAAAAGAAGTTATATAACATCCAGTTTGTGGAAAAACTCTGCGGAAGATGTTTCAAGGAGAACCATTATTTGTATCGAGCGTGAAGGACGCCATACTGAAACGTAGTGTTTTGATAACCAAATGTGTTCATTTATTTGTGCTCTCTTTACATAACTTCTTTTAGATGAATGTATTTAACGATGTGAAAAGTAGATTAGGTCAAGCCTAATCTACTATAATGGTTCTCCTTGAAACATCTTCCGCAGAGTTTTCCACAAACTAGATGTTACATAACTTCTTTTAGGTGAACGTATTTATCGATGTGAAAAGTATACTAGGCTGGAATTCAAAAAACCTTTGAAATTAAATCAACTTTGCACCAAACTCGACATAATTTTTTAAACCAAATAGAGATTTTCTAAGAAATCAACTGGCTAGCATTAGAATTGATGTTAAAAATATACCTATTAGAGGTGTTGATCTGTAAAAAAAGTACCATTTTCAATAAATAAATTTTAGTTAAAATGTTTGGAATTTTTTTTAGAAAAAGTCGCAAAAAACAAAAGTCATCGTGGGCCTCTGAAAATTTGTATGTAGGCTAATAATGGCAAAAGAAGCAACTTTTTTTAATAACTTTTTTCGAAAATGCGTCAGATAAAGCCGATTTGGATGATTTTTGAAAAAAAATGTCAATTTTGACAGATACCTCAAGTCACGTGGTCGATTCTTGTGACGTCATTTTTCATCCTTCGACAAGCACAAATCGGTGGCAAAGTCAAATTTTCATTTTATCCAAAAATAAAAAAAAATCCCTTATGGTGCGTACTTTATTGGTCACACTGTACATAGGACATACAACATACATAGGACATACATAGGATACTCTTAAATGTATAATCTTCAATCTTCAGCTGACTATTTTAAGAATATACGCTAATATATACAGTGTATCCATTATAAGATACACCCTACTGGTCGCTTTTTCGGTGACCACCATGGGAAACTCAGAAACGATACCAAGAAACATATATTATATCCTATAAGATTTAGCTTGTCAATGCTGTAACGTCACTAATGAATTGTTTTTGATTCATGGCTAACCCGATAGCCAAGAGAAATGTAATTTCAGTATTTTAACTGTTTTGACTTTATTTGCCTAGGGAAGGCCTATGTATTATACAGGGTGATTCAGTTCCGGTGCTCAACATGGGGATCTCGGAAACCGTAACAGATACGAAGTCGGTCAAATGGAGGCAAACTTGCGCCTTTGGGCGCCTAACAATATGCCGTTGAGAAAGTTAAAATATTTTCATGGGTTGCTGAGATATTTAATAAGAACCGAATTTTTGAAAATGAGATTTTATTTTTTTCTGGCGCCATTTGCGATAATATTGAAAAATAAATTATACTTTTTCATTGCAACTTTTTCTGGACTACGTCGTGGTATTTTTAGATTTTCGGGGCGACGTTTCGTTTTTGAGATAGAGGGATCATCTTCATTTTTTTTTAATACGGACCTGGATTTTTTATTGCATATTTCGAAATGAATCGTTGTCCTGAGTACAACGATGTATGACACATACATATTTTTTCTCGTTTTAGCTGCTATAATGCACATTTACTAAGAAAAAAATTAATACGGTCCGTTTGGAAATTTACATTTTCAGCTTATTCTCCATCCCCAAAAACATAGCAGTGCCAAATTTACGTTCAGCAGCTTGATTATTTCGGGAGATGTAGCCAAAATTCAATTTAAAAAAAAATGAACTTTAACGCCCTGTATCTCAAAAGTTGGGACGTTTACGAGATACATTCATATGAAGTTTTTTTCTTAAAATGGGCCAAAGAATTACCCCCTTCCGTATGTACATGATATTTAGGAACACCCTGTATTTATGGTTGAACTTAAATTTATAGAGCTAAAATTAAAGTTATTGGAGATTATATTTGGTAAGAGATTATGTGGTAGAGAGAATTATTGAATATTACAGTACGGCAAACGACATACCTTCGCAACTAGCCGTTTGAGAATACATTTTGCGGTTTTCAGAATGACGACACGAGTTATACGATTGGCACCTGGGTATACCTCGAGAACACGCCCGAGGCTCCATCTCAAAGAATGTAAATTGTCATATTTTATTAGAACCACTGTATTCTTTTCTACTCACGATGCCACCTGTTCCAAAAACTTTTGTGTAAAGAAGATAATAATTGCCAGCGAGGGACACGGTTCAATTCCATTCCAGAGAAGCCATATTCCGGGGGAGAACTCAAGGGCTCAAGGGTGAGAAAATGTCCCGGAGTGAGAACAGTAAGATCAGTTGTACCAAACTTGTACCAAAAGAGTGTAGAACTCTTCATATGTAAGCAAATGCTCTCCAAGGACGCGTTTTAAATGAGTTTTCACTGATTTTATGTCTGCCTCCCAGAATCCTCCAAAATTAATGTGCCAGGCAATTTGCTCCTTTTGAGTTTCTTAGAGGCACCTACAAAATTAGTTCCTCAGTCTGAGTTGATATGATTATATCGATATGATTATGTCTCCGCAAGGCACTGAGAAATGCTTCAGATGAGAGCTCCGACACCAATTCAATGTGAAGGGCTTTCGTGGCCATGCAAACAACCAGACAAATCAATGCTTTATATTATGTCTTAGCACCTCGAGAACGATGCATCAAAATAGAGTAGGGACCACCATAATCATACCCAACTTCGGAGAAGGGTTTGATTTGGGAAATTCTAACTGTCGGGAGATCACCCATTAGAGGGGATAGAGAAATGATTGGATTAGAGCGGAAAGACTAACTACATTTTGAGAGAATCTGACGAATGGTTCGCTTGGCGGCGACGATCCAATAATTTTGAGAGAGGAGATAATTTAGGGTTTGAGCGCCAGGGTGAAGATAAATTTTGGGTGTGTATTCAATGAGGAGGGTTGTAAATCTGTGATTACTGGACAAAAGTGGGAGATGTTTTTGTTGAAAACTCAACTTTGACTTGCGTAAACGACCACCGACCCTGAGAATTTGGTTGCCGTCAATAAATGGAGCCAATTAATAGAGAGCTCACTTGAGATTGCACAAATTTAACTATGTACTCTTGAGTTTCGTTAATGTCAAATTTTGAGAGAGGTGTAACTTTTTGAGAATTTTGGTTACGGCAGTTATAGCGACGAACGTAAGAGAGAATATTTTGAATTTTTGAGAGTGAGAAAAACTTTTCTAAAAGAGAATTAATTATTGAAGGCTGAGAGATACAAGTCAGTATTGTTTTCTTTTCTTCTTCGAGAGTTTCAGGAATAACTAAGGTAGTTTGAGGCCATTCAATTTGAAGTTTACTTAACCATGTAGGTCCCGCTCACCATAGGGAGTTATTGCAATTCCTGAGGCAAGAGACCGCGAGAGCCTGGATCGGCGGGATTATCTTCGGAGGAGACACACAAAGTCGTCCACAAGGTTCACTTTTCACCCAATGCAGCATTATCAAACAAGGTTACTTTGAATTGAATGATCCTGACACAATATTCTGAAGTAAATTACTGCGCAATACCCCCTCTCACTTGCGTTACAGAAGCATGTAGTTCTACTGCGATATAATTTTGAGAAAGAAAATACCGAGGGACTCGAACAAATGAGATTGACGGAAGTTCGAGGATAACTTGTTGCCAAATTTGAATAATATGCTGAGGAGCAGGCGTATCCCAATCTAGGCCGATTTTCCACAATTCTTGTACGATTAGTTTTAGATACAGAGTGAGAGGAAGTATCATACTACACGGGTCAATAATTTTTGCGAGTTCGGAGAGAATAGTTCGCTTATCTAGAGGGAAAATCGTAGGAGAGTCAAATAAGAAATCATCAGAAGATGGATTCCAACGGAGTCCTAAAATTTTGGTCCCCGCATCGGCGTCTAAATCCAAGGATAGTGGTTCGGTTTGGCGATCATTTAGAGAAAGTTGGGACAAAAATGAAGAGTTATTGCTCGTCCACTTTCTAAATTCAAAGCCTGCTTCTTTCAACATAGAAATGAGATCACGTTGCAGTTTTAGGGCAATACTAAGTGATTCGCAACCAGATAATGATGTCGTCGACATATGTATTTGGATCTAAAATTTTTGATGCTTCAGGGTATCTACTGAAATTGTCTTGGGCGATCTGTTTAATTGTTCTAATTACTAAGGAATGGCTACAATTGAGGCCAAAAGTAACTGTGGTTAACTTGTAATCCCTGATTGGTTCATTGCGAGAAAATCTCCACAAAATCCTAAGATTGTTACAAATTTAAGCTTATTCCTTCGGGTGGCTTGAGCAGCGGCCTGGAGTGCCTGTGGATTTCGGTCACTGTGGCGAGAAAGAAACTGTGCTTGGATGCTGTCTATAGAGGCCGCCTAGTGTTCCCCTTGCCGGTGCACTTGGCGACCTTGAGGTCAGCGACCCTTCTGGTCAGCTTTCTGCTTGAGTTTGATTATGTGGTCTTTGTGGGTCACCTCAACGTCAATTTGCTAAATACTGGTGATGTTAACTCCATTAGATTGCGATCTTTTTTGGACCATTTCAGTCTCCATCAGTCGATATCGGTACCAACAAGGCTCGCTAGCAGTAGATTAATTGATGTTATAATTTGCTCGGATATCGATCTGGTGAAGGATTCTACGGTTATTAGGATGGACAATGTTTCCGATCACTGTCTGGTGAGCTGGAAGCTAAAATTTAAAAAGGCAAAAAAGCCTGCTTTCGTCACTTTTAGGGATTTTCCCCTTTCGATTATGATACCTTTCTTATGGACTGTTTGCACTGAACTGGGATCAATTTATTTATTTAAATAATATCGACAGCCTGGTCGAATTTTGGAACACCAACTTGTTAAGAATATTTGACCTCCATGTACCGCTTAGGACTATCAGATCCACCAAAAGATACACCAAATATCAAATTAATGATTAGATTAAAAAATAAAGCCTATCAAAGATACAGGGCCAGTGGGTCTGATTTATCTTATGTTGAGTATAAAGAACTTAGAAATTTTGTTAATACTTGTGTCAAAGCCGAAAAAAGGTATTTCTTAGAACTAGGTTTCGGTCCGATCCAAGCGGCTTTTGGAGGTCTTTAAAACCATGCCATATTTCCAAGATTTCTAATAATACGGCCCCTATTTTCAACTCGACGCCTTTAACATGGGGTTTTTAAGCAGCACGTCCATGAACCCCAATATAAACATTCCTATACTTGATAAATATAATGGTACTTTTCAGAATGTCACCGGTGGATTCCAGTTTTGTGAGGTCTCTGTACACACTATAAACGACACATTTCGGTAAATTAAATCACAGGCAAAGGGAGCCGACGGCATTTGCTTGAAGATGCTGTCCCTTGTTCTACCTCACTTAAGCCCATATCTGACTCACATAATTAATTTTTGCTTAAGGAATGGTGTTTTCCCCACTCTTTGGAAGGACGCTGAACCTATATCTAAGTTGGATAGTCCTCAAGGGATCGCTAATTACAGGCCTATCAGCATTTTGTCGGCTGTTTCCAAGATTCTTGAAAGGGTCGTTTATAGTCAGTTGATGCGGCACGTTAATTCGAATAACATTTTGCCTGTCGCACAGTCCGGGTTCAGGGAGCGGTTTAGCACTACTACTGCCCTGCTGGTCGTCACGGACGACATTTTTAGAAACTCTGATAAAGTATATATTACTTGCTTAGTGCTGCTTGATTTGAAGTACCTCGGTTTAGGTGAGCTATCCCTCAAATTTTTTGAATCCTACTTTTCTGGAAGGCTCAGAGGGTTAGAATTGGGTCTAATAGGTCGGGCTTTCTGCCTGTCGTCCGTAGTGTGCCTCAGGGTAGTATTCTCGGTCCAATCTTGTTTTTCATGTACACTGCCGATTTATCATTCTTTCTACGCCACTGCAGTATACACCAATACGCTGATGACACTCAACTTTACCACTCATTTTCTGCCTCTCATCGTTTTCTGGCCTCCAAACGAATTAATGAAGATTTGGGCAGAATCTCCAAAATTGCAGCTGCGCATAAATTAGTTTAGAATGATGCTAAAACAACAGTTGTTCTATTAGGTGGTAAGTGGCAAGAGGTCACCGAAGATCCTTACTTCTATTTACAACTAAATGGTGTTCGGCTCATATTTGCCAACTTCTGTAAAAATCTTGGTGTGTTCATGGACAATGACCTTAGATTTGCTAGGCATGTGGAGTTCCTTGTCCAAAAGTCGTTTGGCAAACTCAAATTATTGTATTTTAAGGATCTATTGGACCCGAACATTCGGTTGATACTCTGCGAAGCCTTGTCTCACCTTGCCTATGCTGATATACTCTATTGGCCGGCTGTGACTGCAATTAATAGATATACCTTGCAAAAAGTTCTAAATGCCTGCGTCCGTTTCGTCTCTGGCTTGGGAAAGTTCGATCACATTTCGGAAGCGTTTGCACGAACTAATTGGCTAAGTCTTGAGGAAAGATTTCTACTCCATATGTCGTGTCTTATTTTCAGGGTCTAAGACTACGTTTATCTCGACGCGTACATAATTTTACTTCAAAAAAATCATGTATGCCTTGGAAAATTTTGAAAAATCTTTCACACTAGTAAAGTGTTATTTTTCTAGGTTTTAGGACAAAATGTTACAAAGGAAACTTGTTCAGTATGAAAAACTGGTTTACCTACTTTGATTTTTTTTTATCATTTTTCCACTTTTTTTTTAGAATAAAGTGCCTTTTCTGTAGCTTTTACTTCACAATTTTATTAAGGAAACTTGTTCGTGATGAAAGTCTAAGCCAACTTCGATTTTTATGCCTTTTAAGTTTTTAGTAGAAAAAATCAAAGTAGGCCTAGGCTTTTGAAATGTTTCACACCTAACCAGTTTTTCATCATGAACAAGTTTCCTCGATAACATTTTGACATGAAAGCTACAGAAAGGATATTTTTCAAAAAAGTGAAAATAAGTTGGAAAGGCTGTTGAAATTTTGCAGTTTTTTCATTCTAAAAATTTTACTTAATAACATTTTGTCATAAAATTTACAAAATAGCATCTTATGCCTGTTTTACATTGACAATTTCTTCATGAATTAATTTATGAAGCCACTTCAAGGACAAATTAATATAAAAAATCGTGTATTACACTGGCAATTTCTTCATGAATTAATTCGTGAACTTCTTCATGAAGTTTCTTCACGAATTAGAGCATGTTCTATTTTCCGTCAAGTTTTGCGTGAACTTCAGGAGTACTAACATTGAAAATTTGAACACAAGGAAGGTTATATTTTGATACTAGTTTTGTTTGAGGCATTAGACGAGAAAGAGGAGAGTACATAGTTTTAAAGATAATATACTTAGATAAAAAGTGTGTGAAATGTTACAATATGTTTTATTTATGTATTCCGCTGCCAAGGCACAGCTCCCTCATTCACGAAATAATCACAAAACTCCTCTTGGGCAGCAACGCAAGCATGTCTTGGCGAGCATGTTTGGTAAGAAAGTCCAAATTGAAATAAATATAGTCTTTATCAAGCTCTTCTAGGATGGAAGTATTACATTCGGGTCTCAAAAATTATGTAATGTGCAACATGCCAATGTTATGATTTGCACTTTTTCCACATTCAAATTAATTTTAGTCAAAAAACTCTAAATCGTTTGGCTAAAATGCCAAATGCATTTTCAACTACTCTTCTTGTCAGACTTAATCTGTAGTTAAAGATGCTTTGGATGAAGATGGATATGGTTAGAAAATATGTTCTGATAGGGGAAATGCAGCACAAAAAAAATATTTTGTTATTTATTCTCTTGTGTTGGTATTCGTTAGAATCTGACATAAGGTGACACAAAAATTCATCAATTTCTTCATCAGTGTAAAATAGAACTTTTCGTGAATTAATTCATGAATTTATTTATAAACTTATTCATGAATTAATTCATGAAGAACTTGTCAATGTAAAACAGGCTTTTTACTGGTGTAAAAAATTAGTTTTTTAAAAATTTCCAAGGCATAGGTACATAATTTTTGAAAGTAACATTATTTGACAAATTTGTTTCAAACCAAGCAAGGGTCAAATTTGAACTCGAAATTTTTTTGTCACTTACAAGAGTGGTCCAAACAATCCGGGGACACACTGTAATATTATAACTCTCTAAAGCTCTAAAATTATTTGCCAGATAATATAGAGTTACACAACCGATAAATATAAATCCGTGTTAAAAGAAAGTCTAGAATCTCTGGACGCTGGTTAAATAAAATCTATAATCTTTGTCCTTTGACAAACAAATAGAGGAGTATAATCTGAACCCACCGCCCACCGCTAACCTTTTTTGGCCGGCTGCCCAGGGTGTGAAATTAGCTTTTTTATAGCATTTTTTTCTATTATTATTAGGTATTATTATTCTGAATTCTATGATTTATTAGTTTTAGTTTCTTTTTCATGCGTTTATAGCGTACCTAGTTTATTTTTCCTATACTTATACTTAATTAAAAAAAAGTCTATAAAAGCGGTTTAAGTTTGAATAATAAGCCTTGGCTAGGCTTCGCCAGCTGATGGGATGAAATTGTTTTTATCGTATGAATTGTTGATTAAGCATGTTGTAAATTAAAACAAAAATTGGATTCTTAGAATACCTATGGAATTTGTATCTCGGGCTCTCGAAATACCGATGTATAAAGGTTCCGATTTTCACGGAACTAATAAGTGAGAAAACTACTATTGTAACGATTTTTTACTATTGTCGCCAACTTTTGGGACACACTGTATAACAAAATCCATTCATTTAAAAAAAAATGTTGACATCGTGTATCTTCAAAACGAAGGCACAATAGAAAATATATACAGGGTGTCTCATTTTGATCTGGAACACCCCTGTAAAATTTGAACTGGATTTTAACCAATTTTTTTTTGTATACAGGGCCCTCCTAGACGTACTTATCAAACACTTTTCAATGACCCTACGAATATTCCAGGGCCGGATTAAAAAAATTTTTTTCCCCAAATTTTCGAGTTAAGGTATCAGCGACTTTTTTATCGGAAATCTGATAACGTGGTGGTAATCAGCGCCCCTGAAAACCCCCAGATTCCAAATTTCAGGAAATTATTCCCACAAATTATACTTTTTACACTGCATCACAATTGCAAAAAATCAAAATTTCAATTTGAGTTCAGCTATTAAGGTGGCTATGGAAACAAGTGAAAATGGTAAAAAGAGGTCCACAGGGGACAATAGTAATAAACCTGATCGGAAACTGTATTCGGTTTCTGTTTTCATTATTGCTGTACAGTACAAATTTTATGCCATTTGAGACGCAAGAGAGCTCGCTGCCATCGCAGGCAGCTGTGGAAAAACAATGGCTTGCAGAAATGTCAGTTTATGCATCTACAACAAAAATGTTATTTAGGGGTTGATGTTGCTAAAATAATTTAGGTGTTAAAAATAATTTAGTGGGTATAAAATGTAATTTCTAATCGATTCGTCAATACATTTCTGCCGATTAAAATATTGCTGCTTTTAATTACATTCTTCAAATACGTACTTTGTAGTGTATAATCTTATAGGTACTTTACCTATTATTTGTAACAAAAAAATGTAAAAATTAACGTTTCTCAAAGTGTTTGCACTTGCACGACTGCCTGCGACGGCAGCGAGTTCTCTTGCGTCTCAAATGGCATAAAATTTGTACTGTACAGCAATAATGAAAACAGAAACCGATTACAGTTTCCGATCAGGTTTATTACTATTGTCCCCTGTGGACCTCTTTTTACCATTTTCACTTGTTTCCATAGCCACCTTAATAGCTGAACTCAAATTGAAATTTTGATTTTTTGCAATTGTGATGCAGTGTAAAAAGTATAATTTGTGGGAATAATTTCCTGAAATTTGGAATCTGGGGGTTTTCAGGGGCGCTGATTACCACCACGTTATCAGATTTCCGATAAAAAAGTCGCTGATACCTTAACTCGAAATTTTGGGTAAAAAAATTTTTTTAATCCGGCCCTGGAATATTCGTATGGTCATTGAAAAGTGTTTGATAAGTACGTCTAGGAGGGCCCTGTATACAACAAAAAATTCGTTAAAATCCGTAAGCCAGTTTAAATTTTACTGGGGTGTTCCAGATCAAAATGAGACACCCTGTATATAAAGCTAGCAATGTTTTAGCCGTCCTCGAAGGGTGCAGAAATACAACTGGAATCACCCCTCACCCCTGTGTACAATCGGTCAATCGCCGTTCGCCGCGCCGTGCGTCACGTCGTCGTCGCAACCGTTACGTCACGACTGTCACGACCGTAGCGTCGCGACGCCCGCCGACGCCCGGACGCCCGTCCGTGACGTCTCCGCGTATTAATAGCGCCCGCGAGCCCAGTAGAATCGAGGCGGCGGCAGGCGCCCGTTTTCCGCGAAACGCACCCCATCCGCGGCCGAATCACCCGGGCAGCGGCCATGGAAGCCATGTGAGCCTCAAGTCGAGGGCGCCGGCCTGTCCGGGGAACATCCTACCAAAGGAAACACCCAGCCCGGCGAGGCAGGCGTACACGGTAAGTGCAGGATTGGCGTGCCGGCCCGGCTTCAAAAACCCAGACGTAGAATGGGGAACCAGCGTGGACAGTTCGGTTACTAGTATGCGTTTAAACAACACGTGACTAATCCGACTGATTCACTTCCAAATATGTAACTGAAGTTATCGAAATCATTCGCATTTCCGTGGACGCGTAATGTCTATTTTTATTTTACCATTGATGTAATTTATAAATATCGCCAACACAATATAAAATTCTGACAAAACTTGTTCAAGGATATGGATAATCCCCTGGTGATAGGAACGAAACAGCTTTCAGTTACTAATAGCACAGATAACTTAACAATAGTATTGTTTTCTTAAGAAATAAATTTCAATGCCCAGTATAGATAGGTACCTATATTTCTATAATCTCTGTATAAATTTGACATATTAGAACTGAAACACCCCGTATACAGTATAACCACGGTTAAGGTTTACAATAGGCCAGATACAATTTTAATATTGTTTTAATACTGCCACTCTTTCTGACAAAATACCAGAAAGGTAAAGTATAGGTAAAATAGCTTATAAAAAGATGAAAACGTTGAAACAAATTTATATCATATTAAACACTTCTCAATCGTATCAAATATCAGTGTCAAAAAAGCTGAACATTTTTCATTTAACGCATAGCTGCTGGAAAACAAATTTATTCTAATAATTTTTCCTGTTTGTTTTCTTGGAAATTTGGGAAATCAGGAACACACTGTGCGCTTTGTGCGTGTTCCTATGTTATGTTTTGTTATTACTTACCACAAATTATCTTATTTTGAGAATTTTATATAAAGCTGTTGATATTACAGGAAAGTGAGTTTTATATTCCTTGGTGAAAACAATCATTTTTTAATATTACCTATAACTTACTAATATTGGTCCATTATTTTAAAGAAATTCATAGTTTACAGACATTATATACAGTGTGGTCATTTAAGTGTGCAACATATGGGACTTTTTTATTAATTGCACAACCAAAATACAGACATTGCCGAAAATGTATGCATGTTCAGTAAACATATTAGGTGCACTTAGAATGGTTGCAAGTTAAACACAGGGTAGGTCAAAAAATATAAAAAGTGCACAAGAGTAAAGTACCCTTATTTAAAAAAAATCAGCAAAAGGTTATTAAGAAAAGTTGTTTATAATTAAAAGCTATGCCTAAATACGAAAACAAAGCCTCATAAGAAAAAAATTTTTTCGTCGATTAATTTCCAGTTTCTTAATAAACATTTAAAATAAAAATTTTGCACCTTAAATGAGAGTTTTTTAATATACACATTGTCATTGCTAATGTTTTACCTTGTTCAGAAGAATTTTTGCGAAATTTTAAAGTTTTGTTTAATATCGTTGCAACAAACATAAAAGTTTGTGATTCCCTAAAAAAATATAAATCTAAGTTAATTTTACAAATATGCTTGAATTTGAACAAAGTTATACGAAATTGATATAATTTTGATTGATTTATGAAATTGTTTAGAGTGAATATGAAAACAATTTATTTTAGGAAATTATTAATGTTTTTCAAAAAAATATATTTCTTTTTCTTAGGAGGCCATGTTTTGGTATTTAGGCATAACTTTTAATTCTAGACAACTTGTTTTAATAACATTTTGCTGAATTATCTGAAATAAGGGTACTTTACTCTTGTACAATTTTTATATTTTTTGACCTACCCTGTATGCTGTTTGACTTGCAACCATTCAGTCAAGCGTGCCATGGAATGATTTTAAAGCAATTGAAGAATTAACAGGACCACCCAAAGTATTGATGGACGAGACTGCAAGAAAAAATAATACAGGATGTTTTTCTCTACCGCTGCTGAAAGTTCAGACTTTTTCGAATTTTATTCTGATCAAGTTTGTCGTGCTTTTTGAAACAAAGTTACTAATAACAAAATTTATTTAATCTGAACAATAAAATAACAAACAAAATATTTAGATCTTAAACTATCGGGGTTTTTTCAATTTTTCAAGACGTTTTTTGTTATTAGAAACAAGTCTTAACTCATCTATTGTTACGGAATCGCAAGCTTCAATTATTTTTTGTTGTAGCTCGTTTATGTTCCTAGGACGATAAATTTTGTTATTAGTAACTTTGTTTCAAAAAGCACGGCAAACTTGATCAGAATAAAATTCGAAAAAAGTCTGAACTTTCAGCAGCGGTAGAGAAAAACATCCTGTATTATTTTTTCTTGCAGTCTCGTCCATCAATACTTTGCGTGGTCCTGTTAATTCTTCAATTGTTTTAAAATCATTCCATGGCACGCTTGACTGTCCAGGGGCCCTCGAAATCACTACTTTGCGCAACTTTAAGGCGCTGTAAAACCGAACTCCCTGTATATTTTTAGTTCAAATTTTGAACTTAAGGGTTTTAGAGGGTCCTAATTAACGTTGTATGGTCAGATTTGAAATAAAAAAATGCCTAAATAGATTTTGTCAAAATCGGGGTTTAAAAAAAATCTTAGCCGGCCCTGGAATTGCAATTTGACAAATGTGTTCACATAGAAAGTTGCGCATTTTGAAGACCTTTGTATAAAAAAAAATTTGAAAACATCCCAACAAATAATTTTTTTATTGATTTGTGTCCACTTAAAAGTGAACACCCTGTATGTAATTTACACACATTATATAATATGTCCCTGAAAGGTCATCATTTGCGAAGTATTGGTTTGGTATTACCGCGAAAGCCTGGCCTACTGCGATTTTTTAAAAGGGTGCGTTTTTCAAAAAGCCATATTAGGCATTTTTTTATTTAAAATTTGACACCACATCGTTCATCAGGATACACCAAAACAGGGAGTTCCATTCTGCAAGGTGTCAAAGTTGAGCAAAATTTTAAAAGCATCTGGCGTGGCGAGTCCGGAATTACATCGAATCAGTTAAATTGATTTATTGATTGATTTATTGTATTGTTATTACAAATTTAATTACAAAAATTTGTTTGTAGCAGCTAAATGATGAAGAGGACCATTCACATTGTTGATGCGCAAAGATCCAATAAAAAAATACACAAAGTGTTCTTCTCTGTGCCAACTCAAAATGCTGAATTTTTGAAACTTTCTAGTCAAAAATAGAGTTCATCAAAACCACCCCATACATTAAAAACGAATTAAGTCTAAAAAATACAGAATAAGTCAATAAGTCCATACGAGTGTCTTTTTTTGGGCCAAAAATATACAGGGTGTCTTTTTCTGGACCATTTCGAATTACTGAGTTTTTGGGATCAAAAGTCGAGTATATGAAAACCGCCCCAGCCCCTCTAAATGAACTAAGTCTAAAAATACAGAAGCCTATAGTAAGTTCATATGAGTTAAGGTGGCTGGTGTGCCATAACAGGAAATACACCAAAAATGTATCGTCTTAGACAGTGACTTTGTTAAGAAATATACAAGAATTTAATTTTTTGTATTTGTTGGTTGGCATTTTGTAGAAAAATAAATTTCTTTTGTGTTTATTAATATTTATTTGATAATTACAGAGCATTTTTGACCCGTATAAAGTTTCATAAAAATTGAGTATTTTGAGATGGTCCAGAAGAAAATACCCTGTATATATTTGTATTCAATCTTTACACACCAACACTTTGAATGGTCCTGTTGACCATTCAACTGTTTTAAAGAAATTCCATGGCACACTTGACTCTCCGCCGAATGCCTTTAAAATTCCTATTTTGCTCAACTTTGACACCTTGCAAAATGGAACTCCTTTTATATTTTTTATTCGAATTTGTTATATGGAGGATTTTGTATATCCTGATTAACGCTGTGGTGTCAGATTTTAAATAAAAAATGCCTAATATGGTTTTTCGACAAACGGACCCCTTTGGTCAGGTTTTCACGGCAATGCCAAAACAATACTTCGCAAATGATGACCTTTCAGGGACATATCTATAAAAAAATTGCCTAGTTCAATTCTCCCAGCCTACTTAGATTTTCAGGGGAGTTAACATGAATAACCAGACACACTGTATACCAATTTGTTGGTAATTTTATTGGCATTGATTTTGATATATCTACAATTTTTTTCACAGAAGTTAGCCCGATTCGAGATATTTGGCAAAAACAAAAAATGCACCTATTGGGGTAGTTTGCACCCTAGGAGAGGTGGGGACTTTTAATATGTTAATCTAGACCACAAAAGCTAAATATTCCCGCAAGAATCAGCTTTAGGGGATTTTGTTCCACGAAGGACCCTAACTGCACTGGTCTACAAGACCTATGAAAAATTCATCTTTTCAGAAAAAAAAAAACAAGTCTACAGCAAAGGTTACATCATCAAAATAGGTATCCACGTTATTTTGGCGGCATTAGAATACTAACACTAGATAATACATACAAAGGTTGGCCTATCCAATTCTGAGCTTGTACTCTAGAGACATTAGCAATATGAAAAAATGGAAATAATAGTTAGGTACTAGTACTTATGTACCAAGGCACTGAAGTTCAGCTTTTTATGACTCATGTGGAATTTAATTGCCGAGGCCTCTGGCCGAGGCAAATAAACCGCATGAGTCATAAACAGAACTTCAGTGCCGAGGTACATACCTATTATATTTTTTAGATCGGAAAAATGTTTTATTAGGCAAAAAAATAATCATAAGGGATCCCCGTCCATAAACCGACTGCGCGAGGCGTTGCTTGACTTTGACGATTGCTCTAGGGTCAAGTATGTCGAGACACATGGCACTTTCCAACAGAAACCCCAAACTACTGCCTGTTGTGGAGCCTTCATGTAAAATAGATTCATATTCAAACCTACTGAAATATTTCTACTGAAAGATTGCGCTGCTATAGGTAACAATTTCGCGATTTGTACGAAAAGTTAAATGGGCCTTTATTGGCCGGGTTTTGAATATTTGGTCACTTTTGACGGGCGATGGCTCCGCGTCTGACGTTTGATGTTTACATCCCGCCAAGGCCTACTTATTGAAAAAATCGTACAATAATGGGGCGGGCTACTTCAGTGCCGATTTCTAAGCTTTTAATGACGATTTTGGAACACTTCACTGCCGATTTCAAGAAAAACATTATTTGTTATCTTGAGGTCTATACAAAAAATTGTGTCCAATACTGTAGTAGTAAAATATTACTACTGGTTTCAATAATTATTATTATATTCATGTGCAATAAAAAGGTATTGACATCACTAATACTTTCACCTTAAAATATGTTTTTAATTTCCAGAAAAATGGCGTTGGTAATGCTACCAAGTGATCTGCCCTGGTGGGATTCAGTGAAGAAACAGCTTAAGAAAATTGCCCAAACAAAAAATACAATGGAACTTATCAACGGAATGCAAAAAATTTACGAAATGTGCAAGTATATAGATTTTATAATATAACAAGAAAAGCTACACTTTCTGAAAATATTGTTGAAATATTTTGTGATCACACTATAATAGGCTATTTGTGTAATTACAGTTTCTTCTTGTGAAATTTTCAGTGCGAAATGATATTTAAATACAGTATGTATCACTATTTCAAGATAGTGATACAAATATTGTGCAATTGGTAAATTCCATAATGGAAATTTATCTAGTTGGTTAAACAGCTTTCTTGTGAAATCTGCTCCAAAATTGTCACTTTTAATGTTAAAACGACAACTTTGTGCTTATCGCATTAGTTTTTTTTTTGTTTGGAAAAATGGCCGCAGTGTCGTCATCAATATTATTTTCGCAGGAACATACCATTTTTTCCCTATATATTGAAAGTCCTTATCATTCTCAACAACTTTTGTAGGAAAAGATTTTCTGTATCTTTTATTATTCAAAATCTACAAAAACATGGAATTTTTCTAATCATTTTCCGAAATCTAGCTAGCCATGGAAACAATAATTGATAGTCAGAAATTATTTAAGACTATGTTAGGGTGCCTTGCGCGCTCTTGAATTTATTCAACTGGAATATTTTTTTTAAAAAATTACAACAAAGAATAATAGCAAACAAGTTAGTAACGAAAATTTACAAAATATTCCAGTTGAATAAATTTAAGGCTGCACAAGACACCCTAACATGCTCTTAAGTAATTTCTGACCAGCTAGATTTCGGAAAATGATTAGAAAAAAATTCCATGTTTTTTTACATATTTGACCCTGTAGATTTTGAACAATAAAAGATAAAGAAAATCTTTTCCTACAAAAGTTGTTAAGAATTATAAGGACTTTCAATATATAGGGAAAAAATGGTATGTTTCTGGGAAAATAATATCGATGACATCACAGCGGCCATTTTTCCAAACTTCAAAAAAGCTAATTTTCGATCATAATTGGACCTTAGTATGTCCCATTTAACACTTAAACTACTACGTGGGGTCTTTCTGGGACCCCAGGATTACATTTTTCACTCTCCAGTTGAATAATAACTATTCTTCTGCATGAAATGTCAAGTAGCCGAGTTGTTTGCTTTTAAACATCTAGTAACTTCAACCTAGTTTTAATAATTATTATCCATGAAAACTGCACTTTTATCAACGGGGTCCCCGGAACAGCCCTCGTATATACGAGACTAGTTTTCGAGTGACTATCGTATATTTGTAGAACTCGCTAGAACCGATTATTCTAGGAACTTCAATGATTCTATATATTATAATGGGTGTCTATATAAGTGATGACTGCAAACAATTTATCTGCGCAAATCACAGACGCAGTGCCACAAGTATCAAGTGCAATTCGCATTGTGCTGAAAACGAATAATTCTTCCATTTAAAACCTTTTTCTTTCATTTTTTTTTGTTTAATAAAGTTCCCTGGTTTATGTAAACAAGTTTTGTATTTAAGTATCTGTTTTTCAAAATAATACATATTTTATTACAAAATAGAGAATAGAACCTATTTGGTACTTAAGAATTACATATGTTTCCATAAAAAATGAGTGGGGTCCTTGAAGGACCCCATTTAATACTTTACTTAACACAATATAACATAGTTATTTAAGGGTTAAGAACTCCTTTTTGAAATTTTATTTTGAGTTGTTCTGATTATAACCATAGATAATATTATAGTTTTGTAAAATTATATTTTATGTGCCATAATGAACAATTTTCAACACGCTTTTCATGACACTGTACCTTAAAATGTGTATTTGAATTCACATTTCCAGTATTACATACCTATGCATTTTATACAAAAAATATAAATATTGCCTATGTCCAATTTTAAAACCCAAGGAAACAGCTTAACAGTAGTTGGTAGAATGATGAAAAACTATTTTTCATCCATGTATCAAATAATATTTTTTGTTTGAATGGGCTGTTTATTATTTTTTTACCATAAATCTTATGAACTTCTAATCGTCCATGGAACAGAGCAAACTATTGAACTGTCAATGTGCTTGTGTTAATCAGGTCAAATATGAACAGAAATGGAGATTCTCCTAAAAAATTCATTATGGGGCACACCTCCGGAGATACGAGCAGCAAATTTTGTTAATTCAACTGAATCTAAAATATTGGGATTTAGAACTTGACGTAAATGATATTGACACAAGACAGAAAAGTACTTTTGTGGATGCTCACTGACCAATCACAACACACCATATAAATATCCTTCTTTTCGATCATAGGTTCTGTCCGAAAAATGTCAATATTTGACACATACGAACAAAAAATTACTTTCAGACTGATTTTATGCAAACTTGATATACCTAAATCGTTAATTTTATAGTGTCAGCCTTGATCCTGATGATGATACCTCAGACCCAGATCATTTTGTTGGATTTCTGAATTTTTTGGACAATGATTTGACGAGCGAAGAAAGATGTAATTTTCTGTATAAGACGCTGCCAAGTTTGGTGGCCAACGCACTGAAACTTAAAGAACTGAAGCCCAGAGGAGGCCTACACTTTAGCTTACAGCAGCAAGGTGTGTAAAACTGTTGAGTGAAGAAACACATGAGAAATTAATAGGTGGACAATTTTCTTTTAGCTGATTGTACTGAATTAGAATACTCATTCGTAATATCTTTACTTGCAAATGCCTTTTTCTCTACTTTTCCAAAAAGAACTGACAAGAGTCACCCAACTCTGCAAAATTTTAACTTCGCCGACTTTTTCAAAACCCTGATAGAGAACAACACACAAAAGGCAAAACTGAGAAGTTTTTTGTATTATTTTGATTGGATAGATAATAAAGATAATTATAATGGAAGACTAAGGATACTCAGACAGGTAAGAGTAAGTATAAAAAATATGGTACCTATTTGAATGTGTTGCTTAGATATTTTCTAAATTCAGCTGATTCCACTTCATCAATTTCTGAACAATAACCAAACATGGCTTTCATATGAAGTTTTCTTATTAATTTGCCTTACCCAATAAATATGAAATTGTGCAACAAATGCACAAACATACGAACCTACAGCTTTTTGGCAAATATATTTCACCTGAGATTGGACACACAAATGGTAATTAATAAAAAAAATCCAAACTCATTTTCACCACGTCACTAACCAAACCACATCGTCAAAATGACATATCATCCCTGGTTTGTCGAAGGAAAGGTGTAACTAAAAAAAGTATTTTTACTGGTTTTTACTAAAATGGATTCAACAAAGAACACTGTGGCTTTACTTAACTTTCAATTTCACAGCACATTCATTTTCGATATTTTACATAAACAAAAACAGCCACTTTTCATATACAAAACATCTTACCTCTTACCACAGTCACATACCAAAAGATCTTACCAACTCGCAAACATGGTTAGAGATATACCAAACCCATGTCTGGGATGATGATGAAGTTTTCATTTCCCACACGTGAAATTGAATGGTAAGCGGTGGTTACACATACCAAAACCACATGAAATCTCATCATATAATTATTGTTTTAGTGCGGCTATGTAAGGAAATTGAATGATTATGATACACCAGTTCCGGACTAGTAACTGTCAATATGATTGGCTTGAAGAAATTTTAAAATTCAAATTCACCAATGAGATTGACAGATACTAGTTAGTAGTTAGGAGCTGGTTTGGAATCGCTCCGCAAACAGAGCTATTATTTAGGGGATGGTCCAACCTTTACCATCAAAATTACAAGAATCGAGGAAATGTCTAAAATATTACCTTTTCACTCCAAGCTTCAACAACAAAGACTGAGAAACACATTTTACCTTTTTAAGGAAATCTAAAGTACTTTTTCTTTAGAATAAATAGGGAAACTAAAATGAATTATCGAGAAAGTAAATTTCTAGTGACATATACCTTATGTTTCGCATAACCTCTGTTGCTTCCCTACTGGATGGCAGCATAAATAATTCATACCAAATTTGGTTCGTACATTTAGTTACTTTATTTTAGGAATGCGAAATATAAATCCTAATTTCAACACCTTGAGGTTGTACAGGGTGGCCTCTATGTTTTGTACATCTCATGGATAAATATAGACAATCGATGCAATAACAACAAATGTTTTAATCAAGGAAATCACTTGAGGGATTAAAAGCCACTTTAGCCTTGTGGTCCATGATACTTTTGGAACTGCAGTGACCTAAAATGAGTGAAGTAATCTCTGTCATGCAAAATGTAACTTTATTTTTATTTTCTATCGATTCTAGAAGTATTGCTGACAAAAGGTGGCCAACCCTGTATAGTGTTTTAATTTTCTTTACTTATTAGTTTGGTTGAAAGAATTATTAAGAGAAGGGCACAATTGGCTGAAAATAATAATCAAACGATGTGGTTAAGAGCAACCACGTGATTAAATTTTGTCTTAAAAAAAAATTCCTGAAAATGGCATTATTTCTCAAAATGTATTAAAAAACTTGTTCTCCATTCAATTTTATATTGCTATATAGATTTCTGACCTATAGAGAATACTTTTCTTTTATTGATTTTTTTAAATAACACATGTATTTCATCCAAATGAATTATAGTTAATAAACCTACATTTTTATTGTTAAATGCCGTTTTAAACCCACTTTTTTACCAAAAAGAAAAATTCCAATAAGAATTCGTCAAATTTGATGCAAATTTTATGTAGTCTCGCTAGTCGTTTTCAAAACTCACTTTGTTTCTATATTTTGTGAAGTAAGAAAACCCCTAACTACATTCATAACAAAAGATAGCAAAAAACATCCGCCACTACTTTTTAAAAATAGTTATTTATGTATCAAGGCACTGAAGTTCAACTTTTTATGACTCACGTGGAATTTAGTTGCCGAGACCTCTGGCCGAGGCAAATAAACCAGGTACATATTATATATTTTTTTGAAATCGGAAAAAAAAAAGTTTTATTGGGCAAAAAAATAATCATACGGGATCACCCGTCCATGAACCAACTACTTGCGGTGTTGCGTGACTTTGACGATCGCTCTACCAAGGTCAAGTATGACAAGACACGGCGCCTTCGGTTATCGGACCCGGCCACCTGAATTCAAATATTTTCAACTTTCTGCAACTTCCGGTTATACTGGAAGTTGATGGCAACTTCCTTATTTCAAATAGAATACCCTGTATATTAACACATATTAGGAATGTTCATAGAAACGCTTCACAAATCTTGGCAATAACCTGTTCTATGACTCAAAAAGTCGAATATAAAACAGAAAATGGTAAAGATAATACATCACCACCCAGTTCTAAAGTTTATGAATATTTAACCAAACAAGGCGAATTACTTAAAAGTCCTCCATATTTATTATTCAAATAAAACCAGCAAGTCTAAGGATAATGTTGGTATATAAAAAAAGAGAGCACTCACAAGGCAATCACAATCATTAATGGCATTATTCCATTAGAGGGCATGATGTCTCGGCTTCAAACTATACCAGATGATACCGGTTTTAAGTTTGTAAAATTAAGAACGGATAGTGAAATAATTAAATGAAGCACCAACTATGAATTCAAAGAAAGGACAAAAAGTGTTAAAATCGCTAAGCATTATTATGTATGATAAACCGATATTAGTCACCCAACAGCATGAGAAAAAGGAACCAATTTCAAAATTTCATGACGATCCAATAACTGGAGGACATTGTTTATAAAAACGTCTTCTGAAAAGGCTGTTAATTTATTACAAGTGTAATGATATCTCCCATCATATAGCTAACTATGTAAGAAATTATTAGCAATGTCAACTAAACAAGATACAAACGAGAACCAAGGAACTTATGGTAATTACCCCAACTCCACAGGCATCATTTGACATCATTTCAATTGATAATATCAGACCATTCACAAAAAGTAATAATGATAAGACATACGATGTAACAATCCAGTGTGAGTTGTCCAAATATGTGGTTATAATTCCTATACCAGATAAATTGGCAGCAACTGTAGAACATTCTATTCTGATATATGGTCCTATGACTCCAATGCGGCGCTGCAGGCGCTGCTGGCAAACCACACTGCATCCCCTTTGGTCAGATTGGTTGCGGAAGGAAAAAGGGTGGCTCTATCCTGGGTGCCGGGACATTCGGGCATCGAGGGGAATGGGACCGCCGACCTTCTCGCCAGGGAAGGATTCATGGGCCGGCCGATGGGGCCAGAGCCCCTTTTGGGGATCACACCTCGGGTGGCGACGGAAGTACTGGACGAATGGCTGAGTGACAGATTCAACGAAGCTCATGATTCATGGACTATCGGCTGCCTTGATGAACTGCCTTGATGAAGGAGCTTCTGCATCTGCCAAAAGAAGAATTGAGGGGAATGGTGAGGGTCCTCACTGGGCACTGCCGCATGTCACGTCACCTCCACGTCGTAGGGGTGGGACAAGGAGACCCCTCACCATCTAGTTACACTGTGCCCTGCGCTCGATAGGGTAAGGTTTGAGTCTTTTGGCACAGCTAGACTAGGCGAGGAGTATATGTATGGTATCAGGATGGGGGAGGTGCAGGCTTTTATTAAGAGGACCGGCATGTGGACTGCCTTGTGATACTGGCAACGGGTGCACAACGGGCCCATGGAGGCCTACGTGCCGGGCCGATCTGAGGCGGCCGCCCCTTCACTTGGCTAGATAGATAGATAGGTCTTATGGCAGAAATAAGAACGGAATATAAAAATAAACTATTAAAAAATGTGTAAGTTGATTTCTCATAAAACATCCACAAAATACCACAGTCAAACAATAGGTGGTTGTGAGAGAAATCATTGAATATGCCAGAATCTATATAAATGGTTAACTAGACAATTGGAAAAATTGGGTAAAATATTACACATTATGTTAAAATACTACTCCCAGCTCATAAAATAACTACACTCCTTTCGAATATATATTTGTCAAGAAAGTAAAACTGAGAGAGTCTCTATTTGAGTCAAGGGTTGAACCTTTATATAACCACGAAGCATAAGATCAGGAATTACGCTATGGACTACAAGTAGCTCACAGCCAAAAAGCAAAATATTTACGACAAGCAAAATTGAAACGAAAGTAAAGGTATGACGAAAAGTTTAAGGAATTAATATTAAAACCAGAAGATAAAGTAACCATCTCTATTGAAAACAGAACTAAGTTCGATCCTTGGTATCATGGACCTTTTGTTGTTGTAGCTATCGAGGCAGTTAATTGTAAATTGCTAGAAGTAGATGGTAAAAAAGATTATTATACTAAGTTAGGATCATGGTAGTATAATATAGGTTAGTCTTGATATAGTAATGGTGACGTTTTGTCTACTTTGCATATTGCAAGTTATTTAAATTGCTGCTGCCTGTTAAAGTTGTTTTACTTTTCAATATTAAATTTTTGCTTTCATTCCATTACTGGCCAGAATGGGGTCCATTCTTCCCAAAAGAGGAGGTGTAGCATTAGTTTATTATGATTTAGGTAGAATAGTTTACATTTTAAAATACTGCAGACCTATCATATTGGGTCATCGGGCTTAATAGCCGTAGATATATAAAAACAGTGCTATTGTAACGTTGTACATGTACAGAAGTAAGAACAAGATATGAGGGCATTTAAAATCAAGCAGGGCCGTAGCTAGGGGTTTTCCATGGGGGGGTTTAGGTTTAAGGTTAACTTTTTGAGCATTGTCCTCAAATATACAGGGTGAGTTTTTTCGATGACCACTATGGGGATCTCGGAAACTAGCAGAGCTAGAACAAAGGTTAAATGGGGAAAGAATTGCTGTTTTGAATGCTCAATGTAATGCCCCTTTTGGATTTTTAAAAAAGTTCATGGCTCACTAGATATTTTGAAAAGAGTGATTTTTGCTATTTCATCAGATCTCTGTAGCTCCGTTATTTCTGATTATACAGAAAAACTGTAGTGACAAAAATTGTAGATAATTTTGGGCTTAATAAGATAATCATCCAATTTTTTATGTTGTTTGTGATTTTTGAGATATGACATAAACTTTTGTTTTTTTAAAATGTAAATCATAGTTGGCTGTGGCCTTATCAAATCGGCCATTTTTTGACCTTTCCAAAGATATAATACTCGGCATAGTTATTATAAAAAATAAAAGAGCTGGCAAATTTTCTGATTTTTTTTAAATTTTCACATAGTCAGCCATGGAATATTTTCATAATTACGTTCTATTTAATAATAAGTAATACTTTAAACTTTCAAATATTTTATTTTTAGCTGGTAACAAAATGTAACAAAATAAAACAAAAATTAAAAAACTCAAATTCAAATTTTCAGATCCGATCTGCGTGGATTATCGTGATTCCGCGTCAATCGATCAAGATAATAGTGACCGCTATTATACGCGTATGGCCCAAGCTAATTCTACCGGCCGCTCAGCTCCTTATACGGGATATTTTGAAACTTCTTCCAACTTTGAAGATCGGTTGGCTCGTCTTAGACTTTCATCTATAAGAACTGCGTCAGACCATCTCCCACGCGTAGATAATCCCTCTCCTTTTCGCGATATTAGTCACTGGAATATTAAGTTCGACGGAAGTGGCAGTGTTAACGACTTTCTTGAGAGAGTTGAGGAACTTAGGGTTTCATGTGGACTTGATAAAAGCCAACTTCTCCGATCTGCTCCGGAATGTTAGAGAGAGATGCTTTATTGTGGTACCGTACTGGGAGGTTTAGAGATTGGGATGATCTAGTTGCCCAGCTTCGTTATGCATTCTTACCATTCGATTACGAGTATGCCTTATTTATTTATTTATTTATTTAACTTACTTCACCCTACAGCCAAGGCCATTTAAAGGGTGGAATAACATGTAGATAACAAACATAACATAGATCATTAATAATTACTCCTAACTAAGTATTAACAAGAAACAACTTAACACTAGAAATAACTTAACACTATGCTGTTGCTTGAGATAAGAACTAGCGAAAAGTTGAGGTGCTCATATAATAAAACACACATTCAACCACTTCAACTCTTAATTGACCTCAATTAACTTCACCTTACTCCTGCATTCGAATAGAGGAAGTGACCGAATTTATTTTTATTACAAAAATTAAAAAACTCAAATTCAAATTATTACTATTTTAAAAGGTGTTCAAATGTTCAAACAATCCACCATTATTATTTATGCAAATATTGCATCTTTTTAAAACTGAATTTGTCGCCTTTCTTAGAGAGTGCCTGTCAATACTGGCAATTGCTTCTAAAACAGCTACTCTTATAATTCAACAATTGTCTCATACTTTATTTTGTACTGATCCCCACAAAATGAAATCCAAAACAGACAAATCGGGGGATTGGGGCGGCCAGGAAATAGGTCTATTTCTCCTTATCCAAATTTTGATAGAGCTGATCTAGGTAAGTAATTAATATAATTATGTGGTGGACCGCCATCATGATAATTTTTGTTTTATTTTGTTACATGTTGTTACCAGCTAAAAATAAAATATTTGAAAGTTTGAAGTATGTCTAATTATAAAATAGAACGTAATTATGAAAATATCCCATGGCTTTCTATGTGAAAATTTAAAAAAAAATCAGAAAATTAGCCATAGCTCTTTTATTTTTATAATAACTATGCCGAGTATTATATCTTTGGAAAGCTCAAAAAATGGCCGATTTGATAAGGCCACAGCCAACTATGATTTACATTAAAAAAAAACACAAGTACCTATATCTCAAAAAGCACAAACAACATAAAAAAAAATGGAATATATTATCTTATTATGTCCAAAATTATCTACAATTTTTGTTTCAACAGTTTTTCTGTATGATCAGAAATAACGGAGCTACAGAGATCTGATGAAATAGCAAAAAATCACTCTTTTCAAAATATCTAGTGAGCCATGAACTTTTTTAAAAATCCAAAAGGGGCATTACATTGAGCATTCAAAACCGCAATTCTTTTCCCATTTAACCTTTGTTCTAGCTCTGCTAGTTTCCGAGATCCTTATAGTGATCATCGAAAAAAAACTCACCCTGTATATTGCCAAACGCAAACGCTTGACCTTGATGGCATGTTACATGTTACAATCATCCAAGCAGTACAATCGTCCAAGCAGTACAATCGGCCAGCACGATTATTAATTTTTCCATTTTGGCGGGTGCCGGGCGTGTTAATTAATTTTATATATACCATCATGGGGGGGGGGGGGGGTTTGAACCCCCTAACCCCCCCCCCCTTATATACGGCCCTGAAATCAAGGCGTGATTATTGCCCACCCTTCTGATCCCAACTCTATAATCTGAACGCCCCAGCTGTAGAAAATGGTATACATAATCCAAACACCCTGAACTCCATAATCTGAACTACCACTTTTAATCTTTGTATGTGTATCTACCGAAGAAAGCATGCTGAATATTTTATATGTGAGTTTGCAAGTCTTAGCTTGCATCTTGTGTTCACGTTGTAGGTGCATATTAAAACCTAGGTTCCTAGAGGGAAGAATGTATGTCATATTGACCCATACATACTTACATAAAAGTTTTCCTTATCTTTTGGTTGTATTGTTTATTAAAGTCCCTATAATCCAAACATGTTCCTTAATCCAAATGTTTAAGTAATCATGGCGGGGTCTGCCAATTTTCTATTAGGATTTTCCAGATAATACTGTAATGCCATTTTCAGAAAATAAAGCCATATTTCCAATAAATTGTCAAATTTTTTTAAGCAACAACAACTGCCAGCATCAAAATTTACTTAAATATACCTATAAATAATTAAAAAATATGTATATATTATGATGCGGACTTTATGTGTGACATTGTATAATCCTAACTTCTCTTAATGATCTATTCACTCTAAGGTAGGTATAACGTTATTAGTATGAAATTATTTCAAAGGTGATGAGTAGTAAAGAGTGGCTCACTATTGAAGACTGGCTAGAATGCACGCTACCACTGTGTTCGTTAAAATTAAAACATGATGGAAGATTGGACACTTCGGGAGCAGAAAATTTACAAATATGTTTTGCTAGTTCAAAAATTGGAGGAAATGTATTAGGAAATGGAGGTAACCAGGTAAGCTAAAACACAACTCCAATGTTGTTTAGTGACTTTGGCTTGAGCATTCTTAACTTACAAATTTGCAGGAATCCATCAATTTAGTTACAATTCCCGAACTGATGGCCGTTTTGTTGAATGTAGAAGCTTTAGAGGATAATGAAGTACTAACAGTGGAGAATGTGAGGCAAATATCTAGGATAAGAGATCCAAAACAACGAGCAACCTTAGAAAAATTGGAAACACATAGAGATGTAAGTTTTCATGTAAAGGGTGCCCCATGAGAAATTTTACCAAGCTTAAGTTTTATATTGTTCAATCCAGAAAAAAATTGTAAATATTAGAAAAGAATAACATAATAAAATTCCAAAATGTTGAGAAATCCACAAATTCAAGTAAAATAAATTCAGTATAACATTTGAAAAGGGAATATTTCAAAAATGAAAAAAGATAATGATATAATGTTTTATATCATTTTAATCATTATGATAAGCAAAATTCAAAAATAAAAAATGTGATATTCAATGGGGATGTCTCACTATATGGAAAATAAACTCTTCATTATTTGTTCATGGTTCCAGACCATGCAGAGTGTCTCACTTAAGAGTGAAACAACCTTATAACTTTAATTTTTAACCGACCAGAACAAAATTTTTACCAAAGGTAGATGGAAGTGTTGCATACTTATTTCCAAAAAATTAGTTGTCTACATCAAAGTTAAAGCCACAGCGATGCCACAGTCGAAGCTAAAAATCCAAAAGTCATATTAGGCAGAACCCTAAATGTAAATTTTTTAGTAAAAATTAAAAAATATATATTTTGTGGCTTTTAATTTTATTTTAAAAATGATTACTTTTTGAAAACAACTTTCCTTTAAAACTTCCATGGCACGCTTTTCTAAATGCAGGAAATTCTTAAATTGCTATTTTTAGACTTTATTTTTTTTTTATTTAATATTTTTTGATTTGGACAAAATTTTGGATTTAGGGTTCTGGGTCGATTCTGAACAACTTCTTTTAGTAAATTTTTTTGAGAGAAAAGTGCCTAATATGATTTTCGGATTGTTAGCCTCCATTGTGGCATCGCAGGTGGCAACTATTTTTTTGGAAATAAGTAGGCAACAATGCCATCTAACTTTGGTAAAAATTTCGTTCTGGTCGGTTAAAAATTAAAGAAGTTATAAGATTGTTTCACTCTTAAGTGAGAAACTCTGTATATAGAATAATTATTATCGATCGTTAAAAAATCATATTTGCTGCCATTTAAATAACCAATAAAACAATACTCCCTGTTGCTGTTTGCCAGCTGTTACTGTTATTTCCTAGAATTGCCGTTTTCAGTTTCGATTCGATATACTTAACCTTAAAGCATTATTATTTCTTCCTGCTTTGTTGTTAACCTGGATATTTTGTGTTGTTTAAATATTTTTGGGGTTTTATTGTAATCTTAATCTATGTAGATATGGCTAGATGGCTACCTAATGAAATTATTTGATTTCTACAAAAGATTGACAGGTATGTAGGTATTTTATTGTTGGTAAAATAATAGTTATTTATGTACCAAGGCACTGAAGTTCAACTTTTTATGACTCATGTGGAATTTAGTTGCCGAGGCCTCTGGCCAAGGCAAATAAACCACATGAGTCATAAAAAGAACTTCAGTGCCGAGGTACATATTATATTTTTTTTAAAATCGGAAAAAAAATGTTTTATTACGCAAGAAAATAATAATAAGGGATCACCCGTCCATGAACCGACTGCGCGCGGCGTTGCTTGACTTTGACGATCGCTCTACCTAGGTCAGGTATAATGAAATGAATTCGAACAGAAAAACCAAACTGCTGCTTGTTGTGCAGCCTCCGCAATAAATTTATTGATATTCAAACCTACTAAAATATGTATACTGATAGATTGCGCTGTTATAGGTAACCATTTTGCAATGTGTACGAATAGTTAAATGGGCCTTTATTGGCCAGGTTTTGAATATTTGGTCACTTTTGACGGGCGACGGCTCTGCATCTGACGTTTGATGTTTACATCTCGCCAAGGCCTACTTATTGAAAAAATCGTACAATAATGGATTACCTCAGTGCCGATTTCTGAGCTTTTAATGACGATTTTGGGACACTTTACTGCCGATTTCAAGAAAAATATTATTATTTATATAAAACCGGTCCTTGGTTTTCGATAGTGCAAGTAAACATTAGAACTTATTAATTTCGCTGTTTCGCGTACATATTTATTAATTTTGTGTAATTAGTGCAGTGTGCTTACAATGGCGAAAAATATTATTTGTTTCGTGTCTACATGTAAAAAAGAGTTCAACATTCGGCCCCAACATGTCTGTTTTAATGTTCCTCGTCATGATGAACTAAGGAGAGCCTGGTTTGCTGCAATTGGGAAAGAAAATATCCCGAAAGGGAGTGCCTATTTTTGTTGTGTGAATCATTTTGATGTAATTGGACAAAATTATACTTTTAGGATTTTATTGATTTCAAAAATACTGAATGCTTTGTTGATGGTTGTTTTCAAACTTTAAACCATTTTAATTTAATTATTAAATAAGCTGCATTTAAACTACTAATCTATTAAAAATCAGAAAATATGTATTGTGATTTTTACAGCTCAGCAAAGATACTGTTAACTGGATGCATTTCAAATTTATAGAGGGAACTTCTTTAAAATTTTGGAAAGACGCAGCTCCTCACAGGGATTTGACAAAGTTGATGTTCTTCTTCTTCACAGAAACACAATTACCTGATGATGAACTAACACCACTTACTCACCATGTCAAAAAAGAAAAATAATGGAAGATACTAAAAATGTGATTTCAGTAGCTTATCGATCAAAAATTAAGCATACTAAAATTGTCACCTTGGAAAAACACAGTGAATCTGAAACTTACCACATCAGAACAAGAAATGTTATAAGATACGAGAAACATACTATCATTGAACTAATAAAAAGTAATTTAAGATTTTATTTAAAATTGCCAAAGAAAATATATAAGTACATTTTAGTTCAAATGGTAGTCGATAGAGAAAATATTATTCACAAAGATGTTCTAGTTATAAATTTTAATGCAAATAAATTTATATCCTAAATGCTTGATGGTACATCAACTTTGCATCCAACATAACAGAATTTTAAAGCATAATATCACTTTGTTTTGAAAAACACATATTCTTAACAATAATAATAATAATGTTTATTCATCAATAATAATTCGATACAAGCATGGCAAGTGTGTCATTTTATTATAATGAATTAAACACAAAAAATATCACAGAAGTAACAAAAACTCTTACTTGTTCGTGAATTTTCAGTTTTGATATGTTTCGTCTCTATCGTGACAAATTGTCCATTTCGGTAAGTAAGCAATTCGGCAAAGTGCAAATATACAAACATATGGAAAGCAATAAATTGGGTAAGTAGACTATAATTCGGGTAAGCGGACAACAACTGCGTAAGTTTTACGCAATAAGCATATAGTATATAGTATGAACTACTATATAGTATGAACTACTATATAGTATGAACTACTATATACTATATGCTTATTGCGTAAAACTTACCCAATTGTTGTCCACTTATCCGAATTATAGTCTACTTACCCAATTTATTGCTTTCCATATGTTTGTATATTTGTACTTTGCCAAATTGCTTACCTACCGAAATTGACAATTTGTCACGATAGAGACGAAACATATCAAAACTGAAAATTCACTAACAAGTAACAGTTCTTGTTACTTCTGTGATATTTTTTGTGTTTAATTCATTATAATAACCGATATCGGTCACTTCACTACATTGAGATGGGATTAATCAATTCCTTTTGCTTTTAAAACAAGACGTTACAATGACTACACCGAATTTATTAAGTTGTGGGCGAAACATCTCCCTTTGTCAAATAACCATGCTCCGATTTTATGTTTAAAATAGTTTTTATTACTGATAGTTTTTAGTTGTTCAGGAAGCAAGTTAAGTTAAAATACCTCCACACAGTTCGTCGCTTTAATTTCCATATTTCCATTGTCGATGGGGATGGGGCACTAACGTGTGGGCCGGTGTGTATGGAGACCATGTGATTAGAACGTATTCTTGGAGACATGTGGCCCCAGCCATGGCCAGCGCGATCCCCGTGTGCTTGGGAATAAGATAAATGCCATCATGTATGAAAAAACTGAAATTGACAGTGAGCAAGAGTTACGTGTGCGAATCGAAGATGCTGCCGTTCGACTCCACAATAATCCCGGATTATTTGCTCTTATTTGTAGATCGCTTATAAGCAGAATCAATAACTTGTTATTCAAGTTAATGATGGCATTTTCAAAATAGTAATAGTGCATTTTGGTGCATGTTTGCACTTTTGTACTTAGTTTTGTGTTTTGTTTGTTACTGCACAGTGCTTCACAGTATTGCATGTTGATGCAATTGGCAACAATGCGCCGGTAGTTGCAGGCCTCCATGCGATGTTCACTTGCTCGGCCAGTCAGAAACGTCATTAAATAGGGGTTTAAATAAATGTACTTCTGAAAATATTTTTTAATTTTTTTTGGTTTATTTTAGAATTTTTTTAATTTCGGATTCATATTGCACTAATTTGTATCCTCCTGTGGTTAAAATTTTTTACATCATGACTGAATCAGCCTGTATATACAGGGTTTGTCAAATGTATGGTATAAAGGGTATATCTTTATTTATTTTTGATCTTAGAAAAGCTTTATACAAAAGTTCCTTGGTTAATTATTTTTTCGCAATTTTTGGTGACCTTGAATTTTTAATTTGTTTTAATTTAATTTAACTTGTAGTCCTCTGGCCCAAGCCTGCAAAAAAATTTGTTTTACCTCACCGTTGAGACTTTGTATATGTGGTCTTTATGTCCACTCGGACAACTTCTGGCATAAAAAATCTTTTAAATGCGTCCAACAACGGAACTTCCCGAAAATTTTTGTCGGACAAGGTTACCACTTGATTTTAAATATTTTAAATTAAACGAGCCTGAAAAAATCAGCTGCCAAGAAAAAAACAGCTGTGTCACCCCAAACATGGAAAAGTTTCGAAGTCATAAAATTTCACAGCAGATTTTTCAGGATTGTTTAATAAAAATATTTAAAATCAAGTGGTAACCTTGTCCAACAAAAATTTTGAGGAAATTCCGTTGTCGGACGCCCTTAAAAGTTTAAAAAGTCCCAAAAAAACCCGCACCACTAAAGAGTATTTTCTTATGTCAGAAATTGACCAAAGTGGACACAAAGAACACATATATACAAAGTCTCAACAGTGAGGTCATAATATTTTTTGTAGGCATGGGCTCGAGGACTATTGGTGCTAATGCTGATTTTTCGTGAAAGTGATTTTTGTCGATTATTTTCTTATTAAGCCATTAGATATTTTTGGCGTATCTAATGCAAAAACGAACGCTGATCACAAAATTTAAATAAAAAATAGTCCCAATATGATGGATGAAAAAAATTCAAGGTCAACAAAAAGTGCCAAAAAGTTAACCAAGAAAGAATCTTTTGTCTAAGATTTTTTTAAGATCAAAAATGAATTATTCCATATATTTGACAGACCCTGTATATATCAATGCTTGAAAATTGATAATGCAGATTACTAAACTGGCCGCGGTGGCGTCGCTCGTACCGGCGCTGACTTTTTAGCATGTTTTTCTGCCTTCGATCGACCTTGGTTCGAGGCAGACGCATGCATATATATTTAAAGAAAAACACCGCTATGACCAAGAGCGCTGGGCAAATGTGGGTTCACGGTATTGCTCCTAAATAGCTTTATCCGTGTGATTTACTAATTGTCCTACACTCACTGGGATTACTACGGTTTTCTAGGGTTTTCCGTAGTACTTGAGCGAATGCTATCCTAGTTCTATCGGAAAAAAAGTCGGCCCTAGCCGCAAATGGCAACGAAGACAAAATAATAGTAATTGCCCCCCTCCCCCGCACAAGCATGTGGTTGCTTCTGGGGTACTCCTAGTTTGGAGTATTGTGAGGGTGAGAATTATTATTATTATTATTATAGGTATTAGCATCCTTTTGGCCAATCAACAGTATTAGCATTGACTTGCCATATAGTTTCAGATTTATTTTAGTCCTTATCTTTTGGTTTTTACATTGCACATTTCAGTACTAAAAAACTTTACATTATTAATGTAAAATGCTTTAATCATGTCTATATCCACTCACAGCAGATTATCCAAATCGGCTTTTACAAATCCTGGATCCATTATCCTATTGGGAAAAACTTTTTGAACTGCAGACAGAACGTCAGACTATTACCACATACCTCTCTGATAATGCTATTACAATGCAATGCAGGTAGAACCACACATTTTACTATTTTTGCTAGAAATCAAAAGGTTAGTTTTTGTAGCATTGGCAGAAAGGACCATAAACTTCACTGGAATTATAGATATGCCTGTATAAGCTAATTATAATAATATCGACACATAGTTAACTCCTTTTTTCGTGAATAAACTGTTGATCATATATTTCATAAGCCTCGTCTCAAGTAGCATTTTTAGTGGGCGCCACGTAACGACCACTACCGTAGAAACTTTAAAGTGTTTATCAGTAGTGGCCGACACGTTATAGGAACCATTCTATAACGTGGCTGCCACTAAAATGGGGAACACTTTTTGGGTGGCTGTCACTTTGTAACTACGATTTTGCAACTTATACCATTACGTTCTAGCCACATGGCACTTACGTGGCAAAAACACGGGCACGTAGTGGCAGCCACCTATGAGTCCACCCAACTACGTGAAACTTAGCTACTTGCCTTTTTCTTTCCATGTCGCTCGGTCTCTCTCCTTCAACTTATTTAGGTACATATATTATTATGCCTTTCTCCCACCAACTCGAAATTACTGAGATTGATGGTGTCAATCGGGAATATAACTACTTTGAGTATTTATTTTATTTTTTTGTAATTAGGAGAAGTGGATAAAAACAAAAAGATTTCAAGTTTACTGTGAAACATAGAGGTTATAGTTTGAAATATGAGCCCGCCCTCCCGCAATATTCAATATTTTCAAAAAATAAAATAAAAAGTGAGGAGCACACTTCTTTAAACATACAGTGTGTCTGGTTTTTCGTGTTAACACCCCTGAAAATCTAAGTAGGCTGGGGGAATTGAACGGGGCAATTTTTTTTATAAATATGTCTCTGAAAGGTCATCATTTGCGAGGTATTGGTTTGGCATTGCCGCGAAATCCTGGCCTACTGCGATTTTTTAAAGGGGTGCGTTTTTCGAAAAACCCTATTAGGCATTTTTTTATTTAAAATCTGACACCACAGCGTTAATCGGGACACCCTAAAACCCCCACATACCAAATTTGAACAAAAAATATACAGGGAGTTCCATTCTGCAGGGTGTCAAAGTTGAGCAAAATAGGAATTTTAAACTTATCTGGCGAGTCAAGTGTGCCATGGAATTACTTCGAAACAGTGCAAAGATCCAATAAAAAATATACAAGGTGTTCTTCTCTGTAGCAACTCGAAATGCTGAATTTTTTAAACTTTATACAGGTCAAAAATCGAGTATATCAAAATTACCCCAGACATTACAAACGAACTAAGTCTAAAAAATACAGAAGCCTGCCAAATAAATTGCTTTTGTATTTATTAATATTTATTCAATGATTCCAGAGCACTCCTGACCAATATAAAGTTTAATAAAAATTCAGCATTTTGCGCTGGTCCAGAGAAAAATACCCCGTATATTTTTTATTGGATCTTTGCACATCGACACTGTGAGTGGTCCTGTTCATCATCCAACTGTTTCGAAGTAATTCCATGGCACACACTGGACTTGCCAGATGAGTTTAAAATTCCTATTTTGCTCAACTTTGACACCCTGCAGAATGGAACTCCCTGTATATTTTTTGTTCAAATTTGGTATGTGGGGGTTTTAGGGTGTCCTGATTAACGCTGCGGTGTCAGATTTTAAATAAAAAAATGTCCAATAGGGTTTTTCGAAAAACGCACCCCTTTAAAAAATCGCAGTAGGCCAGGATTTCGCGGCAATGCCAAACCAATACTTCGCAAATTTAAAGATGACCTTTCAGGGACATATTTATAAAAAAATTGCCCCGTTCAATTCCCCCAGCCTACTTAGATTTTCAGCGGTGTTAACACGAAAAACCAGACAGGGTATGTACCTACATACCGCAAACATTTTTTTTATTTTTCTTGGTTACGTAAGACCAGAATTTTGCTATTTTACAAAATTGGTGTTACATAGACATTTAAGTTTCGAGATGTTAATATTTTGTTTGCTATATTCCCTATACCTTATACTATGCCATGTAAATCCAATTGCAGACAGCATTTCCCAAGGCAGAATGAAATGTTTGCATTAAAACTAAAGTAGGCAGGTGTGAAGCTCGAACAATTCATAAGGTCAACATCAGTTCATAACTTGATATCTGCTACATTGTGGTTTAACCATCTCATTATTTTCAAAACAAAAAATTGATGTGTATGATAACCGTACCTATGCAATTTTTGAAAAGTATTTAAAAATTATTGTTTCAGATATCAGTTTGCTTTGTTGATGCTGAAGACTATACTAAACTACCCATTGGACAATACGAAGAAGATAACATCCTTCGTGAGCTTAACAAATGTCTCCTAGCATTCCAACAGAAACAATGGAAGATCGCCGAACTTACTCAAGCTACTGCTCACCAAAATTTTATCAGTCGACATAGAAGGCTGTCACCAATTGGAGAATCGGTTGGATCCAATAAGTCTGAGTCTGCAAATCCAAACACTCCCATGATAACACAACAGTCATGCAGTACTATGTCTACTAGGAGTGACTCATTAATTTCAGAGACCAATGAAAATTGTAACGAGAATAGACTAAGAGTAAAGCTAGAGATGGAGAGAAATTTGAAGAAAATGGGGAGTCAGACCGATATAGATAGTAGCTTCTTGGTAAACAATAGAAAAGGAAGGTTTATAGTATTAGGATCATCTGGAGAGTGTTTGCCTGTATCAAGGAAACCATTGTTGGAACAAGGGAGTCAGTATTCTAGTTGTGATGAGTCTGGTGACGAAGAGTTTCTCAGTGCTTGTACTAGTTTAGATGATGGTAAGAAAAATCACTTAAGCAAAGTTTTATGAAATAGTTTTCACGTTATTTAATGACAGCTGTTACCATGCCAATGTTACGCCTCACAATGTGAGCTAAGTTTCAAGTTATTGTCATAAACAATGACACATTTTAAATTATTCGATTGAATATGTCATATGCAAGTATCAAGCATATTCTAAATATTATTATTTCTATTATATGCGAGATTTACCTTTCTAAACCACTTTTCTTTTCTACATAACAGTATTTGTCAGACTAAAGAGGTCAGAATTATTATTTGATGAAGCAATAATTCATAAGATTATTTATGTACACAATGGTCACGACTCTTTTTCGCTGTGATATAATGTTTTAACAGCACAAACTTTGTAGAGTTGATGCATGTGATCACAAATGTTTTACAAGAAGTAATTCAAAATTTCTAAAGAAGGAACTATGAACTTCATGTCCAAAACAATTGCTCATGCCTTGGCTGGCCTATTATCACAACTGTCAAATGAAATTTAGAATCACAATTTGTTTTGCTTTTATCTAGACATGCTCACGAAAATATTCCTGAAAAATCGTTACAATTGCTTATTTGTTGTGGATTGTGAGAATCGTAAATAATAAATTTATGTACCAAGGCAGAAAACTTTTCATTACAGCCCTGGATACATTAGATTGAATAAGGCGCGTAACGCCGAGGTCAGTGATATTCTGACGCTGTAATGAAACTTCCGCTGAGGTATGTATGCTCTTTTATTCAGAGTCATGTAGATTTTGTAAAAATATTCATAGAATTTTTTTATGAATATTATATTTTTTAATCACAGTAGGTCGAGAAAAAATGCAATTGTATTAATGTTGGCCTAGTGGTCTAAGGTCTGAGATTCCCAGTTTTATTGACATGGGTGACGATACTTCAAATCCGAATGAGTTAATTTTTTATTTATTAATTAATCATACTATTGATTTGTTATGTTTGTGGTGAATATTTTGTTTAAATACTTTTAATAGCAGATATGTTCAATACCTTTCGCGTAGAAATGTGAAATACACACTATAAATCGAGGGGCGTTTCACTGGTCAAAAAACGTACAAAACTTCACTCTAAAAGGGAAGTTCTAGTGGATTTCCCTAAACTTCCCCAAACTTCCTAGGACTTCCAGTGGACCTCTTTCGAATTTCCTTGGAACTTGCGCACTGAGTTTGAATTTTTTGTTTGTTCGATAGGTTTCAGTTTTAGGTAACGCGACACTTGGGACGGCCCCCTCCACTTTCTCCCTAGGCCCTGCTCCTTACCTCGTTGGCCCATCACATCGCTCTAACCCATGACGCGTGCTTTGGCACGTGGTTCTGGCACCAAATTCAAAAATTCGAAAATAAAAAAAATCGCCAGAGTTCGAACCTGCGATCATAGATTTACAAGGTCGATGCTGTAACCAACTGAGCCATCAACGCATTTGAAAATATTTCCTTAAAATGGTGTAAACTAGAATCTCGGTGACATCACAGAATTAAGAATAAGGAAAATAGAGGGTGTCTTAAAAGCAACTGACATGTAAAAAATGTATACAGAGTGAATCAAAAACTTGTTAAAGCTAAAAGGACCTTAATAATTTCATCACATGACGTCACAGATTTTTTTCTCTAACAGCATAGGTACAGGGTGGACAACAAAAATTCATATACAGGGAACTTCCTGGAACTTCCTTTGGAATTTCCTGCAAGTGTACAGGGGGAAGACCCTGTGAAACTCTCCTCGCTATAAATAAATGCTGTCATTATTTTAGTATTTAACTCACAAGCATGATACTGACTTATATGGATAAATTACAATACTCGTTAATGCTCATGCTGCAAACTTTGCTTTGCTTATGATTAATTGCTCATTGAATAATATAATATTTTTTCTCTTTCAAAGTAGGCTTCATTAGAAGATGTGTCTGTCCAGAGTTGATTTGTTGTAACTATTTTAGGTAGTGATGATGAAAATGACCACAAAAAATATAGTTCGGATTTGGAAACTCAAGAACTCAGACAAACGTTTGCTGAAAGGTTACGAGATGCGCTAAAACGAGAAAAGGAATATGGTGACACTTCGGCAAGTACAAGTCAAGAGTCAAGTGATGCAATGGATATTCGGGTTGCTGGATCTGGAGTTAATGACCCTGACATAAAGTGAGTTCCTATCCTTGGTACATTAAAAATATTAAAGAGAAGCATCGGGCTTTCTCTGTTTATAGATCTAATAAGACTCTGGAAAATTGAACTTACTTTAAAGAAAAAAGAAACATTGCTTTAACAAAAATAAGGAGGAATAAGAAGGCATATCTTGAGCTTTTAACTGAGCAAAAAAATTCCAAAAAGTTATGGGAACGACTAAAAAACCTAAACATAAATCACCAAAGTAGGCCGTCCTTACCTGATCATTTAACTGATCCTAATAAAATAAATAATTACTTTGTATCTATTTATAGTAGAGATGATGTTTTGGACAATGTTTGTCGTTATTATGCTAACAATAAAACTTCCTTTTCTTTGCGTATTGTCGAACCATATGAAGTCTTATATGCAATAAAAAGTTTAAAATCTGATGCCAGAGGAATTGATGGATTAACCTTGACAATGATCAAGGTAAGTCTATCTGTAACATTTCCCCACATGTTCATATTGTGAACATGTGTATAGAAAAGGGTTACTACCCAAAAATTTGGAAACGGGCCTTAATTGTGCCTATTCCCAAAAATTCAAATCCTAGTGAGCTGAAAGACCTCCGGCCTATAAGCTTATTGCAGGTGCTCTCTAAGATACTCGAGAAAGTTGTTCAAGTCCAAGTTACGGACTATGTGGAGTCCTTCAAAATAATTCCATCTAACCAATCAGGGTTTCGAGAATGTTACAGCATGACGTCAGCTCTGTTAAATATGTGCGATAACATTTTCCGAGCATTGGACAAGAAAATGGCAGTTGTTGTGATATCCATAGAATATTCTAAAGCTTTTGATAGCATCAATCACAGACTTCTAGGTTCAAAGCTACGATACATTGGGTTTGATGACGGTGCTGTTTCCTTTTTCATGAATTATCTAGGTGACCGAATGCAGTGTGTTTCAATAAACGATAGAACATCAAATGTCGCTACTATACCTTCTGGAGTACCTCAGGGGTCCATTCTTGAACCACTTCTTTTTTTAATTTATACATTTGACTTAGCCTTGACTGTTGAGAGTTCCGACATTCAGTCATTCGCAGATGATACTCAAATAATTCACAGTTTCACAGTTGAAAATATCCAAGATTCAGTTTCTGCTTTGCAAGCAGATGTCAATAATGTCTGTAAATATTTGGCGGATCACAATCTAAGCATCAATCCAGATAAAACAAGTATTGTGCTTTTTTGCTCGGAGCCCAAGAGGCAAGACATCTCAGAGACTCTCCGATTAGTCGTTGGGGGTATGCCTATTCTGTATAGCGAAGCTGTAAAAATGTTAGGTGTACACGTGGATGCAAAGTTGAGGTTTACAAGTCATGTGGCTCAGCTGGCACAAAAAAACTTTCTTAAAATTACGGGTTCTATAGGCAAGTCGATACTTACTGAACTTTAAACTCAGGAAACAATTATGTGAATCTCTGGTTGTGCCATTAAGTTATTGTGATATATATTGTATTTCCCATGTCTAGACCAGCAAGCAAAAAATAGACTTCAAATTATACAAAATAATTGTGTACGCTTGGTGTGTGGCCTAAAAAATTCGATCATGCAATTTTGTATAATTTCACTTGACAATAGATACAAAGACATGTCCTTATCACGTTTTCGACAAAGTATTAAGACACTTTTGCTCGCTATTAATTTGTGAGTTGAATTGGAACATCAAAATGCAATTGAACCAAATGGTTGAGTGTAAGAGTAGCAAATGCGAAACTTTGCCATTTTGGTTTCTTACTTTTGCTAAATAATGTAATATGCATTTTTTCTCTTGTATATGTACATTATAAATAAAGACGTTATTATTATTATTATTATATTTTTTCTAGAACCATAAAAAAGTAGCAATTGAAGCATTGTTTTCAATGCACAAACTATGATATTTTTTCATAGTTTTGAAACAGTGCGCAAAATGCTTGCTTTGCACACTGTTTTGATTTACTTAAGCAATTTAGGTCAGAACGGAATTTGAAGAACTGTGTTATTATTGTGGGAACTGAACAAAACAAAGTTCGATCTATGCTTTATACAGGGTGATTCACCAGCAATGGGAAATCCCGAAACTGGGGGTAGGGGTGACAAAATATGGCGATTGAGCCCAACATTACTTAGACAAATGTTTGTGTGAGAGATACAGTGCATTCAAGTTCCTCTTTTTTAAATTGAATTATGTCTATAATCTATCAAAATAATCAAACTGCTGAACTGAAATTTTGCACAGCTATGTTTTTGGGGATGGAGAATGAGCTGAAAATGTCAATTTCTACGTATCTCACAGAAGGCGCCACATGCGCTGTTTTTGGATCGTGCTTTTACTCGTAACTTTTTTGAGGTTATCTTTTTGGTCCTGCAGGTCCATCATTTTAGTGCATCTTTTCATTCTGCAACCAAAAGGTGCTCTTGTTTCATAATGATCAAATCGACCGTTTGCATTGAAATTGCCAAAACGAGTACCTCTTTGTTGCAGAATGAAAAGATGCCCTAAAATGATGGACCTGCAGGACCAAAAAGATAACCTCGCAAAAGTTACGAGTAAAAGCACGATCCAAAAACCGCCCAAGTGGCGCCCTCTGTGAGATACGTAGAAATTGACATTTTCTGCTTATTCTCCATCACCAAAAACATAGCAGTGCCAAATTTCAGTTCAGCAGCTTGATTATTTTGGTAGATATAGCCATAATTCAATTTAAAAAAGAAGAACTTGAACGCACCGTATCTCTCCAACAAACAACATTTGTTTAAGCAATGTTTCCCATTGCTGGTGAATCACCCTGTATAAGTGATTTTTAGCAAATAGCAAATTATAATTTACATTGATTTCCTTGATACGGAGAGAGGAGCGACCAGTGAAATAATCATAGGAGATTAACATTGACCGCTCACGGGATCCCCTAATTTCTGTATTTCATAAAATTGTTCTCGATGTAGTAGTATTATAGCATACAGTACCAGCATTATAATAGTGCAAATATGTTTGTCGTGGACCTAGCCAAATGATATAGGTAGAGTTTTCCTTAAATGTGTTCATTTCACGAGTTATACAGGGTGAGTCAAAATGTATAGTAAATACTTTAAATTGGTGTTCGGCAGGTGGTTTTAAGGGGGGTCTTTCATATAAAATTTTTCGATTTGGGCTTTCCTTGCCAAGTTATTCGGGTCTACAGGGTGACCCAAAAGTATGTACGGCGCTACTTAAAAATTTGATACTTGGTATGTGTTATTTACTTACTGGAAGATGCCTTAGGGTAGTTTATTCATTTCCACACTGCCCTAAAAAAGGGTAAAAACTAACAACCTCTATTAATTTTTTTGCTCCAACTTTTTTGTGGATCATTTTTACATATAACAAAAATACGATTTGTGTAGCCCTTTTATTTAAGAAACTTTTTTCCCTCTACATTTTTTCTTGAAAACACAATATTTATCCTACAAAAAAATAATTTCATGCCAAATACCATTCCTCTGACTGTTCCAGAAAATCAAGTAAAAATTCATAGTAGGCGGGCGTCAAACAATTCAATTATTTTTATTGGACATTAAAACAACAAAAATATCAGGTAACGACAATTGAGCTTCAGGATAAAAAAATATGTTACAGTCAATGACGTCAAAACCTATAGACGTGGTGCCCCATTGTTAAAATGCCCTTTATTTTGACCCCAACATTAAATATATCCATACTACTCTAAAAACATGCTACAAACAAAGACAGAAAGTCAACCATCAACCAACTATACACCCGGTGATTCCCGGTTATAGTTCCTCCAGAGTCACACTTAGATATCGCATGTTTTTTCTTGTTTGGGGGCGCCGGAAGCATCGGAACCTCACCTGAAGACTCGGGGGATGGTCTAACGACGCCAGCCTCCGAGCCCAGAGTCGAAATAAGTTCGCTACGGCTCGACAAAAAGGGGCAATTTCTGACAATCTCGCGACATTTTCGGAATAATTTAATGGAGCGCTTAGATTGTGATTAGTTCTGGGCGTCAAGCGTTTATCAAAACAAACCTGTCTATAGGTTATGACGTCATTGGTTACAGTAAATGGTCACCTTCTAGATAGTGTAGGCAAGTTAGACTTTTTAGAAGAAAAAATTTATAAAGTTTTGAAATTTTGGTTGTGAACTCCCAGTAGGAACCCGAATACAGATCCGAAGAGTTCCCACCCCCCCGGGGGGAGCTTCATCCCCTTTTGCCCAAAAAACCACCCCCCAAACCTGACCTTGACGGTGTTTTTTGCGTAGTGCACGTAAACCGTAACTCTGACGAGAAAAAGTTATAGGACTTTTTAAATTCTCCATTAAATTCTCCACAAAAATTGTCATATAATTTTTTTGCGTATCTCCCACCCAACTCGAATAAATGACTTTGGAAAATATGCATAGTTTTCAGCGCGAACAAAAAATAAGCCTTGTGCCGTCTTTTGCGTCGATTATCTCGAAAAGTAGTAGCGTGAGCAAAAAAATGTATAGAAGCAAAATTGTAGAGCAGTTCTTTCTGTACAAGATTCATATTGGATAAAATATTTTTGAAAAAGTATTAGTGGACATATGATGATCACTTTGAGTGTGTTTCCACACCACCCATCAGGTAGCGCTCTCGGTGCGTTTTTTAAAGTGGTTTCCTCTATTATAGGCCTATTCCCTATTCCACTAATGAAATATAAATATTTAATCAATTGCCTCTGCAAAATGGTCCTGCTCGATGGAATTTAAACAACTCTGCCCATGACAATGAGAACACGTTGTAGAGCAGTGCAAGCCAATCTTTGCACATGAACAATGCTTTCCACAGCCCTTTTTACAGCCGCAAGATATGAGCTGCAGAATTGAGGCTGGACCTGGTGCTTGAGTAGTGAGCACTGGCATTAGAATGTTGTTAGTTTTTCTACAGCCCCATTCAGTTGCTCTCGCTCTCAAATTTCTTCCTTTCCACAAATGAATTTGATGAAAAACGCGATAGGAATGTTGTCTTACTGCATCAGATATAGGTGGTAGTCTGAACAAAATGACTGCATTACTCGACTGGCCAACTAGCTTATTAAATAAAATAAAGCGATAATGGTTTAAAGATGTCTCTTGTCGGGGTTCCTTATATAGAGCAAGCGTAAATTTCTCCCCAGCTCTTGCAATGCCATCTTTTCCTATGAAGGATTATTGAATATGGCGACCACTTCTTGTAAATCCTTTCTTGTATTTATTAAGCTTACAGTCTGTGATTTTCCTTTGCCAAAGAAAGCAGACTTGGTGTCGCAGCCACATGCAAGAGCAAATAAAATATTATCTTTGCAATATTTTAAAACTGTCGAGTTTTGTAAGTCCTGGGAACTATACACCCTTTCCTTAATATTTCCTTGGGTGTCTCTCAAAAAGCGAATGTCTTTCTCTGGAGAACATAGAGCGATAGTTGGGTGTATAGTTCCCAGGACTTACAAAACTCCACTGTTTTAAAATATTGCAAAGATAATATTTTATTTCCTCATATGCGTTTAGTGCGGCTGCGACACCATGTCTGCTTTCTTTGGCAAAGGAAAATCACAGACCGTATGCCTAATAAATACAAGAAAGGATTTACAAGAAGTGGTCGCCGTATTCAATAATCCTTCATTGGCAAAAGATGACAGTGCAAGAGATGGAGCGAAATTTACGCTAGCTCTATATAAGGCACCTGACAAGAGACATTTTTAAACCATTGTCGCTTTATTTGATTTAATAAGCTAGTTGGCCAGTCGAGTAATGCAGTCATTTTGTCCAGATTACCACCTACATCTGATGCAGTAAGACAACATTCCTATCTCGTTTTTCATCAAATTCATTTGTGGAAAGGAAGAAATTTGAGAGCAACTGAATGGGGCTGTAGAAAAACTAACAACATTGTAATGCCAGTGCTCACTACACAAGCACCAGCTCCAGCCTCCATTTTGCAGCTCATATCTTGCGGCTGTAAAAAGGGCTGTGGAAAGCGTTGTACATGTGTAAAGATTGGCCTGCACTGCTCTACAACGTGTTCTCATTGTCATGGGCAACGGCAGAATTGTTTAAATTCCATAGAGCAGGATCATTTTGCAGAGGCAATTGATTAAATATTTATATTTCATTAGTGGAACATTCCTATAATAGAGGAAACCACTTTAAAAAAAACGCTCCGAGAGCGCTACCTGATGGGTGGTGTGGAAACACGCTCAAAGTGCAGAATACACAGGTATAAAAAAATCATCATATGTCCACTAATACTTTCTCAAAAATATTTTGTCCAATATGGATCTTGTATAGAAAGAACTGCGTTACAATTTTGCCTCTATAAATTTTTTTGCTCACGCTACTACCACAGCTGTGCTACTCGACGCAAAAGACGGCGCAAGGCTTATTTTTTGTTCGCGCTGAAAACTATGCTTATTTTCCAAAGTTATTTATTAGCGTTGGGTGGGAGATACGCAAAAAAATATATATGACCATTTTTATGGAGAATTTAATGGAGAATCTAAAAAGTCCTATAACTTTTTCTCGTCAGAGTTACGGTTTATGTGCAAAACGCAAAAAACTCCGTCAAGGTCACGTTTGGGGGGTGGTTTTTTGGGCAATAGGGGATGAAGCTCCCCCCCGGGGGTGGGAACTCTTTGGATCTGTATTCGGGTTCCTACTGGGAGTTCACAACCAAAATTTAAAAACTTCATAAATTGTTTCTTCTAAACGTCGTTTTTTTATGTAACTTGCGTACACTAAGACCCGAATAACTTGACAAGGAAAGCCCAAATCGAAAAATTTTATATGAAATACCCCCCTTAAAACCACTTGCCGAACATCCCTTTAAAGTATTTACTATACATTCTGACTCACCCTGTACACAAAGTCAAAAAAAGTATCAACTTCGGAATCACCCTGTATAATTTGTGGACATTCTATTAATAATTTTGATTTTTAGGGTGAGAAGGTGTCCATCTATTGGTTTTGCTTTAAAAGAAGATTCTATCGATGAAGAGTTCCTTCAAAATTCATTGCAACAGGAAAAACGTTGGGTAGACAAATTCAGAAGCAAGCAGTCAGCAAGAAGTCGGATGGATTCCAATAAATCTTCAGATTGCAGTGTTAGTACAGAATATAGGTTAGTTATTTTTTATGCAAACAGACAAAATCAAACATGGGTCCAAATGCTAGACATAGGTGTGCATTAAATAAATAAATATTTTTCAGTTCAGAACTTGAAGAAGTATATGAACAATTCTCTAGGTGGTTGGATAATCCAATTTTGGAAACTGAAAAAGGAACTAAAAAGGAATTGGATGCTCGAGATTTAGCTGTAGTGCAATTTGCAGGATCTTTACTAAAAAGAACTCTTAGTGAATCATTTGCAGGTAAAAATAATCAGAAAAGACATGTTCTCCATTCAACCTTTTTTCATTTCTTATTCAGGAGTGCCTGTACCTCTGACCGAATCTGGTGAATCTACCTCAGGAAATTTCGAAGACTTTTCCACAAAGAAAAGCAGATTAGTTTTAAATGCCAAATCTCTGAGTCTTGAGCTGGCTCGACAAAAACATAGACTTGCTGCACAGCTGGTAAGGTTTGCAATTTTCTTGTTTTAAGTAAGAAACTATTTTTAATTTAGGACTTATTATGGACAAAAAGGCACAACATATTTATAAATATTTGCCCTAACTTATAGCATTGAGTAAAGAAATAATAGGGTAAGAGGAACTGCTCCCGTGTTGAGTTGCTAACAGGTAAATTTGTAGAAAACAGAGATCGCCATCTAGTAAGCTGCAAAATTATTAAAAATCGATGGTTTTGTCTAATGGACTAATCAATCAATCGTTTTGTCTAATGGAATAATAATGATTCTGGTACATCCTGTATAGTAATAGCGCTCTTGATCTTCAGTGGCGTTTTTCTGACATTACTTGGCACCATTATCATGTAAACAGGCTACATCTCGACACATCACCACTGTGTGGATAGATGAGAGAGAGATATACTAATAATTGAATTGAATTACTTTGTATTTCATATTTATCCTTCTGGTTTATGAAGATTTGATGACTATTATGTTTTGCCTTTTTTATTTTCGAATAAAAGTTTATTACGTGAAATTGGCTTTACCTCTTATATGACCGAATAACACAACTGTTATTAGTTAAATGTTTATTGATAAATATCTAATACATATTGACAATAAAATAGTACATAAAAGTCTTGTTTTAAGAGTGCTGCAATTGAATCCCCTGTAGAGATGGCCAGTAGCTTACCCTTAACAAATGATATTAGTAATAGTGTGGCCTGCAATCAAGCTAATGTAACAGAGAACCGTAGAGTTTGGTTTTTAACTTGTGTTAACGAAGCTATCATCCAAACATTAGAAGATGTTTGCTATTGCATCAATATGCCAAAAGACGAACAGGTAATTAATTTACTAACACTAAACTAAAGAATGTAGATACTGTTGTTTCTCTATGTGTCTAACTGTTGCATTGGCAAACAATTATTAACAGAGAGTGCTGCCAAATGCCTGAATAATTATTTTCGAAAAATGTGTAGTGTATCAGATATTTATACAAAAGCTTGACGAAGTTATGGGGTTGAAGAATCGGGGGTGTTTTAGTCCACCAGAATTAGACATCAAAAACACGTTCTAGCAACTGCAAAAACTACAGCAACCTAACCTGGTGGAAACGGTAGGTTTTGACATTGCAAAAAAAGAATGGTCACACGAAAGGTCGCCCAGAGCTTGGCGCTCAGGAGGGAGAATGAAAATGCAGGAATTTTTGTGTTTTTTTTCATTGATTTTGCATTTTACACGAAAACTACGCATTATAGGGGAAAATACTTCAGTCAAAAATTGTAGCGCAGAAAATTTTTAGTTCTTTTTTCCGCCACTAGAGGGCGCGAAAACGTTTGAATATTTATTTACTTTTTGTTTCTAAGCATTTAAATCCACGCGCACCTCTTTTTTTCGCTTTTCAAATTTAATGACAATACGAAAAATTTAACCTACCTTTTTTAACCTACCTGAGGCTCGTTTTTTGTTTTATTGTCTTGGCAACTCAAAAAATTCCACATTGACAGTTAACGACTATATACTAAAATCTAGCAATTCTTAAATAAAAGCACGTGTTCGATGACGTTCCGCAAAACAAGGCGATTGGTCAAAAGGACATAAAATATCAGCACGCCTGGCAACAGGGACGTACTTGATCGTAAAAGTGTATTTACGCGGTTTTATCTTGTTGTTTTCAGCTATTTAGATACTGCCACAAATATGGATTACCTTCATTTGTCACCAATAAAGTTGCAGACCATGGCCATTTCAACAAATCATTGAGTAAAAGGGGTGTCAAAGTTAATGGATAAATAGCTTTTTTCAATGGTGTTTCTTAGTTAACCTTTACAATCGCTATATATCACTTTTGAAATATCGAACGTTATAAAATTTGGGCCCTCTTGGGTCAAAAAATTAAATAATTTGTTAAAAAAAAATGAAGCAAAAGTCCCATTTAATTTGTTCAGGATTGATCTATCACAAAAAATTGAGATAGCATTATTACTAATATCGGTTGTTGATGTTTGTATCAAATCATTGAGTAAAAGAGGTGTCAAAGTTAATGGATAAATAGCTTTTTTCAATGATGTGCTTGCTGCTACATATGACAATATTTTTTAGAAGTTGATCTTGACGTTAATTAAAATCTTACATATATGCAGGGTGTTCAGATTTGATCCGGAACACCCCTGTAAAATTGTTATGCACTGCACGATTTTGATGAATTTTTGTGTGTCCTTACGCACTTGTGGGACATATCGTTATGGTGGCATCACTATTCCACGGCCTGCTATGATTTTTTTCAATGTAATTTTTTGGAAAATGCTATTAGGGATTTTTATCGGAAATCTGGCAACGTAGCTTTATTCGGCACCCCCTGAAACCCAAATGTCCCAAGTTTTATTAATTTACTTTGCTGACTAACATTTCTAAAGTGGGCCTTATAGGTGGGAAAATATTTTTATTTTCAATTAAAACTCAGGATGCTTTGGAAAATATGTGAAAATCGGGTAAACTTAATCTAAACATCCTAAAAATGACCCACTAATCAAGAAAACAGAAAAAGAGCACCATGGTACAGTTTTAAAATAATTCCTAAATATGTCATCTTTTCTGTGATCTGTGGAGAATATGCTTTATTTAAGTATTGCTTTAAAATGGTAGGATGGTGTGTTTCCATTTTCTTTAATAGTGGAACATTTTTGGGAAGTTTCGATTAAGTTTATCTGATTTTCAAATATTTCCAAAGCAATCCTGATTTTTAATTTAAAAGTTAAAAAAATATATTCCGAACTATAAGGTCCTATAGAAATGTTAGTTGACGAGGTAAATTCATAAAATTTGGGATGATGATGAAAGCTACATTGTCAGATTTTCTATAAAAAAAATCGCTAATAGCATTTTTTAACATATACCTATGGTATCAAAAATATCATACTTAAAAAATTTTGCATATTTAAGCATTATTTAAAAAAAATAAAACAATGTTGTTTGCCGATTTCCTTATTAATACGACATTTTTGGGCAGTTTTGAATAAGTTTGCTCAATTTTTAGATATTTTCAAAGCATTCCTGATTTCTAATTGAAAATAAATAATTCAATTTTCCCAACTTTAAGGCCCTGTAGAAATGTTAGTCAGCGAAGTAAATTAATAAAACTTGAGACATGAGGGTTTCATGGCGGGTTGAATAAAGCTATGTTGCCAGCTTTCCGATAAAAAAATCCCTAATAGCACTTTCCAAAAAAATTACATAAAACATCATAGCAGGCCACAAAATCATCAAAATTGTGCAGAGCATTACAATTTTACAGGTGTGTTCCGGATCAAATTTGAACACCCTGTATGTTATGGCTGTCATTGATTCACAAACATATCAACAATAATTGTGCCTTGTCACAACTAAGCAATTTTGAGCCTTCGGGCATATGCTGAGTTACAGGGTGTTATAATAATACAAAACTCGATGGACTAATACAACCCTTTTTTTAGTTGTTTATCTGATTGTATGGGTTGAGAAAACTCCATGGCATTTTTTAAGAGAATTTTGTCAAATGGGATTGCCTGAAAAAACATTAAAATTCAGTCATTTCCGTTATATTGGGTAAAACATATGGCAACACTGGTCATATTTATGCCACATCTTAGACCAATGACGAAGGGACATTTCGTGGGCACGCCCATCTGCTCCCTCGCCGGCCACCGGTCTCGGGCTACAGAGATCGTATATAGAGTGCTGGAGCAGCATCCACCATTATTGGCTAATTGATCTATAAAATGCACATGCATTTTGGGCCGTATGTCAACTAGATATTAAATGCGCATTTAATATCTAGTTGACATACGGCTAATAAAGCTAAGTTATAGAAATAATTTCGTGTCCTGGTTTAATAATGATGAGCATGATTAGTCGGTGAATAGGACTCAATCAATAACAACACTGATTGACGAAAATAAATAGAAATAACTCAAAGCTTATAACTGCCAACGGCCGGGGAGAAATGGTTTGGTAAAAATCGACAAAAATAACAAACTTAGACCTGTACTACCATGTATACAGGCTCCTTCTTACAACATATCCATATTCGTTACTGAAATTCTGTTCAATCTTAACAATACTTTTGTTTTTACATTGATAAATTCGAATGAACTAATCCAAATGATTAAAGAATCAGTCTGGATATTGTTAGCTTGTTTAGTAACATACCTAAAGAATTAGTAATTAAATGTGTTGTTGACACATATTGGTATCATATTGAAGGTTTCCCTGATATACCCCAAGATATTTTTATCGAAATGATCGAATTGTGTTTTGACACTAGTTTCTTTAGATACGATGAGTGCTACTACCAACAAAAAGATGGAACGGCCATGGGCAGTCCATCAAGTCCAGTATTTTCCAATTTGGTGATGGAATATGTTATTTAGTGAAATGGTGTGCATTCAAAGACACCACAATACAGTGAACAAAAAAACAGATACAGAAAACCTTAGCCTTATTCATAGAGGCCTTACCAATAAGTAAATTAAATCTTAGTAGTTAATTTCTAATATTTTTAAATTTTTTGAGTAGAACTTGCGATTCCCGGATTTCGTGACATGCCCTATATTTGATGTGATTTTTATCATCTTTCGCCCATCATACATATATTAAATATCAATGTTTTTATAAGATCATATTTTTTTATGTATTTTGTTCAATCTTCTTGTAGACTTGAAAAAAGTTTAAAATTAAATCTAAACGGCGGCTTTCTATACAAAACACCAGTGTTGTTATTAATTGAGTCCTATTCACTGACTAATCACTCTTATCAATAAAGCTAAGAATTATTATTTTGTTTTTGCATAAGCCTGGTACGTCAAGACCCATCCTTTACAGTGGCACCTTGTTTTGTCACTCCCCTTATTTCATTATTTTTTTACTGTAGAAAAAAGTTCCTCACCAAAGAAAAAAATAGCAAAATTAAATATGTTATTCATATTAGATATACAGGGTGTTTCATCTAAGTGCGAACATCCCGTAAAATTTGTTTTCTTCACCCGATTTTAGCCGTTTTTTTTTCTAAAAATAGGCCACAAAAACTCATTTTTATGTTGGTGCAAAATTTTAGTTCTTAATCTCAATTTTTAAGGCCTACTTTCTTCTAGCAAAAAATTAAGAAAATTATTTAGCGATTTTTTTATTTAAAATCTGACCCCACAACGTTAATTAGGACAAACCAAAATCATTACATACAAAATTTGAACAACAAATATAGAGGGAGTTCCATTCTGCAAGGTGTGAAGGAATTTTAAACTCGTCAGTGTCGGTGTGCAAAGATACAATAAAAAATGTACAAGGTGTTCTTCTCTGTAGCATTCTGCTGGTTGTAAAAGTTGAGCAAAATAGGAATATTAAAGGCATCTGGCAAGTTAAGTGTGCTATGGAATCTTTTCAAAACAGTTGAATAGTCAACAGGACCACTCAAATTATTAGTGTGCAAAGATCCAATACAAAAATATACAGAGTGTCTTTCTCTGTACCATCTCAAAATACTGAATTTTTTGGAATTTCAAATCGAGCATATCAAAAGTGCCCCAGCCATTATAAACGAAGTCTAAAAAATACAGAAGCCTGTCAGTCAGTAAGTCCATATAAATTAAGGTGGCTGGTGTCCCACAACAGGAAACGAACTGAAAATTTATCATCTTAGACAGTGGCTTTATTGATAAAGGTCCAACAATTTGAATTGTTTTTATTTATTGATTGGATGATATAAAGAAATAAATTGCTTTTGTGTTTATTAATATTTTTTCAATGATTCCAGAGCACTCCTGACCAGTATAAAGTTTAATAAAAATTCAGCATTTTGAGATTGCCCAGAGAAAAAGACCCTGTACATTTTTGTATTGAATCTTTGCACACCAACACTTTGAGTAGTCCTGTTGATCATTCATCTGTTTTGATGGGATTCCATGGCATACTTGACTCTCCATATGCCTTTAAAATTCTTATTTTGCTCAACTTTGACACCCTGCAGAAGGGAACTCCCTGTATATTTTTTGTTCAAAATCGGTATACGGGGTTTTTAGGTTGTTCTGATTAACGCTGTGGTGACATATTTTAAATCAAAAAAATTCGTAGTAGGCCTTGACAATTGCGATTAAGACCTGAAATTTTGCACCAACGTGGCCTATTTTTAGGAAAAAAAAAACAGCTAAAATCGGATGCAGAATACAAATTTTACGGGGGTGTTCACTCTTTTAAGATGAAACACCCTGTATCTTGATGAAACTGGTAAAATATTTGTTTATGGATGCCCGCGGCCAACGAAAAATACAGGCCGTGGCGTGGCACGAACTCACCTGACTCTAGGAGTTCTAGCGTTGCATACTTTTACCATTGCTTCACTTTTAAAAGTGTAGAAAAAATGCAATACATTGGAATTATTGTAAACATGTTATTATTTTTTTTTTGATAAATTTGGGCACTCAATTCTAAAAAATATTAGCAACAAAATGCCTAACCTAACCTAAATGACAACTCCTAGAGTCACGTGAGTTCGCGCCGCGCCACGGCCGGTATTTTTCGTTGGCCGCGTGGATGCCCGTACCAAATTAAGTTATAAGGTACAGCATACACATTCTCATATGCCAGATGAGCTATTGGCTTGTTGGTTCACCCGTTTTACTCGTTCGAGCAGACCAGTTTTTATATCCACTGCACCTTGAAGTTGAATTTGGTTTAGTTAGCAACTGCCAGAAATACAATAGATGCAAGAGAGATTTTGCAAAAATAAAGTTGTTCTATTGTCTAGTTACCTTCTGGCAGATTTTTTGATATAAGAGAATTAGTACATAACAATACAGTGACTCCAATTTTTATATAATTAAATTAAGTATTTTTCAGCTGTCGCAGATTTCAAGAAAGGCCTTCAGCAATGGCCTAAAACCTATAGCGTCTGGCAATTGGGGCTGTGGTTCGTCAAGAAAAGGGGATGTGCAACTGAAAGTCATAATACAATGGCTTGCGGCAAGTGTGGCTGGCGTGCCGTACTTACTTTATTATTCCTGTGGCCATCAACAGCTGACAAAGCTCGACACAGTTTGTCGGATACTGATTGATAGAAAATGGACGGTTAAGGATTTGGTTGAGGCAATGCTAAGATATTCTAGTCAAGTTCTGAGAGGAAAGGAACTCAGCGGTACTCTATTTGAGCACCTGATTCGGATAGACAAAACAGCAGTGTGATATTGGTGATTTTGGAGAAAGGATAAATATTTATAGCCGTCAATTGAAAGTATCCTAAATCATCAAGTTCTTAAAGCTCAGACAAATGCCACTGAATGTATTAATTGTGAACCAATGTATCAACTTGATTCTTTCTCAGTTTGTGTTGATTCTCTTGATAAACCAACCAACTGCTAAGAATGTTGTGATAGCCAAAGCCAAGAAAGCACTTGAGAGTGATGGTCCAATAAAGATGTGCTTGGCTCATAGGGGTCGCAGAAAAAATTCCAAACAGCATGATTTTTTTCAGGGTTGCTTGGGGACTGCCTCCTGAGTGTTCAACCAAGAGATCACACTCGTACTCCTGGTATGAATTGAGCTAGATGGTGCTTTGCTAAACAATACGAGTAGTTTCCTAAGCTTTTTTTTTAGAGCAAAATGACCTTAATAAAAGTTGTGGGGATCAAAGTATGGACAACTTTTCCTCATATATTTTTTTGTATCTCTAATACTTAACAAGTTACAGCACATTACTTATATGACAACAATTCCCCACTCAGGGATGGACAATTCGTGCACTCTAATCTGACACGCGAAAACCTCAGTCTAAGCGCCAGCGATCCATAAGCACCTTATTGTGCGACGCTTAGACAGGTTCTCGCATTTAGAGTGCACGGACTGTACAAGAAAATGACCTTAATAAAAGTTTTAGACAACGAGCTTTATATTTTTGAATTAATTTTTATCATATAATGCTTAGTAAATCATCAAGTATTGGAAACACAAAAAAGTTTATCAGAAAAAGTTGACCAGAAGGTCATCCACAAAAACATTTATAAAGGTCTTTTTTTGTAAAAAAATTTTTACAAGACCATCCCTGCAGTGTGAAGAATTTTTGTCATATAAGTAGTGCGCTGTAACTCCTTATGTATTAGAGATACAAAAAAGAACTAAGAAGAAAAGTTACTCATACTTTGATCCCCTACAACTTTTATTAGGGTCCATTTTGCTCTAAAAAATGTTTAGGAAACCACCCCTACCGTTTAGGAAACCACCCTATACCTAAATTCGTACCAGAAGTTTGAGTGTGATCTTTTGGTTGAGCACTCAGGAGGTAGTCCCCAAGCAACCCTGAAAAAATCATCCTGTTTGGATTTTTTTTGCAAAACTTACATCTTTATTGAACTATGAGTAAATTATTCTTGAAAGATGTTCTTTTGGTCTTCAAAACAATTTTTACATCAAATGCATGTTCTAGTATTTCACTCACCACTGAAACACAATATGGGAAGACGCGACTTTGCAATTTATTCACTGTCTGTGTGCACTAACCTAACACACAAAAACTTCAATCTAAATGCCCCACACTAAGCTAATAAATATGTATTGCTTATGCTTAGGCATTTTTTTTGTGTCAGGTTAGTACGCACCCACTGTACATTATTTATTTCTCCAAAATCCAAGAATAATGAAAGTAAACAAGGTGTGAGGATATAAAATTTGTGGGTATGTTTAAATGTCAGTAAATCGTGCCTGATTTGGTTATAATAAAAATATATCCTCAAACATTTTGAGATTGTATGGTCTTCCTAACAATTTGATATATTTTATATTCCGAAATTTTATAACTACAAATATATTTGTATAGACGATACAAAATTATACAAGTTTATGCAATGCATTAAGGACTGTTTATTATATAATTTTAATAATAAATACATACAATTTACAATTAATTTTATTGCTAGAAGAAAATACCACGCATTCTCCTACCTAAGCCTTGTCTGTCATAGAGAATGTTAAATTTGTTGACAAATTGGTTGAGATCATTGCAACCTTTTGTGAGAGCTCCGAGGTATGTCATAAGACCGACATCATTGCATTGCTAAAAAAAATCATCAGTCACACTTCATTTTATTCATACGAAAAAAGAAACATGGTGGCAAATAGGTCAAGTAGGCACTTCATTCAAAGCAGAGACCTAAATAGCTACACAACAGACTGGGCATTAGGGGTCCTAATAGTAACATTTTGACTATTTGGTAGTGCCAATAAATTGAATTTACTGCTCAGATAGTATAAATTGTGACCTTCTCCTGTCGCAGAATTGAGGTACAGGGTGTGTCAAGGAAGAATCCCACCCCCCTTAACTTTTTAATTTTTCAAGATAGAAAAAAACGTTTCAAATGAAAGTTGTGGGGAATTTTATATTTTTTGATAGGGTGTCACAAAAAAGTAGGGCAAACCAAACTTGTAGTTTTTTTATGGAAACACCCTGTATACAGGGTGATTTATTCATAACTACTTAATTTTAACAGTGGGTAGGGAAAAATACCCTGAATGTGAAATCGCAATTAGAAAAATTCCAACTTTTTCTTTAAAGCCGGAATTATTTTTTTCTAAACCGCATTTTTACCTACTTGGCCCTCTATTTACGGCTGCCACTGACTTGTTTTCAGGGCGCATGAGGCATCGGACGACGCTTGCCATCGTGCGCGTCAACATTGTTGCCAGATATACGCAACTTTCGTAAATTTAAAGGAATGTTTTCAGTACATAATTATTTGTATTGTAGGTGAATGTTCCGCCAAATGCTTGCGGAAATTATGGACAAATGTTAACGCTTACCTCTTGTAACGGTTAGTTTTGCCCTGAGACACCTTAAGGGATAAATGCCAACGAAAAAAATAAATGAAACGACTGCTAATGTGACCTTTTGATTTTTGGATGCTTTATTAAGTACCTCTCAATTAGGGGGCTTACATGATTTCGTGGATCTCGACACCACTGAAGACGATCTTTTTCTCGACAAAACGAACTTCGCTCACTTTCGCTTGGGGCACTAATATTTCCGCTCACTACTTCACTGATAATCCTTTTTACTGCACAAATACGCTCCTAGAGTAAGTAGTTGTGTTCTGTGAGTGTTCTGCTTCCTCTGAAATAAGAACGTCAACATCAGCCAACATCTCTGGGATACAGTTGCTTAAAATTACCTTACTTTCCGCTTAAGTTGGTTACCATCACCAAGGACACAATTCTCATTGCTTTATTTCTCGTTATGTTTGTTTTTCATCGTTACTAGGGATCTATAGTTGCAATAGAATCGTCTTCGTGGGGGTGGTCCCCCCCTGTGACATTTGTTCAGTCGTAAGTACTTGAAATCTTTCTAATTTTTTAGGAATGTTACCAGGTATAGCCTGACGTGTAACCTACCGAGTCTTAGTATTATTTCTGGGCGAGTTAGGGGTGATGGGTTGCTAAAAGTCCCTATCTTTCTTGACTTCTGTTTGTCGCAACCCTTGTCATGCAGTCGTTAGTAGGAGGCTGTGTGTAGCCCGAACTCTGCGAAAGGCGCCTGGCGATTGCCCGTGGCTGAGAGTTTCCGGCATGTGGCGCGTTGGTGTTTGCGGCAGCGGCATTGATCCTTGCCAAGTTTCTGCAGAGTACACTGTGAATTTCCTTTTGTTTCTCGCACTCCCCCTCACTAGTCGCACATAATAGGTATGCATTATAGTTTGCAAATACGTTTGGGTTTTTTGGGTCTTTTCGTGATATTATTTGTTTCCCGTATTTCACAGTGCACATTCTCCGTATTTTGGTTTGGATGTTTTTGAAGGTTATGTCGCATGTCGCATTCATTAACACTAGTACCTTCGTAGAAAGCATTCCCGTAATGAAAAGTGGTGGTTTCGCACTTAGTTTCGCTACCTGCCGATAGGGGGCGCGCTGGGCGTGGCTTTCTTTTTCCAACTGCTAAATAGTTCCGAGGTAGCTTGACTGACATTTTGCAAGCATTCTCCATGAAGGATCATTATGTCTATCATTTCCGCATTTGTCTAGAGAACCATTTTGGTAAAAAAGCAAAAATGTTGCACAAAGAGTACCGAATAAACAGAATGTAGACAACTCTGGTTTCTGTAGTACGTGCTGCCATCTATTAGAAAGGTTCGCTAGTTACCGTGTCATAAAGCGCGCTGTAGACTTTCGGTTTTGAACACACAGAGGAGTCACTGAGACCTCTACCACAGATTCGGCAACGTTAATAACAACAACGAGATGGCGCCACATAGAATAGAAAATAGATCCTTGACAAGTTTGATGTAATAAATAATAGTTGTGGAATGCAGATGGGATCTATTGAATTTCGGAAACAGTTTCAGTATTTTCCGACCTCTGTTTATAGACACTGAGTGCATTTTGTGTGATTATGAAGGCCTCTTGTATTGTTATAGCGGATGCTGTGTAGTGTAGTGATAAGGATCTCTCGAGTTAGATGCTGAACACGCCAAGTCCAAGGTGTACTAACACCCTGTTATTGTCATATCAACTAGGTAAATAATTCATAAACTGAATATTTTTTCGTATTTAAATTATCAATAAATAATGGCAACGTCGCGGCCGGTGCCATGTGCTGCAGCATAACGTCGTAGTCACATGCGTTCAGGTGTGCCTCGTTACGTGGGATTTGGGATAAATTGACCTATTATTTAATGCAGTAAATTATTTTTTTGCGTTTTCGGCATATATGTACCTCCCTGATGACGTGGTTAAAATTAATGTATTTATGAATAAATCACCCTGTATTTTTATATTGTCACGATTTTTTTCCGATTCCGAAAATATATGTATGTCATATATTTGTGTCACTCGTGAATCTGGAATCATTTGGAACGTCCTTGCTAAAACAGTGAAGATCGAACTAAGAACAATGGAATTATCAATTTTTCCAGAGGATGCATGGTGTGGTTTTTGTCTTGTAAATTTTGTCTACCACAGATTCGTGAAATAAGAGTTATAGTGGCTACGCTTTCAAAAAACTACGATAGTCGGACCAAAAGCAAATCTATCTGAGGGTTGGAAGGGGTAATTTTTGCCTGTAAATTTTTTCTACCACGGGTTCATGCATCTGGAATCATTTGCAACGTCGTTGCTAAAAACGGCGCAGATAATCGGACCAAGGACAATGTAGTTATTATTTTTTTCCTTGAGGGGTGCAGGGGGTAGTTTTTGCGCGATAATTTTTTTCAGCCACGGATTTGTCAAATATTGAATGTCATTTTCAAAAACGACGATAAAAATAAATCTCTCGAGGGAAGAATTCTATAGTTACTGCTGATGCTGACAGCCTCATATTAGAGATCTTCTCTATATTTTTATAGTTTGGTAAAACCACCGACTGTTTGCACAATCCGGCAACGCCGCCTTCTGATGCTTTTCCCTAGCGTGCTGCCGCCTGGTGTTGAGTAAATAAAGTACCAAAGCCGTGAAGGCAGAACTATGGAAGAATTCTTCTATAGACACTGCTGAAAGCCAGGGGAAGCCGGCTTTTGAGAGCCGGCTTCCTTTTGGGCTGCCAAATAATTATATTGTGTAAGACTTCTGTCCGCCTAACGTATATTTTCTGTGCTTAAACCACTTTAATTATAAATCACAACAATATAACAAGAATTTGATAGCAATAGTTGATAGCAATAGTTAATAGCAATAATTATAAGAACTAGGTAACAATAATTATTAAATTAATTGTTCAAAGTGAACACCATGTTCTTGACTACAGAGCCTGTATCTTTTTTGAGATTTTCAATAACACCTTCAATGGAATGAGTATTATCATTTAATTTGTTAATTTCCAACCGTATCTTTAATTGCATATCTAGTGTACGTTAACCCTGAGTAGACCTAGTATACATTTTAATCATAGCCAATGTTAATACGTTTGTTTTAGATTTTCATATACATACTCTTGTGCATACCTAGTGTATGTTAGGATGGGACGAAAAAATTCAAAAATTTTTCGTCGTAATATCGCAGAAAAGTTGCTAATTGGAGAGACTTTCTTAGTTATAGCCATGGTATATTACCGTTAAGGTCACAAAAATGTCATAACTTAAAACATAACATAAAACCAACATTAAAATAAATGCAAATAATGGCAAAATAATAGCATGGATCAAATACGACTATACTATATCCAAGTTACAGAGACAGTGGCCACCACGGTGGCCGCAACGTGACCTATTCTCTTATTGGTCTTTTCCCTCAGTTGAGTTTCCTGTATAGGTAAGATCGCATGCAGACTGGTTGCAGAATCTCATATATTAGTCCGACCCTGGTAATCGATCGCAATGCGTTCATGTGATTTTGTTTATATCTACTGCCTCTGTAACTTGGATAGAATATCATAAGTTCAGTGCAGAATGACAAGAACCACCATTATTATTAGATGCCGTTTTCTTCAATATCTTTAGACTAAATTAAAAGAATTTCTCTGAATTAGTTTTTCGTTTGAAAAAACATATCCTTAATAAGGTGCCAGGGTGTTTGAGTAATAAATAATATCGTTGACTGACGTATTAATGCTCACGGCTGTCATGTTTGACAGTTCTCTGGCTCACCATGCGCTTCCCGCAGACAAAATACAATGCAAAATACATTGTTGACCATAGGCGCCATCTGTATTCTGGGACATGAAACTATAGCCGTGAGAAGTCTTATTAATAAGTCAGTCAACGATAATATGTTTAAAAGTTGTGGATTGTCGATTTGGAATAATTTAATTTGTGTTAGGTAATGTTTATGATTACAAATAAATCAAAGTAGGCCGATTTTTTCAAAAATTAGTGCTATGGACTATCATTTAATTTTGAATAACTTTTCCTAATAACTTTTTTCCATATCTTCACAAATAAAGGCAGTTTACTCTTGTACCATTTTATGTTTTTCAGTTTTTTTAACACCACGTAGGAGAAGTAACAAATAAAACTTTTTAATGACAGTAACTTTTTCGATAAAATGAAAAATAAAGAAGTTTTCCTATTGGACACCATACGCATGGACATACTGTAGATATATATATCAATGCTTTTTTTATAGAATTTAATAGAACGCCCTGTATATTTTTTAATTTTTTTAATCCACGAATATTAAAGATATATTATAGATGTTGTTAATTTGGTCCAGCTATTTGGAAGATATTCTACCTTGAAACTTTAAATTTTGCACTTTTGATGCCCATTGTTTTGAAAATGAAACCTTTGCGGGTATAGTTAATTTATATATAAGAAATATCACAGATGACGACAAACACTCGCACTTTTTATAAAATATTCCAAATTTTATATACAACCTACTGATTTAGTAGATATACAAATTACGAAAATTAAATTCAATTTAATTGAAATAACAATTATTGGAAAATTTGGTTCAATTCTATAGCATAGATATCGCAAACTACAAAACAGGCAAGAAAAAGCACTATACGCGACTAAATTTAAGATGCCAACGCCCCGACGGGCACTATGCGAACTAACTATATGGGCCATTGTCACCTCTAGCTTTGGGCACACTTTGGGTTTAGACTGCGTTGTTCTTTGTTCTTGTTCATTGTTCTTGTCATCTTCTATATATTTTGTGGTCGTCTTCATAAAGTTATTTGGTTATTAGGTAAAAGTTCCCCCCGACAATCGGCGCCCGCCGATTGTGGGGCGAAAACAGCGGCCGGGCCGGACGTAAACACGGCACAAATCTTTCCAAATTTCGGATTTTCCGCGGGTTTCCGCGAAGTTTCGATGTTGCAAAAGGTGCAAAATAGTGTGGTGATCAGTTTGGGCTGCATATAGTAAAAATTCATCTGGATTATAACCAGAAATATCGCCATGAAAAGTGAGGTGTCAAAGGAAATTTCGGAAACTATGCCCGAGCACCAAAAACTAAGGTCAGATTCGTGTTCAGGGACCCCGAAAATAGGGGGGTTGCCAAAATTTAAAAAAAATCGGGGCAGACATACACCGTGGGAAACTGTACTTACCGGTTATTATAAAGTTTAAACATTATTGTTTATGATTTATTTAATTGCAAAGGCAACAGGCAACTAAAAATGAACTAAAAGCAGAATTCGAAATAGAGAACTTTATTGGTTAAATTAAATTGATTCGAAACTTGTTCCATCTTGAAAATGTTTTCAGGAACAAACAAACAAAAAATGTTTAGGTTAGGACCTCGGCGATCGAATCAAGACGGTTTTTCGTCCGAATCTCGCACTAAAACTTCGTAATTACAGCATAACACTTTAGCATGTTCAAATTCCACTTCTGATAACTGTGGGAGGCCTTTTGGGCGTGGCAATCATAATAAAAATCACATTTTACTTGCTTTATTTAATTTTCTAACAACTCTTCTCTCTTTTTTGGCACAAGCGTGGCGGGAATATTTAAACATTTGAATTCAACTGTTGTTCTTTACTACATTATTATAATAGTCAACTTTAGAAAATTAAGCTTTTTTGACTGATTTTGAACAAAACAGAAAACATAATATAGGGATCAACAAAATGGCATGGCCCATAGACTTAGTTTAGCATTGAGCCTACAGGGGGCGTATTTCTTATATTCAATGGCGTATTGATAGTTAAGGACACGTTGTTTCATGGCCAACTGAGAATGCTATCAAAAAATATTTAATAATCTGCCAGAGGAATAATATACAAAGTAAGATATATTGTCGAAAAGCCCTTTTTAAGCACCTCCAGATGAATCTACAATATATGGGGTGTTCCATTAGAAAAGTTTAGTTTGCCACACTTAAGTTGAAGCCAGTATAATTTTTCACCATAATGGTTAAAAAGTACACATTTCTACCTAAAACTTTTTTATTTAACTTTTTTTTCTAGGTCAAAAAACAACTCTTAACACCCTGTACATACCGTTAATTATAGCTTTCCACGACCAATTATTATTTATCGGTGCGTATATTAAAAAAACAGATTTTTACTTAAATATTTAGCATTTATTTTTGTTTAGCAATTAGCGCGAGTCCTGCTCTTGCCCTATAAATGTCTATCTATTTCCCCTTCATTTTTGTCTGTCAAAAAATAAGATAATATCTGGGTTTCAATTAAAAAATAAAATAGTAATAATTAATCCTAATATCACAGATCTATATAGCTACTCTCCATATATGTATGTCTGTGCTGCTAATATATGGGTGTTCCTAAATATCATGTACATATGGAAGGGGGTAATTCTTTGGCTTATTTCATGACTAAAACTTCATATAAACATAGGTCTGCAAACGCTTCGTTACCGATCTACAGGGTGTTGAAATTTCAAGATTTTTTAGTTTTTTCTTTATAGATATTAAGAGATATTTAGCTCAAATTTGGAATATAGGTTATGCTATAGGGCCTACAAGGCCATAGATGAAATGCATCTCAGCCATTTCAGAATTCGTAAAATTTGGCATTGTTACGAGAGTATTTAAAACACTTTAAAACACAGTTTAAAACTGAAACCTTTAATTTATAAACATATGAAGACACAAGTTTCGATTTCAAATGCGAACTGTCAGAAATTAATAAAAACAAGAGATTATCCAAATAAAGCCAGAGTCTACTAGACTAATTTTAAAATTTTAATTTCATCTAGGGAATTACAGAAAATAGCTTTTTATTTTTTTTTCGATAATGGTCGCAAGTTCGAAAAAACTGAAAGAAACCAAAAAGTTTCTAAACAAAACAGCAAATTTATTGTGTACTTTAGAATCTACCAGCGGCATACCGCAAAAATGTTCAGGGGCAGAAACAAAACCTACTAAAAATTTTCTTTTCATTCATTTCCATCTAGCAAATTGTTTTTTTTTTTAATTTTTTTGGGATAATGGTCGCAGATACGAAAAAACTACAGGACACCAAAAAAGTTTGTAAACAAAACAGGAAGTTTATGTTGTATTTTAGAATCTACCAGCGGTGCATCGCAAAAAAGTTCAGTGGCAAAAAAGGGAGCATGACTAATGAAAAAATATCTCCCTGTAGATTCTCACAACCATTTGGCATGCCCAATGATCTAGGCCCTAGAGAGTAACCTATATTCAAAATTTGAGCTAAATATTTCATAAACTGTAGGAGCTATAAAAAAAAACAAAAAAAATCTTGAAATTTCAACACCCTGTAGATCGGTAACGAAGCGTTTGCAGACCTATGTTTATATGAAGTTTTAGTCATGAAATAAGCCAAAGAATTACCCCCTTCCGTATGTACATGATATTTAGGAACACCCCATATAAAACAAAATGGCAGTGGGATCCCGAGTCATCTCAGAGGATTCACCAATCCAAAGCCCATAATTTGTCCAAATCGTTATTTGAAGGAGATCCGCATCACATTTGTTTTTTTTTTCTGGGTCAAGCTCAAAGCTCACTGCACCCGTCATTATCGCAAATATATGGCAACGTGTGTCTGGTTCCGTGAACTTTTGGTTTTTGTCCTCACCAACATTTACCTACCGTGAATTACATGGCGCGCAAGGCAACATCGATTTCCAGGCAGTGTTACATTGGCTCAAGCAGTCTTAAAAACAGTTTTATTTTGTGTTAAATGCTCTAGGTTAAATTCCCCGCTGCATAAAAAAGCAGGGTGTTACAAATCCGGCCATTTGCTTGATTCCACTTATTCTATCCTTTACTCAACGCAGTAAGCTTCTCTTCAGTTATTCTTACATTAATATGCCTCAAAACTGATTGATAATATAAACAATAACTGTCAAAATGCCAAACATCAAAAGGCACATATACCTCAGAAATAAAATGGATAACAATTTTGACTGGAAAACAATAATAATTATTATTAAATTTGCGACACCAAAAATGTCTCTGAAGATCTTACTATAATAGTGGTCAGATTATCTTCGATTTTCATGCAGCTACTTATGTAGGTGGATATCGTTAACTTCTAAATCCCAAAACTATTGTAGAAAATGACTAACTTAGAAGTTTTAAAGCCGACAAGAACATACAGAAAGAGAACACTTGAGAAAACTGTACGAAACCTCAAACCCACAAATTATGGTTTTAAATAATTTGACAGATTGGCTTGATTATACAATGTCACCTCGCGTAAAGTATAATTACAGAAAAATCGTTTTTAAATAAGAATTATTAAAGGGTTTAAGATAAATATCAAATTTAAGATACCAACCTCTTAAACGAGTAGATGCCTACTCTTGAGATAAAAACCGTTGCCAATGGAATCATAATTAATTGAAATAAAACAACTTGCCACGAAAAGAAAATACATACTTGGCCAAGTACTTGCTTATCAACCAATCAATCACTGTCTAATAAATTTACTTGACACATACTTTTATGAATATTTTGCGTTATTTGCATTGAATTACCTTAACGAAAACTTAAACTGATTTTATTTATTTTAGTACATGGCTTAAATAAAAGCTTGTTTTAAATAGTTTTTTTATTTTTTATTTTAATAAATCCAATTATTTAATAGTAAATTCTAATAGTTCACACCAATCCTACAATATACCAACACCTTTTCCATTTTTTAACTTTCAACCCCTCAAAACCATTCTCATTTATTTTGTTTCCGCAAAATAATGCCAACCTTGAATTCCCCCTGACCCCATTTTCAAATTACTTCTTTTTCGCCCCCTCTCAACCATCCTTTTTTTAATAATGGCAAAAATGCTCTCTAGTAACAATTATTATGTAATGTAATTATGGCTAAATACTAAATTGTATTTGCGAAAACTAAATATTTGTTTCCATTCCCTGTTTCCTCTCACTGCAATTTGAACTATCTTATTGTAGGCAAGATTACAGGTACCAAAGTTGAAGTAGAATTCTTAATCTGTGTTATCATGGAATCACGCCCCCACATGCACACACACACGAATTTTTTTGCTGAAACCTTCGTTTACCACGTTTTCTAACATTTTAAACCGATTATACTAATAACAAAAAAGTTGAAATTTTTTGATGATACAATATTTCCACTAACCACGTGGTAATGTGGAAGTAAAAGTATATTTATTGTGTAATAATATAACATTTTACACAAATTGTCAATTGACACCAACAAGTGGGCAATTTTGTGAACTTTAATCCCCTCCCAACCCTCGTCAATGAATTTGACTTTTCACAATAATGACAAAAAATAATTAATTGACCCAGAAATGATATATCACTTTATAATATAACCCACTTTCTGAAGGTACGACAACAATATTGTAGAAATTGGCACTCGGCCGCACCATCTATCAACAAGTAATTTTTTGTAGTAGTAGTACCAAGTTTCAGAGTTAGTTTCCATTTGGGTTATGATATAAAATATACAGGTGATACAGTATGTTGTGAAGCTATATAGCTATATGTCTGGCGGGCAAGGAATAATAAGTGTGTCCCTGGATAGGTAAAACGAGTCTTATAAGAGACCAAAAGAAACGAGCAGAAATTTCAGATTGTACCTTGCTTGTTTTGAAACAAGTTTGTGACATAATTTTACTTTCAAATATCAACTATGTTGGACATTTAGACAAAACTGATTTGTCTTACTAGTAAAGTACTTTTTCTGAAAAGATATCATACACGGTTATTAAGAACTGGTACTAAGTTTCAAATTAAGACTCAAAAATCCACAAAAAACAAAGCTCTGAAAAAAAAATATTAGAAATTTTGCAACATGATAATATTAGTCATATTTTCACGAGCAAAACCGTACAAAATCTTTTTAGGTTTATCCAAAAACCTGTCATTTTCATGAGACAGGGTATCAAGGGGGATGCAACAGTGACGTCATTATTTATAATGACGTCACTGGTTTTGGTCAAAGGTTTTGATGGTGTTAACTTTAGTTAACACCATCAAAACCTTTTGAAGAGTGGATTTTATCTGGTTTCGTTCTATGTGGATATGTTTTCATAGCATCATCTCAAAAAAGTGAAATTAAGATCATGTAGATGGACAGATTTAAATTATATGTTTTTGGCACTTTTGTCATTTTTAACTTCGAATAAATAAAAAAGATTTCCAAAACCATCTGTTTTCGCGATATAAGAAAATTTATTTATAATAGTTTCACGATGCCAGATTTAAATCTAACAAAACCTGCCTAATCCTATATCCGACTGACCAAAATATGGCTATTGTTTTGATTCTGACTTTTCCTAATGACATTTTCATACAACAGAAAGTTTTTTACCAAGGCACATGTGATTTGATGAAACTAATATTATGGCACAAATTAGTGTATAACAAAGCAGGTGAACTCCAGAAGATTTTCAGTAAACTAAGATTCTTTTATTCAATTTTGTTCTCCTTATTAAATTTGCATTTTAGCCAAATAGGTACCTATATCTCAACTCAAGAGGTTTATAATCTATCCATCTAAAATTTCGTACATAGGATAAATATATGCAAAATTCCTTTAAAGAAATCCATAATTACGGCTTATTCATATTGTGAATACTTTGCTACTTACATTATAGAAGTCTTGTCGGAATCTTTTGCTCTGCACAACAGGCAATCTATGGCATAATGAGTAAGCTTCTCTTAATATCTCGTGGTTTCTGGGCAATTGGCCCGCTTGCACCGCTTTCATATATTCCAACACTAACTGAACCCTCGAATGCAGCATTTTTATTGCACTGTGCTGGGCGGTTAGGTGCTCCGCCACTAACGAACATTCCACAGTATCCATGGATGACATCCTAGCGACGTGATCCACACCAATACGTTCTGCCTCTTCAGTCGCGAGGGTGTAAGGTAAAGGAACGAAAAGCATGGTTGCCTCCCCATTTACTAAATCTATCACCGATTCGTACAGGAATACGGGGAGGTGCTAAAATTACATATAAAATAGTTATTATTGTCATCATCTCCACAATACTCCAAGACGTTAAAAATCGTTTATTTCAAAAAACCTACCTCAAGATTTTTGTCATAAGGATTCAATTTCAACATAATTGGAGACTCATTGATGTCACAAATCTGTCTGTGAATTTTTATATCGCTGCTATTAGGTACATCTCCAGTTGAATACCAGCCTATGAAGTCCATATCACTGAATACTTGCTTAACTGAGAAGATTTTTTTTTCAAAATATCGAATTAAAGAATAGCTCATTTTACTCACACTGCTCTTCCTTCATTTGATAATAATCTCTATCAATGATGATATCTTCTCCTATGGTGCTAAATACAAGTTCAAAAGAATTCATAACTTCAATGTTTCGGCCCTTCTGTTTTCCAATTAATGCACCAATTACTGCAAAAGTTTTTTTAAGTGGCAATGCCTACATACTTCACATATACATACAGTGTGTCCCTGGATAGCTGTCGGAATAAGTGTAAAAGAAAAAATTTGGATGTGGATCATGATTTTCTGAAAATAACCCCCGCTTGGACACACACCGAGCTGATGTGAGAATAGGTAAAATCAATTAATGTACACATGTTTTAAGGGTTAATTTAAAAAATCAACAAAATTAAACTACCCATATTTTTGAAGATATGAAAAAATGATATAAAAGAAAGTTGTTTAGAATTACATGTTATACTAAATTCTAAATTGGCATACTTCGATTTTTAAGTTTCTTACGAATATTGGATGGTAGGAATTTAAAGAAACATTTTCAGAATGCATGACTAACTTTTTGCGGAAAGCTCTGCCTACTTTGAGTGTTTTGCAATAATAATTATGAAAGAATATCCGCAAAAATTATGAAACAATCAAAGTGGGCCGTTGAATCCAAAAATTGATATCTTAGTGTATACTTTTATTCTAAATAACTTCTACTCATATATATATATATATATATATATATAGTTTTTCATATCTTCGAAAATAGACAAAATTAAGATAGTTTACTCTTGGGCGATTTTTTTAACCCCAAACTACACTGCATATTAATTGGTGTAACCCATTTTCACAACATTTCACTTTGAGACCAAGTGGGAGTTAAGACCAACTTGAAATTTTTTTGTTATTTAGGAATACCTATTCCAAAACTTATCTGGGGACACTCTGTATATCAAGAGGCAAAAATGTTAGTGTGTTAGTGTGCTCTAAATGTTAGCCACTTATAAACAGGTAGTTTTTATTTTTTGAGTGATTTTATTGTTGATGTCAAAATAAATCTTTAAGGGAGTTTACATATTTTAACATCATCTTACAAAGAAAGTTTGGTACCTATGTCTTTTATTTTAATTTTGTCACAACTTTTCCTTATAAGATATCGAAAAATATTAGAATATAAAGTTGTTAAAAACTACTCCCTCGTACAAAGTTTCATAATAATCTGCCTACAATATATTTTCACCTCTCCTATAACTTATTTTCGTAAATGACGCACAAAAAAGTTTATTATAAAGAGATGTTTGCAATTAAAAAAATATGCCATTTGTTACATTTCAATACGAACAGTTTACTTGCAAAATCTTACTTGATTTTGGAACTCGTAAGCTCCATTATAAAGAGATTTCAAAGACTTTGAGAACTAGTTTTTAGTTTTTACTAATAACTATATATTTTTAGGTATCATTTTACGAGCTTTTTCCTTTGGAGTGATACCTTATAGTATTGGGTATGTAGAGCCATTTCTAGAGCTTAGAAGTCTATGAAAGGAGGGTACAGAGTGGCCAATCCAAGTGGAAAAATTGTGTTACGAGGAGATAGGTTGACATAAAAGCGTCATTCAAAAAATTAGTTTGTAGTAAAAATTAAGGGGAATTCGATGGTGTACCCGAATTTTGTATATGGGGGTCAATAAAAAATTTATCGAAAAAAAAATTTTTTTTGCAAAAAAAAAATGTACTTACACAACAATTAGTTAACCTTTAAATAGTATTCCTGAATATTTAGTTTTTTGAAATAACTGCTGGCTACAACGGAAATGAAAGTGATTTTCTCTATTTTACACCTTACACGTTTCATTTAACCACTATAGGATTCCTTTTTTAATTCTGATTCCGATATATAATTTGACCTATTTATGTCCAACCATTTCCGAGATATTTACCAAAGAAACTCCATTAAACTAGACACATAGTCTCATGGTCAGTGTCTGATGTTCGATTCTAGTAGGCCAAACAATAAAACCAAATTTAACAAATCAACTCAGCCATGATAATAAAACTGACAATCAAGTAGGCTCTCAATTCTACATTGTATCTACTATAGTATATAGAATGTTAAATTGGCTATAACCATTCAACTTAAGTAAAAATCTCGTGGAGTTATGAAACCTTTATTAATAAATTTTAATAATTAAAAAAAAAATCCAGCCCTGCCTCTTGCAAAATAAAGGTTTAACATTGTTTGACAATACTCCAGTCTTTTTTCAGCATGTCCAGAGAATAAGCCTTTGAACAGGTAATATTTTGGAGGCTTTAAATTTGTTTAATTTCATTACCCTTTGTATTGTAAGTCTCGCTGCATCTCTCTGTGATTTTTCGTTATTTCTTATGAAATAATCTAAAATTCGTCCTACATTTTTCTTTTGCTAATTACACTTCCTGCCGATCTGAATCTTCTATACAGCTTATATACAGGGTGTCCAACTTTAAAACTGTACAAATCCGTAAAATCTTCATTTTTAGAGATAACCACCTAAACTTTTTTTTGCTTGAAAGGCCTTCAAAAACCGCTTCTTTTGACCTTCCTGCCATTTTCAAAATGCAAATCCGGGGCCGGCTGCGATTTTTTTATATCCCCGATTTTCACGAAAACCATTTAGCGATTTTTTTATTTAAAATCTGACCACACAGCGTTAATCAGAACACCCCAAAACCCCCATATACCAAATTTGAACAAAAATTATACAGAGAGTTCCATTCTGTAGGGTCTCAAAGTTGAGCAAAATAGGAAATTTAAAGACATATGGCGAGTCAAATGTGCCATGGAATCCGTTCAAAACAGTTGAATAGTCAACAGGATCACTCAAAATGTTGGAGTGAAAAGATTTACTACAAAAATATACAGGGTATTTTTCTCTGAGCCATCTCAAAATTCTGTATTTTTATTAAACTTTATACTGGTCAGGAGTGCTCTGGAATCATTGAAAAATATTAATAAACACAAAAGTAATTTATTTCTTTACAAAATGCCAATCAACAAATAAAAATAATTTAAATTATTGGACATTTCTCAACAAAGTCACTGTCTAAGATGATAGATTTTCTGGGCGTTTCCTGTTGTGGCACACCAGCTACCTTAACTGATATGAACTTACTGACTGGCAGGCTTCTGTATTTTTTAGATTTAGTTCGTTTATAGTGTGTGAAGCGGTTTTGTTATACACGATTTTTTACCCGTACAAAGTTCCAAAAATTCAGTAATTTGAGATGGCACAGATAACAACACTCTGTATATTTTGTATTGGACCTTTGCCCACGAACACCTTGAGTGGTCTTATTGACCATTCAACTGTTTTGAGGGGATTCCATGGCACACTTGACTTGGCAGATGCCTTTAAAATTCCTAATTTGCTCAACTTTGACACCCTGGAGAATGGAACTCCCTGTATATTTTTTATTCAAATTTGGTATATAAGGGTTTTGGGGTATTCTGATTAACGCTGTAGGGTCAGATTTTAAATAAAAAAAATCGCTAAATGGTTTTCGTGAAAATTGTGTGTATAAAAAAAATCGCAGCCGGCCCTGGATTTGCATTTTAAAAATGGCAGGAAGGTCAAAAGAAGGGGTTTTTGAAGGCCTTTCAAACAAAAAAAAGTTTAGGCAATTATCTCCAAAAATGAAGATTTTACGGATTTGTACAGTTTTAAAGTTGGACACCCTGTATATAAATGAAGCACTCCCAACATTTCTATTTGGACATTTACGAGAATACTCCCTCAAAGTTTCTACGTATCTTTTATCATTTTTGATAAAGACTTCTAAAATATTACAGCATTCTTCTTTCAAAAACATTTTTTAAACTGTAACTTGTAACAGCTTCAGCAACAGAATTTTAGACTAATCTAACAGGTACATAGAAATATTGAATTTACAGCTAACTTGTCAGTTTTATTATCATGGTTGACTTGATTTGTCATAAATTTGGTTTGATTGTTTGGCCTACTCGGATCGAACATCAGACACTGACCATGGGACCACGTATCTGGTTTGATGGAGCTTCTCTGATAAATATCTCGGAAAACGTTGGAGATAAATAGGTCAAATTATATATCGTTGGATTCAGAATTAAAAATGGAATCCTATAATAATCAAATAAAATGTGTAAGTTGTAAAATAGAAAAAATAACTTTCAATTCCGCTATAATCGGGAGTTATTTCAAAAAACTAAATATTCAGGAATAGTACTTAAAGGTTCTCTAATAGTTGTGTAGGTAAAAATTATTTTTCTTGAAATCGGCAGTGAAATGTCTCAAAATTGTCATTAACAGCGCAGAAATCGGCACTGAAGTGGCCCATTATTGTACAATTTTTTCAGTAAGGAGGCCTTGGCAAGATGTAAACATCAAACGTCAGACGCGGGGCCATCGCTCGTCAAAAGTGATCAAATATTCAAAACCAGGCCAATAAAGGCCTATTTTTAACTTTTCGTACACATTGTGGAATTGTTACCTATAGCAGAGCAATCCCCCAGTGTAAATATTTTAGTAGGTTTGAATATGAATCTATTTTACATGGAGTAGTACATAAATAACTATTTTTTATGTTGCAAAAATGTTTTTCGCAATAACTTTTTTACCGACCCCCGTATACAAAATTCGGGTACACCATCGAATTCCCCTTAATTTTTACTACAAACTCAATTTTTGAATCACGATTTTATGTTAACCTGTCTCCTCGTAACACACTTTTTCCGCTTGGATGGGCCACCCTGTACAATATTAGTATTGTTCTGGTAGGATAATCATATATGTTAGTGTGGGAGTTAAGCAAATTTATATTTTTCTTAATGTACTGCAGACATAAAAAAATATATAGACAGGGCGAGCAAAACTCGATGCTCCAGGTGTACTGTGGGAACACAAAAACTGAAAATAAAATTTCGAACAGTAGTCCAGTAAATTTAAGGTTTAATATTGCAATTCATTGGGTAAGAAAAATACACCATACAGAAAGCTTAAATCCAAATTTTCGATCATCAACCCCTTGCAGGTATTCCGCCATCTTGAATTTTGGAGTAAATTAGTTTTTCACGGATAACAGCTGTATTTTTAATTTTACCAAAAATATAGCCGACACCATTTTAAAGGAAAAAAGGAGCTCTGCAAATTTTACAAGTTATAACAAGTTATAAGAAAATAATCGAGAAAAAAGGGTTTGCAATTGTTTTTCACATCTAATATCTTTTTTTCTGCTAACGACAGCGCAAAATTTTCTTAACAAAAGTTGTTCACTACAAAATTACCTATGATATTAGTCTAAACAACTTTTTTCTATCAGCAATAGTTTATTTCCAGTAGCGTCTCAAAATTGGCGCAACGTCTCCTGCCACCTCGTAGGGTCAAAGTACGTGCGCTATACCTTGCCGGTACCGTGCAAATTTTCCCAAGTTTTTTTATACCTGACTGTATTTTGACATATTAATAATAATATATATAAGTAGAGCATAATAATTAATTGTGTCCGCCTGTCGTAGTTTATGGTACAAGGACGAAAAGTTGAGTTTTTTAGATGACAAATGCGGCCGAGGCTGGCGAACCGCGGGAGTACGAAAAACAACTTTTGGTCCTTGTATCATACAATATTATGTATACCTATATATATACTATCTACTTATTTCAAAAAGTAGAAAATTAAGATCGGAAATGCTACTGTTTATTTTTCATTACAATACAGGGTGTTCCTTAATGACATGCTAATACTTAAGGGGGTTATTTTTGGGCCCATTTTAAGAAAAAAACTTCATATGAACGTATGTCGTAAACGTCCTAACTTTTGAGGTATAGGGCGTTAAAGTTCATTTTTTTAAATTGAATTTTGGCTACATCTCCCGAAATAATCAAGCTGCTGAACTGAAATTTGGCACTGCTATGTTTTTGGGGATGGAGAATAAGCTGAAAATGTCAATTTCACCGTATCTCACAGAGGGCGCCACTTGCGCTGTTTTTTGATCACGCTTTTACGCGTAACTTTTTTGAGGTTATCTTTTTGGTCCTGCAGGTCCATCAATTTTAGTGCATCTTTTCATTCTGCAAGAAAAAGGTACTCTTGTTTCATAACGATTAAATCGACCGTTTGCGTTGAAATTACCAAAACGTGCCCCAAAACACCTGTTGATTCCAATATTGGAAACATAAAATTTTCACCTACTGCTTTCAAATGTTACAGATCAACTGTACATTCAAAATGATGAAAAAAATGCCAAATGGGCATTGGTCAAAACACCATTGGTTTTCTTGAAATAGAGTGTCCAAATTTTGTCAAATTCAATCCTTTCCATTTTGAAAGCGAATAATTTTTGGTACATTGTTCATAGGAATTTTTTTCTCAGTTTAAATGGAACAGTTGATCTGTAAAACTTGAAGGTGGTAGGTGAAAATTTTATGTTTCGAATATTGAAGTCAACAGGTGTTTTGGAGAACGTTTTGGCAATTTCAAAGCAAACGGTTGATTTAATCGTTATGAAACAAGAGTACCTTTTTCTTGTAGAATGAAAATATGCACTAAAATGATGGACCTGCAGGACCAAAAAGATAACCTCAAAAAAGTTACGCGTAAAAGCGTGATCAAAAAAAAGCGCAAGTGGCGTCCTCTGTGAGATACGGTGAAATTGACATTTTCAGCTTATTCTCCATCCCCAAAAACATAGCAGTGCCAAATTTCAGTTCAGCAGCTTGATTATTTCGGGAGATGTAGCCAAAATTCAATTTAAAAAAATGAACTTTAACGCCCTGTATCTCAAAAGTTAGGACGTTTACGACATACGTTCATATGAAGTTTTTTTTCTTAAAATGGGCCCAAAAATAACCCCCTTAAGTATTAGCATGTCATTAAGGAACACCCTGTATAAATATTAGTTACCTATGAACATCTAGTTGGCCATGGAACAGAGCAAACTACTGAACAGTCAATGTGTCTGAACAGAAATTCAGTGTATACTTGAACACGGCCCTCGTAAAATGAACTGGACTGCTTTTCCAATACAATCATTTGTCCCAAATAATATATACAGTGCTATTCATAAAGTTTGCACCAAATGGGAGATATTTATTTGTATTATTCACTTTTTGAAAATCTGATTTTGGGATTTGTTAGTGCATGTTTTTTTTACACTATTGCGCCTAAAGAGGGTCGTGACGTCACAGCCCATGCCTGTCAAATTTGATATTTAAAATAAAAACTTGGGAAAAATCAGGTTTGCCTTGAAAATATCGGAAAAAGTTATTAATAAAATGTGTTTGTATTGCATTACTGTGTCCATATGCAAATTTTTAGAAAGATATCGGGATATTGGTTTTTCGTTCTTGATATTCCTGGAATTGAAACTGAATCCATAAAATTCGATACAAAACTGTACCTTATATTATAATTTTGTTTCACTGAATTTCAAAATACGGATGTATTTTATGTAAAAATATTACATCACTGGCCCAGGGAATAAACTTATCTCAAAATGAAAGAGTCTTTGCACAAAGATTGCTATTTTAAAAAATCTCATGTGTAACGAAGTTACCACGCTTCTTTAATTAAAACAATAATTTCCAAGGTAAATCCGAGCCCGCGTTTCTCCCTAGTCTGCCGTCTGCCTTTAAAAGTAGTGCCCGTCGTCATTATTCGCGGTCCCACCGCCCGCCTTGCTCGACTGGTTCGCCCGAACCGCCGATAGATGGCGCCACGGACTGTAGCTAACCGGCAGGCTTTAGTCCCCCGGCAATAAATCCTCGGCCGCTCTAATCGTTGGGGGTCGAACGCCTATAACCTTTAGGTAGGCCAGACCAATACTGGGAGTAAGCTTACCCGATAAAGCTGAACCTTGCTTCGTGCCAGCAATTACTCGAAGCCTGATTCCGCCGAACCGCTTGAGCTGTGACCCGTATAGAAAACCGACAGTCCGCTGTCCGCATGGTGGCAGTAAGATAGGATCGGTAGCTGCCATCGGGACTATCTTACACCGCTTTCTTGTATATATTTTCGCCCGCTACCCGGCCGCTATTTGGGAGTATCGACTGCAATTATCGGGACTACCCAAGTGCGGCCGCTAAGCTTGTACTGTGCATATAGTTAGATAATAACCATTTTCCCGCCTAGCACGTAGAAGCTTGCCGACTCTTGCCGTTGCCGTTTCCGTAGATTCCCGTGTATTAATCCTGCTTTGTCCGCCCTATTAGTATCTTGTACCTTGTACTAATATGCACTGATCTTTTCAGAGAGCCACTGCCGACCGCCGGGAAGAAGATTTATTTTTATTTTATTTTTGTAAATAGCATTTATTAATTTTGTATTTCTAATTAATAGAGGGAAACCTGTTAAGTTAATTGCTGGTTTGATTTCACCCCCTGCACTAACTCCCTGGCTCGAAAGACTCTGGACCACAAAAACCACTCCTGGCGCCCGGGCAAAAAGTCAATAAAGCCCAAATAACATCTGGAGGCTGAAACAACCTTACACATGTTTCTCCTTACTTTGCATTGAAATTTATTTGTATTGTTATGATTTAGTAAGAGAGCAACCACTAAGTAAGTTTCTTTGGTTATTTGCGGGAAAAAATATCGAGTACCGATTTGAAGAGAAATAATTAAGAAAAAACAAACATCGTGATATCTTTCTGAAAATTTACATAGGGTCACAATAATGCAATACAAACACATTTTCTTAATAACTTTTTCCGATATTTTCAAGGCAAATCTGATTTTTCCCAATTGCACCGACATATCCCAAAATCAGATTTCCACAAAATAGAATAATACAAATTTTTCCCATTTGGTGCAAACTTTATGAATAGCACTGTATATGTCCCATCGAATGGTCGGCCATATTGGGGCACAAGTCATTGGCTGTCAAATGTCAAATGCAAGAGGGCCGTGGTTGGCCGTTGTCAAATGTCATTTTGTGTTGCCACCACAAATTTCGCTTTTCGCCTAGAATGCACTCTAAATCCCCTAGAATGCACACAATATGGCGGCTATCCAGGCGGGCGCCAGCCAAGGTTAGTAGAGAGAACAGGTTGAACGGTAACTCGGGTGAGGTGAGCGGGGAGGGGAAGGCTGTGACGTCACATGTGGATAAAATGGATACATTGCTTTGAGTTTACATGCATTCAGATGGTTTAGCGTTCTCTGGTTTTAGCTCATTTAAATAACCTCGATTTTAGCTTGTTTGTTTAAACGTGTGTGGCGATTTTTACACTATCTTTGGACAGTTTTATAGATATTATATTTTTATAGTGTATTACCTTAATTAAAACATAAAAATCATGCATTTGTAAAACAAATAATTAGATATTATTATCCTGATATTTAGCTCTTTACTAACCTTGCAGGCGTACAAGCCACGTACAAGCTAATATTATATGTTCAACCTTCTCTCCACTAACCATGGGCGCCAGCGCCCTCTGGCTAAAAATTAGTGGAGGGACTAGTGCCCAACAGCGGTCTAGTTTATTTTATGAGGGCCGTTACTTGAACGTTCATTCGTACACAAAACAATCGCTCATAGTTTGTCGCTAGCACAACGAACGTTCGTGTATCTTTCAACTAAATGTGCAGTCGCTGAGATCCAAGGTTCTGCAGCAAGAGGCGAGGCCGCTTACCGAGGACATTGTATGTTTGAGTGAACATTGGCTTCACAGTGATGAGGTGGACCATGTGATAATTGATGGCTACGGGATTGTGAGTAACTATTGAAGATCAAGCTTTCAACATGGGGGTGTTGCTATACATTGTAAGAACAGTTTAGGTATAGTTTTGGAAAATAGACAGGACCTCACAGATTTGGCAGTGGAAATGCACTTTGAGATCTGTGCAGTCGAGTGTAGAGGTATAAACCTAATCATTGAAATGATCTTAAAGTCGTTGCCTTCTCCGATTTGTGTGCTTGTTTTGGTTATCGCATTTTGTTGACTGGTTTGACGAACGGTATAAACTGCCTAGATAATGTAATTACGAATGTCAGAGAGAGTATTGACTCGCAGATTTATGAGACTTTTCTCTCTGATCACGCATGTATAATAACTAAGTTGGAGGTGCCTGCTCAACATAAACGACAATCTAGGGTCTCAAGGCCCATAACCGAGAGGGGACTTTTTACTCTGGTTGGGTGCGTTAGGGACTTTGACTGGGGTTTTGTTGCTGATCCGATTCTGTCCATAGAAGCTAAGTTCGACATGCTGCTTGGTCTGTTGGGAACTGCTATGTCTTTTGCTTTTCCCAGTAAAACCTCAATAGCTAAACATAACATCAACTTAAGGTGGTTCACTGAGCAATTGAGAGATATGCGTGAAAACCTAAACTTCCTTAGTGACTTAAAAAGTAAATATAATTCTGATGAGCTTCGAAATACCATAAAAGTAATGAAACGGGAATATAGATGTGCACTACTGGAATCCAAGAAAAAATGTTATGCAAATTACATTAATACCTCATCAAATAAACAAAAAGCTGTATGGAATATAGTTAGTTAATCAAGATAAAAAAATAGGCTTCCTGTTACAAATGCATCCTCTGGACTCATTGCAGGTGAGTTCAATGTTTTTTTACCAATATCGCTGAGGAAATTATTGCTGATATACCAGGCTGTTCTAATGTGAATGGTGATAGCATACATGCGAGAATGCAGGTAACTGCACCAAGATTTTCCTTCAGGGATCTCACTTATATACAGGTGCGAGATATTATCATGAGCTTGGGAAATAAATCAAGTAGGGACTTTTATGATATGAATCCTAGGATTCTTAAACATATAGCAGATGTTATCTTGATTCCGTTAACAAAGCTGTTCAATATGTGTATAAAAAACTCTGTATACCCCATGCCTTAAAATTGCAAGAGTTATATCTGTACACAAGAAGGGTCCCATTGATGAGCGGTCTAACTACAGGCCAATTTCTATAATGCCAGTATTATGAAAGGTGTTTGAAAAGGCAATTAAAAAACAAATAACTGACTATTTCGACATAAATGAGTTATTTAACAAGACACAGTTTGGCTTTCGAGCTACCTTTTCTACCATAGATGCAATTGATTCCTTAATAAGACAAATAAATGAGGGTTTCCAGGACAAGCAGCATGTTGGTGTCATGTTCTGTGATCTGACTAAAGCATTTGATTGCGTGTCCTCGGGTCTGCTGATCGGGAAGCTTGAGAGATATGGTTTTGCAAGGGACTTACCTTAACAAATAGAAAACCGATGGTAAATTACCAGGAAATAAATTCGAGGAGGTGGTTTGGCTAAGGTGCTCTCCTCTAGTGTTTATGGTCTTAGCTGTGTGGCTTCCAAGTTGCCCATGAGATCACTGGTGGGAGTCTTTCACGCTCTCATCCAGAGTCGTATCTCCTATGCGCTAATTATTTGGGGTCATTGCAGTACGACAAATAGAATTTTCGGACTTCAACGCCGTGCGGTTAGAATTCTGGATGAAGTCGACTATCGCGATGATTGTAGGCAATCCTACATAAAGCTAGGAATTCTTATGGTGCCTTGCCTTTATATTTTCCAGTGCTTAATGTATGTTAATAAAAACTCTCCCACTTACGATACACATGAGGGTATACATGCTTATGATACACGAAACAAATCAAATATATAGGTTGAATCTCATAGAATAAATAAGACTAGGAATGGAGTCTCTTATTATGGTCCTATGGTTTACAATTTGTTGCCTGGTACTGTAAAAACAACACCTTTAAATAGATTTTCAAAGATTGTTAAAAGGTATCTGTTGAGCAGAGCTTTCTACTCGGTGAATGAATGTATAAGAGCAGCCTTTGATGGCATGTTGACAGACTGATTTTATATGTGTTGTAGTTATATATAATTGGAGTGTTAAGTTGTGGTAGAAAAATTCAAATTTGAATTTCCCGCCCATTATTAAGTTGGTAACCTGAAAGATTTGTTAGTTGTCACTTGTCAATTGTCATATTAGATTAGAAGATAGAATTGGGCAATTATGGTGCCATGATGTATTTTTCATATGTGAAAATAGAAACACTTAGAATTTCGTGGTTTATTTAAGCCATCCTACAAAAAAGTTTAGTCCCCCACAAAGTTTATATTTTAATGTGTAGTTAAAATGAAATAATGATATTTGTGTAAGTTTCCACTCTGTGTTGTTTCTTAGTCTCGTATCATAGATTGGATATTGTACTTTCATTTTGAGTTGTTGACTTGTGTATTGTACTTTCATTGTAAATTATTGACTATTGTTGACTTGTGTAAAAATCTTGTATTTGGTAGCACTAATAAACACTATTCTATTCTATACACTGAATTTCTGTTCAGGCACACTGACAGTTCAATAGTTTGCTCTATCCCATGGTCGACTAGAAATTCATAGGTAACTAGGATTTATTGTAATGAAAACTAAACAGTATCATTTCTTATCTTAATTTTCTACTTTTTTTAAATAAGTATATATATCTAAGCACATTCAAATAAAAAATATTGTATGATACACGTACTCCTGCGGTTCGCCAGCCTAGACTGCGCCTCGGCCGGTGAAGTCTGCATCCGTCCGAAAAACTCAACTTTTCGTCCTTGTACCATAAACTACTACGCGCCGACACAATTAATTATTATGCTCTACATAAAGTACAGTCAGGTATAAAAAAACTTGGGAAATTTTGCAAAGTACAGTCAAGGTATAGCTCGCGTACTTTGGCGCTACGAAGTGCCAGGAGACGTTGTGCGCAATTTTGAGACGGTACCGGAAATAAACTATTGCTGATAGAAAAAAGTTGTTCAGACAAATATCATAGGTAATTTTGTAGTGAACAACTTTTGTTAAGAAAAATTCGCGCAGTCGTTAGCAGAAAAAAAAAAGATATTAGATGTGAAAAAAATTGCAACCGGTTTTTCTCGATTATTTTCTTATAACTTGTTATATATGCAGAATTCAAGAAAATGGCAAGAGAACAAATTTGCAGAGCACCTTTTTCCCTTAAAATGGTATCAACTATTTTTTTGGTACAATTAAAAATACAGCTGTTACCAGTGAAAAACTAATTTACCACTAAATTCAAGATGGCGGAAAACCTGCATGGTCGAAAATTCTGATTTAAGCTTTCTATATGGTGTACTATCGATGGATAAGAAAATTTTTCATACCCAATGAATTGCATTATTACCCATATAAATCCAATTAAATTTACTGGATTACAGGTTTTCTTAAATGGAACATACTAGGTCCAATTACGACAAAAAATTTGCTTTTTTCACGTTTGGGAAAATGGCCGCTGTGACGTCATTAAACATACCATATTTTTATAGGGTCAAATATCTAAATAAAAACATGAAATCTTGTTCTAATCATGAGGATCAGTTTTCCAAAATCCGAAACAATTGATAGTTTGAAATTATTTAAGAGTATGTTAGGGTGCCTTGTGCACTCTTAAATTTATTCAACTGGAATATTTTTGAAATTTTTGAATTGTGTTTGTTAACAAGCGCCTACCGGCCCTGCCGAACCATAGGCCTTGTTATGGCCCCCGCTCCTGTGTAGTAATACGTGTACCTATGCTCTCATCTACAGGACGCAGTTTTTGATATTTTGATCCCAAATTTTCCGTACGGCCGTCCGAGCTCAAGGGCAACAACCCTGTTGAAGGGCGTCCGAATCGGGAGAGCCGTACAGCCCGGAATTTTTTTCCCGTTTTTTTCGGGAAAAATGGCTAGCGATTGGAAGGGGGAGTGCCGGTCGAGTTTAATTTTCACGTGGGGCCGCCGACAGATACGGGCCTCTCGCCTGAAGGAGGGCACCCTGATCGAAAAAGCCGTTTGGCTGTTTGGGCCGCCTTTTTTTCGCGGTTTGGCGAGGTCCCCGGGATCATACTGTATACATCGTAGCCGACGCGCAAGCCCCACCCCCCCATACTTATTCGTAAACATCAACTGACATTTGGTATTGTTTTCTTGTGGAGAATTTCCAAATTTCCTACCGATTTTGCACTTTGGGGGCTCAGATGCCCATCTGTTATTCCATGTGTGACTTTTTCAGGTACGGGCGCGATGTATTTTTATGTAAAATTTCATAGAATATTTAGAAAAGCCCACGGGACACCAACTATGCCTTATACGGCTGTATCTTTTGAATCGTAATAGGTAGACACTAGAAATTTTCACAGAGTGTGTATGGCCGTTATAACAACAAATAATAAAAGTAAAATAAAGTTAATATAATAGTTTCGATTTTTGTAAACAACAACAAAAACAATCCCATCGATACCGCTAACTAACTACGATCGAACATTTGTCAAGCAGCGAAGTACCACAGTGGAAGCGTGCTGGGCTCATAACCCAGAGGTCCGGCGTTCGAAACTACGCTCTGGGGCAAACTTTTTTATTTCTTTTTTTTTATTATTTTTTACCAAAGTATTTATTAAAAATATGTAGTGTTAAATATTGTACGGTGGTACGGAACCCTTCGTGTGCAAGTTCGACTCGCACTTGACCGAGTTTTAACCTTATATACCTATTTACTTGTGTATTGTTATAGATAGTTGCAGTATTTGGCAATGCAGGAGCATGCCTCAGAGACGAGTTACAGAAATTACCATTAAATGATATTAACGACATGGATTCTATCATAACTGTGAAAATTCCCGATAGCAAGACAAACAAACCTCGATTTTAATTTTGTTGAAATGTATCGCAAAAATGCATCCCTTTGTCCCCAGTCTACCAGTCACACTAGATTCTTTATAAGATATTATAACGGAAAATGCTCCGTTCAACCTGTTGGTATAAATACTTTTAGTAAAATTTCAATTTCTAAAAAAAAACTGAAATAGCTGCTCAAATTCTGGAAGGTGAACGAAGTACCAATACCGGAAACTTCACAACAATTCGAAAAAGAATTTTATGTGAAGAACCTGAGACCTTCACAGGCAATGAAGAAAACAAAATTCAAAAAATACTGGAAATGAAGTTTGTCCATCAGTTACCTGGACTGCGTCTCGAGCTGAAAACTTCATGCCTCGTGCAACAAATATGCACTTTCTGCACTAGTTACACAAATAACTATTTTTCTAAGTATAATAGAATTGGGTTTTTCGCATAGCAAAAAGAGAAACTTTTTTAGGATATATTAGGTGTCTCAAATAAAGTCCGATTATATCCTTAGTTTTTGAAATGAAAAGACCAGCTTTTTCTTTTCTTGGCCAAGAAATTGACGCAAGTTCGAAAATATTGTGGCAAGTTTGGGTATTTCTAGGGATTTTCTGTGTTCCGATCTCAATACCAATTTTAGTGACTTAAAAAAAATTACCGGAAATGAGATTATGCTCCAGTTCACTCAGTATTCACATTAATAACTAATTTATAACTATTGGTTACGATTTTTCGATTTTTGCGTGTAATTTGAGAGATTCGCGGATTTATTTACTCATTAATGTTTGCATATTTGTGCTTTCGTGTTGGTAGTATTGAAATTGCACAATAAATTGACCAATTTATTGATGGTGTAAAACATACCACATTATCTACAATTTCTTGGCCAATTTATTGTGCAATTTATTGACCAAGAAATTGACAAGTGTAATACCAGCTTAAGAGAACACCCATTAAACCGTGGCATTGTTTTAAATTCTGATAAAGTAGCAATTAGTTTTGCCCACAAATGACATTGGGGTAAATTTTTCGGTAAATCTTGAAACAAAAAAGTTACAAACTGAAGAAATTTCGGCAGTTTTCGGGTTTTTCAAAATTATCTCTGAAAGTAGGCCATGGATCTCAAATGTTACACAAAGTTACCCTATCAAAAAAGCAACCATTTATTTCAAATAAAGTTCTCAGAAAAATAAATGGTAAGATTTATTGGGGGATTTGTTGGACGAAAATTGTTATTTGCAAAATCGGCTTTAATAAATGCAGTATTGTGTATAAGCGCTTGTAAGCCTGCCGTGGTTTCAGCATGGCCACAACTGGGCACTCCTCAAGTTGGTGGCGCTCCGAGGTCTGTACTTGTTAATAACTTGTTTGCTATTATTGTTTGTTACAAAAAAATTTAAAATTATTCCAGATGAATAAATGTAAGGGTGCACAAAGCAGCCTAACATACTCGGATAATTTCAGATTATAATAATTGTTTCCATGGCTAGCTAGATATCGGAAAACAGATCCTAGTGATTATAAAAAGATTTCATGTTGTTTTACATATTTGACTCTGCAGATTTTGAACAATAACAGATACAGAAAATCTTTTCCTACAAAAGCTGTTGAAAATGATAAGGACTTTCAATATATAGGAAAAAATGGTTTGTTTCTGGGGATAAAATATTGATGACGTCACAGCAACCATTTTTCCAAACGTCAAAAAAGCAAATTTTCAGTCATAAATGGACCTTGGTATATCCCAATTAAGAACTCCTGTTTAAAACTTTATTTTCAGTTTTCGAGTTCCCGCAGTAGGCCTGGGACGTCGAGTTTCGCTCACCCTGTACACAGCAAGGATAGAATTTTCAACCCGATGAAACAGTGGCGACAGTCTGCCCGATAATCAAGATTGTTGTTGTGACATGTTAGAGACAAAGTAACCATGATAAGCTGTCATTACCATGGCTAAGGTTTCATATAAAGAATATTAGTTTTGATAAGTTTCCAGACAAGTGACACATGTCGCCCCCATCCAAGAGAGACTGGAGTCCAAAGAAACTCCAAGGGTTCTAGTTGATTACATCCTGTCTAATGCCAAATGTAACTTGTTGCGTCTTGGCAGTATTTAGACAAAGTTTGTTCACCACAAACCATTCGTCAAACTTACTTATTGAGATATTAAAAACATTTAAGTTTGTTGTTTCTGATGGGCGGAAACTTTCAAAGTAAGTTGAATATCTGCAAACAGTACGGTTTCACCCTGGATGTTACAGCCTTGATTTGCCAGAGAATGATAATTAATATGCAGTGTGTCTCCGGATTTCGAAAAAAGTAATATTTCACATTAGTAAAGTGCCCTTTTCATAGATTTTACGACAAAATCTTATTAAACTTACTTAAAATTTTTCGGAATATGAAACTGAGTAGGTTTGTGAAGTTTCAAAAAGCTAAGCCTACTTAGATTTTTTGCCTTTTTCCCCACTTTTCTTTAGAGAAGTGCCCTTTCTGTAGCTTTCATATCAAAATGTTGTTCACGGTGAAAAACTGAGTAGGTGTGAGAAATTTCAAAAGCCTAGGCCTACCTTGATTTGTTTCTGTTAAAAAATTTCAAATGCAAAAAAAAATCAAAGTACTAGGCTTTAGAAATTTTTCACACCCACTCAGTTTTCATCGTGAACAAGTTTCCTTAACAACATTTTGATGTGAAAGCTACAGAAAGGGTACTTTTCTAAAGGGGGAAAAAGGCAAAAAATCGCAAACCTACTCAGTTTTTCATTCTGAACAAGTTTTCTTAATAAGATTTTGTTGTAAAACCTAAAAAAGGGAACTTTACTTATGTGAAATATTACTTTTTCCAAAATCTCCAAGGCAGTGGGGATTTTTTGAATCTAAAATTATGTCACAAATTAGTTTCAAATCAAGCACCCAGAAGCTCCAATTTCAAATCTAATTGTTTTGTCTTTTACGAGAGTTGTTTCACCTATCTGGGGATACACTGTATATGAGAAAAACGATTGGGAAAAGAACTGACCCTTGGGGTACACCATAGTTCAGTTTGACTGTGGAAGAAACAAGATTTCTCAAGGAGACATACTGTGAACGATTTGAGAGGTAGGATTTTATTACTGAAATTGCGTTGCCATATGTAGATTATAGAAAGAAAGAGTGGTTAGGAGAAAGTCATGAGAAATGCAATCGAAGGCCTTAGTAAGATCCAAAAAGTCAGCATGTGTGTCCGAGGAGTTCTCAAAGCTTTCAAAGATACGAGAGGAGAGTTGGTCAATAGTCAGGGCAGTATCTGTAGCGTTGCGAAAACCAAACTGGTTTGCGTAATACAAATTGTTTCCCACAAAGAGAGAGTTTAACTGACATTTCAATAGGTGCTCAAATACTTGCGATAGGATATGTAAAAGAGACATGGGGCGATAATTGGAGCAGTAATTACTTAAACCTTTGCCTTTAAAAGTGGGCAGCTTTAGAGGGAGATGCTGCAGAATTGATTAAATCAATTTAGTTTTTAGCTGTTCCTTTTGTAAAAAAGAATATGAAATTCAAAACTGTCAAGATTTTTTAACATTGAAGATTGATGAGGGGTTGAAGTAGAGAGGTTACATTTGCACTAGTCACTGCCTTCGTACAGATTTGCAGGCTTGCTGCCCGTCGGCCTCCAAAAATTTGGCCATCCATCTTCGTCACCTACGAGTTTTGCCGACGGGGGGGGGAATTAATACGCCGGCTACTGCACATTTTCGTAGACGGAATATTTTTTCATGATGTACTATTTTCACTTTCAATTCGCTTTAAACTTCTTAGTAGGCACTATATCTATGAAAAAAAAATGCCATGAAAAAAGTTATTTATGCACAATGCATTCCAAAAAATTTTCATTTTGACATTCATATTTGCTCACAAAATGATGCCAAATAAAGTGCCCAAAAACCATACAATACAAAATGATATTTTTTCCGACATTCGGCGCGCACCAAAACGGGCAAAAACAGAAGCCGGGCCATAAATCTTTCGAAATTTCGGTTATTCCGCTGGTTTTCGTGAAGTTTCGATGTTGTAGAAGATGCAAAATAGGGTGGTGATCAATTCCCAAAACATTGCTTTCTTTAATACCTATCTATTATAGTGGTAGGTGATTTTTTTACCAAAAAAGTTAGGAAGTGGCTATTTATACGTCCGACGGATACAAACGTCAGTGTACGTCTTGCGCTCTCATTGGCGGGCTGAGTCACGTAACTTCTTTGGATGTGCATTTAACTCCGTACACGTCCGAAGCCGAAGTAAACTAATATTTAGATACGTCGGAAGTGCATTTTCCTCAAGCATCTTTGCAATAACGAGCGTATGCACTGCTCCTTTTTGGGGGATAGACGCTGCCGTATGAAAAAAGTAGTGGTAATAATTTCCAATGGTGTAACTCACCCCCCATTTTCTTGAAATTTTGGCTAGGTAGATACCCCGTAGCCAAAATTTCAAGAAAATCGGGGGTGGGTTACATCATTGTAAATAATAAAATAACCACTTCATTTTTCATTCCGCAGCGCCGTGCCGAATATCGGGGGATAGCCAAAATTTCAAGAAAATCGGGGGTGGGTTACATCTTACATCATTGTAAATAATAAAATAACCACTTCATTTTTCACTCCGCAGTGCCCATCGCGGAAAAAGTAGGGCATACGCAATATAAAATGAGACAAGATAGGTCTGAATAATCTCGGACATCATCCAATCGACTTAGTAAACAAGCCGATTCATAATCCATCGGACGGTAGAAGTAAGTTTATGTGTCACGTGACTCAATCGACCAATGAGAGCGCAAGACGTATACTGACGTTTGTATCCGCCGGACGTATAAATAGCCACTTCCAAAAAGTTATCACCTACCGGTAGGTGATAATTTCGTTTTAAAATTATTACCTACCAGTAGGTGATAATTTTGTTTAAAATTTGTGCCTACCGGTTTCTCAGAAACATAGGGGGGGTAGCCAAAATCTCAAGAAAATCGGGCCTGCATACAGTACGTTCCATAATTACCCCAATTCTTCTACATTCTACACTATGAACTTACCTTGCTGAACAGACCCTTCTTGTGCTTTTTCTCGAGTCCAATGTTCGGACACATTCATAATAACAAGTGGGTGAAGAGAACATGTTACGGAGCCAGTGGCCCCTGGTGCCATAACATTTTTATTAGCTTCAGACGTGTCTATTCTAGGTTTTGATGTTTCAGCACTGGTGGTAGGGACAGGTTCTGGTTGTGGTGTGTAATTAACATCAACTTCCATGGATTGGTTTTGGTCACACATTGTTAATTCTGCAATTTAAATTCAAAATGTATTTTTTTATTTCCTTGGACAAGACAATACCACAGAAGAGGATTTGTCCTATTCTGTGAAAATACTTTAGTAATCTTTAGGAAAATATTATGATTATTATCACAGATTATAGAGGTTTTATTAATTATTGTGTTCTACCTTTTTGATTGATATTTATTTATGTTATGACGTTATGACAGCGAGATAGTGAGAATGCCCGCTCAAGATTTCAAACTACAAAACACAAAACGTTCAAAAATGGCCTTGCCACTCTTTTCTCAGTGCATATAAAACAACCAGTAGTATATCTTATTCGTGACAAATCATCCGCAAATTCTATGACCTTGAGCCATATTGGTGGAATAGTTATAGTCGGGAAAATCAATTCAGAAATACAGAGTAGTATTAGTAAAGTATATAGTGTGTGGTAAGCACAAGCAGCTTTGACTCCTTCCTGGGATTCTTTATTTAAAGATACTAGCGCAAAGCACAATTTACAAAAAAAAGCACACTCCACGGCACTGTAATATCCCTCATACAGCCAAAAAAGAACTGCCAATCGCCCCGTCACTGCATCAATTTGACAGAATCTATGCCCACATGGCGGCTGCGCGAACATGTGCGCAGAATTTTCCCGCCATGGGGAGTAATACTGCAGGTTGTTTTATATGCTCTGCTTTTCTGAGCTAGGGTTCCTGTCCCTATCCAGGAACTCTGTGATTCTGAGCCACAAACCCCAGAAAAGGACGAATCAGAAGTGGCACTTGGCTAATTTAAGAGGGCAGAGGGGTATTTTTATGAGGTGGTGGGGACGGAGAGTATTGCTAGGCCGCCAGATCCTTAGAAAGGTTAAAACATGTCAACATATTTTTCACTATCATTTATTCATTTTGGGTAGGTATACCAATAAAATTAATATGAAAGCAATTAATATTATCTAATGTGTGCCGGTAGTAAAATTATATTGTTTTACGAACCATTTATTCTATTTATCTGAGACCAGAAAACCCTTAACCTGACCCCTGTTTTCTGGGACTTGATTATGAAAGCGGAATGCTTGACAACGGCGCGGCGCGGCGCCACAGATTCCGTTCTTGCGGTACTGCCAGATCGTCCAGTCGGGAGCCGGTAACCAAGGCAACCCACAAAAATATAATGCAAATTAATTTAGTATAAAATGAAATCGATGATAATTTACTTATAAAAATGTTAGTCCTTGATAGTATTTTGGTTGATATTAAATTGAAGGCGATAAAAATAGCTAAATGAATTTAAGGAAATTGTCAGGCATAAAAGCTGACGAAGTCCGGCAACGTCGTTCGTGGCCTACGACTGACGCGCCACCTAACGCCAGACGCCAGACAGCGTCAGTATGTTCAATTGAGGTTAAACTCCTTATAAAACGTAAACAATAAAACGAAAAACGATTACCAATTTCTAAGTAAAAAAGCCCAGTATTATTATCATGACTGTGATAAAAGTATCCAAAACAGGGACCAGATAAGGTGTACAATATGTATTCAGCTCAACTTGACTGCTTGTGTTGTTACTTCGAATACTTCGTTGCTGTATTTACACTAGTGCATTGTGCCCCAGAAAACCCACTTTGTGCTTAGGTTTTGTGACGAAATGGCCCCGCAATTATTGCTGTGTTCGTGGATGTTCTAACAACACGAGGAATGTTGGGATAAGTTTTTTCAAAATACCTGCTGATGAAAACAGGTAGGTACCTATGTGTAGTTTGTCCCTACCTTGTTACCACATTATTATATCCTTAGGTATTATAAATTTTATGTCCTACGTAGGTACTACCCCTTTTACTGGAGTATTACCTACCCCAGAAAACCCTCAAATGGTTTCCTACTGATAATACCTACCTAACTAGGGTTTTTAATTTTTTTTCAAGGTGTTATGCATGGACGAGAAAGTGTGGAAGGCAGGATTTGTTAGAAAAAACACCCACACAGCTTTTTATTAATTATAAAGTTTGTTCAATGCACTTTGAAAATAGTATGTTTGCAAACCAGTCGAAGTCTGGGCTAAAGAAAACAGCAATACCAACTGTGTTCTCATCATGTAAGTACCTTCATTGGTAATTATGGAAATTAGTGTATGCACCGCCCGATTTTCTTGACATTTTGACCCCATAATTACCCCTTCATTATTAGATAATAATATGTATTTTTTGCTGATACTTGTAATTTTGCTGCATTTAATTTTTTTACTAGGTTATATCGATGAGGCTTCTTCACAGAGTCCTTCTGTGTCTGTATGCAGCAATTTGACTTTGTTAGAACCTCAACGAGAACTTGATCAACCAGTCTCGATCGCTCAACCTTTGGATCAACCAAGTACACCCCATCTGTCACAGTCACCTATAGGCGATCTCCACAGCATTACCGAATTTTCAGTTGCATCAAAAGGTAATGATATATATTCACAAACTGTTATTATAGTATACACACCCAAACTAATATGACATCACGCATTATTTGCGATAATTTTTTTTGTCAAAAAAATTATATGTCATGGAAAGTCAAAAGTGTTTTTAGTTGCCGACAGCGAAAGTGACGTTAGATTTCGTGTTTTTTTAAGTTGTATAGCATAAAATCTAATAACATTTTACCTGGCAAAAATTTAGTACAAACATCTCTGTCTTCATTTTAATCATATGATCTTAAAAGCATATGCACTGGAATTATTATTTTTCCCAAGGTTTTCATAACCTATAAAACAAAATACTGCTTGTAATATCTTATGATTAAAATGAAGACAGACATGTTTGTACTAAATTTTTACCAGGTAAAATGTTATTAGATTTTATGCTATACAACTTAAAAAAATACAAAATCTAACGTCACTTTCGCTGTCGGGAACCCCCTCTTAAATGTGAAAAACCCGACAATATAAATTGTAATAAATATTAAGTGATTCCATATTATAAGTTTGGGTGTGTGTACATATATTGTAATTTTTTGTATTACTTATTTTGTTATTGAATAATTCTATTTTTAGATGCTAGTCAACAAACTTCTCTTAGTTTGAGTGCACATAGTCCGAGAAAGCATTCATTAAAGTTACAAATAAAAAAACTCCAAAGAAAGTTGCATCCGAAGTTGGAGCAAGCTGTCGACAGTGCCGACACTGAAATAAATGACGAACAATTTCTTGCCATTTGTGAGAAAAAACTGTCTGCTTCAATGCTACTATTTGTAAGGCATTATTTAGAAAATCCCAAAAAAGATCCACAGGGATATCGGTACTCTTCAGATATGAAACAATTTTCCTTAACAATTTATTTTCTAAGCCCAAATGCTTATAGATTTTTAATGAAACCACTTTATTTGCCATCTAAAAGCACTCTTCAAAGAATAACTAGCAAATGGCATATAACTGCAGGTCTTAACAGTTTCATTTTTGAGGTTATTAAATCAAAAGCTACAAATTTAGAGGGTTCTTCAAAACAGTGCATTCTTTGTATTGACGAAATGTCATTAAAAATGTTTTTATTTTACAATAGATCTTCCGATACCATTGTTGGCTTTCATAATACATTGAAGGAAAAAAGATATGCTCCTGCTAAATATGTTTTAGCTATTATGGCTAGAGCAATATTTGCTAAGTGGAAGCAACCAGTTGCTTATTTCTTTATTGATACTTGTTCAGGGGAAGAATTAAAATTTATTATTTTTGAAGCAATAAGGAAACTTAAATCTGTAGGATTACTAGTAAGTGCGTTCACATTCGAAACCTCTGAAGGATGTACAAATAAAACGTATAGGTATTGACCAAATTTATAATAAACAAAAACATAAGCCTTTGGCTCTTCGGCTGTGTCCAAAATTTACAGATGAACACATTAATTCGAATCCTTTTAAAAAACTGAAGGTTAGTTTAGCCGTCCAAGTTTTCAGCGCAATGGTAGCTGCGGCACTTAATTCCTTTATTGAATTCGGACAATTCCCCCCTTCGGCAAACGCTACAGTGTCATTTGTAGAAAAAATTGATAAGTTATTTGATATCTTAAATTCCTCAAAAATATCAGGCAGTAATACAAGTACAATAGACCTTTCAAAGGAGCAGATTACCAAGTCGATTTTTTAAAGGAAATGTTTACATATTTTCAGAATATTAAAATTTTAAAACAAAATATAGAGGTTACCAATAAAGTTAAATTTTTGAAAGGGTGGCAAATCACAATAAATTCATTTTTAGGTCTTTGGGAAAAATTTCATTGTTTAGAGTTTAGTTCCTTATACACTCGACGCTTAAATCAAGATTGTCTCGAAAATTTTTTCGGCACTATTAGGCAGCAAGGGGGAAATTGCTTGAATCCAACCCCCATCCAATGCGAAAGGGCTTTCAAAAAATCATTTTGTTTAAATTATTTCCAACACGCGGATGGGGCTAATTGTATTGAGGATTTTGATTCATTATTGTCATACGTAACCACCGAACATACACAAATTTACAACAAAGTTGTTGTGGGAAATGCAAGATCTATTTTTTCTGATTTAAGTTCGGTGGCACCAGATTATATTGATTTCGAACTACATGAATCAAATAGTATATCATATGTTTGTGGATATTTATTAAGAAAGTGCTTGGAACAACATTCATGTGAAGTTTGTATTAAATATTGTAAACGTCATACATTAGGGGATACTGATTTGTTTACTTATTTTAAAGCATACAAATCAAGTGGTAACGAAACCTTTGGACATTTATTTTCACCTCCTGATAATTTCCTAAATTATATTAAAACTCTCGAAGTTAATTTTTGTACCCTCTTTCCAAAGTTTGCTTTAGAAGAAAATGTTGGTGTGAAATTAAAAAATAAGCTGCAAAACATTTCATGTCAACATCCATGCCCTAGTTTTAATCATGCCTATTTATTATCCCTTTATGTAAGATTTAGAATCTATTCTTCTTTAAAATTTTTAAATCGTGATATTGTTTCTAATAAAACTAATAAAAATTATAAACTTCGAAATTTGCATTTATAAGTGCTGCCAGGGGTCATTATTTTTAAAAATTAGGCTAAGTTGATAATGTATAGTGTGCATGTGCATAATATCACAGACCTATATAGCTAGCGAAGCTATATATGTCTGTGATAATATGTACGTAAGTAGTTTATAATATCTTTTGTATTTATAGGTATTATATTTTATATGTGCTATTGTTTTTGAATTTTTTTTATAGATTTTAGTAATAAACATTTTTGATAAATACCCTTTTTGTTACTACCAGTGATACGAAGGTCAACCAATTTTGCAAATAATAATTGTTATGGATCTATATAAAAAAACAAATTAATTGCCAAGCTATGAGTTTGGACGCAAGTCGATTGAAATATTGTAATATTTCAACCACCCAAGTAGAATAGTTCACTTGAACCTAAATCATAGTTGTTTCTAATTAATATAGGTAAGTATAAAATAATAAAGAGGAAATATTGTGAAATTTCCATGTACAATAAAAAAATGTATTTTTCTCTTTAGTAAAATATTAATATTTATATTTTTTTCGTCAGTAAAATACCTACTTAAAATCACTTCTGGAGATTCAAATTTAACTAGATCTAATCCCAGAAAAAAACTTTACTATTCTAAAAATTAATTTTGCTATATAAAACACAAAATTTTCTATAGCCCGGACCTGATCGTGCCAACGCAATGGGCAAGTTCTACTCTGTCCAAAATACGGTGGGCGTGGCCAATGCGCAGATGTCAACGGCGGAGAGTTCATTTCCTATGCGCGAGAGGGGAAATTGGAACCGCGACATCAAAGGCGCCGAAAGCAAGTGCCACTTCTGATTCGTCCTTTTCTGGGCACAAACTAAAAATTTAGAAAGGTTATCTCCTTCTTCTCGTCTTTTAATGGCCTCTCCTCTTCCGAGCAAGTTACCCAGTCTGGAGCCTCGCTCTTCGTTGGGTCGGATCACATACCTAGTGTAGGCAAGTTAGATAAAAAAAAACGACGTTTAGAAGAAAAAATTTATGGTGGTGAACTCCCAGTAGGAACCCGAATACAGATCCGAAGAGTTCCCAACCCCCCGGGGGAGCTTCATCCCCTCTTGCCCAAAAAACCACCCCCAAACGTGACCATGACGGTGTTTTTTGCGTTTTGCACGTAAACCGTAACTCTGACCACGATAAACTTATGTATGTCATTTCGCATCTTGTGACGCGTCAGTTGCGAGTCAGAATTTAAATTGCTCCATGTCTTGTCTGCGGCATGCAGCTGCAGCAATCGATTTTTTGGCAAGATTATTGTCCTTGGGAAATCTATAGTACTTAATTTCCGTTCCCTTACTGTTTCTGTTATTATTTGGACAAACGCTGACTGCACATCCCGGCATTTCTGGCCTATTTTAAAGCACTGTCGAGCTGGACTGGCAGTTGTTTACACTTTTTTCTTGACACATTAAACTGTAAACTATAAAAAAACGTAAAACACAACCGCATTTTGAATTCGTGCCTCGCAACTGACGTAGATGCGCAGATTTGCCTTGTTTTCGGATTCGTTACTGACATACCGTGGGTAAGTCTCTCGTGACTATGACGAGAAAAAGTTATACGCGACTGAATTTAAGATGCCAGCGCCCCGACGGGACTATGCGAACTAATATATGGGCCATCGTCACTCGTCACCATGGGAACGGTGCTAGCCTTGGGTCTACACTGTTGTTCTTTGTTCTTGTTCATTGTTGGCATGGCCCATAGACTAGTTTAGCATTGAGCCTATAGGGGGCGTATTTCTTAAATTCAATGGCGTATAGGTCTTTTTAGATTCTCCATTAAATAATAAATGACCTTGGAAAATAAGCATAGTTGTCAGCGCGAACAAAAAATAAGCCTTGCGCCGTCTTTTGCGTCAATTATCTCGAAAAGTAGTAGAGTACGGTAAACGTACCAGAGTATTATACGTGGGGGGGGGGGGGTGCAACAAATTAGTAACAAGCTGATCTAAGCGGGAATCTTTAGATAACACCCTCCTATTTAATCCTTCAAAAGTCCCATTCAGTCCCAGTGTGGGAAGTTCGAAAAAGATCGCCGCCATCTTTAATTTTTTCCTTTTTTATAAATATCTCCGTTTGCAACAGTTTTTTCAAAAAAGCATAAGAGGCATTTTTTGTAGAGAATAAAATTTTAAAAAATTCATCTGGTTAACATTTTTCTAAGTGAATGGTAACAGGGATAGAGCTATTAATTAGAGGCGGTTGTATACATTTTCCACTTTGAACATATTTTTTGCACAAAATATGAATAGGTACCTACTTATTTAAACGAATGTGTAATAATAATATAATTTAATTTTAGATTACTTATTATATCATCCGCGTATCTTATCCCATATTTATATATCCCCTATTTCTACATACAAATTTACCGAAATTGGCAACTTGAGCTTGAGCGTCCGCCCCACCCTCCTAAAAACCGACGATCGCCGAAGTACCATCAGAGAACATTACGACGATATTTTAGTCAAATGCAAATATTACTTACGTGTTAGGACAATTTCTAACTGTATTATGTACATATTATGCAGTATTTATGAGAAAGACAATGGCGAAAAGACAGTTCATGTGACTTCAAAGGGATTTCCAAGTTTAGTAACATATTTTTCACATATCTCACCATCATTTGATGAAATAATATGTTTGGGCGACTTTAACACAGACTTTTTGAATCTTAACAATCCAGTCAGCACATGTCTAGCGTCTTATAATTTGGTGCAGATATTGAATGAGCCGACAAGAGTAACAGGAACATAGAAAGGACGGAAATAAAACGTCATCACCTCGCGACGACCTTCATTTGACCGTGTTCCTAACTAGGATAAATGTTGCTAAAACAGAAATTGGGTACTGCGGAGTGCAAAAATTGCGCAAGTGTCTGTAAGATGGCGCTGGAGTTGGAGAGCGGCCATTGGTACAGAGCGAGAATAAAAAGTAATGTTTCGCCTTGCTAAAATAAGTTTCCGTTCCTTATAAGTTGTTTTGTTGCCCGGCAAGGTCGTTGGTCGGAACCAGGGGTCTATGGGGTGGCAGGCGGACCGACCCCCTTTTTTATACAAATAACAGCACATCGCTCCCATCCTGGCGTATTTTGGGATTGAAACTGTGAATTGTTAAACACAAAATAATAATATGAATATTTACGCTCCTTTATTTTTCTATATTTTTTCATAGTTATTAAGAATATTGTTGAGTAAAATATTAAGTAAGAGGACTACCTACCGGCTGTCAAATCTACTGTCATGACATAATAATTCTCCCTCAAAACCGCATGAATGATCACAATACTTACCCTAACTGACATTTAGAATTTATGTCACTATAGTTTTATCTTTTATCATTCTATTAACTTTTCATTAAGTACTTAATATTGATAAACCGAAAGAAATTAAAATTCTGTTGTATTTGATCCAAAGTTGACGTAAAGTTGTGAATTTTGTTAGATACGTGAAATACCTACTATTTGCTGATATCTTAATATATGTATTATTTTGGCATACATTTAGAGTAATGGAAAATGTAATGTAAATAAATTTATAGGTACTACCATAGAAGAATTTACGTAGTACCATAGAAGAATCTACTACGTAAATTCTTCTATGGTACTACCTAAATGCTTGCCGGTACATCAACTTTGTGTCAAACAGAATTTTAAAGCGTTAATATAATTTTCTTTTGAAAAAGACATATTCTTATCGATATTTTTTAGTAATAATAAAAAGTTAATAAAATTATAGAATGATACTCGTATATTATGTTGTATAGCTAATGATATAAAATAGTTTTTACGAAGTAATGACTTTTTAAAATTTTAAGAAATTTTATAAATAGGAAATAGGCGCTTATGTAACATTAAAATAGAAACGACTTTTTCAAGTTAAACGTTTTGAAATTGTGACAAATAAGCCAATTTTTAGGGATTTTATTTTTTAAATATAATTTTTGACAGATAGCGAAAGTCACGTGACCACGTTTGAGTCGATTATTTTTCCTCGTTTTTAATCGAAAGGTAACCCCAAAGTTAACTGCATATGTGTTCTATTATTATCCGTTAATAAAAAAAATATGTTTAAATTAATAAAAAGATACATTTTGCACCATATCTTCATTTTTTCCAAAAAGGTTTTTTGGTTATAACTTTTGTTTGACGTTCGATTGTTTTTTTCCAAACGACATTACATTGTTTGGAAAAAACTGCAACAAACTGGTTTTTAAATCATTAATTTGTCTCAAAAAATACGGAATGGTTAAAGTGAATGTTCCTATCACCTTCAGGCGGACACCCTGTACCTAATAAAAATATTATTAAACAAATAATAGTACTTTTTGAAATTGAGCCCATGTGTTGATAGGTGGCCGTGATTACAGCCCAAAAGTAAAGTTACACACATTGTTTAATGTGCTTTTTGAACCTAACAAAAAAAAGTTTATCAAAATCGGTAAACAAATAAAGATATTTTACCAGGGTGGTAACTCCTTAACGGAGGTCACACTGTAGATGTTTAACATATAGGTACAGAAGATGTTCTTTCGCATCAATATATCGTTTTCTTTTTTAATTTTTTATTGAGATATGTATTTATCTTAATTATTGCGTTACTTAAAATGTGTGTTTGAATGTAAGTGTTAATGCAAACGAAGAAACACCTTATGTACACATAAAAGACCATGTTTCATTTCATTGAAAAAACTAAAGATAATTTTTTAGAACTTTTAAGCCAGCAATACTATACCTACAGAAAACGTGCCGAATAACATTCTTTAACTAAAGATATGCCTTTAACAGTAAAAAACAGTTGACATTCAAGTGACCTTGAAAACGTCGTCTGCCTACAAGTGAAAACGTGCGTCTTACATTGCACCTCATATGCTTCAACTTTTATGTGATTTTTTGCGATTTTCGTTTTTGAGATATTTATAATAGCTGCATTTATTAAAATGGAACACCCGGTGTAGATAATTTTCGACATACCTATACATATAGAGACATAGACATATGAATTCTCCCCTAATGTCAGTTTATATGCTAACGATTGTGTTTTCCTCACGAAAAATACATAACGGCGACATAAGTATAAATAATGCAAAGTCAACTAAAGCAGTTTTTAGTGCCGCCGTGTACCTTTCACGCTAAAAATCAATGAACCATTGCTAAAAAGAGAGGGGTTAAAATCACAAATCGGAGTCTTTGAGCTACGGGGGTCTCCCGAATATACCTTTTGAACATTTATATTATTTTAATATTAAGAATTCGCAATTCATAGTATATAATAATATGGAAGTAATACAAAAACATAAAAAAATAATCAGACAGCTTAGTTGCTTAAATATTATATCGCCAAAACGTAAAATTGATCATATGAACATAATATATGTAATTATTAAACTGGACCTGTAACAACAGCGTCAACCGTTCATCGATCGTCTGTTTTTCGCGCCATCTGATAAACAATAGCTACACTTTTGGTATTCCCGCTGCATAATTTAAGGTATTTTGCCTGTTTTTTATTTACAACAAGACTGGATAATTACAATGTTTACTACCGGGTTTTCGTTCCGAGCATATTCGGAAACCTCTGCCCATCTTAATGAAGGTAAAATTCCGGCTCAAGAGACAAAATAGACGAATTTATGCCGGCATAAAGTTTGAAATTCAAAAAAAAATCTCGCTCATAACTTTTAAACTAGTGTCATTAGTATCTATGGATATTTTAAAAATACCCGTGTTTTTTGTAATCCTTTGAAATTCGCTACTTTTTCCAGCTACTTGGAAATAAAAATACATTGATACAGGCAACCAAACATACAATGGCGAGGCGCCCCCCCCCCCTTAGTTAATTGAACCTATATTTGTCTCTTGCAGTGATGCTGTTTTTGCTGTAGGTACCTACAATATCAACCCATCATATCTCTGATCATTGCCTTACTTTTTGGAGTTAAAGATAGCAAAGCCCAAAATTAAATAGCGACCTAAAGAACAATTTATAGTATCCCTCCCTCTGAACTGAACCTCCAACTGAATCCTTCCAAATGCTGTGTTTTATTATTCGGCTCAAAAAGATCTGGACTGGATTTGTCAAATAACCTTAATATTAATATTGAGGGTACTACTTTACCAAAAGTTGACTCAACCAGAAATTTGGGAATCATTATGGACAAAGATTTTAGATATCGAGATCATGTTAAAAAGGCTATACAGAAATCATGTTGCTCCCTAAAATTACTACTCTATATTCTAATAGACACTTTCTTAGGCAAAATATTCGAAAGAATCTGTGAGGCTCTTGTAATGTCTCATTTCAATTACTGTAACTTCTATTATTGGCCTTCACTTGATCTTGCTATCAAATCTAGAATACAATAAGTTCAAAATATCTATTGTCGACTGGTTTGTAATTTGAGAAAATATGATCATGTTTCCGCTAAAGTAAATGAGTTGGGATGGCTCAGTTTAAAAATTAGCCCTATCTCTTTTATTTCTCAACTTAGGAAAAAGTGTAGGGAAATAAAATGTTCATAATCATTTCCCCTACAAAAAAGGTCTATTATGTTTTTTTTTGAAAAAACTGTTGGAAAGGGAGATATTTGAAAAAAAGAAAGAAATCCAAGATGGCGGGGATTTTTTTCGACCTTCCTTCACTGGGACTGAATGGGATTTTTGAGAGGTTAAATAGGAGATTATTTCTAATATCTAAAGATTCCCGCTGAAATCAGTTTGTTACTAATTTGTTACACCCTAACCCCCAGATTGACTCCACTATAGCGTGAGCAAAAAAATGTATAGAAGCAAAATTGTAGAGCAGTTCTTTCTCTACAAGATCCATATTGGATAAAACATTCTTGAGAAAGTGTTAGTAAACATATGATGATTTTTTATACCTGTGTATTCTGAACTTGAGCGTGTTTCCACACCATCCATGAGGTAACTGTCTCGGTGCGTTTTTTTAAGGAGTTTCTCCTATAGGCCTATTCCACTAATGAAATATAAATATTTAATCAATTGCCTCTGAAAAATGGTCCTGCTCGATGGAATTTAAACATAACTCTGCCCATGACAATGAGAACACATTGTAGAGCAGTGCAGGCCAACCTTTACACATGTGCAACGCTTTCCACAGCCCTCTTTACAGCCGCAAGATATGAGCTGCAGAATTGAAGCTGGAGCTGGTGCTTGAGTCGTGAGCACTGGCATTAGAATGTTGTTAGTTTTTCTCCAGCCCTATTCAGTTGCTCTCAAATTTCTTCCTTTCCACAAATGAATTTGATGAAAAACTCTATAGGAATGTTGTCTTACTGCATCAGATGTTGGTGGTAGTCTGGACAGAATGACTGCGTTCCTCGACTGGCCAACTAGCTGATTGAATAAAATAAAGCGATAATGGTTTAAAGATGTCTCTTGTCGGGGTGCCTTATATAGAGCAAGCGTAAATTTCTCCCCAGCTCTTGCAATGCCATCTTTTGCCGATGAAGGATTATTGAATACGGCGACCAAGTCTTGCAAATCCTTTCTTGTATTTATTAAGCTTACGGTCTGTGATTTTCCTTTGCCAAAGAAAGCAGACGTGATGTCGCAGCCACTAAACGCATGAGCAAATAAAATATTATCTTTGCAATATTTTAAAACTGTCAAGTTTTGTAAGTCCTGGGAACTATACACCCTTTCCTTAATATTTTCTCTCAAAAAGCGAATGTCTTTCTCTGGAGGACATAGAGCGATAACTGTAGTTTTTGATGGATACAGCGAGAATGAGGACAGTACAAAAAGTATTGAACGTCATCAACGGCTCCTAAAACGGATATATCTGCAGAAATAATTTTTGACAAAGACGCGCCAATTAGTGATTCTCAAAAGAATTTGTTGAGTAATCTTGCCAATAAAGAGCATTTTATTGGTCAACTGATGAATACATTAGAATCAGCAGGTACTTCCACTCTCGGTGCTACTCGCTAATCGTTGTTGTTGGGCAGGATATCGATTTGCTTACACTCCTTATCGCTCTATGTCCTCCACCCAAGGAAATATTAAGGAAAGGGTGTATAGTTCCCAGGATTACAAAACTCGACAGTTTTAAAATATTGCAAAGATATTTTATTTGCTCATGCGTTTAGTGGCTGCGACACCACGTCTGCTTTCTTTGGCAAAGGAAAATCACAGACCGTAAGCTTAACACATACAAGAAAGGATTTACAAGAAGTGGTCGCCGTATTCAATAATCCTTCATCGGCAAAAGATCGCATTGCAAGAGCTGGGGAGAAATTTACGCTTGCTCTATACAAGGCACCCCGACAAGAGACATCTTTAAACCATTATCGCTTGATTTTATTTAATAAGCTAGTTGGCCAGTCGAGTAACGCAGTCATTTTGTCCAGACTACCACCTACATCTGATGCAGTAAGACAACATTCCTATTGAGTTTTTCATCAAATTCATTTGTGGATAGGAAGAAATTTGAGAGCAACTGAATGCGGCTGGAGAAAAACTAACTACATTTTCTAATGCCAGTGCTCACGACTCAAGCACCAGCTCCAGCCTCAATTCTGCAGCTCATATCTTGCGGCTGTAAAAAGCGTTGTGGAAAGCGTTACAGGGTGTTCCCGTATATTTTGACCCACCCCTAGAGCCTTTATTTTTCGAGTTAGAAAAAAAATACGTAAATGAAAGTTGTAGGGTTTTTTCTGAACCGCTAGGATCTGTTACTAGATAAAACGAATGAGCGTCGCAAATTTATAAAAAATATAAACTTATTTTTTTTTAACGGAACACCCTGTATATATTTGGATTTTTGAATTTCACGCATTTTACCGATTCCAACAATATAAATATGTTATATGTTTGCTTTAAGCATTCGCATGATATTCCAAATTGCAGATAAATACGATCTTTATATTTAATCAAAGTTGCCATGAAAAAACATTTCAACTTAGGCAAGAGCATACCTGTTAATCCATTATTTTTGGGACAATACACCTTGGTACCCTACAACTTTCATTTAAGTAATTTTTTTCTGACTCAAAAAATAAAGGCTCTAGGGGTGGGGCAAAATATACGGGAACACCCTGTACATGTGTAAAGGTTGGCCTGCACTGCTCTACAATGTGTTCTCATTGTCATGGGCAGAGTTGTTTAAATTCCGTCGAGCAGGACCATTTTGCGTGGCAATTGATTAAATATTTATATTTCATTAGCGGAATAGGCCTATAGGGAAACCACTTAAAAAAAACGCACCGAGAGCGTTACCTCATGGGTGGTGTGGAAACACGCTTAAAGTGCAGAATACACAGGTATAAAAATCATCATATGTTTACTAATACTTTCTCAAAAATATTTTATCCAATAATATGGATCTTGTAGAAAAAGAACTGCTCTACAATTTTGCTTCTATATATTTTTTTGCTCACGCTTACTTTTCGAGATAATCGATGCAAAATACGGCGCAAGGCTTATTTTTTTGTTCACGCTGAAAACTATGCTTATTTTTCAAGGTCATTTATTAGCGTTGGGTGGGAGAAGTTTCGAGCCTTCTCTTCTTCTGTCCAGTAGTTGCCTTCTGCAGCAGCCTCGAACTGGTTAAGGTAAGTGCTCCATGCCACTTTTCCATCAAACTTGGGGGGCTTCATTTTCAAAGCGGCCATGGTCATGGTGGCTTCTGATTTTGGAACTCTGTAGCTGCATCATCCTAACTCCCAGCTGCATTATTTCTTCCATGTTCTCAAATTTTGTCTTCATTTTACCAAGTATACTTTGTAGCTCATTTTTCATTTCTCCGACTTCCACTCATACTTCTTTCTTCATTTGTGTTACTTCTTCTTCGACAACTACTTCAAACTGGGCAACCTTCTTTTGCAACTCTATTTTTAGATCTTTTTTAATTTTTCTTCAGACATTAGTTTGTCTCGGACTGGATGGCCTTAACTTCTTTCTTCATTTCTTCTTGGTTGGTCTTCATATCTTCTTTCAGGTCACTTATCAGTTTTCCTGTTTCGTGTCCCTATCTTCTTCCCTCTTGTGCCTTTCTTCTTCTTTCTCTTCTTGCTTCTTTTCTCTTTCTTCCAATTTCTTGTCCATTTCGCCAAATTTCTTCATAAACATTTCCATCAACTTTTCCATTTCCATAGCGGTTTGTTTTCTCGTTGTGAGCATTCACCTCAGGGACCTCTTAAAATCCCCCTTCTGACATCAAATGTAATGCATTGCAACAATCACAGTCCAAACATGTTTCTTTGGTTACCACCTTTATTGTAGAATCCACAAATTAACTTACTTCCAGGCGCAATTCCCAGGGCTTATATACTCAAATGGAAGACTGGAGACTACTCTAGAATATTCCTGGCCAATGATAGTTCTACAAATATCATAAAGTTCTAGAAAATTTCTAGAAAACCTAAGGAAGCTCTACGGGGAAAACAATGAAAAAGTAAAAGAAAATGGGGCCCTGGGGGCCACAGACCAACAAAGCTGTAACGGAAAATGCGACCAAATCTTAAAAATTATAAAACTGTAAGTAGAATCATACCGAAACCTAAAATTTATCTGCCAAATCTTTGAGTAGGTTAGGAAACAGTGCAAATGTGTTTATTAAAAGCTGATGTAACAACTTTAGAGGCATTTTTCGTTAAGTATAATACTTACACTAGAACTAACCATGGGCTTCATTTCAAACCAAAATACTCTCGCTTGCTTTTTAGACTCTCTTTTCTTAAGAAAATCTATGGAAATATGTCATGAAAACTTGTCAAATTAAAGGGAATTAACAAACAAGCATTTTATTTTATTTTTGATATTAAATGCCTTGTAACTGACACATTTGCATGTTTTTATTTTATAAAAGAATCTGCAACAATGGTGTTTTTAACATTAAACAACACTGTCAATTGGCATAGGTCTTTAATACAGTGTTGATCCCGATAGGGATAACAGGCGGACTACTTTTTCCACACGCCCGTTCTTTTTTGGGCTCCAAAAGGTGATTCAAAAAAATAAAACTATGCACATTTCTCTATACTCTTATCATATCTCTAAAAATAAAAATGTAGGTGGTGGGTAAAATACCTATAGTTAGTTTATTTGTCAGAACTTATAAATATTATAAATATAACCTGTGTATGTTTTAAATGTATATTATAAATTTTAAAATTACATTAAACGATATTATTAACTCTCTTCATCAGTATCTTCATTTTCAAAATCACTTCCAGATTCATCAGACAAGTCTTCTTCGTTAACTTTAAGATTGTTTAACTTGTCCATAAGTTTATCTTTTTTGGTTTCTGTGCTTTCTTCCTCTTCATTCTCAGTTTTCTGAGTATTCAATTTACTTACATACCTTAAGAATGTCCTTCGTTTTCTTTCTGGTAAAGATTGCAGAACGGTGTTCATCTCATTATCCAATTTTATTTGTTCTGTTACATCTGGTGCTTGTACAACTTCTTTAGATTCGCAGCACTTTGTACACACCCCTAATTTTCTTCCACACTCATTACACATGACATGGTATGCTTTTCTCACTGATTTCTGTTCACATTTTACACATTTTTTTGGCTGTGTTAGTGGTTTGTATTTTTTATATTTGATTTTCCATTCAATTATTTCCTTGCACCTTGCACATACATCGCTTACTTGAATGTTGTTGATCATTTTTGTGCGGTTGCTTGTGTCATGCAGGCTATTCTTAAATGCAGACTTGTTCCGATGCTTCTGAGGCCTTGTTCGCAACGTGTTTCCTTTTTGTGAACTCATGTTTTCCGTCCACACCTGAAAGGAAAATTTACCTATTCAATAAATAATAAATATATTTGAATAATACTTTCACTATCAGCACAGATAACTTATTGGGATTGTGGTGGCATTACGAATAAGGGCAATCAACTGCTATTTTTTGCAGAATGCAACCGTTAAGTACCTACCTATATTGTCCGCATTTTCTTATTTTTAAATGATGTGATTTGTTTGGGCTTGTAACAATTTAAATACAATAAAATTTTCAATCGCATTCCTGATTATAAACTTTAGCTTTATTAGTTATTTACACTTTAAGATATGCAAGTGCATTTTTTTAGTTGAGGAGGTTGCTCCAGAGGTCAAAAAGAGCTTAAGCATCGTGCAATGTAATACATTTTTCCTGGTACCGACAATTTCATATTTTACTTTAAAACTTTTATAAACAATAGGTTTTTGAATAATGCCATCGCTCTGCATAGCACCTCTATAACAAGTTTGCCTCAAGTTAGGTAACAGCCATGAAAAGAAATCCAGTGTGATGTGCGCTGTGACACGGCAGCGACAATTCTGATTTTGGTTAATATTTTTGAGTAATAATGATGGCAGAAGGATAATGGTGTGCTACGTTGTGTACCTACTTATTTTGGTTCAGTATGCACATATGACATTACCTTGGGAAAACAGTTTGGTATTTCCATTTCTAATCGGATGTTACCGATGTCATCTGAATGTTTGGCTTTTTGTCATTTTATAGTTAGAAGTGTGTTTGCCTATTAATTTGTTGTTATCTTTTAATAATTATGACTGTTTGTGCTAATTATGGATGTAGACATTATTCTCGGAAAACGAAGAGAACTGATGTTAAATATTACTATAGCTGCCCACAAGACGAAAATCTTTCACAACAGAGGATTATTGCTTGCCATCGAAAACGCAAAGTCAACGTGAAACAAGGTGATTTACCCTCGGATTATTAAATCGTTTTAGCTCCTATATGTAGGTACGTTAAAAATACGCCCCACATTAAATTTTGTGAAATCTTTGAAACATACATTGCTCAATAAAATTATTATCAAGCGAAAAAATATTTTAATCTGATACCTGAAGAAAAGCGTAACAGAAAAGAACTTGTAACAATAATTATAGCACAGACCGAGGCAGAGACAAGTATTCCTTTTATGAAATTATTCTTTGTATTGCAAGAACTTTAAGTCATATTAAGTTAATAAGGAATAAGTATAAATAAAAAAAATAAGTTTTGAAAATTGTACTAGGCTAGGTATAAACTGTACAAATGTAAAATGTACAAATTTACATATTGAAATAAATAATACCTATCAATCTGTTCAATGTTCAATCCTTGATTGGGAGAGTTAGGAAAATAATGACATTTTTTATTAGAAAATAGTTTTTTATGTACCAAGGCACTGAAGTTCAACTTTTTATGACTCATGAGGAATTTAGTTGCCGAGGCCTCTGGCCGAGGCAAATAAACCACATGAGTCATAAAAAGAACTTCAGTGCCGAGGTACATATTATATATTTTTTTGAAATCGGAAAAAAAGAATGTTTTATTAGGCAAGAAAATAATAATAAGGGATCACCCGTCCACGAACCGACTACACGCGGCATTGCTTGACTTTGACGATCGCTCTACCTAGGTCAAGTATGATGAGACACGGCACCTTCTGACAGAAAAACCAAACTGCTGCGTCTCACAGGCGGCTAGCGCCCCGCATTCCACTTTGGCTTTCACATTGTGCGCATGCCCATATCTATTCAATTGCACCTAACGTAACAAATTTGTTTTTGTTTTGATTGCGGTAAAATTTGAAGTAGTATATTCAGTGAAAAATACGAGTATCTATATTATTTCAGCGATTATTATTATTCTTCGGTAATAAATCAGGAGCCGGCGTGGCGAGCGAAGCGTGCGCCACATTTTACAGCGATGGGCGCTGCCGTATGAAAAAAGAAAGGGGCATACGCCCCTTATGGTGGCAGTCGGCAGCGATGATTTAACACATGCGCACAATGTGAAAGCCAAAGTGGAATGCGGGGCGCTAGCCGCTGCTCTGCTTCTTGTGCAGCCTACACAACAAATCTATTGATATTCAAATTTACTAAAATATGTATACTGAAGGATTGCGCTTCTATAGGAAACAATTTCGCAATGTGTACGAAAAGTTAAATGGGCCTTTATCGGCCGGGTTTTGAATATTTGGTCACTTTTGACGGGCGATTTCTCCGCGTCTGACGTTTGATGTTTACATCTCGCCAAGGCCTACTTATTGAAAAAATCTTACAATAATGGGCTACATTATTGTACGATTTCTGTGCTTTTAATGACGATTTTGGGACACTTTACTGCCGATTTCAAGAAATAGTTATTTATGTACCAAGGCACTGAAGTTCAACTTTTTGTGACTCATGTGGAGTTTAGTTGCTGAGGCCTCTGGCCGAGGCAAATAAACCACATGAGTCATAAAAAGAACTTCAGTGCCGAGGTACATATTATATATTTTTTTTAAATCGGAAAGAAAAAATGTTTTATTAGGCAAGAAAATAATAATAAGGGATCACCCGTCCACGAACCGACTACGCGCGGCGTTGCTTGACTTTACCGATCGCTCTACCTAGGACAGGTATAATGACGTACGGCACCTTCTGACAGAAAAACCAAACTGCTGCTTCTTGTGCAGCCTATACAACAAATCTATTGATATTCAAATCTACTAAAATATGTATACTCCAGGATTGCGCTTCTATAGGAAACAATTTCGCAATGTGTACGAAAAGTTAAATGAGCCTTTATCGGCCGGGTTTTGAATATTTGGTCACTTTTGACGGGCGATTTCTCCGCGTCTGACGTTTGATGTTTACATCTCGCCAAGGCCTACTTATTGAAAAAATCGTACAATAATGGGCTACATTATTGTACGATTCCTGTGCTTTTAATGACGATTTTGGGACATTTTAATGCCGATTTCAAGAAAAATATTTTTCAAGTCATCAATTATTTTGTGGATGAAAAATAATTTGGGATAAGATCCACAGGTGATGGGCGTAACAAGGTTGGTACTATAGGAGAATGTTATTGTAATTAATATCACCTACAGACATGAGGAAAAACCGGTGACATATACCTGGACAATACATTCCTTCTTGAACAGATATAAAATGTCAGTCAAAAAAATTCATAAATAAATATCTCATTTACTTATTTAAATAATATTAGTTATTTTCACTGTCAAAAGATGATGAAATATTTTTTATATTTGAGTTTTTTTAATATTGCATGAAAAGGTAGCCATGGATGCCCATTTCTTTTTACTGTCGCCTAACTGTTCAAAATTGCCATATTTTGGTATTATATTTTTTTATGGGGTGGAAGATAAGCCAGAATATCGCTTTTGATAAAAAAAAAGCACAGCCTCAAGAGAGCCGAAGACTCCATTTAATTTTCTGAACCTATCTGAGCTCCTGGTTGCATAAAGTGCCATCAATTTCCAATATACAAATTTCCTTCTATATCTTACAATAAACATGCTACGGCTACTAATAGTTTTTAAATCTCTATAAAAAAATTGCTTCGAAAATACAGTGCTATAACAACCTACTTGGAAAAATTATCAAAAACTTTTGTTGTCTATACTAATATTATAAAGAGAAAAGATTTGCATTTTTGTTTGTAATGAATAAACTCAAAAACTACTGGACCGATTTTAAGAATTCTTTCACTAATAGAATGCTACATTATCACCAAGTAACATAGGCTATATTGTTAATCGAGATAAATTAGGAATATAAATAAATGTTTACCCGTGTGAAGCCGGGACAGGCCGCTAGTCATATACAGGGTGCCCACCATTGGTATTTTTGAAACGGTAAGAGCTACAAGGTTGGTTAAATTAGACAAAAGCTGCGCATTTTGATGTGTTTCAAAGAAATTTGACATAGCTCACGTGGTTACTAAAATAACCTGAAAAAACTGAAAACTTCCACTTTTTATTTTGTCCGTAACTTTTTTAATATCAAACTGAACTGAATAAAATTTGGTGGAATTACGTAATTAGGTACGGGCTTTCGAATGCACTATTCAGAAAAATTCTCTGCCTACTGGATCTTTAGGTGTTCATAACCAAATTTCGATTTTCTTATGGCGGCCATATTGGATTTTACCACCATTGGATAGAGCAAAAAATTACGGATACAACCATGTATCACAACACCTAATTAAACCCACTTAAATGTCAAATTTCTAATATTTTAAATATTTTGAAGCCAGGCAGTAGGCCATGATACCGAAAACAATATCAATAACTGTCACCTAATAAACTGAAACGTCAGTTAGTTCCCATAACCTTTGTTAACTACTTAAAATTGTGTGTTAACCGTCTTAAGTGACTAAAGCTTATTGAATCATGCCCCAACAATATCCAATAAATGAAAGATTGGATATGTACAATGTTTATATTCGAAACTACCGTAATTCTAGCCAGTATCAAGAATTATACCCCGAACGAAGGCAGCCTAACAGAACTATTTTCCGAAGGTTGTGTAGGCGTATGGAAGCGGATGCGACGTTACAAAACAAAAGAAGAAATGATTTTGTAAGAGCTAGAGGAGCTGTAAGTGAAATCAATGTTTTGGCTCAAATTCATGTAAATCCAGAGACATCGCAAAGGAAAATTGCTAGGGAATTTTAAAAAAGCACAGAACAATGTATGATATGGATCGCAGAACCTTACTTTGCATTCAAAATGATGGACAGCATTTTCAGCAGCTGGTTTGAAATAGAGTTGTCGTTAACTTTTAATACCTACTATTTTTATTAGTAGATATTTAGTTTCTTGTTCCTATTAAAATAACGTTAAATAAATAAACTTTTGACATCAAATTTGACGTTTCTGTTTATTAGGTGACAGTTATTGATATTGTTTTCGGAATCATGGCCTACTGCCTGTCTTCAAAATATTTAAAATATTAGAAATTTGACATTTAAGTGGGTTTAATTAGGTGTTGTGATACATGGTTGTATTAGTAATTTTTTGCTCTATCCAATGGTGGTAAAATCCAATATGGCCGCCATAAGAAAATCGAAATTTGGTTATGAACACCTAAAGATCCAGTAGGCAGAGAATTTTTCTGAATAGTGCATTCGAAAGCCCATACCTAATTACGTAATTCCACCAAATTTCATTCAATTCAGTTTGATATTAAAAAAGTTACGGACAAAATAAAAAAGTGGAAGTTTTCAGTTTTTTCAGGTTATTTTAGTAACCACGTGAGCTATGTCAAATTTCTTTGAAACACATCAAAATGCGCAACTTTTGTCTAATTTAACCAACCTTGTAGCTCTTACCGTTTCAAAAATACCAATGGTGGGCATTTTGAAAGTGAACGCCCTGTATGCCTATGTACTTAAGTAATAATTATAGTTTTAAGTTTTAATAGTTTATTTTCAAATGTAAATAAATTAATACCTTCGCATTTTGTTGTTGACTGTTGAACTATGGTTACTATTTTCCTAATCTCAAAATTTAAAATACAAATATTCAGTAATGTTACTTGTTGCTTATATTATCTATGCCTTAAGTTTTGTCAAGTAGGGCAACCAGACACCAGACATACACTATTTCAGTTTCCAATTTAAGAAATAATCCGCCCACGAGTTTCCATAACTTTTCTTTAATTTGACAATAAATCATAACCTAAATACAATACAAATATTCAGTAATGTTACTTGTATCAGGGCTTCCCAAACTGTGCATAGCGACGACCTGCGGCATCGCGGCATTCTCCTAGGGGCATCGTGAGGCGATCCACACAAAGATTGTCTGTCTGTGTCGATGTGACATGTGACCGAGTGAGTGCCAGCGGGCCCAAGACCCGTAAACTAAGAAGGTTATCTACTGTTGTAGAGAGAGATCAAGAATGCTGTCTGTCATTATTCCCTGCTTCTCTGCTTTTGGTGAATGTAAACATCGTTAATATTTTAGCTTTTCTTTGCCTTTGTTAAGTTTTCTGATATTTTTTGTTGTTTATTTGTTAATTATTATTTGTTGCCATTTCATTTGTCAGTTGTTATTGAAACAATTCATATTCGTTTTCATTAATTATTCCCTAGTTTTTGTAATCTAGTCTGTCGACTGCCGGTAAGTGCAACATCGTTATTTATTAACTATTATAAGTTTCATCCCCTATTACCACTATTACCAATCTCTCGAGAAAACGCAACAATATAGCAGGTTTAGCCATTTGTAAAATGTCACGAAAGAATCCTTATAGTCTGTAAAAAATTTTAATATTTAATATCAAAAATAAGGAGCTACTTAAATGTTTTTCAGCTATGACAGGTACTAGGTATATTAGTGAGGCAGCTTAACGTCGAATTTTGCGTTAATGTGGACACACCGGACACAAGCACCAAATTTTTTTAATAGTTAGATACTTAGGTTTCAATTTTTGATAGGAACCAACTCGTCCGTCGGCCATCTTGGATTTTATAGCGGCCAGTATTTTATCAATATCTCAGCTTTTAAATAACTTAGGACCACAAAGTTGGTGTCTAAGTATACATATTTGGGGTTAGAGAATACAACTACACAATGTTTAAATGTGTCAGACTATATTTATTCACTAATATACAGTGTGTCCATGAGTGAGGGAAAACTTTTTTATTTATGGGTTAATGAAAAAGTTATTCTTCATAAAAACTTCTGCTTGTGCTCAAACTACCCAAAAGTATCTTATTTTGTCAGATTTATATACCAGGTGTTCAGGATTTAAAAAACTATGAAAAAGGCTAAGAACAAAGTAGATAGGTACCTTTATGTGTAAAGATACTACGAAAAGTAATCATTATGTAAAAGTGATGGGTTTGAAAAGCTACTCCTCAGTACCTACTCCTCAGTACCTACCAAATTTTGAATGAATGAAACAAACAGGAAAACCCTGATTTTGTATTTATGTATACTGTTTAATTGCAAGCAACTTTCTCTTATACCATTTTCCCCTATGATGAAAAATAGGGAAACTATATTCTTGTGCCGCGTTTAAGTTTCTGACTCATCGTGATACCTGCATGAAATTTTTCGAGACATATTTTGGTTTCAGGACATGGCTCAAGTAACCCCATATAGTCAGGTTTTTATTTCGGCGCAAAATAAAAAAGAATCCCATTTTTGTTGCGTGCATTCTGCCTGTCACTGTATATTAATGAAGAAATATACTGTCTAGCACGTTTAAAAATTGTGTAGTTGAATTCCCTAACCCCAAATATGTACACTTAAGACACAAAATTTGTTGTCTTAAGTTATTTAAAAGCCAAGACATTAATAATATGCCTATTGTATTTCAAAATGGCCACTATAAAATCCAAGATTTCCGACGGACGAGTTGGTTCCTATCAAAAATTGAAACCTAAGTACCTAACTAGTACCTGGAAAAAATTTGGTGCTTGTATCCGGTGTGTACACATTTTCCTAATAAGCTGCCCCACTATATGTAGTGTAGCAAATTGCGACAGCAACAGAGAAAAGGCCAAGAAAATAAGAGAAGCTCTAAGATTTTTTACTTTTCCCAAAAATCCCATATTACAAAAACGGTGGGTTCGGCTGTGCTATCAAAAAGATGCTTTTGTATTAAATACTTTTCCATAGATCAGTATGAAGGCAGGATAGAAGCCAGCATTAAAGGAAGAGAAGTAAAACTTACCATACAGTAGTTTTCTCGAGTAGCGGGAAAGTTAATTTCACTTTAAATATGACTATACAGTTCCGTAACTTTGGAGGTATTTCTAAAGTCTCTAAGATGGAGAAGTTACTTTCACCGTTACCATAAAGTAATGAAAACTTTAAAGTGATAAACAAGTAACACAACAAAGTAATTGTGACCATTGAATATAACTTTAGAGTTAACGTTACTTTAACGTAATTTTGCATAGTAACAATTCCGTTCCAGATACTTCAAAAACTACTTAGAAGTACTGAAACCATAAAGTTCCAACTTGTAGTAATACTACGTAATTACTCATAATTTCTCAATATAAGTAATAAAAACTAATAAGTCGATTTTTAAGTAATAATTACGTAATAACTACTTATTCAAAGTTCCCATCTCAGTTACCGCAACTTTAATGCTGCTTGGGAAATGGGCTTGGGAAAATTGGCATCGGTACTTATTATGATGTTTTTTTGAAGAAAATTAATAATTTTTGTTCAAAATTATTTGAGTTTTTTTGTAGTTGGACTTACGATACTTTGGCAAAATTAAAAATAATTTCCCAATGGAGTTTTATCGTAAATCCAGCACTTACGATAAAAATAATATTTAGACACAGCCACTTAATGCATCATACACTCACCGGCACGAAAAACGGAGCACTTACAATTTTTATTTAAAAAATGTGAAATTTTAATACTTTGCGATGGTTTATTATTATAATAAGTTAAACGCAAACAACAACATGTTTTAAGTAATTTCTAATAACAATTGGGCGCTTTTTTTTTAAATAAAAACTTTTGTTACAATTTAAAAAATTAGAACGATAAACCCACATTGGTGTTGTGGCAAAATGTCCTTAAATGAATCAAAACTTAAACGATTTTTGAGCAAAAACTAATGAGGAGCATTTTTAATAACGGGTATTACCCCCGCGAGCTCGAATGATTGCATGCATTCTCCGTGGCATGCCTAAAATCAAATGGCGAATGTCCTCTTGAGGAATAAGGTCCCATTCCTCTAAAAGAGCTTGTTTCAACTGATTTATGGTTAAAGGAGCAGGAACACGACTTCGCATTCTTCGCCCAAGTATGTCCCAAACATGTTCAATCGGGTTCGCATCTGGACTTAACGCTGGCCACTCCAAAACAGGAATGTTTACATCATTTAAATACTGTTGAGTGATTCTTGCGGTATGAGGTCTGGCATTATCATGCATCAGAAGAAAGTTATTTCCAATAAAATCAACATAGGGGACAACAAAATCTTGGAGAATTTCATCAATGTACCTGGCAGCAGTTAAGGAGCCTCTTGGAACGATGTACAACTCAGTGTGTGCCTCCAGAGAAATTCCAGCCCACACCATTACTGAACCTTCTTGGTATCCTACTCTAGGACTGAAGGTACATTCTGCAAAACGCTCTTGTGGTCTTCGCCATACTCTCTCGCGACCATCTGGAGATCGCAGGCTAAACCTGGACTCATCAGTAAATAAAATTCGCCCCCAATCATTTTCACCCCAGTGCTCATGATTTCTGGCAAACCAAAGTCGCGCAACACGATGACGCCTAAGAAGCTCTGGACCTGTTGCAGGTCTACGACTGGTAAGATTGGCTTCTCCAAGTCTTCGTCTAACTGTACGTTCGCTTACATTGGTATTCCGAATATGATGAAGTCTATTTCTGATTTCTACAGCTGTAGCACGACGATCTCGTAGACTTTGCAAGAGGATGAAGCGATCATCATGAGCGTTAGTTTTTCGTTGGGGACCAGTTCCAGGTCGTCTGGTGTAAGCTCTAGTTTCCAAAAAACGTGTATAAATACGGTGCACAGTGCTATTGGATACGGCATATTGTTGGGCAACATATCGCTCAGTTCTTCCGTCTTGAAGCAACGCAACAATTGCAGCCGCTGTTTCAGGATTAACAGCCATATTTTTACCTTAAATAAACGCAGTACAGCTTTGAACTGTTTCACTTCTTTAAACTCAGACTTGTCAAAACAATAAAAACAAAAGAAAAGTCATGGCCAACTAAGACTTGTGTACTTTTTAATTTTTGGAAATTTTTATTCAAAACAGTCTAGTCTTGCTTTTCAAATAAACGTTTAATTGTTGTTAGATATTACTTAAAACATGTTGTTGTTTGCTTTTAACTTATTATAATAATAAACCATTGCAAAGTATTAAAATTTTACATTTTTTAAATAAAAATTATAAGTGCTCCGTTTTTCGTGCCGGTGAGTGTAGAAATAACCAAAAATCATTCTTTTAAGGAAATTTATTTGTGAAAAAATATGAAAATGGCATTTAGCTGAACAGAAATATCTTTGTTTATAAAGTAAAACAACAATTTATAACTCTTATGTTTCTACATATTTGTGTTATAATAAATGTATTATAGGTAGTCCCCCGTTTGAATGGTTAGGGCTGGAAGTTTTTCAATTACCGTAGGGAATGCGAAAAAAATATTTGATACAAAAGTTGTCCAGATTTATAAATTTTAAAAATATTGTTGACTATAAGGTGTTAATGGTTTGCCCTGTACCGCATCAAATTTTCTTATTTTAAATGGAGCACGCTATATATTATTGCATTTTTTAATTTCTTGTCACATTACAGATTATTTTCATGTACCTATACGTACAGAACATGATACATGAAATCACTCTAGAATCTTACTAGGGATTAAAAATCAGATAGTATATAGGATGTTCTATTTAAAATATTCAAGTTTGATACATTACGGGACAAACCATCAACCCTGTATATATTCCAAAAGATTTAAAATGCACAGTTTGTAAAACTGGACAACTTTTATATTAAATATTTTTTCTTATTTCTTTCGGTAATATGGAGTTACTGAATAAATACGCTAGCGTGAGACACCCTACAGATTAAAAATGTGTCAATATCCTATAAGACACCCTGTACATAATAAATGGGGACTGTAGTAAAATAGTAAAGAAAGATCAAACCAAAAGCAGTGCCCAAATATTCTAGTTTACCGCCAAACAGACAGGTATAAAAAGTAGTAAAGGGGTTAGGTTGGTACAGCAAATTGTGCCTTTTTTTATAAATAAAGAAGAAAATGAATAATTGCATGTTCCACGTTAAGTATAATTGCAGTACCTAGGTACCCACCATGAAATAATACAAAAAGATATGACTCACTTGAGATGAAATAAATTATTTAGCAATAGTTATATATCACACCAATAAAATTATCTACTTAGAAACCCTTATAACTAATTAGAACTACATTCACACAATGTTTTCCTATAAATCTCAACAAAAACAATTAAAAATTATAATAAATTACATATGGAAACATAATTTTGTGGTACTTACGTTCTAACTCCGCAATGATACACAATGAACTAAAAGGTCGTAAAACACTTCGCCACATCGTAAGTAGCACTTTTTGTACCACGTGACTTACACCTTACGATGTTTTGGAGACCATGCGATGTACAGACTGTACAATCAAGTACCATTTTAAATCTGTGTTGAAAATATCTTTTAAGGCTAAATATAAAGAGTATCTATATCAATCTGCTGAAAGTTTGTAGATAAATAATTTTCTTATGGATTTCTGCTAAAATTAATTACATTTGGCTGGAATTTAGAATGGCGCCAGTGGCGGATACAGAGGGGTGGGGGGGGGGGGGGCGACTGCCCACCCCTTTTTCTACAACCATTATTACAACCGGAGTATTATTAGGTATTTTCCTCAGCTTGTTCTGGCAACACCAGTACGAAGTTGCATCGCGACAACGTGAAGCGAATACACAAGTCTATACAGGTCTAGCGCCTAGTCAGCTGGCTTTGGCTAAACAGCTAAACTATCGTGGTAGGTGTTTGGTATTTAAGTCCAGCGTTATTGGGAATTCAAATTAAGATCGCAGCGCTGTGGTGAACTATGTAGGACTGAGGGGCCCGAGGGTTTTTTTCACAACATAACCTCATTGTTTTGCCGTGCAAATTGGGTGACTAGTTGTGTTTTAAGAGCTGTTTGGTGTTGTTATTGTTGTTTTGGCTATTAGTATCCTTAGTTGTAGCACAGAAGCCTCCTTACGGACATGTGTCAGAAATACGCGAGTCTCCATTTCAATTTACAGAAAGACAGACAGTATTTTAAGCATAAATTTGGTTCTAATACAATCTCTTCGCTATGTAGACTAACGTACAATCAAATAAAATGCACATTATTCATGTATTCAGAAGATATTTCGCTAAAAAGCGAGTCTCCTTTTCACACATGTCGCTAAGGAATTGTCTGTATTACTCGTTAGTCTGTGGTTGTAGCTATTATTGTTGTTATCAATTCTTTTGTATTTATTATGATTTTTTGCGGTCACGAATATGCCATTATTGTTTGTTTTTGTGATTTTGTTTTATGTTTATTATTTAAGTTTTTTTATTTTATTTTGGTAAACATTTTTTGTTTTTTTTATAGAAATAAATTATTTAATTTTTCATAAAAATACATATTTTTCACAAAAATACATATTATATTTTAAAATTTCCCTAAACTAAATGTAGAGAAAGAGATGAGAGTGGCAATTTCCAAACTTGAGCCCCGTTTTGAGAAGCTATGCTTAGCAAAGCAAGCACATGCTTCTCATTAGTAGCCAGCCAACAAAGTGAAATAAATATCTCTTTTAATTTTTATTCTTGTTTTGTTTTTGTTCTTATTTTCCAATAAAAATTATAAATGTTGTTTGGAGTTTTTCTGATAACTTGTTATTAGTCTAGAACTACAACTGGTAGGTATAGTATTTCTAAAGTCACTTGGAACAGCATAAAAACCTTTGAATTTTATACGGGTGATTTCTGCTGATAAGTCTGGTATTTTTGCCAGTAGCAGAGCGTGGTAAATGCTATGAAATAGATCACGCTCGTATATCACTGTTCCAAGTGAGTTTTTTTTTTACCAGGGTAGCTCGAGAACAGGCGCTTCCGCCTATAAAATACCAGACAAAACACCTTTTTAACCATATTAAGCCACACCTGGTAATAGAAGTAAAAGGAGATGAAGGAGACAGAGACGATAGATATTGTAGTAAAATCAAGTGACTGCATGCTCACCTAATATAATATATCACCAATACTTGCATGGGCTACACTGTTCGACGGCCGGCCACTTGTACAGCGAAATGCGGTGGATAGGCGTGCGATAATTTCACAGATTTTAGTATATACTCGCGTAAATAGTTTTAATCGATATGGATTTTAAAGACCTTTTGATAATATTATAGGGTGCATTAACCTTTACGTTGTGTTTGAGGACAACCTTAAAAAAAACTTAATAGTGAAATATTATGTTGCTTGTAGAATAATGTATATTTTTGAAAACTGCGTGATGCTTATGTCCTATATCCTTTTTTGTGGCGCCAATTAGAGTTTTTTTTATGATGTTTCAAGTGACTTTAGAAATACTATACTTTTTGGCCAGAAGGGGGGCGCCACAAAAAAATGGCAAATTCCCAAGGGGGTCACAGTAAAAATAAGTTTGGGAAGAACTGACTTATATTATTTATGCCTTAAGTTTTGTTATCAAGGGCAACCAGACACCAGACATACACTATTTCAGTTTCCTATTTAAAAAATACTCCACCCATGAGTTTCCATAATTTTTCTTTAATTTGACAATAAATCATAACCTAAATACAAAAAACTCTAATTTGACGAAGTACAGTTTCTACAGTGTGTTTCACTTCAAGTCGAGATAATTCATTATTTTTTTACCAGTTGATCGATTTTCAAAAACCTTTTTAAAAAATATAGTACTCCGAGAGATCTACTTTTCACACTAGTTTTTTCAGATTTTTTAAAAAAATATAGTACTCCGAGAGATCTACTTTTCACACTATAGTTTTTTCAGATTCCTCTTTTCCATGACCTACCACGATCAAAATTAGACCCCCAAAAACTGCAAAAGTACATTGGGCATTTTTTTCGGAAAAAGTTGAATAGCACAGTCGTATTCGCCAAACCCGAAAACCCCACATAACAAGTTTCACGGTCATAGCTTACGGTCACAAAATAGCTTCCCAGAAAGTATTTTTAATAGAGAGCACCCTGGATATGTGGATACCAATTATTAATTTTCATTTTTTTTCAAATAAAAAAAGAGTGCCCTTTATTGAAAATACTTTCTAAAATTTAATATTGTTTTCTTGAAATTGGTAGTGGAGTGTCTCAAAATTGCCATTAAAAGCTCAGAAATCGGCACTGAAGTAGCCCATTATTGTATGATTTTTTCAATAAGTAGGCCTCAGCGAGATGTAAACTTCAAACGTCAGACGCGGAGCCATCGCCCGTGAAAAGTGACCAAATATTCAAAACCCGACCAATAAATCCCATTTAACTTTCCGTACACATTGCGAAATTGTTATCTATAGCAGCCCAACCTTCCAGTATAAATATTTTAGTAGGTTTAAATATTAATCTATTTTACATGGAGGCAGCACAACAGGCAGCAGTTTGGATTTTCAGTCAGAAAGTGCCGTGTCTCGTCATACTTGACCTAGGTAAAGCAATCGGCAAAGTTAAGCAATGCTGCGCGTAGTCGGTTCATGGACGGGTGATCCCTTATAATTAATTATTTTTTCGCTTAATAAAACCTTTTTTCCAATTTAAAAATGAATATTTGAAAGTTCTGTCTCTAGAGATATTGTGAGAGCGCAGCAATAAATAAAAAAAAGTATCTAAAAAGCACTTTTTGAATTGAAAAATCTGTAAATCTTGTCCAAATTAAAAAAATATATATGTAACTAATTTCAATGGCTGATGTATGGTAAGATCACAGTATATAACAGTATAACTAGAAAACCCTTGTTGGGGTCCCAGCAAAATAGCTATCGTCCATTGCAGCCTTACTGAAAGTCATTCTAACTGGAAATCTCGGGAAATATAGAACCTCGTAGAACCGTATTTAATAAATCGATTCCAGAAGAAATGTTAGAGAAAAATAAACTTCAAAATTATCTGTTAACACTAAAGGAGAGGAAAAGCTAGTGCACAAATGACTTGTTTGTACAGCCTTTGGCCAGTAGCGTGCCGTAGGGGGGGCACGGGGGGGCCTGTGCCCCCCCCCCCCCCGCCCTCAGCTCAAACCCGCCCTTTGTGCTCTAGTGCAATTGCAAAATTGAACGTACAATCACGAGAATATTATGGTCTATTATTTATATTATTTTTGCGTTATCCCCGGCAAATATTTTCTTTAAAGGAACGGTTGGCAACGCTGCTTTGTCCACTACTTTGCTGCGCCGCCGCTCTTGACTTTCCTCTTTCAGTCTTTCTTCGCTCTTCGAGTCGTCGTTACCTCCACCTCGCAAGTTCATCACTCACCGTTGGCTCTCCTGCTCTCACTGTTTTGTTAAAAATATTTGCCACCATACTTTGCAACTCCCCTGGAGGCAGAAAGGTCGTTTAGCAGTTAGCAGGTTAAACAAAATTTTGAATTTCCAAAGGTGTTCAATGACTCAGGAAAGGACAAATAACTTATCATTACCAGCGCCGGTTTTAGGGGGGTGCTAGGGCACTAATAGCGCCCGGCGGTTAATTTTAGGAAGAGGCATAGTTGGTCTAATAACTAAAAATAAATCACATTTTGTTCCTATGTCACTCACGACGCGACACCTTCATTTTGATCGTAGTCTGCAAGCATAACATCTGAAACGTTCTCCTATTCATCATCTTATTCATCTGTACGTTGAAGATTTTACTTCCCCCTGGATTTTTGGACGAAAATAAAAATTTCTAAGTAAAAATATCTTAAACGCAGAATATACAACATTGATTCATTGATTGAATATAAATCGGAAAATTGTCATGTAATAATATGTAACATAGATACATTTATTGAAAAATATACCTACTTATTATTTTCAAATAGCTAACTACCGATTCCATGAGACCTGGCTTTTCCCATACTAGCCCAGGGCTGTAATATGGTTTGGGTGTTCAAGCACCCACATTGAGAAAACACGAAAAATACATTATACTGTTATGATTTTGTAATTTCCAATACCTCTTTTTAACTATCTGTGCTTTATATTTCTAAAAATTTTCGCCTAGGGCGCATTTTAGTAACCAAACACCTCTGCTTTCTTTTGTATTGCCAGTTTAAAAACCAATGATTTTTGTGGGCTCACACTAAAACAAATTTCAAAATTTTTAATGGTCACAGTTGCTGTATAAAAGAAGATTGAGTAGGACTTCTTGGCTACAAATGTAACGAGTCATAGTGAAAAAAAAAAAAATAAAAACCAGTTAACAAGAATATGTTTTGCTTGGAATTTATTTTCGTTAATTTAAACTGTTTGACCTTGAATATTTGAAAAAATTTCCCCTGCGGCGCAATTTTGTACCACAAAGATTCAATTTATAATTTATTATAATTTTTTTAATTTCTGACTACTTCCCAACTAAAGTTTAGTTTTTTGGGCAAAAGTAAAAAATTGAGGAAATATAACGCGTTTTTTAAACCCCGGCGGTAGTCAAGCTAAAACCGGCACTGATCATTACTAATATTGAATCAGAAACAGCGAAATTAATCAATTATGATAAGACAAATTTAAATCTGTAAAAACAAGAAGATTATTATTTTAGTTAAGTAGGCTGTTATTTTTTTGTTTATAGCTTTACCTAACTCATAAAAATGATATATTTTGTTTATTTAGTTAAAACAAAAAAAAATGTACAACTCTTTTTTGGCGCCCTTAAAATAGCTCGCCCCCTCCGCCCTTTTACCCACGGCACGCTACTGCCTTTGGCCGGGCAACGACCCTTGTCGTTCATATTGCAACTAGGTATGTATGTAGGTGTAGGTACTATCAAAACATGAAAGGGTATGGCTCTGTCAGACAATCTGATCATAACAGCAAGCTATGACAGAGACTTTGTGAGCTGAAAATAAACAGAGTCGAAGTTAGACGAAGCACAGGAGTCTGGAAATATTTGAGTCAAGCTACACTTTTTATTATTCAGTAAATAATGTATTTTTAAAAATGATAAATATGTTTCTACAAACTTTTAAGTATATTGTCCCTTTTACTTTTTAGTAGTTCCAATTCTAATTTTTTATTTTCTTCAAATTCAGCTAGCACCAGCACCTCCAGCTTCTTATATTGTTGACCCAAATTTTCAAAATCTTTTACATTTGTTTCGAAGGCTAATAGAGATTGATCATAACCTATTTCACCAATAATTTTGAATAAAACTAAGTAATCATTTAGCTCTTTATTCAATTCATCCGCTAACGTTCGGTATTGTGGCATATCATCCCACAATTCTGAAAGCGGGCCTTCGTCATTTGTCAGCTGAACTAGTTCTATTTGTTTGCAAAGGCATTTTCGATATTCCAGAGAAGCTGATATTACCAGATCCTTCAACTGATTCATTAAATTTAGTATGGCTAGCTCACCCTCTTTACATGCATTTCTTAATTCAACATCTAAGTCTATTTTCTTTTCATTCGCTTCCAGGTCTTGCGACTCTTCGGATATTACGATAAAAGGACTGCACAATTGACTGCCCAGCAATGTTGCTGTGGTACTGTTGATAACAGAAACCTTAATGTTCTTGTGAACTACATGAGTTTCGAATGCATAAGAAGTACAGAATTTTCGAAAACACTTAATATTGAATAACCTCCTGGACATGCCGAGAGTAAAAGCTGCTTAAAATATAATTAACTGAATTATGGGACTCTGGAGATTATAATTAATGTCATTTATACCTTATGTGTCAAGTTTACAGAAAATAATGGAGGTTCTGTCAAATCCTATATAAATATCTTGAAGGCCTGAGGCTTGGGCATACTCTACAAGCAGGAAGGTAAACCTACGATAAATAAAGTAGGTACTACACCCATACACCATCCAGTATCCAGTCAAAAAGGTACCACAAGGTACCTTAAAACATACCTATTTGACCGTTTGTGACCCACAGATTTTTATGTTTGAAGGCCCCAGGAACGGAATTAAATTAAAACTGTTTCATGTTGCATATTATTCGCCTCGTGTCCTGTCTAATAAAATCGAGAAAATTCCCTCCATACCTTCAATCTTCAATTTCAATCCAATCCTTTCTCTGAGAGTATCACACACAAACACAAAATATATAGGTTAAAAATAAGCTAAAAACCACTTTACATTCCACGTTGTCATTGGTCGACTCAAGGTTACGTGAATATTAAGCTTCTCGTCTCGTCGTCGGTACGCACAGAATGTCGGGCGAAAATTACAGGTACAGGCATCTAAAGATATTCCTTGCCGTAAAATGCCATACCTAATAGAAACCGGCGCGCGCTGAATGTCGGGCGAAAACTACAGGTACAGGGATCTAAAGATATTCCTTGCCTTAAAATGCCATAATAGAAACCTACCTGTACAACACACGCTATAGTGTTCATGTAACCTTGAGTCGACCAATGAAAACGTGGAATTGTGGAATACAAGGTGGGTTTTAGCCTGCCTTTATAGGTTAGGTATCACAAAATATTATATAAGGCATAAAATATTTAGCTTATGATTAGGGATCATTGAGGTAGTATGGGGGGGAGGCGTGATAAGATTACTTTGTCGCATATAGCAAACGGGTTCAGGGGGTGTGGCTAAGTCTGTGATCAATATGGCTGACACGCCAGGGTCTGATTAAACAGCATGATACAATGAAAAGAATTAAAACAGTATTCCTAGTAAAATTATAATAAATGTAAAAAACGAAAACTAACAAGTCAGTCAGTCAAATACATACCTAGAGGTAATAAAGGTAATATTTTTCTTTTCATAAAGTACCAAAGTGGACATTATAAATTATATTGATACGGCTCTGTCTATTGTTTACATTACCTGTGAAATGTAATTCCTGTGAATTTCTTTTTGTCCACTTTAGAATTGCTACTGCAACAACGTACAGCACATGACATATTTATTTCCAGAGGTCAATAGCTCGCAATAACAAGGAAAACTGCACTTTTAGCCACTTTTAATGCACTTTTAGCACCGAGTCAACAAATTGACGTTGTTCTGGTAAACTATGACGTAGTGAACCTCAATGTTAGTGTTGACTGACGTATCAATAAAGACTGCTCACGGCTGTCATGTTTGACAGTTCTCTGGCTCACCATGCGCTTCCCGGAGACAAAATACAATGCAAAATACATTCTTTGCCATAGGAATAATAGGGATAATATCACAACAGAATAAAGATAGGTTGAGTGTTATTGCCTAAAGTTCCTTTATTAGGAGAGTTGTTGCAATCAACTGTCATCATCAAATTTAAATTAGTTTTGCTTAAAAGTAGTGACTCTGAGGTAAAGCAAAAACCATGTGGGATGTTGCCTCATAGGCTTGCAAGTAAATTTTTGAGAGAGTAATCAAAGCAGTATGAAAATTTGACACTAGAACGACATTGTCATTTTAACTACAAAGTAATTCAAGAAAATCTGTGCATTATACTTGTATCCGTTGCAGCTCACCAAAGAGTGCCTATTGCAAAACTAGCGCAGTGCGCATTTATGAAAAAAGTAACTCTGAGAATGAGATTGTTTAAAATGATTCCAGTATCACAAAATGTTCCGCAAAATTAGTATTATAGAAAATAGCAATGAAGAGGCCCTATAGAATAATTGGAGACTAAATCAATAAAGTTACATTTGCGGGAATGATATACATTATATAAGGTAGGTACATAACCACTATAAGTAACTACATACTTATATACTTATAGATAATATTATTTTTAGACTAAAAAATTAACTGTTGCACACCATCAGGGACTATTTTGGACGATATATAAAAAGCAAAACATTCCGTTACAGCAATTTACGCAGACCAGTTAAAGGTAAAAAATTATTGGAATTGGACAGATTAAAACCAGAGTGGAGGTACATAAAAGACTTTGACTTTGCCATTGTTCGGATATATTTTGTAAATTAAAGAGCTCTTATAAATTATTGAAATAATTCGCTGCTGCTAAATGCAATTTTTATGTATCCTCCTGAAAGAATTTACCAAAGTTACTTACCAAATTATGAAATAAAACTTGTGATCAATTAAGAGGTTTATTTTAGCATTTATTTTATTTGTTACCGCACAAGCAAATAAATCATGGTTTAAAATAAGAACTGGTTGTTTAATTTGAAATATTTAATTGATATTTTAGACTTTTGGTGAAGGCGCGGTTATTAATTTTAATTTCTAAAACTTGAATACCCACCATTCCCTTCCCACACCTCCAGCCATGTTCAATTATTAGTAAGTATCATGTTGCCAGCTGATGACTTTGTCTATCTTTATAACCTAAAATTATGCTCTTGATTTACGTTGCTACAGAAATAATCCAAACATTTCCTCCCTAAAGGACAGAAGATATATATCTTATTCGTAAGTTACATGAATGCACATGAATGTAATTTGCGAATAAGACATATATCTTCCATCCTTTGGGGAAGAAATGTTTGAATTGTTTCTGTAGCAACGTAAATCAAGAGCATATTTTAGGTTATAAAGATAGTCAAAGTCATCAGCTGGCATCACGATATATCAAACAATGAACATGGGTGGAGGTGTGGGAAGGAATATAGGGTATTTAAGTTTTACAGATTAAAATGAATACCGGCGGCTTCCTCAAAAGTCTAATATATCTTTTTTTACTATTTTAAATTATGATTTTTGATTATGCCCATACCAAATAAAATGGTAAAATAAACTAGGTAGGTGTAGTTAATACTTCTTTTGCTTAATCCACATACGAAAACTTTGTTTTTGCAGGCGAGTTTCGCTAACCATGTTAACATCATCAGGAGATGATCAAGTCTAATCATTAGACTTCATCTTCATTAGACTTAATCATCTCCTGATGATGCTAACATGGTTAGCGAAAGGCGCGTCGAGTGTAAAAACCAGGGACTCTTTAAAAAGGGTCCCTGGTTTTACTTTAAAGGGTCCCTGGTAAAAACAAAGTTTTGGTGTGTGGAATTAAGCAAAAGAACTATTTTCTAAGAGCCAAAGGTTCCTGAGTCCCAATTTAGGTAGGTAATCACAATTTTATTTCATAATTTGGTAAGTATCTTCGATAAGTTATTTCAAGAGAATATAATATAATAATCATTCTTTCGGCTTGTTTTTAATTTGGACAATATATCCGAACAATGGCAAAGGCAAAATCTTCTATGTAGCCTCCGCTCTGCTTTTAATTTACATCTGTCCAATTCATCCAATAATTTTTTCACCATTAAGGGCTGCAACGGGATGTTCTGCTTTTTATATATCATCCAAAATAATTATTGGTGGCTGTGGCTGTGCACCAGGAAATTTGAGTTAATTTCGTAATCTAAAATATAATATATCTTACTAAGTATATAAAGGTATATAGTGACTATTTAGGTATCTACCTTATCTACCTTAGGTATATTATGTGTTATATATCATCTCGCAGTTGATACTTTATATTGGGTTTAGTCTTCATTTATTCTATAATACCTCTGCATTACCATCTTTTATAATAATAACTTTGTGGAACGTTTTGTTATACTGGAATCATTTTAAATACCTAATAATTCTGAGTTACTTTATTTGCTTTTGCTCCAATGCGCGCTGAACCTTGAACCACATAATATAGTTTTGCAAAAGGCACTTTTTGGTGAGCTGCAACGAATGCTTGCAAGTTTATACGCATATTTTATAATCTTCTTGAATTATTTTGAATTTAAAATGACAATACCACATACCTATATATAATACTTATACTGATTTTTGTTATCTAGGTATTTCAAAAATAGCCTGTTACTAGTATTACTAACCGTTTTTTAGTGACAGTGTAGTGCTTACATACAAGAAAGTGTTTTGCTGTGATTATTATGACTAGACGAGAACAATAGCTTGATTTGTGAAAATCTCAAAAGACTGGTGCCTCCTGAAAGTTCTATTAAATTTTAAAGGTAAGTTATTACTTCTGTCTTCTGTACAAAGTAATATCTAGGTAGGTATTTTTGCTGCATTAGATTTTACAAAGTACCTATTGCGTTTTTTAATAAAAATAATTGTACCTTGAAGTTGAATAATTTATACAGCTGCCTTTTTTACGTTTTGCCCTTGTTTATGGAATCCCTAGTTATCCAATGTGTGACAGAGTCATAAGGATACCAGAGCAATATTGGATACAAGCAACAGATGGCACCAAGAATTAAAGTGGCCCGGTCAATGTCTACTAATTTTCCACTATTAAAATCTACCAAAAAAACAGCTGGCCAACTTCATTTTTTGCAAAATCTGTATCCTGTATCTACTAAAGAACTAAAAATAAATTCTTATAAAAAAAGTGCACAAAAAAGGCCGCAATCGTATTAGTGTGGAATTTAAAACCTATAAACATGCCAATGATTTTTTATCGAATGAAACTTTACTAAAAAAAGGATATGAAATCTTTATTCCATTGAATAAAGTTACGTGTAAGGGAATAGTAAGATGGGTAAACAAATCGCTGTCTGAATATGAATTAGTAAATAATACAATTCCTTGTTCGGTTAATAATGATATAATTAATGTACGGCGTCTAAAAAATGCGGGACAAAAACTCACAGGAACCTAACTTTATTCCAACCCAAACAATATGTTACACATTCTCAGGATCCCAATTGCCTAGAGATGTGAAAATTTTTAACATTCCATTTAAAATCGAACCGTATATAGGCCCGGCCATACAATGTTACAACTGCTTAATGTTTGGTCACACGAAAATGATATGTAAAAACAAACATAAAATATGTCAAAATTGTAGCTCCACTAAAGAGGAAGACCATCCAGAAACATGTACAAAAAAGTGTAAACATTGCGGAAGCAATAACCACATTAGCACTGATAGGTCTTGCCCGGAATTCCATCGCCAAAAAACAATAAAGATAGCGATGGCAACAGATAACCTCACTTTCTTTGAGGCTAATGAAAAATTCCCCAAAACCAAGAATGCTCTTTCGTCACCATCATTTATAGGAATTTCACAAAGGGACTTCCCTGAATTTAATTTACAAACCAACGACTCCCTCTCTTCTAATGACAAACAACAAATAATAATACAAAAACAAAATAGTACAAAACCTTCCTACTCTTAGGTAACTAGGGAAAAAAACGGAGAGCTGATACTTCCCCTGGATATGACATAGCCGGGCACAATAGTACGCTTCTCCACCCGGATGGTAGGGCCCAACTATATCCAAATAGAAACCTTTTCAATAGTCCCTACTTTATACCGGACTCGCCAAATGGGAGAGAATCTCGGGATGAAATAGACCAACAATTAAATTGGGATATAACAAACGCCACGTCAAATCTCACAAAAAATCACAAGAAATCCGTCCTTGAATTCATAGCTACGCTTATAAAAGAAATTGACGTTACTAAATATTTATATATTCCTTCAATGGAACTGTAATGGCCTAAAACACAATATAGTCAATCTCAAAATATTAATATCACAAGAAAATCCAGATATAATTTGTATTAACGAATCAAAATTTAAAAAAAATGACTATATCAATTTTAACAACTTCCTAACCTATAGATTTGACAGAAATGACGGTTATGGGGGAATAGTTACGCTTATTCGCCCAAATATTCCACATAATATATAAAAAATGATCTTTTAAGGTCTACCTAGTAATTGTCAAATTTTGGTACTATTCCTCACGGTCCAGAAAATAAGCATAGTAAATATATATAAACCCCCAGCATGCAAATTTAAAGAGAGTGAATGGCTAGACATGAATAAATTCATTCCAGCTCCCAAGCTGATTATAGGTGATATCAACGCGCACCACACTTTCTGGGGTTGCGCAGATAACGATTCCTGTGGAAAAATTATTCATAATACATTAAATGAAACCAAATTGATAATTTTAAATGATGGTTCGCCAACCAGAATAACTGCACCAAAATCCGCGATAGACCTCACATTAGTATCAGACTCGATTGCCTATAATTGCGCGTGGACGGTCAGATCAGATTTTGCGGCAAGCGATCATCATCCCACTCTTTGCACTATTAATAGGAGTAATAACATACACCCTTCCAACCAGCCTTCTCAAAAATGGAACATCAAAAAGGCTAATTGGAAAGGATATCAAGAAATGATTAAATGGGAACTAGCGAATTATAACATGGATATCATTCAGTATGAGACTTTCCAAAACGTTATACTAAAATCAGCGGAAAAAATGATTCCCCTAAAAAAAACATACAACTCAAAGTCCAAAAGAATTACACCATGGTGGGATGATGAATGCTCCACAATGATAGAAGCTAGAAAAAATTCCCTTAAGGAATATCTAAATAACCCGACTATGGAAAATTATATTAAGCATAAAAAACAATGTGCGAAAACAAAAAGATCCCTAAAAACAAAGAAAAAAAAATAGTTTCAAGCACTTTTGTCACTCCTTAAATCGGGATACCCCTATTAAAACAATTTGGCAATCCATCAAAGCTTATAGGAGCTATTGGAATTTTAATAATTCAAAACAACTTCCATCCACAATGGTGGCGGAAGAAATAATAAATAAATTAAGTGTGTGTAATATAGACCCAAATTTCGAATTTACGGACAATACATTAGAAGCAATCGATCCCTTCAACCTATATGAACTCTGTTCAATATGCAGTAATAAAAAAGACTTAGCCACGGGATTAGATAATATTTCATATTCTATGATAAAGAATTTACCTTTAATAGCTAAGGAAAGATTAGTAGAAATATATAAAAACTGCCTTATCAACAATAAAATTCCAGAACAGTGGAAAAACAGCTCCATACTCCCCCTCTTGAAACCTGGTAAAGATGCATCTCAAGCGTCCAGTTATAGGCCAATAGCCCTTGCCTCTTGTCCTGGCAAAATAATGGAAACCATGATAAAGAGACGCATAGAATGGCAACTTGAAAGAAATAATTAATTTCCTCCACTACAAATAGGTTTCAGAAGGGGGAAAAGCTGCATGGATGCTCTTACCATTATTAACCAATATGTACTAACCGCTCTCTCCAAAAATGAAAACAATGTGGGGGTCTTCCTCGACATACACTCTGCATATGACAATGTTAACCTACCAATCCTATATAATAAAATGCGTGCAAAAGAAGTCCCACCTTGTTACGCCAATCTAATATTTTCTCTTTTAAATAACAGAAGTATAGTCGTTAAAGATTGTACAGGAAGCATGACAAACCCACAAAAATGCAGTCAAGGACTAACACAGGGATCTCCTCTTAGTCCATTACTTTTTAACATTTATACTGCGAACCTTCATTCAATCTTTAATGGGGAAGTCATATGTATCCAATATGCTGACGACTTAGTGGTACTTCTCTCGGGTGATAACATACAAACTACTATTGATAGAATAAACAAAACAATAAATGAAACGGTGTCTTGGCTAAATGAACACAATCTAAACATTTCTACAGATAAATCAACTGCGATAATTTTTAGAAGAGGCAAAACCAAAAAAATCTACCCAAAAATCATGGCGGAAAACAAACATATACCTTGGAAGGAGGTTGTTAAATATCTAGGGGTTTATCTATCTTATAATCTTAATTGGAACGAAAAAACTAACCAAATATCAAACAAGTGTTAAAAAGGTATAAACATAATGAGGTCACTGACAGGTGTTTGGTGGGGAGCGGATCCACAAACACTCTTTATCATATATAGATCAATAATCAGATCACATTTAGACTATTGTTCTTTTCTGTTTAGACCGAACACCAAAAAAAATCTTAACAAACTGGATAGGGTACAGTATGCCTCTCTAAGAATAATAATGGGTCTCATGAAATCTACCCCCACCCTTGCCCTTTTGGGAGAGGGGGCAGAAATGTCCCTGGACTTTCGAAGGGTTTGGCTGGCGTCGAAATTTATTAACGAACGACTGGGTCACACAGGGAACCCCGTTATAACACGTTAAAAAGCTATCGGATACAATTACCCCTAAAAATAAGTTCTGGAGTACAAAGGGTCTACCGTATTTAAGGGAAGCGTTACTACTTAACCAATCATACAGCGAAAATTTAAGGACATACGATATACAAACAGAATTTGAATTTGATATCCTCCATCAAATTACTCCAATTTCAATGATTTTATGGAAAACAGATAAATCGGAATTTGTCAACAACCAAGAATTTCTTAATTTTTTTAAAAGTAAATATACAGATTATACATTCATTTTTACGGATGGTTCGCTTGATCCAGCGACCACAAAAGTAGGAATTGGAGTCCACATACCTAATATCGATTATAATTTTTCCTCCAGAATATACAACCACACTCAAATATGCACAGCTGAAATCATAGCTATTAATAAAGCTATTGAAATATGTATCAATAAGAATATAAAAAAAGCAATTATCTTTTCGGATTCAAAAAGTGCCATTGATAAATTAAATGACAATAAGGGATATATATCACACTACATTGCAGCTACTACCAAAAGATTTTTAATTGTAGCCAGAGAGGAAGGATATGATATTAGGTTATCGTGGATTCCAGGACATAAGGGCGTGGAAGGGAATGAGGTAGCTGATAAGCTTGCAAAAATAGGAAAAGATCTAAATATCCCTTCTATAATAAAGGTAGAATCAGAAGATGTAGGCTCCATGCTAAAGAAACACATATTGAAGAGGTTTGCAATTGAATGGAACATACAAGTAAAAGACAAACATAATCATTACGCAAAAATAGGTTTTGAATTCCACAGGATACCCTGGTTTAAAAAAATGAATTTAAAAATAGAAGACACATAACCACCTATATTAGACTTAGATCGGGACATTGCCTAACACCGGAACATCTGCACAGGATAGGGATATCAAACACACCTAATTGCAGGTGCAATATGAGAGGAACTCTTACTCACATCTTATTTGAATGTCCACTAAATTCCACTCCTAACAACTCTGACCTGTATCGCGATTTGGTGTTGGAACTAAATGAAAGCCCGTTATCCGTATTTACTGTACTAAGTATAACAAACTCGAACATCATAAACATGATTATGGAATTCTTGAACTTTAATAAAATTGAGCTATAAGACATTTAACATAACGCAGACAAACATACTTCCCTAATCCTTATTCCAACATGTTATATCCTCTGTTTTGTTTTTGGTTTTTGTTTTTGTCTTAACTAACCCCTATCACCTATGCCTCAAGAAGAAAGAAAAAAGCAAATAAAGAAAGGACCTAGAAGAGAAATAAAAAGTGAAGAAAACCAATTATTTCCTCATGGGATGGTATCAACCAGATCAACCTTTGAGGAACAGTAAGGGCGGTGCAATAAACGTCGTCTCTGGGTTAATGGCCAAGTAGCCCAGCCCAAGAAAAAGAAAGAAGAAGAAGAAGACATTGGCTAACTGGAGTATCCATAAACAAGGGTTTTGCTTTCTTCTGTGAGTAAAATATAAGACTGTCATTTTGTGTTATGTGAAAACAAGCTTATTAAAAAAATTAAAATATAAACCAAGCATAATACTTACATATTTGGAGCAATGAAATGCTTAGGCTCGGTTTCTATCAACGCGGCTTATAAGATTGCGGAATGAAGTTGGAACTTACAGGTTGTGCCTCAGTTTGTGCTGTTGTTTCAACCACTTCTGCGATGTAGTCTTTCCAGTATTTGGACTAGGATCGGCGGTAATTAAACACGAGTGCAGGGAAAACTATATATGAAAAAAAATATATATTCTTGAACTTTACAGCGCAGCGGTCTATTATCGACTGACTCATGAATTCGTATTCTTACACATACAAAACACAAAAAAAGTACAAATAAGAAATAAACTATGCATATGACGGTGATCTATAGGGTGGTGCATTAGTGTCTGAAGATGTGATACTCCACAGAGGAAATGAAAAACACAAACTATAAGGCAAGGCAAACTTAAAATTCCGTGCGCAGCGCAGCGGTCACAGGTAAACCCCACATACCTAAATAATACCGTCGATGGACCCTTCCTCAATCAATGATAATACATATACTGATTTTTAACCGTCTGCGCACGTTATATAGTGCGCGGGTCATAGTAATGGATGCATGATGCCGCCATTTGTAACCTTATATTGACATTTCTCCGAACAGCTGTTTTGTGTTTATTCGTTTTCCCTGCTCGTTTTCGGTTTTCCCACAAGTTTTTGTTATCTAGGTATTTCGAAAATAGCCTGTTACGAACCGTTTTTTAGTGACAGTGTAGTGCTTACATACAAGAAAGTGTTTTGCTGTGATTATTACGACTAGACGAGACCAATGGCTTGCTTTGTGAAGCATTGTAAAAATCTCAAAAGACCGGTGTGCCTCCTGAAAGTTCTGTTAAATTTTACAGGTAAGTTATTCTGTACAAAGTAATATGTAGGCAGGTATTTTTGCAGCATTAGATTTTAGAGTACCTATCGCGTTTTTTAATACAAATAATTCTACCTTGAAGTTGTATAATTTATACAGCTGCCTTTTTTTACGTTTTGTTTTCTGGACTGTTGGACCTGATTCTGAATCAAAAATGAACTGGTTAGATATATCCGCGAACACAGAACTGTTACCAGCTCATAATAAAACAACCAGCAGTATAATTCCCCATGGCGGGAAAATTCTGCGCACCTGTTCGCGCAGCCGCCATTTGGGAACAGATTTCTGCCAAATAGATGCAGTGTCGGGGCGATTGGGCAGTTCTTTTTTGGCTGCGAGAGATATTACAGTGCCGTGGAGTGTGCTTTTTTTGTAAATTGTTCATTGTGCTAGTATCTTTAAATAAAGAATCCCAGGAAGGAGTCAAAGCTGCTTGCGCTTACCACACACTAAAGTATCCAAGTTACAGAGGCAGTGGATCAAAACATTGGCCACCACGTGACCTATTCTCTTATTGGTCTGGCCGTCATAAAATGTCAAGTGTTTACGCGGCAATCAGAATGCAGGGCCGGCTCTTCCCTCAGTCGAGTTTCCTGCATATTTTAGATCGGATCGCGAGCAGTATATTCTGTAAATTTATTTTGCTACTTAATTTAAGGAAATTTATGAAGATCCAAGGTAAAAACACAATTTTTAGAACTTCTAAAATAATTAGTTCAGAATTACAAGCCACTGGGAATCTCATATTAGTCAGACCCTGGTAATCGATCGCAATGCGGTCATGTGACTGTTTATATCTACTGCAGCTGTAACTTGGATAGACTATAACTATATACTTTAACTAATACTACTATGTATTTCTGAATTGATTTTCCCGACTACACCTCTGACTTCTATTCCCTTAATATGGCTCAAGGTCATTGAATTTGCGGATGATTTCACAAGAGTAAATATACTACTCGTTGTTCTATATGCTCTGCTGTTACTAAAAGTTCTGATTATATTTTACCGCGAACGCCAATTTTCATAATGTGCATGCGAATAGTCCCTGAACTCGTTCAGAATGCGACCCGCGAACATACCTAATTATTAGGTCTGAATAGGGAACTTGACGATTTTTCTAAACTATTTACGCATTAAAAAAATTTTTTTAGCTACTGTTACTGAGATATGAATTTTCTAATTTCAATTATTCCTGTAAAACAACCGGTGACGTCACTTATATGGATATCGAGTAGATTTGGAAACATTGTAAATTTATTTTTATATCTATGATTTTGAGATTCTTTTATTTAACGGGACTGGCAGAATCCTTCTCAGTTCCCTTCCACAAAATGAAGAAGAAGAGCTGAACTTCTAACCTAAAAAGTTTGTTTTCTGGTTATAACCTATAAACTCAGAAAAATACCTAAATTATTTGTTTTAACTCCCCCCAGCCCAGGCTTTAGGCTTTTATTATAGTCTCCTTATTATTCATTATACTACCTGCTGGATTATAATTATTATAAACACATTGATTGTCAAAATATTTAGTTGTGTTGTCTTTTCAGTGTTGTGTACTTTTATAACTGGAGTTTTACTTTCCTAAAAGAGACTTTTTTTTATTGGGCTATACATCCAAGGTAATTTACCCAGTGCCGTGGACCACCCCCGACGTTACGCGGTTTGGGCTTCCACCTTCTTTATCTGGCAGGCACCGTCTGGCTTTTCACCATGGCCTGCCAGATTTGTCTTGTTAGACCCTTAAACCTAATCTTAATCCTAAAGACATACACAAACATAAATACAAACACATCACCCATGGCACATACCGTGGTGGGACTCGAACCCACGACGTACGGTGCCAAAGCGTGGGTCCAATCGAAAGACCCACTCGGACACCGCCGCCCCCTAAAAGAGACTGCAAAATGTATTATTATTGGTGGTAAAATCGTATGAGAATACGTCTTTAAATTCAAATTAAACATTTAATACAAGTTCTACAGACTCGGCACAGAAGAACAAAATTGTTAGAAGCTATAAAACGTAAAAATAATTTTTCCACTAAAACTCTTATATTTGTATGTGAAGATCATTTTTATGTAAGTCATAGCCAGGTGATATTTATTGGTTGGCATTTATATAATGCTTTTTAGCTAAAAGAAGATATGGAAAACTATATAGGTATATGACGGAAAGTTGTAAATGGTCCATCCCAGTTCTTAAATAAATTATTTGTTAGGAAAATTAGAGTGGTTTCTCTGAACATATTGATACGTAGAGATGTAAAAATTACCGTAATTTATTTTTGATCGGTAATATTCGTTAAATTACAAAAAATTACCGTAATTTATGAGAATTTTAGGAAATTTAACTTTTTTTAGCTGTATAGAAGACACTTGGTAGGTAATTTATTATTATTGTTCAAAAATATACTATTAATCAAAATTTCAATATTTTATCTTTAAAACTCAGCCCAGAATGAATTATTTTGTATTAAGTTATTGTACAGGGTGTTCCATTAAGGATGAAGAGGTACCATATCAGGAAAAAATCTTATGTAATGTGGTCACGAGAAATCGCTGGAAATTATTTTTAAGTTCGTAGGTCGGCCGCTAGGGGGCGTATTCGCAACAGTAAATTTAAAAAGTGAGTTTTCTCAAAAAAATTACTAATAAAGGTATATCAACAATTTTCGTTAAGGATTTCTTGCTCTAGCTCTTCAAATAGAGGTGAAACGGGCGGATAAACCTTGATTTGAAAAAATGCTGCTAACTTCGGTTTGGCTTAACCGAATTGGTCGAATTTGAGCTTGTTGAAGAGAACTTTCCTTCTCCTATCAAATGATTGTCCAGTAAGGTCGTTTCGAATTTCGTGGTCACCACTAAAGGGCGAAATTTGAAAAATTTCCCTTTTATTACAATTTTCTCCGAAATTTTAAATGCAATGACATAATATAATACATACATATAATATGTATGATGTGAAAACAATTTTAACCTAAATATCCTAGTAAATAACATAATGTATTTTCTTACGGCTTACGTTCTTACAAATAAAACCATAACAGATATAAATAAAAATTAAAAAAAAAAAACCCATTATCACCTTTTCTTGTAATTGTTACATTTACACTCGCTAATCTTACATCCTTAAATAAAAATATATATATATATATATATATATATATATATTTTAAAAAGTAACAGTCTATTTGTATCGAATTTGTAACACCCTGTATAGTAGATAGTAGAGTATGTTATACAATACATAAGATCCTTTTGAAATATATGGAGAAATTTTTTTAAAAGCACCTGCATTATATTTTTTCAAAATTTTTGTTTTACTGTTTTTGGACATTTTTGACATCTGGTCAAATGCTCCTGCATTCTGGTAGCGTTTTTAATGTATTTTTGACCACAAAAATACAATAATTATAATAATCTTTCGTTACTTTCCTTAAAGTATTCCCATATCGGTCCTTTATATTTAGGCATATCTTATATTTTTATTTTTGTATGTAGCACCCCAGAAAAAGACGAATCAGAAGTGGCACTTGGCTAATTTAAGAGGGCAGAGGGGTATTTTTATGAGGGGGTGGGGACGGAGAGTATTGCTAGGCCGCCAGATCCTTAGAAAGGTTAAAACATGTCAACATATTTTTCACTATCATTTATTCATTTTGGGTAGGTATACCAATAAAATAAATATGAAAGCAATTAATATTATCTAATGTGTGCCGGTAGTAAAATTATAATGTTTTACGAACCATTTATTCTATTTATCTGAGCCCAGAAAACCCACAACCTGACCCCTGTTTTCTGGGACTTGATTATGAAAGCGGAATGCTTGACAACAGCGCGGCGCGGCGCCACAGATTCCGTTCTTGCGGTACTGCCAGATCGTCCAGTCGGGAGCCGGTAACCAAGGCAACCCACAAAAATATAATGCAAATTAACTTGAATGAAATCGATGATAATTTTCTTATAAAAATGTTAGTCCTTGATAGTATTTTGGTTGATATTAAATTGAAGGTGATAAAAATAGCTAAATGAATTTAAGGAAATTGTCAGGCATAAAAGCTAACTAAGTCCGGCAACGTCGTTCGTGGCCTACGGCTGGCGCGCCACCTAACGCCAGACGCCAGACAGCGTCAGCATGTATGTTCAATTGAGGTTAAACCCCTTATAAAACGTAAACAATAAAACGAAAAACGATTACCAATTTCTAAGTAAAAAGGCCCAGTATTATTATCATGACTGTGATAAATTTAGCCAAAACAGGGACCAGATAAGGTGTACAATATGTATTCAGCTCAACTTGACTGCTTGTGTTGTTACTTTGAATACTTCGTTGCTGTATTTACACTAGTGCATTGTGCCCCAGAAAACCCACTTTGTGCTTAGGTTTTGTGACGAAATGGCCCCGCAACATTGCTGTGTTCGTGGATGTTCTAACAACGCGAGGAATGTTGGGATAAGTTTTTTCAAAATACCTGGTGATGAAAACAGGTAGGCACCTATGTGTAGTTTGTCCCTACCTTGTTACCACAATATTATAAGTATCCTTATTATACATTTTAAGTCCTATGTACTACCCCTTTTACTGGGGTATTACCTACCCCAGAAAATCCACAAATGGTTTCCTACTGATAATAGCTACCTAACTATTGTTTTTAATTTTTTTCAAGGTGTTATGCATGGATGAGATAGTGTGGAAGGCAGGATTTGTTAGAAAAAACACCCACACAGCTTTTTATTAATTATAAAGTTTGTTCAATGCACTTTGAAAATAGTATGTTTGCAAACCAGTCGAAGTCTGGGTTAAAGAAAACAGCAATACCAACTATGTTCTCAAGATGTAAGTACCTTCATTGGTAATTATGGAAATTAGTGTATGCACCGCCCGATTTTCTTGACATTTTAGCTACCCCCCTATTTTCAAGGGCCCTGAACACGAATCTGACCTCGGTGTTTTGAGGTCGGACATAGTTTCCGAGAAAGTGAATTTTCAAATTTCCTTTTGACACCCCACTTTCACGGCGATATTTATGGTTATAATCCGTATAAATTTTTAGTGTACGCGGCTCAAATTGATCACCACCCTATAGTGCGCCTTCTGCAACTTCGAAACTTCGCAAAAACCCGCGGAAAGACCGAAATTTTGAAAGATTTATGCCGTGTTTAGGTACGTCCGGCCCGGCCGCTGTTTTCGTAAAGTTTCGATGTTGCAGAAGGTGCAAAATAGGGTGGTGATCAGTTTGAGCTAAATTCATCTCGATTATAACCGAGATTATAACCAAATATCATCGTGAAAAAGTGGGGTGTCAAAAGGAAATTTGAAAATTCACTTTTTCGGAAACTATGTCCGACCTCAAAACACCGAGGTCAGATTCGTGTTCAGGGACCTCTAAAATAGGGGGGTAGCCAAAATTTCAAGAAAATCGGGCGGTGCATACACTAATTTCCATAATTACCCCTTCATTATTAGATAATAATATGTATTTTTTGCTGATACTTGTAATTTTGCTGCATTTATTTTTTTTTTACTAGGTTATATCGATGAGGCTTCTTCACAGAGTCCTTCTGTGTCTGTATGCAGCAATTTGACTTTGTTAGAACCTCAACGAGAACTTGATCAACCAGTCTCGATCGCTCACCTTTGGATCAACCAAGTACACCCCATCTGTCACAGTCACCTATAGGCGATCTCCACAGCATTACCGAATTTTCAGTTGCATCAAAAGGTAATGATCTATATTCACAAACTGTTATTATAGTATACACACCCAAACTTATATGGCATCACGCATTATTTGCGATAATTTTTTGTTGTCAAAAAAATTATATGTCGTGGAAAGTCAAAAGTGTTTACTAACAAAAACAGTTAAATGTGAAAAACCCGACAATATAAATTGTAATAAATATTAAGTGATTCCATATTATAAGTTTGGGTATGTGTATATTGTATTTTTTTGTATTACTTATTTTGTTATTGAATAATTCTATTTTTAGATGCTAGTCAACAAACTCCTCTTAGTTTGAGTGCACATAGTCCGAGAAAGCATTCATTAAAGTTACAAATAAAAAAACTCCAAAGAAAGTTTCATCCGAAGTTGGAGCAAGCTGTCGACAGTGCCGACACTGAAATAAATGACGAACAATTTCTTGCCATTTGTGAGAAAAAACTGTCTGCTTCAATGCTACTATTTGTAAGGCATTATTTAGAAAATTCCAAAAAAGATCCACAGGGATATCGTTACTCGTCAGATATGAAACAATTTTCCTTAACAATTTATTTTCTAAGCCCAAATGCTTATAGATTTTTAATGAAACCACTTTATTTGCCATCTAAAAGCACTGTTCAAAGAATAACTAGCAAATGGCATATAACTGCAGGTCTTAACAGTTTCATTTTTGAGGTTATTAAATCAAAAGCTACAAATTTAGAGGGTTCTTCAAAACAGTGCATTCTTTGTATTGACGAAATGTCATTAAATTTTTTTTTATTTTACAATAGATCTTCCGATATACCATTGTTGGCTTTCATAATACATTGAAGGAAAAAAGATATGCTCCTGATAAATATGTTTTAGCTATTATGGCTAGAGCAATATTTGCTAAGTGGAAGCAACCAGTTGCTTATTTCTTTATTGATACTTGTTTAGGGGAGGAATTAAAATTTATTATTTTTGAAGCAATAAGGAAACTTAAATCTGTAGGGTTACTAGTAAGTGCGTTAGTGTCTGATCAAGGATCAAATTTTGTACAATTTTCAAAATCAGTTGGTATCTCTCCAAACTCTTCACATTTTTATGTCGATAGCGAAAAAATATTTTATATTTTTGATGTGCCGCATCTCTTAAAATCAACACGAAATAATTTTTTCAATTACACATTCGAAACCTCTGAAGGATGTACAAATAAAACGTATATTGGCCAAATTTATAATAAACAAAAACATAAGCTTTGGCTCTTCGGCTTTGTCCAAAATTAACAGATGAACACATTAATCCCAGTCCTTTTAATAAACTGAAGGTTAGTTTAGCCGTCCAAGTTTTCAGCGCAACGGTAGCTGCGGCACTTAATTCCTTTATTGAATTCGGACAATTCCCCCCTTCGGCAAACGCTACAGTGTCATTTGTAGAAAAAAATGATAAGTTATTTGATATCTTAAATTCCTCAAAATATCAGGCAGTAAGAAATACAATAGACCTTTTATAGGAGCAGATTACCAAGTCGATTTTTTAAAGGAAATGTTTACATATTTTGAGAATATTAAAATTTTAAAACAAAATATAGAGGTTACCAATAAAGTTAAATTTTTGAAAGGGTGGCAAATCACAATAAATTCATTTTTAGGTCTTTGGGAAAAATTTCATTGTTTAGAGTTTAGTTCCTTATACACTCGACGCTTAAATCAAGATTGTCTCGAAAATTTTTTCGGCACTATTAGGCAGCAAGGGGGAAATTGCTTGAATCCAACCCCCATCCAATGCGAAAGGGCTTAAATTATTTCCAACACGCGGATGGGGCTATTGTATTGAGGATTTTGATTCATTATTGTGATATGTAACCACCGAACATACACAAATTTACAACAAAGTTGTTGTGGGAAATGCAAGATCTATTTTTTCTGATTTAAGTGCGGTGGCACCAGATTATATTGATTTCGAACTACATGAATCAAATAGTATATCATATGTTTGTGGATATTTATTAAGAAAGTGCTTGGAACAACATTCATGTGAAGTTTGTATTAAATATTGTAAACGTCATACATTAGGGGATACTGATTTGTTTACTTATTTTAAAGCATACAAATCAAGTGGTAACGAAACCTTTGGACATTTATTTTCACCTCCTGATAATTTCCTCAATTATATTAAAACTCTCAAAGTTAATTTTTGTACCCTCTTTCCAAAGTTTGCTTTAGAAGAAAATGTTGGTGTGAAATTAAAAAATAAGCTGCAAAACATTTCATATCAACATCCATGCCCTAGTTTTAATCATGCCTATTTATTATCCCTTTATGTAAGATTTAGAATCTATTCTTTTTAAAATTTTTAAATCGTGGTATTGTTTCTAATAAAACTAATACAAATTATAAACTTCGAAATTTACAACATTTGTAAGTGCTGCCAGGGGTCATTATTTTTAAAAATTAGGCTAAGTTGATAATGTATGTATAAACATGTAGATATGCCTGTAGTGTGCATGTGCATAATATGTACGTAAGTATTGTATTTATAGATATTATATTTTATATGTGCTATTTTTTTGAATTTTTTTATAGATTTTAGTAATAAACATTTTTGATAAATAACGTTTTTTACTACCAGTGATACGAAGGTCAACCAATTTTGCAAATAATAATTGTTATGGATCTATATAAAAAAATAGTATTAGTAATTAATTGCCAAGCTATGAGTTTTGACGCAAGTCGATTGCAATATTGTAATATTTCAACCACCCAAGTCCAATAGTTCACTTGATCCTAAATCATAGTTGTTTCTAATTAATATAGGTAAGTATAAAATAATAAAGAGGAAATATTGTGAAATTTCCATGTACAATAAATAAAATGTATTTTTCTCATTAGTAAAATATTAATATTTATATTTTTTTCATTAGTAAAATACCTACTTAAAATCACTTCTGGAGATCCAAATTTAACTAGATCTAATCCCAGAAAAACTTTACTATTCTAAAAATTAATTTTGCTATATAAAACACAAAATTTTCTATAGCCCGGACCTGGCCGTGCAATGGGCAAGTTCTACTCTGTCCAAAATAAGGTGGGCGTGGCCAATGCGCAGATGTCAACGGCGGAGAGTTCATTTCCTATGCGCGAGAGGGGAAATTGGAACCGCGACATCAAAGGCGCCGAAAGCAAGTGCCACTTCTGATTCGTCCTTTTCTGGGGTAGCACTTAGTACTTAACGCGAATGTATTTGGGTAATATTACCGGGAATGTTCTCGGTAATTTAATCGTAATATTTCCGTAAGATGTTACCCAAAAGCGTATATTCCTTTGAGAGTGAGCGAATATTACCGTAAGTTACGGAATTTATGGGAATATTCGGCTGGTAATATTCGCTCGTCGCATCACTATTGATACGAATGATGTTTACGATTCAACTTTACAAGACTTCTTAAATAACTGCAGTGCTTTTAAATTTGAACGTAAAAATCACGAATCATGTGTTGGCATTTTTGTTTCGTAATTACATATTGTTAAAAATGCGATTTTATTCTAAGCAACGAGATATACTCATACACCTCGGGAAAGAGAGCAGAGAAAAGAAAAAACTGTCTAGGTAAATTATGTTAAAAATAAACATTGATTTGTAACAACTGCACTATTTACTTTGTGCCTAGGTATGCCTTAAGTTCAAATTACTTCAATATACAGTAAAATCCATGAATTGGCCACCTTTATAATTTGAGCACTTTTTGTTACATATAATTATTATACAATTATTATCTTTACACTGCCTACGCCCGTAAATATCGCTCAAACGCTCGGCCTAGTTCTCCCACTCCTGGCCGTCAATAACATTTCATTTTCGTAGCCCGGCGACCACACGGAGTCTTATTCACTTTGGCTATGTCTATGCAGCCACGTTAAAAATGCTACGGAATGTTTGCAACCTCCTTGGGAAGCCGCGCAGCCTAGACATTGTGCTTGAATGATCTTCTCAGCCACTTCATCTATTTCACAAACTACTGCATAATTTTTGGAACGAACCTTGTGTTCTGGGCATATTTTGGTTTTTACAGTATACTTTCCTGAGTGTCTCTTTAAGTGCACGTAACAAACAGCTGAATCATCATATCTCTTGCCGCACTGAAAGAAATATTATATATTAGGTACTTAACTAATCAACAATATTGTTTTTTTAGCTTACCTCTGTGTCTTAACTCCACGAATTTCTGCTGAGTTATAGAGCTTGCTATTTGTAAAATAATCTGACACATTGAAGACATCAAGCTTTGGCAAATTATTTGATTATAAGCTTTCACAAAATTTGCTTCCATTGTTGTATCACGTTCAAAATACGACAACAACACTTCCTAATGGGCATTAGTAGATATTTGATTGAACACTGAATTTCCAAATGCAAATAATCATCTATCAGCATCAGCCTCAGAAAAATAAAAAACGTAGAACTGGATTTGTATCGACAAGTTTGTTTCCATAATAAAAAAAATAATGTTTACAGTTCGGGTGACAGATCTGGTGCTAACGATTACAAGGCAGTGGCGTACCTCTTATTTTGTTAAATAGTTATAAAAATAGGAAAAAATATATTTGCCTTTATATCTCATTTTTTTTATAAAAATTGAAGTTTAACCTCAGGTACAACTAGTACGCGTCAATTCTAAAATTCAAACTTATCAATGTTATTGAGAGTTACTAGTTGGGGATTGTTCGGCGAACACAATATAAACATTATAAACAAATAAAAAATAAAAACTTTTTAAAAACAAGCTTTTATTTAAGCCATGAACTAAAACGGATAAAATAAGTTTGGGTTTTCGTTAAGATTCAATGCTGCGGCAAGCTTTTTTAAATCAAAAAGCTCGTCCTGCGAGATGTTCATAAAAGTAGGTACCAATTAATTTTATCAGGCAGTGATTAGTTGATAAGCAAGTACATGCCTAACATGCCAAAGAATATATTTTCTTTACAGTTTGCGCGACAAGCTTTTTGATTTAAAAAAGCTTGTCGCAGTTTGGCATTGAATTATCTTAACGAAAACCCAAACTTATTTTATCCGTTTTAGTAAATGGCTTACTTTTTAAAAAGGTTTTTTTATTATTTATTTTATTTTGTGCTTTTTTAGTAGGTACCTATTTGATTCCCATCTCAGAAGCGTGGTAAAGAAATTTAATCTGCCATCTTGGGGCATCGGGCATCCGCCCTATGTTTTATGTATTAGTATGACGTCACTCACCTTATCGTTTTCAACTCTTCAAATCCTTTCATTTGATACCCATGTCGATGAGGATAATGTTGTGAAGAATTAAGGTGGATGTATAAACTCGACGTTTGCGTTGGCGCTCGCCGTTGCCGTTTGCGTCGAAAATTCAATCCCAATATTTTACGTGTAACCGTTTATAACCGCCGTCGAAAGTTGCCGTCTGCGTCCGATGCCGTCCGAAATAAACTAATTTCATCATTTATCACGTTCCGTCGTTCACATTTCTGGACGCAAACTGCGAAGGTCACCGTCAACTGCGAGCGCCAACGCAAACGTCGAGTTTATAAATCCACCTTTAGGCAATCCGCCGTCTTGGGGAGGCCGCCATATTAGATTTATTATGACGTCATTCACCTTATTGTTTTCTACCCATCGAGCCCTTTCGTTTGATACCCATGTTGAGAATTATTTTCCTCTGGTGGTAAAGGTATCTTTTACCGTGCCCCGAACTAGGTACGCCTATGTACTTACGCATGATATGTAACCTCCTTTGGCGAGTTGCTTGATTTGCAAACAATACACTTTTTTGCCCATAACGTATAACTTAATTGTCTATATAAGCATTTTAAACCGACGAATACTTAAGAAACAGCGAAAAATTGCTTCTAAAAGACACAGCACCAGTTGTGTCAAACACAAGGTGAGGCACACTCTTGACCGATTTGCGCGTTTGTCAGGTTGTGCGATTGGTATCTACCTATATTATTGTTTCCTTAGTTGTATCACAGATTAAAGTACTACACGTAGTATAGAAATACTGCCTAATAAGTGTCTAGATAATTATAAATACTAGATTCACCCATTAGTCATGCAGACCTTATCTCATCAATACATAAATAACATATATTATCTACCATTATTTACTTCAAAGCAAACGTATTTGCAACTGATTGGGTATGTCCCTAGTCCCTACATACAAAGGAAACCACTGTTGAAAAACTATTATTATTATCTTGAAGATTATTATCTTGAAGATTATTTTAATTATTTATTACTAGAGAAATAAGTTTTTCATTATGAATTATTGGCACCGCTGTCAAACTTTAACTAGTAAATAAATATTAGAGTATAAAAAGTGCTACCCCTTACAAACATTTCAATCTACAGATGCCATTTCTATGTTTTTTATTTTTCTGAGCCTGACACTGACAGCTGCTATTCCATAAAACACAAACTATTCTAGCCAAAACCCCATGTTGCCAAATTTACCATGTTTAGATATAAGTGACGTCAGAGCTTTGTTTAAGCGCGCATTCAAAAAGCCATTTTCAGAATCAGTTTGCCAAAAAGGAAACAATTATTTTGCTATTTTTATTTGAGGAATGTTATTGTGCATACAAAAACTTTTCATTAAATATAAATTGAACAAAGAACAAAATTTGTGCAAGTACCCTATTCGACGGAGAAATGGATCCATTTCTCTGGAATTCGAGCGTAAACTGAACTTAGCTACACCAACTCGGAAGCAAGGTGTAGTGTAGTTAAACGATGTCCACAAAACGCATAAATAACAAAAACACGAAAAAATATAACCTTGAGCCAGTATAATAAACAGAGATATTTAGGCCCTAAACCTTGATCTTGGGATGATCTTGCGTTTGTCTCAGATAGCAATAATATTTCTCTGGTTCATATAAAAGCCATTTGACAAAGATGATCCAGCCGAACATCTTTGCCATTGTAGGAAAAAATTACACCGAACAAGTTTCAGTATGCTACACTTTAACAACGAACAGAATCTAGTAAACTACACTTTAACAACGAACAGAATCTAGTAAACTACACTTTAACAACGAACAGAATCTAGTAAACTACACTGATTTATACTGCACTTAACAGCACTAATAGTGTAGTGTAACTTAGTGTAATACATTAGTCTACACTTCGCTACACTCAGTGCAGCAACACCGAACAAACCTATTATTTTAGGTATTTCCATTTTTTTATCCATGGGCAAATGCATCGAATTGATAGTTGTCAATTCGATGGGCAAATGGAATGGAATGGTCACATGTGGGTCAAATTCATGTTTTGACTTTTGACTGTTGACGTTTTAGCTTTTTATTTTAGCGTAATGCCGGGTTCACAGGATCTACATAATAAGAAAAAGTACAAAGTTCCGATAACAAAATGAAAATGGTAATTATCTAGTTGTGTTTTGAGCTAGTGCTGTAGTCAGTTATGTTAAATAACTCGGAAATTCGACATGTCATCTATTTTACGAGCATATCAAAAATTTGTAAATAGGCATACCACAGTAGCAAATATTATTCAGACCGGAGTGTTAATGGCAAGTGGAGATGTGATCGCGCAAACGATTGTAGAGAAAAAGAAGTTTAAACAGTTTGATATCAAGAGAACATTTCAATTCGGCATCATAGGGTCAATTTTTGTGGTAAGTAGAGCTGTATATATAAAAACTTATGTACTTTAAATGTATTCGTTTTTTTATTCTTAAAGGGCCCTGCGCTTTCCGCGTGGTATGTCGTGCTTCGAAGCCAGTTTGGGACCGCTGGTTTGTCAACCACGGTCAAAAAAGTGGCTTGCGATCAGTTATTTTTTGCACCAACCTTCATTGCCTCATTACTAGGGGCACTTAACCTGATCAAGGGTAAGAGTATGGATCACTTAAGGGAGGAACTCCATAACAAATATTTTGATATCTTGATAACGAATTGGAAAATTTGGCCGGCAGTGCAGATGTGCAACTTTTATTTGACCCCGTTTCAATATCAAGTATTGGTGGTGCAAATCGTTGCGATATTTTGGAATACATACTTATCATGGAAAACCCAAAACGAAAACTAGGTGGTACCTACCTCTGGGTAGATGTTTTTTTAATGTACCTATTAAAATAAGTTTTTAATTGAATGGTTGAGAAGGAATGAATCTAAGACATTCACTGTAGATGCATGGATGCCGACATTAAATTTTCCAGAAGGGTATTCTGAAGTCTGGTAAATTGGAATGAATTTGAAAATATACCTAAATAAAGAATTCTGATATTTTTGCAATTTCTGGTGTTTTTTAACGCCAGCCAAATCCTTTAGTCGAGATTTCTGAAATTGGTACTTAAATATTTGAAATTTGTAAGGAAATTCAAGATTTAAAGTTTGTATAATTTCCATTATGTACCTACCTAACATTTCACTTTTTCAAAACTTTCATTGGTACCTATGCCTTACCCACGATGCTACACACATAACGTTATGTTTGCGCGCAGGTGCTGTAACATCAGCTGTGATGCTTGTGTGACAAAAGCATGGCTACCTTTTATTTTTAAACGAAAATTTTACTCCTTTTATATATGTAGAGAGCTAGGCAACCACATATACACCAAGGTGCCTACATTGTTTTTAAATTTAAAAAGTAAAGAAATATAAATTATTAAATTTAAAAAGGCATAATTTATGTGAATGAAACTAAAATCTCTCTTTAAGTAGACACTAGAAATGGCATCATTTAAATTTAGTGACCCAAAGTTGGCGGCTGGCGGCGCTGAGACCAGGGGTACATTAAGCCCCTTCACATATTGACAGAGGTCAGATATTTAACCTTGATTTTCTATGTTTCACATTTAAAAATAATTATTATTTGTTACTTTGAATAAAGAATCTCAGGAAGGAGCAAATTTGGACTTAACACTCGACCGGGACAGTCTCTGCATATGCCGTTTCCGTTTTTACAGTGCCACACACCTTTGAGTTGTTTCGACAAACTAATCGTGAAATCAGTATCTACAATACAGGCAAAAAAAAATATAAGGTACGTTTATGTCTTTAACCTTATAGGAATCCATCATAATATAGCAATTCTAATTTTAAATTTCCAATTATGAAGAAGTAGGTACTTACACAAACGCCTATGCCACTTTGGTGCATACCTCAAAAGTTAATTTAAATTACTTACAGAATTACTTACTAATGCATTACTATCCTCAAACATTGAGTTTTTGCAGCCAGGGAAGTGCCATAAGCCACTAGGCATAATAAGTAACTCGAAAAAGTATCTAAATACCACATACTGACACCTATGACCGTGTCAGATATCAAAATATTGTGTCAAAACTTGGTTACTACTCAGGGTGATTTCCGTCGCGCGTGTTTTCTAATACACATAGAGCTTTGACTCCTTCCGGGGATTCTTTATTCAAAGCTTTGTTATGATGTCCAAAAGCTCACAGGGTTGCCAGTTTTTAAAATGTAAAAGGCGGGAGGATTTTAACGAATGAAAAATGCACCGCAAAAAGAAAAGGCTATGTAAATACCAAACTGCTAACATTACAACAATAAATACTTAATGCCAAAGAACGAGTCTTAGGAAATCCCAAAACCTGGAGGAAAATCTTCGGTAGTGCGCTGGCAGATTGGATCCGATTTTAGATAGAGAGAGCGTTACAGGTCCCTATCATATATGACAGACAGAGACAGGGCATTCTCTAAAGCACAAAAGCGATCCGAGCTAAATACAAATACCGAACCCAGCCAAGATTGCAGCAGTTTTTTCACAGTGCGCGAGAGTCTGGAGACCTAGTTCAAAAGTGGGAGCCTCTTGCCCAAATCGGGATGGTTGGCAACCCTACATACTTAATATGCACATCACAGAAAATATAAAGAATTGAAGAGGGTCTAAAGTAAAGTAGGCACATACTTAAATTTCTGCACAATATATATTTTTATTACATCCCCACAATTAAAATATGTTGTAGAAGTCGACAAAAAGTATCAATGAGAAAAGAAGACAGAATAATGTATGTTTGCAATAATAAGTAACTATAACTTTAATCCGCTTATTTCGGGTTTCTGTAGCGAAAAACCCAATTAAAAAAAATTAAATGTACCTATACTGATATTTGTAGTGTTCTACAAACCATATTAAATAATATGCACGTACCTCGATAGATAGATAGAGTCATTCATGAACGATATGATGACTCGTCAAAATACTCTTATTATTGGCACTGAAAGATCTTTTTACTGATTTTAAACATAATAATAACTAAAATTGTAGTTGCTTGTAGACGACATTAAAAGAGCTCAAAATATATCATCCTTCAATGGACTAATACACCACTTTTTTTTTTATTTCCTCATCGGATAGTATTGGGTGAGATATACTTGCTGTATTTTTTTAAAAAAATTTTTCGCCCCCGTTTTGCCGCAATTAATTTTTAAAGTTCAATATACGTAACTACCTGTTGGATTTTATTTTTACCTAAATTTACTGCCAGGCGCCACGTTTGGCAACGCCGCGCCAGGCGCGCCTCAATGTCAAGAGAACTTAACCTATAAATCTGCAAGGACAAATCAGATCCTGCTAATATTTTACCTACATTTGATCTATTTTCACTGTATTTTCGTCATTCATTCCATTAGATGACGGAAATGATTAGGAAAAAGACTTTTTTGTACCTGTTTGTTCAAGTACAAGCGAAATTTCAATAAAATTGTATTTTTGTTTGTCAATAATAATACTTGTTTTACTGAGATTCAGGTAGTTAGCAGCATCACAATCATTCTATTCTCCTGAGAACTCTATTAACGATTTGGGATAATGCCAGTTAGTCTACAAAACCTAGCAATTTGTTTATTGTAAACAAGAGTCGATTTTATTTAGGTCTGACAAAAGTATAGGAGTGTGGTACAAAAGGATACAAGTACTGATACATTATGAAGCAAAAAATGATAAGAACCGACCAGGTTCAAAGTAATATTTTATAATAGTTGATGATTTTTGTCATACAGTTTTCTGTAAAGTATATTCCGCCGATTGCTAGTTGTATGAAGGAACTGATATTTTGGCCTGAATCTAAATCTAATGATATTCAAAAAGCATTAGCAGTTCTTTTCAAAGCAAGACATAAACAGTGGAGTTAATAATTGATTTATTAGAAATTGAGACAGAAAAGTCATCGAATCCTATAGACGTCCAGCACTGACCTGGTTAGAATATAAAAAAATTGTTATAATGGTTTATTAATAAACAGGGATTAATAGGTATAGAAGATTGGGCAATTAAACATATTGAGCCCTTACTTACAGAATGTAAGTCAGTAAGACCTGCATCGGTTCCAACACTTATAATAGGTGTCAGCTCTAGATATTGTTCAAAATATGACATGTAAAAAGCAATAAAGCCAAGTTTTTAGTTGAAAACCTTTATAGTAGGTCATCGCTCGAATTGAATCGACTACTTCAAACCCATTTAGGTAAATTATATTCCCGAATGCATACTCGTAAAAAATGATATACCATGGAGTAAAGAAATAACACGAAGAAAGTTTGCACCAGAAAAATGATACATCTCTGAAAAGTAACTGGCATATTAAATAAAGTGGTGGTTTTATTTTCTACACGGGGTAAATCATAAAAACGTCAAAAAGGTGTTTTATGGAATAGAAACTTGAAACTTCATTGCTGGCCTTACCTTTTAATTTTAAACTTTTCATAATACCTACATGTTTTCTCTAAAATTAACAATACCTAAGGGAGTTGAGTCCATATAAAATTGCGTGTCCGGTCGGAGTGTGCTTACCCTGAAGTCCCTCGTTGCCCTCACTGGTTCTAGCCGCCTAGCGACCACGAATTTTTACAACTTGTTTACGGTTTCGAGAACACTGATCCCTGTGCAACGGGCTAACGGTACAATTTTATATATTTTTTATTTTTCTGGAAGGATATGTATTTTGTTGTCTCGGATGCTTTTCGGGCCGGCTATGCTGCGTCCCGTAAGGCTGCGTTTCTTATTATTCATTCATTCAACGCTAAGGGTACTTTCTAGTCTTTTTCATATTTTCGAACCTCCCCCATATACGAAATGAGATATTCAAATTTTGAAAACTGCGTTTTGAGTTTGCAGGAATGCACAACCTTTTATCAAGAATAAAATTTTCTGATAAATTAAAATTAAAAAAAAACATATGGTGTGTACTTTCTGCCGGACACTGTATATTCGACACTAGGTACTGTTGTAATAAGAAAAAATATATGTCTAACATAGTAGTTACATTGCAACTTTTATATCTTATCGACAAAAAATAGAAAAATAACAGGGGGGGTCGGATTTTTCGCATGAAGTACATAGTAATAAAATACTTAGACCTGTGACTTTTTCAAATTTTATTCACAAACAAAAATTATTATTTGCTTACCTAAAGTAAATTGTTACATCAACATATTTCCAATATATCATTATCCATTAGAAACACCATTAATTGTTTTATTTATACTTTGGTAATCTTTGTTATAACAACTATTGGATGTTAGAATTTTTCTTGTATTTTGTATTTTGATTCCCCCGAACGCCACGTACACACCTGAGTTTTTTCCTTTCTGTGCTACCCCAGTGTCCAGCAAGCCTCTAGTGGCATTTTGTTAAATATTTTAAGCTGCAAAAAATTAATTGCGGAAATTTGGATTTTTCTTGTTTTTGATTCCCGATTGCCACGTACGCACCTGAGTTTTTCGTTTCTGTGCTACCCCAGTGTCTAGCATGCCTCCAGTGCCATTTTGGTAAATAGTTCAAGCTGGTGAAAAATCAATTGTGGAAATTTGGATTTTTCTTGCTTTTGATCTCCCGATTGCCACGTACGCACCTTAGTTTTTCGTTTCTGTGCTACCCCAGTGTCTAGCATGCCTCCAGTGCCATTTTGGTAAATAGTTCAAGCTGGTGAAAAATCAATTGTGGAAATTTGAATTTTTCTTGTTTTTGATCTCCCGATTGCCACATACGCACCTGAGTTTTTCGTTTCTGTGCTACCCCAATGTCCAGCAAACCTCTAGTGCCATTTTGTTAAATATATCAAGCTGCAAAAAATTAATTGCGGAAATTTGGATTTTTCTTGTTTTTGATCTTCCGATTGCCACGTACGCACCTGAGTTTTTCGTTTCTGTGCCAGCCCAGTGTCTAGCAGACCTCCAGTGCCATTTTGGTAAATAGTTCAAGCCGGTGAAAAATCAATTGCGGAAATTTGGATTTTTCTTGTTTTTGATCTCCCGATTGCCCCGTACGCACCTGAGTTTTCCGTTTCTGTGCTACCCCAGTGTTCAGCAAGCCTCTAGTGCCATTTTGTTAAATATATCAAGCTGCAAAAAGTTAATTGTGACAATTTGGATTTTTCTTGTTTTTGATCTCCCGATTGCCACGTACCCACCTGAGTTTTTCGTTTCTGTGCTACCCCAGTATCTAGCATGCCTCCAGTGCCATTTTGGTAAATAGTTTAAGCTGGTGACAAATCAATAATTGTGGAAATTTGGATTTTTCTTGTTTTCTGAATTTTTTCGTTTGGGGTTGCCCCATAGGTATATATCAATTTTGCTGCTGGCATCATTTCTTGGTAAACTGCAAGATACGAAAACATCTCTGGAAATAAGAATTTGAAACAATTTATTTCATTCTCAATAATTATTACTGTACAAACCTACCTTTTAATTTATTCAATTGTTGTTTTCTGGTGTACTGACTAAGTATTTTATCAATTTGTGGTAGACATTAGTGCACTATGCGTAGGACCAGTACTTAGCTGGTGTGCTGTAAAAACGAGATTCTTGATTCTGATTTCGTTGCCGTCTCGAGAAACGTAATGCTGCATGTGCATAATTTAGGACTAATCTACTTATGTTGGGCAATCACAACACATTTTACACATTCCACAACCAAATATCTTTATGCATTGGTAACCACAATGACATTATAATTATTGTTCTTGTTAACGGGGTCGGGGTTATTTTTGCGTTAACCCTGCATTCATTATTATTTTGTCCTTCTGCACATATCCATAAGTCCATTCTCTAGTTGACCTAAAGGGAGCATTCACATATGTATATAATCATAATATTACAACAATAATCAAATAAACAACACACCTTCCTCTTAATTTTTCCGGGTTTTGCTCGCAGTTTGTATTAATAACTTGACACACCAAAGCAAGTAGTGACCAGAACAAGCTTTAACAAAACTTTTCTTCATTATAATCCGAAAAAATAAAGTATTCACAGCGAGATTCTTATAACAAACTGAGAACAGAAATGATTAAGTTCCCGTCTACGAAAGTGAGGTTATAAACGCACAAAACACAAAACACAATGTCAACTGCAAAATGCGGTGTTGCCGCTGATTATCCTTAAACAATCGACTCGTATGTCATCTGTCATATTTTATGGGGTGCGTCTAATAAGTTCAGAATGGGATCGGTAAAATCCAAATATTTCATTGAAATGCTTGGAAATTTGATTATTTCTCACCAGGCGTATAAAAGCTGGATCCAATAATTTATCTGGGAATGCTTGGTTATATAAAAAAAAGACGAAATATCTACTAATAAAATAGCAGGTACTTATTGAAATTAGGGATCGTGACGTCACATTCCCTACTTTTGCGACCGTTTTTTTCAATTTTTGAGCAAACTAATGGACAAAAGAATCTGTTGGTGGGGTTCCGTGATTATCTAGACATGTTTTACAAATTCCAATGAAAAAAAATATTTTTTATTCCTAAGTATACTTGTCCATTCATCCAGCTGAAGGATGCATCCTGCATCCTTAGACTTTAAAGGATTATTTAATACAGAATATTAGCACCCTTGTTGTCACCACACTTCGATCTTTGGTCGGAGGTACCAGGTCTCCACAGAGCAACTGATATTGTCCATGATATTGGCACTAATTAACTCTTACCATTGTCGACACATCTGGCTACAAATTGTCTTTACATAACCAAAAAAATATATATAATTTTGTTATATTTTCAAGAAAAAGTGATAATGGGTATAAGCACTCAAAGTTAGAAAAAAAAAACTAGTAACCGCATACACGTGTTTCATGCTATTTGGCAATCATCAGTACGTTGTAACATCAACCAGATCAAAAAGTCAGGAATGATTTGGGAAGCAACAAATTAAGTCCAGGCAGGAGCCAACAGTACATTTGCAGCTTCAGTCAGCACATCCCCAATTCGGAGCTTGTACTAACATCGCCACAGAGGCTGCTAAAGCGACCTGCGTGGAAATCTTCATAGCCCAAGATACAATGACAACAAAGATGTTACACCGTACTGATGATTACCAAATAGCATGAAACACGTGTATGCGGTTATTAGTTTTTTTCTAACTTTGAGTGCTTATACCCATTATCACTTTTTCTTGTATTTTTACATTTACACTCACAATCTTACATCTTTGTTGTCATTGTATCTTGGGCTATGAAGATTTCCACGCAGGTCGCTTTAGCAGCCTCCGTGGCGATGTTAGTACAAGCTCCGAATTGGGGATGTGCTGACTGAAGCTGCAAATGTACTGTTGGCTCCTGCCTGGACTTCATTTGTTGCTTCCCAAATCATTCCTATCTTTTTGATCTGGTTGATGTTACACCGTACTGATGATTGCCAAATAGCATGAAACACGTGTAAGTATGCGGTTACTAGTTTTTTTTTCTAACTTTGAGTGCTTATGCCATTATCACTTTCTCTTGTATTTTTACATTTACACTCACAATCTTACATCTTTGTTATGTTTTCAAATACAAATTATTTATTTAATTTAATTCCTACCTTTTATCTACATTTATATATTGTAATAAATCGGTTTCTTAGTTCCTGCTGTTTCTCTGAATTTCCCTACTATATTCCTTGACAACTTCTGACTATTACTTCGGCCTCAAGATTCAAAAGGAAACTCAATTTGAATTTTAACATATAATTATGTGATGGTACGTAGGCGCTGTTAGGTACTGTTCAGATTTCTATAGGGGTGTTGATCATGCATGTGAATCGTCTCAGTTTTAACGCCAGTATTCTGTTATGTGCATTGTCATGCTCGTTATGAATCATTGTTCAGAGCCATTATTCAAATTTCCTACCCATATCTGCCAGTGGCTAGATATCTCCACCTAAAATTATCAACACAAGTTACACAATCCACGAATTCACCAATAATATCAAAATATTGCATTTGACTTACCGCAAAGCAGACGTAAACATAACCTAAAACGTAAAAACTAGAAGTTAGAAAAGTTCAAGTTCGAATCTAGAATGAGAGACGGGCGCATCTGTTCTGCGGGTGGGGCTTTACACCACAGGTTCTAAATAGTATTTTTTTTAATGCGAACAAAAAATCGTGAACATATTAAAACAAAATAATACCAATATCCTAACCAAACATCAAATTTTCTGAGTATGGTTCTGTCGTTATTCTTAGGGGCCTTAAGAAATTCTACAGACATGCAACATAATTCTATAAAACAATTAAAACCACTGCAGTGAGTGAATTGTAGACGTAAGGATCGGTTTTAATTATTGTTATTTCAATAAAAAGAAGTAGCTAAATAGCTGTGAAAAATTAACCACGAATGGTTTAAAAATAAATGATCTATTTTTTATAATACGTATGTTAGGATTTTAATAATAGCTCAAAATTTTTCACCAAGGCCAGCATCTTCTTCACATATTTTTATTTACATGTAGATACACAAACATAAATATTATAACTACAGTAATTATTATCCCTAGTATATAATGCAATATATATAATTATTTCTAAATAATTACAAATACCTATAAGCAGCTACTCTACTACTTTGCTACTACTATTACTCATGTGATTATTTTTGACTATATTGTCTCCCCAAATACTAGTAAAAAATGCAATAATAATTATTAATGTAATTTTCAAAACTCCTTGGAAATGGCGAAAGTTCGAGTTGTGAAAGTTTTGGGCTGTGAGAAATGAGATTTTTTTAATTCCCTGGAGTAAACCTCTGGAAGACAGTGTATTTGCTTCTGAAATGATTTTCTTTAGCCCCTCATCCACTCCCTGAAGATGACACAGGATGTGGTACGGTTCCAATAGGTGACACCAAGGTGCATGAAGATATCAGCAGAAGGGCATTCTGTTCTTGAGTTTCGAAAAAAGAACCTAGATAGAAAGAAATTAGGGCATATACGAGCCCTGTCTCAGTGAAGTTGGCCCAAATTAATAAAAATATGTTTTTTGAAGACATTTTTCATGTTAATAGAAAATTTATGAAAATCAACACATTTTTCATTATATAGGAAACGTTTATTCACTTTTGGCATATAATTAAACTATATTTTAACTAACAAAAATTTTTCTTAAAGAAAATCCTAATATTGTCAATAAACAGAAAATCAACAAAAATTAAATAGAAAATTGCCACTGCGTTACATCGCCTTTTCGACTTATTACTGCCTCGATACGTCTCAACATAGTATTAACTAATGTTTGGCAATCATCTGGAGTGAAACTATTCCAAATTTCTTGGAGACGAGCACACAACTCTGGAACAGTTCTTGTGGGTTGTGATCGCAACTTCTTCATTATATGCCATAATGTTTCAATCGGCGAAAGATCTGGACTGCTAGCCGTCCATTTTAAAAGCGACATATTGTTTTCTAACATCCAATCTTTCACTTTTTTAGCTGTATGACAAGAGGCGCCATCTTGTTGGAAGATACATTCAATATTTTGCAAAAGAATTTCTTCAATCTTTAGTTTCAAATTATTTTTAAGGATGTTAATGAATTTATCAGCGTTCATGATGCCATCTAAAAAAGTGTAATTTTCCGACCCCTTTAGCTGACATGGATCCCCAAATCATCACGGAGGGCGGAAACTTAACTTTCTTCTTTCTGTGATACACTTCTCATTTAGTTCTAATGACTCCGCTTCGACTAGCTGTCACCAACACAAACTTCAAATCTAGCCTCATCACTCCATATAATTAAGTTCCATTGATGCCAAGACCAAGCTCTGTACTCTTTTCCCCACAAAAGCCTATTTTTCTTCTCTCTCTTTGTTAGTATAGGCTTTTCCTTTGTCTACAGATTGTAGAATTGAAAATGGGAAAAAATCCAAAACAGTTTGTGCTTACCTTCTAAGTTTTAAACCCTAGTTTTCGGGCAGCCCTGTGACAAGTTGCCCTTGAAAAATATTTATCTGTTGCCTTCTCAGAGCCCCTAAATTTGTATCCGAATAATGTGGCAGACTTCCATTTCTCCGCTTCTGAGCAACGGGATCCAGTAGTTTTGTAAAGATTAATAATATTTAGCACTGTATATTGTGATAAATTAACAATGTCTGCGATTTGCGCAGCAGATTTGCCTTATAACATTCCTTATTCCTTCAGAAACAGCTTTACCACGAGACATTTTTATTTGTCAACAACAATAAATGCACAAATATGTTCTGAAATGTCACTAACGCCTTGTTTAAACTTATTGAAACGTCAAATATTGTGATTTATTTCAGAGCCGCCTACTAAACTTCTAGAAACAGACTATCTAACTTAAGCTGTTTTCGTTGTGTATTTTGTTACAATCAAATTATTAGACAAAACAACCAAGTTTAAGCTAAATATATCTAAACATGATATTAAACATTCTCTAAAACCTGTAAAGAAACGAAAAATAGCACATTTTCAAAAACGTCTGCTTCGACATGCCATAAATTCATAAATTTGATATTTTGAATGGATGGGCTAACATCACTGAGACAAGGCTCGTAGAAGCAAATCCAAATATTTTCTCACTATTAGGTAGGTATTCTATTATATTAGCCTCCTTGGTATTACATTCCATATAATCTGTAGCTCTTATCACAGTGCTCCGCATTTCCTTTTAGATTTTGTGCATTTTTTGTCAACCTCTGTATTTTGCAAAAATGTGAAACTTTCTTTGAAATGCATAGAACAGTATAGTTGCTAAAATTATGTTGTAATCATAGGCACAGAATATCTAACGTAGCTATATTTTCTGTGTCATAGGCCAGGGCCTAAGCCTTTGAAAATGGCAAAAAGTGAAACAAATTTAGAACAGTATGAAACCAATAATTGTAAAATGAAGAAAATATAGCAAAAATAACAGAAAAAATAATTTAAGGGCGATTTGAGGTACGGGGGTTGTAGGGGGTGATCTTTTAGGGGTGGAAAACGGTTTATCACGATTTCCGGCAAAACTGCAACACAACTGCATCGAAAAAGTTAAATGGCAAAGTTGTAGGCAATAAAAAGATTTATAACTTTTGTATTTACCCTTTTTTCACATAACCTCAAAATATCCGTGAAAAATTGTAATAACCGATTTTTTGGTTTTTAATTTTTATATCTCCCACAAAAAAGAATTTTTTTCCACAAAATTTGGTGGAAACTTACCTTCTTATGTCCCGAATACGCTGTAATTTTTTCAAATCAAAATATTTATTTGTACCCCTTTTTTTATTTTAAACCGAAAAAATAACCTCATTTTCAATCGAAAATGCCCACGTCCAAAAAGCTGCTTTTAAAAAAAAGTCAGTTCGCTTTTTGTTCGTTGAAACCTCTACTTTCTGATGGTGTAAAAAAAATATATATCACTATGGAAAATTTTCTCAGAAAATGCAAAAAAATGAAAAAAACTCGATTTTTTTTTTAAAAATTAATCGTTTAAAATTTTGCGCTATTTATTGAAATTTACACTTTAATTAGGTACTTGAAAAATTTATGATTCTATGTTATATCGATAAACCAAGAAATTGCAAATCGATATATAATGTGTCCTGGAGAAGAATGAACAGCATGGGGATCTTGCAAACGGTGAAAGATAGAACAACGGTTAAATGGGGAAAAAGTTGTGCAATTTTGAGGTAAATAAAAGTAAAAAAATATTTTAAAAAAAAGCTTTTATTTAAATGCGCTAAAAAGAATAAAATAATCTTTTCTTTTAAAACTTTTACTATCAACTTATAACGTCATTCCACAATTTATATGATATAAAAGCTTGTCGCGAGATTTAAGTAGTGGTATTTACTTAGTTTGAAAACTTAAATCTCGCGACAAGCTTTTATATCATATAAATTGTGGAATGACGTTATAAGTTGATAGTAAAAGTTTTAAAAGAAAAGATTATTTTATTCTTTTTAGCGCATTTAAATAAAAGCTTTTTTTTTAAATATTTTTTTACTTTTAATTTATTTTGTAATTTTTAGTTTGGCCAGGTGTCTGAGTCTATTCATCTCAGTTAACGCATCATTGTTGCAAGGTCGTTTGCCGGTTAGTTTAGAACAGTCTAGCTCTTCAATGAGGAGACCTTCTAATGACCATCTTGGGTGTTCCGCCATGTTGGATTTAGAATGACGTCACACATATAATCATGCATTGTCATCCAAATTAAACGTGTGTACAAAATTTCAGCTCGATCGGTTGAAATTTAACTAGTCCGCCATCTTGAGTGTTCCGCCATGTTGGATTTAGAATGACGTCACACATATAATCATGCATTGTCATCCAAATTAAACGTGTGTACAAAATTTCAGCTCGATCGGTTGAAATTTAACTAGTCCGCCATCTTGAGTGTTCCGCCATGTTGGATTTAGAATGACGTCACACATATAATCATGCATTGTCATCCAAATTAAACGTGTGTACAAAATTTCAGCTCGATCGGTTGAAATTTAACTAGTCCGCCATCTTGGGTGATCCGCCATGTTGGATTTAGAATGACGTCACACATATAATCATGCATTGTCATCCAAATTAAACGTGTGTACAAAATTTCAGCTCGATCGGTTGAAGATATCTGCTTCAAAATTGAGTTGCAAGATTCCACCCGAACAAATTACATACATACATACATACATACATACATTGCAAGTTAAATAAAAGCTTTTAATAAAATGGTACAAACAGATTTCTAATATCTTTTTTCGATTTTGAGTTAGGTACTTTGAAAAAAGTGAAATTTTGCATTTTCGATTTTATTTTTTCTGAAGTTGTTATCACAGATAGGAAAAAAGAAAACACTTTCTTATGTCACTTTTTAAGGGGCTTTAACACGTTCACTGCGGCAGTGAACATACCAGACAAATATGTCCAGTATATGGTAATTCTATTGCGGCGGTACAAAACATATATGTCTGGTACATATGACTTCAATTTTGCGTAATATTTCCCCATTTCTAATAAAAAATTGTTTGTTTCACATTGACATTCGACCTAAGGAAAGTGTCATCTGTTACTGTTTTAAATCGCCAGAAGCAGAATAAAAAATAAACCAAAATATAACTACAAGAAAAAATAGTATATTATACACTTAGGTTGAGAAGTGAGCCGTTATTTACCAAGCATTTTTATATCCTGAGGCGCGTAGCACCGAAGGATATAATATGCGAGGTAAATAATGGCCTTCTCAACCGAAGTGTAGGTATATAGAATTTTTTTTACTACTAACATTGAAATATTGCCATATTTGATTAGATTTAGTCTGGGAGTTCAGTGGTCAAGCTGATAAAATGAAACTAATTTTTAAATGTCATATAGAAAATTTTTCATTATTTACCTAGGTATTTTTTTATTATCATTATTTACCTAGGGAGAGAAATATTACTTCTCATTAGAGGAATGAGGTAAGTAAATAATGGCGATTTCTCAGGTTAGTAGTAAAAAATATATTTTCTCATAATCACAAATAGTGGCATAAAAAAACAAATCAAAAACAATAGAAATCTAAAATATACAGTTTGTTCAGCGAATGTTCGGCCTTAAGTCACAACTCCCGTCCTTGTCTGGCTCGTGAATATACGACCGATATCCGTCGTATATCCTTTAATATTGTTAGCTACAATTAATTATGGTAAACTCTATGTTAGCTCTGGAAACAAAACTTACATTAGGAAATATGAAATATCTATTCCTGGAAACTTTTCCAGGCGGGGAAGTTTTCAGCTTTGTCCAACTCCATTATTACTCAATAACTGCGCGTATAGCGCTATTTATTCTGTGCTGTTAGCAAGGAATAACAAAAATGTAAATTTTATTAAGAATAATTAATAATGATATAGGTATACGATAACCTCTTTGTGTTTTTTTATTAGGACAAATTGTTAAGAATGCAAAAATGAATAAGACAGCAAAATTTAAAGGAAAAAGGGCACTTTTACACACTGGTGTGTCCCCGGATCGGTGTAAAAGACAAACAAGTTTCGAGTTTAAATTTGAGCTTTTGGAGATCAGCCCTGCTTGGTGTGAGTAATTTGTGACAATTTTACTTTCGAAAAATCAAATATTCCTTGTAGGCCAGGCGACAGGTAGTTCAATAAGGAAATAATTAGTGGAAAGCTGGAAATTGCTTTAATCGCTTTATTTTGACTCAGATATTACTCTCCCAAGTTTTCCCCCTCGAGCGAAGTCGGCGTTGGCGCTTCTGGCCCTAAGAAGTTACCATTTTTCGTTTTTTTGGAAATATCTCCCAAACCATCAACTATATCAACAAAATACCTAGTATAAAAACTAATTCAGAATAAATTTGCTACAAAAAAGTTCTGTACCGTTTGTCTCTAATGTGAACCGTTACGATGCTACGACCATTCAAAGTGGAGTCCTTTTTGATTCTTGCGGAAAAGTTATGGAAATCATATGCCATATCAATGTTTCTACATGTTATATATATATTTGTCAGCATTCCAGGTGCACAAGCTGTTAACTTGTTACAAGTATAACAGCTTTTCAATGTAAACAGCTGTGGTAAAGTACCTAGGTGTCCCCAGGAGACCTAATCCACTGTTCAAATGACAAAGTTATTCCATTTCAACAATGTATTTTGCATTGTCTCCGGGAAGTGCATGGTGAACCAGAGAACTGTCAAACATGACAACCGTGAGCAGACAAGCTCCAGAAGATGCCGATGTGCTCATCGTTACCACCGCACTCGAGTTATCTCGGCCCGATAATTCGGTCATTATAGTGGCTGAAGATATAGATATCCTGGTCATCTTGGCGACTCGTGTGCCACCCTCCACGAAAATGTATTTTATGAAACCCGGCAAAGGTTCAACCAAACAACAACTATTTTGCAAAACAAGTTTCAATCTCCCGCCGTGTGTCCAAGAAAACATCCTCTTTTTGCATGTGTTTAGTGGGTGCGATACAACGTCTTCGTTTTACAGGCAGGGCAAAATGAAATTCGTAACACTGCTGAAGAGTAATGAGGAACTGCAGACAGCTGTTAGGGTTTTCCGAGACGTGAACGCAAACCCCGATGAAATTGACAAAGCGGGCCAGTTGGTTGTGGCTAGGCTTTATGACAACAAAACCACGGAAAATACCCTGAATGAGTTGCGGTTCCAACTGTTTGCAAAATCTCTAAGCAAACATCGATTTAATCTCGGAAGCCTACCTCCCACCGAATCAGCAGCACGTGAGCACTCTTTAAGAACATACCATCAAGTCCAAACATGGTATGGAAATGATACAAATCCACTGGATTGGGGCTGGAAAATTTCTCAATGTGGTTTGGCTCTCATACCTACGACGAGGGATCCGGCGCCACAAACGCTTCTAAACACAGTGTCCTTCAAATGTTCGGAAGGATATAACGCAGAGTGTGGTTGAAGGAAAACGGGCCTCCGATGCTCCAGAATCTGCATGAATTGTATGGGACGGTCATGTACAAATGCTGCCGAGGAAGATTATATGGATGATTGTGACGGAGACATCGATGTTAATCTTGAGCGCCCTGTGACGTCGGACAAATGTACCGATGCAGACGATGAAAGCGATGACGGAGAAATTGAGGCAGACGATCAAGACTGCCAGCCTTCATCAAAACGCTTGAAAATGGACTAACTTTGTTATTTGAACAGTGGATTAGGACTCCTGGGGACACCACTTAAAAAAAAAGCGCCATTTACTCTACCGCCAGGTGGTGTGGACAAGAGTGATTTTATGTCAATACTACTCACTAATAATACTAATCCTAGGTACTTTACCACAGCTGTTTACATTGAAAAGCTGTTATACTTGTAACAAGTTAACAGCTTGTGCACATGGAATGCTGACAAATATTTATAACATGTAGAAACATTGATATGGCATATGATTTCCATAACTTTTCCGCAAGAATCAAAAAGGACTCCACATTGAATGGTCGTAGCATCGTAACGGTTCACATTAGAGACAAACGGTAAAGAACTTTTTTGTAGCAAATTTATTCTATTTTATTTTTTGTAATAGGTACTTTGTTGATAAAGTTGATGATTTGGGAGATATTTGCAAAAAAACCGAAAAATGGAAACTTCTTAGGGCCAGAAGGGCCAACGCCGACTTCGCTCGAGGGAGAAAACTTGGGAGAGTAATATCTGGGTCCAAATAAAGCGATTAAAGCAATTTCCAGCTTTCCACTAATTATTCACACTAATCGTCATTACAAGCTCAGAAATCGGCACTGAAGTAGCCCATTATTGTACGATTTTTTCAATAAGTAGGCCTTGGCGAGATGTAAACATCAAACGTCAGACGTGGAACCATCGCTGTCTAAAGTGACCAAATATTCAATACCCGGCCAATAAAGGCCCATTTAACTTTTCGTACACATTGCAAAATTGTTGGATGAATATTTTAGTAGGTTTGAATATCAATAGATTTGTTATGGAGGCTGCACAACAAGCAGCAGTTTGGTTTTTCTGTTCGAAGGCGCCGTACGTCATTATACTTGACCTAAAGTCTATCCAAGTTACAGAGGCAGTGGATCAAAACATTGGCCACCACGTGACCTATTCTTTTATTGGTCTGGCCGTCATAAAATGTCAAGTGTTTACGTGGCGAGCAGAATGCAGGGCCGGCTCTTCCCTCAGTCGAGTTTCCTGCATATTTTAGATCGGATCGCGAGCAGTATTTTCTGTAAATTTATTTTGCTAGTTAATTTAAGGAAAATTATAATGATCCACGAAGGGTAAAAACCCAATTTTTAGAACTTCTAAAAGAATTAGTTCAGAATTACAAGCCACTGGGAATCTCATATTAGTCAGACCCTGGTAATCGATCGCAATGCGGTTGAATAGACTATAGGTATAGTGATCGTCAAAGTCAAGCAATGCTGCGCGCAGTTGATTCATGGACGGGTGATTCCGTATAATTGTTTTATTGCTTAATAAATCTTTTTTTTTCCGATTTCAAAAAAAATATAATATGTACCTCGGCACTGAAGTTCTTTTTCTGACTCATGTGGTTTATTTGCCCTTTTGCTTTTAAATTTTGCTATCTTATTTATTTTTGCATTGTTAACAATTTTTGCAAGTAATATTTTATATTATATTTTACCAATAGGGCACTTTTTTTTTCACTTTTCTAGTAAAAAAGAGCAAAAAATCAAACAAGGCCTAAAATTTTGAAATTTTGCACAATTACTCAGTTTTTCATTCTGAACAACTTTTCTTGGTAACATTTTGCTGGAACTTCTATAGAAAAGGTACTTTACTATTGTAATAAACAGTTTTTCGAAATATCCAAGGCATACTCGATTTTTCGAAACTAAAATTAAGTCACAAATTAGTTTCAAACCAAGCAGGGCTGATACTCAAAAGCTCAAATTTAAACTCGAAACTTGTTTGTCGTTTACAAGAGTCGTTTCACTTATTCGGGGGAACACTGTAGATTAACTAATGTATTACAGTATATGTATTGGGATGATGATGATGTTCCAAATGGCATATTCCTATAGGAATCTTAAAATTTTTCAATGTCATACCATTGACCTGCAGCGTAGTTTCTGAAGCGTATGATGTGGACATTACAGTCGAACTACTGTAGATAATTAAATTTTGTATAGTGTTTTAAAAGTGGCGCCCTCTAGCACAGACATTGCGGTATAATATAACCTTGTGGGATAATTATAGACGTGGGCCAAATATGATCAAACTCGATCAAGCTGTGCTGCCCACCCTAGTTGCTGGTAAGTTGACAAGCGATATATACGGTAGTCCACAATTTAATTTATTTTATAGTGTTTCTTTAGGGATTAATGATAAAACACCAAGTGAATAATCTAACATGCAGAATATTGATAAAATGAAAATAGGTGGTTGCACCTAAGTGCTAAAAAGTATGATATCAGAAATACAGTGTGTCCCAGGATAAGTAAAACGAGAGGTGTAAAAGACCAAAAATTTTCGAGTTCGAATTTGGCCATTTGGGGTCCAGGCCTGCTTGCCTAGAAAATAATTTTCACCATATTTTTAATTTTGAAAAATAAAGTAGGCCCTGACAGGGACGACTTAATTATTTTCTGTGTAAGTTAAGTGCCCTTTTTCGACAAGATATCGAAAAATTTCATTAGAAGAAGTTGCTGAGAATTGAAAATTATGTCCCTATGCCAATTTTCAAAATAATTGGCCTACTTTGATTTTTGTCCACTTTAATTCCTATAAGTAGGTTAACTATCCTTGTCGTTTAAAATATCGAAAAATTTCATTAGAAAAAGTTATTCAGAATAAAAAAGTATGCAAGAATGCGAAATTTGGACTCAATCGGCCTACTATGATTAGTTTGAAATAATGTCTTTAAGAAAAAGAAAATGAAAGTAGGCCAATTATTTTGAAAATTGGCACAGGGACATAATTTTCAATTCTCAGCAACTTTTTCCAATGAAATTTTTCGATATCTTGTCGAGAAAGGGCACTTAACCTACACAGAAAATAAATAAATCGTTCCTGTCAAGGCCTACTTTATTTTTGAAAATTAAAAATATGGTGAAAATTATTTTCTAGGCAAGCAGGCCTGGACCCCAAATGGCCAAATTTGAACTCGAAAATTTTTGGCCTTTTACACCTCTCGTTTCACTTATCCTGGGACACACTGTATACTAGTAAAACTTTCAAAAGTAAAAAACAATCAAAATTTGACCAAGAAAAAAACAGTACAATGAATAATGAACGGTTTTAAATTACTTGACAAAACAACATTCAATTTTAGCACAAAATAATATCCATATATCTCAGAAAACAGAAACAAAATATGGCACAAAGTAACCAATGATAATGTTACAATCAATATTTAAAATATTAACACTGGTAGTAAACCGAACTAACACAAGGCACAAAATATAGTAAACAGTATTAAAAAATTATTGTTAAAAATTATTGTAGTCTACTTTGTCACAAAATATAATTTAAAAATACCTAAAATGTAGCATAAAGTATTCAGAATTATATCGACAATAAAGCACTGTTCAAAATATGACAAAATATGTAACAATCTCGTAAAATAGATGGTACCTACATAAAATAATTACTATCAACCAGGCAAAATAAAATAAACAGATTTAGTTGGCCACTCAGACTTCAGTTAAACTCACAACACAATGGCATACTTTTGGTCAGCTCAATGGTCAATGGGTGATTGTTACTGGCTTTTGGTGTTGATTTTACTATAGGTTCTGGCAGCTGGGCTTCTGATTTCTTTCTGAACTGTCTCGGGCCTCGACTATTGAAATTGGCTGGTTTTCTGTGGACTGATCCCCACAAAGTAGTGATACCTTTTATACCTAGATTTTTAATCCCCCCAATAATTTTCTCCTCCCGACACAGAATGGGAATTTCTCCGAAGTCTGGTTCCCAGAGCGATTAACCTTAGCTATTACACTAAATTACTCAATTTTGCCCATGTTTTCGGAATATAAAAAGAAAGCGATTCTTATTGAATATTGAAACTTTGCTTGGGGCACCTCAAAGCTGTTTAAAAGATACAGTGGAACAATATTAGGGCCTATTATAGGGCCCTTAATAGAGCTTTGAGCAAAAAGAAAATCTCGTTACTTTATTTTTCGAGTAGAATACTGCTGTACTATGGGTATCATTTGCTGGAAGACATGCTAGGTAGCACCTTCTGTACCTAACAACTACTTTCGCCCCTAGCAACCAAACTATAACAGGGCACCACAAACATTTGAAAATTCTATACCAAATTCAGAGCCATAGCTGCTGCCTATTGACTGATCTGCCTGAAAGAGCAAGACGGGCGAACCGACAAGCCAATAGCAGCTGTGGCACTGGCCGGTGATGCACATATCAGTGTTTACATGCACTACACCTTGAAATTGAATTTTATGTAACATTAGGCAAAAAATATAGCAAGAGAAGATAAACAACTGCTGTCAAAGTCTCAAGAAGCATTTTTAGTGGGCTCCACCGTAGAAACTTTAAAGTGTTTATCACTAATGGTTCACACGTTATAGGAATCGTCCTATAACGTAGCTGCCACCAAAATGGGAAACACTTTGGGAGGCTGCCATGTTGCCACCACATTTTTACAACTTATACCTCTACGTTCTAGCCACGTGGCACTTACGTGGGCGCGTAGTGGCAGCCACCTATGAGGCCACCTATGTCAAACTTGGCTACTTGCCTCTTTATTTTCCATGTCGCTCGTTCTCTCTCATTCAACTTATTTAGGTTCATACATTATTATGTCCTGCTGCCTTTCTCCCACTAACTGGAAATTACCGAGATTGACGGTATCAGTCGGAAATATAGGTAAGTACTATGAGTATTTATATTAATTTTATTTAATTAGAAGATGGGGATAAAAACAAAATTATTTCAAGTGTACTGTGAAACCTGGACCAACACTATATTAAAGACCAAAACAAATTTACACGGTGGTTTAATGTTAAAACACCATTGTTGCAGCATCTTTTATAAAATAAAAACATGCAAATATGTCTGTTACAAAAACGTTAAAATTAAAGCGAGATTACACAAAGCTTTTAAAAGAACCAGAGACCCTAATACGTACGCTGAGTTTCGTCAGATACGGACTCGGATCAAAAGTCAAACGGCTATTGCTTACCGTAGTTATATAGACAACATACAGAGATGAATCAAGAGTGACCTCAATCAGTTCTGGGCCTTTCCTTCAGCCCCGAGTTCTATTGTCAATAACGGCTGTATAGCCTAGAAGCCCAATGACATTGTTAACAGCTTTGCGGGATTCTTTGCTGCCGCATTCAGTCATCCAGTGCCATGGTCGGGAAGAACAGACTCAAACTATGTCAGTGCCAACAGTGTGAGTGTTCGAGAGTTTACTGACAGGGAAGTTGAGCTTGCGCTCAGAAGGCTTAAACCAAAAATGACATCAGGTCCAGACAAACTACCTTCATTTTTAATTCGAGATTGTGCCGCTGTGCTGTCAAGACCTCTCAGAATGCTTTTTAATCTCTGTTTAATGCAGGAGAAGATTCCGAACTCATGGAAAATCTCTAAAGTATGTCCAGTGCATAAATCTGGTGCATTGGACAGTGCCCAGAACTACAGGCCTATCTCGATTATATGAAATTTTCTCAAGGTGTTTGAATTCTTGCTTTACGATTGCATATACTTTTCCATTAAACACTTGATTGCACCTCAACAGCATGGCTTTGTAAAGGGACGATCCACAACTACCAATCTGTTCATAGTTACACATTACATTGCGGATGCTCTTAATGCAGGTAGTCAAGTGGATGTAATATACACAGATTTCTCTAAAGCGTTCGACAAACTCGATCATAATATACTATTGAATAAACTCGAAAAATTTGGCTTTGATAACAAATTGATCAACCTTATAAATTATTACTGAAAGGATAGACGTCAATATGTTTTCTTGAATGGTTTCAAATCTGTGGAGTATGGTGCAATGTCGGGGGTACCTCAGGGATCTGTGCTAGGCCCTCTATTGTTTAATGTTTTCATCAACGATGTTGGAGATGATATGGATTCGAAGTATCTCTTATATGCCGATGACTTAAAACTCTACTCCGCTGTGCATGATGTCTCGGACAGTTCCCACTTGCAGAGTGATATTGACAAGCTGAGTGACTGGTGCTCTAAAAATAATTTGAATTTAAATGTTGCTAAGTGCAAGACTATGTCGTTCTCTGTGGGGAGAACTACAAAAGTCGGTTTCAATATCATGTTAATGGCGGGGTTCTGGAGAGAATCAGTGTTATGCGCGATCTGGGGGTTGTTTTTGACGTGAGACTTGTGGATCACATCAATTCTATTATAGCGAGCGCTTCCAGGATGATGGGATTGATCGTGAGATGCTCGAGGGATTTTAGTAATATTGACATCATTAAATTATTGTATTACTCTTTCGTAAGATCTAGATTAGAGTATGCCTCTATAGTTTGGGCCCCAGGCTATGCGATACATGTAGACAACATTGAGAGAATCCAGCGTAGGTTCCTCAAGTTGCTAGCATTCAGGTTGGACAATGTTTATCCGCCCCAAGGGCTCCCACAGGAAACTCTGTTAAACAGATTTCAAATATCCTCATTGAACAGCAGACGTCAATATTTTTCACAAGTATTTTTATTCAAGATCCTCACCAATGATATCGACTGTGCAAATATCCTGAGTTGTTTGCAATTCACAGTGCCACGGCTAACATCTAGACAAGTAAGACCTTTTTATTTGCCAGCTCCGAGGCTGAACATTCTTAATCACTCTCCACTCTATCAAATGTGTGAAATACAAAACAAAATTGGAATTAAAGACGTTGACATCTTTGATTGTGGATTGCAACATTTACGCAGAGTGTTTTTTGGGGTTGAATAGTATTTGTAATATTATCCTCTATTGTACGTATTATTGTGCCAAGATTTTCTATTTCTTTTTTGTTCTCTTTCCCGTTTTTTTTCCTTATTAATAATGTTTTAGGCCTATAAGTTACTTTTAGTTGTTATAAGTATACTACACTGTATCCTGTCTTGTAATTGGGTTTTTTTCCTGTAAGGCAGTGAACTTATAAATAAAAATAAATAATAAAATAAATAAAAATAAAAAATTTAATATTCAAAATAAAATAAAATATTTGTTTGATGATCCTCTAATTTGACAAGTTCACATGGCATATTTCCATACATTTTCTTAAAAAAAGTTAGTCTAAAAAGCAAGCAAGAGTATTTGGTACCTTTTGGTTTGAAATGGCTAGAGTTGTAGTGTAAGTAAGCATAAAACGCATTAGATTTTTCAGTTTCTTCTTTATATGGAGGACTATTGGTTCGCTTTGGAGCTATAAAGAAAATTTTATATTTTCATTGTTGCATACGTTACAAAATACTCTTCCAAAATAATATCTAGAATTTTCGCTTCTTCTGGTTGACCAGATCATCCTATAATTCCAAAATAGTGTTTATTCTTCTGCAATTCATGGTATGTGCAGTGTGCATACCATTTTCTTTATATGTATGGAAATTTCATGTTGTCACAAACAAATCTACCTGTAAAAGCTGTGTTAATAGGATAAAACTGCTAAATACTGGACGCAAAGACAATTCGTTACCATCAAAAGAAGGTAAATCGTATTAAAGCTGGATATTTTAAACGTCTGAAACTGACATACCAATAACCACAGAATACCCCCCTATAACCTATAATAAGTCGCCATTTTTTTCATCGAGTAGTGCCACTCCAGTCTGTAAACAATGAAATATGACATCATGCTCGAGTCTTTAATATAGTGGTCCAGGTCAAACATAGACGTTATACTTCGAAATATGAGCACGCCCTCCCGCAATATTCAATATTTTCAAAAAATAAAATAAAAAGTGAGAAGCACACTTTTTTAAACAAATGTACCTACATACCGCAATTTTTTTTTAATTATTCTTGGTTACGTAAAACCAATAATTACATATTAATATACTAGAGTTTTAATGAAGCATTGACGTTGACGAGAAATAAACTTTTGTTCAGTAGCTTGTTAATTTTGCCTAATGGCGGCATAAATATTATTCTTAAATATGGCGTTGTGTCTGAAATATAACTTTAAAGTGATTTCCACATACATTTGCGTATTTGAGGTGTTTGTAACTTGACCTTAGTGGCCATATAGTGGCGGAAACTGTGCTATTCCACTTCACCATTTGAAAGTGGCCGCCACTGAAGTCACCGTCATCTAGACACGCGCAAGTGTCGATTTCCACAACCTCAAAATTTAGGAAACAAAGCATTCACATTAACAACTATTCAAATTGAAATTCTTTATTTCGTGTTAAGATACATTAAGCATACTCGTAATAAGACAAACAGGCACTTACATAGTACATATTTTACATTTAGTTAAAAATCTCGAAATAAATTTACAATAATAAATCCACAATAACAAACACTTATTTAGGAGGTTTTATTCAAGAATTAATCCACCGAGTAAAGACAAGAGCATTGAGTAGCAAAAATTACTTAATGGTTTTTAAGTTTTGGAAGTGGCAGCTCAGACTAGATACTAGAGGTGGTAGCTTGTTAAAGATAATAATCCCTAAGAAGCTTAACCACTCTGACACGTCTTCAAGCGACAATATTCTGGAAGCAGGTCCTGCTTCCCCAGAGTGTAATACGCACATAATCATGTCGTTCATATTGACTACTCGACATAAACACTATGCTCGTATTTAAATCCCACATTGAATAATTAATTCAATGAATGAACACTATATCTTACTGCACTACAATCACCACATTGACACTGCGCCATAGCAGACATAGGCTGCCGCACATACAGCAAACAAGCAAGGAAGCCACACTTAATAGTGATGGTCACTACATAGTGAATTTTGATGGTAACGATACCTTTGTAGTGGCTTTGATAATATCATATGTGAACATGAAAATATCTTTTACAAGTGGCAAAAACTTGTCGACTACCACTAGTTATCACCAACAAGTTTCGCCACTTTCAAGGTTTAGTAGAGGTGACCAAAACGTGACTGCCACTGACACGCAAAGACTAAAGTTGTAGCCACTTCTAAGATATATTTTAGTATGATACAGTTTGGTCGCCACCACTTCCATTTTCCACTTTGAAAGTATAAGAGCTTTAAGGTGATTTTCGGTAGTAACCACGACGGCACAGACGACGGTCCAAACACCTTAAGCACCACTAAAAAGTTATGAAACTATGTAGTGACAACTATTGGTGAAATTGTCGTCCTTACCACTATTTTCATAGAAAATAAAGTAAATCATAGTGCAAAGTTGTAGATTTAGTGGTGATTACGTAATGGCCACTCGGTAGAAGTAGCAATATAAGTTTTTATCACTACGATGCTACTTGGGGTTGACAGTTAATTCTTGTTGAAGTAACCTGCTGGCGCCATCTATTGGTAAACAAATGAATCCAAATAGTTACAATGGAAAATTCATTGTTGGCAACATTTCTTAAACCAATAGATGGCGCTGTCAAAAACAATTAGCTGGGTGTAGGTATACCTAAACATTAGTGTTAATGGAACAATTTGTCGCCTACATTTGTTTATATGCCTACTGTGGACCATCAAACAGCTCTACTTACACCTTCGAAATCTTTAGTTTTGTAGGCCATAGATCTCAAATGTGTTTTTAAACAATGTTAGCCTATCAAAATGTAATTTTTTCTTTCAAATAAAGTTGTCTGAAAAATGCGAGATAATTTCGAGTGGCCCTGCATCAGTAGTACCTATATGGAATAAAAAGGTATTGAATGCCTCTGTGGTATTCGAAATGGGAAAAGCTCAATTATTTTTTCCATAATTGAATTTTTAAAAAAGAGGTTTTAACCACCGCCCACGACTTCATTGTAAACACTGTCAATTAAATGTGTATCGAAGTTGACAAGTATATCTCATGGGACAAATGAACTACTGTCCATACATTAGGTTAGATATCTGTCATTACAAGTTTGTTAACTTGTAGGTTATATTACTGTCATTCTTGTTATAGACCAGGGACTTTTTAAAATAAGAAGACCCAGCATTATTCCTCCAAAAGCGAAGCCTATTTTCATATTCTAACGGTATCCTTGATGCCAAGAAGGTATGCTATTTTATTGGAGCATCTATGGATATAACAGGTACAAATCTGACAAACGAAAGAAGTCTAATGAAAAACTCAGTCTAAGCGCCATCCGTATGTTATTAATGTGGGCTTGGGCGGTTAGAATGAGTTTTTCATTGGACTTCTCTCGTTTGTCGGACTTGTACTTACCTTGATTGTTAGTAAAAATTAATAATATTTTCCCCGATTTCTAATAATTACATTTGGCAATGTTATGTCCCCAAGCGGTAGAATATGGTATCTTCCATATGTGAAAAATGTATTTTGTCATTAAAAGTGATTACTTATATGTATTATTTTGGCGATTTAAAGGAATAGGTACCTATGGCATCCACATTTGATTTTCCACAAGTAAGAACATATGCAGGTATAGTTCTAAAATTTAGGTTACAACAATTTTCAGTGGGGTGTTTCTAGTTAGGAATATAGGTTTATAAGTCAAGGTAAATACCCAGGTAACTTAAATAGTGTATAGAATGAGGTAGATAAAAACCGAGGTAAGTATAAACTGAAGATCTGACTGAAGCTACCTGCTGAATTTAAATTTACATAATACAATATTTGTATATTATACCTTTACGTATTACCTATTCTAGGAGTCCTGAAGGTGATACCTGAAGGCAATATCTTTATCCAAAAGAGCAGAAAATTGCTCGGTTCTTTTTCTTGCTGGGGACTTTGCTGTCAAAAGTTTTATGGATATTTTAAAAAACCTGCTTTAGATACATTTACCCTATGAGTCTCTCTATACGAACCCAACAGCACCTTATCACAGAAGGATCTGAAAATTAGGTAAATTAATTTCAAAGAGTATTTTTCTGCAGTTACAAAAATACTTTGAATGTCACAATTCTAATTATTACTATGTACTCATAGAGAAGGTAGCAGGAAAAAGAAGTTTTGTTTAGACAAATATAATTAAAAAAGGATCACCTATTCATGAACCGACCGCACGCCCCAACTAGATCGAGTATGATGTGGTACGGGACAGCCTGTGAGAAATAACCAAGCTGGCGCCTCCCTTGCAGTCTACATAGAAAATATTATGGATGTTCAAATCGACCAAAACACTTATAAGTATACTGAAAAATTGCATTGTTATAGACAACAATTTCGTATTGAGGCTGAAATGTTAAATGATACTGTATTGGCCGGGTTTTGAATATCTGCACCGAGAAAATCCCGTTAACAAAACATTTTAGTAGGAATATTTTAGTTGCTGTTACTAAATTTACATAAAATTTGTGTTGCCGTAGCTTATTCTCTTTATCTGCAGTTACTAAAAATTGTATACACGTCAGCGTGGTACTGGACTTACAATTTCAAATTATAAGAGTAAATTATTACCTACCTACTTTATTGGCACCAAATAATTAGTTTTGCTATTGAAAGAAAAGAATTACATACCTACTTCAGAGGATTTTAAAACTATAGAAAAACTAGTAAAACAAATTGTTTTATTAGCAATTTATAGCAATCTTAAAAATTTTAATAATAAACAGCTCATAAAATTGTTTTAAAATATCTAGTTAAGGCATATTTATAACTGTTCTAATAGCACATTTTATAAAGAGTTTTCTAATTATAAGACAAAGCTGTGATATGTGATATAAAAGTGTTATATGAATCTCAAACAGTGAATATAAGAAGTTATATGATTGAAGACAAATATATTTTTGATGGTTGTATAAGGTACTAGGTATAAAGATTACGAGACTTAAATGCGACTCTTAATAGTTGATATAATCATGCAATAAAGTACCACGCCCCACGCCATTTCCATTTTCGTACAGTATTAGACAGTTGATAGATTAATCAGTGAGGTATTATTTGTTTTTATTTCCGTAAATGTCGTATAACAAATAAGTTTAGAAGAAAAAAATGGTAGCTTTCCTAGAAAGTCACGAAAATTTTGTTAACAGAATCCTTACAACTCCACCTTAATTTGTTGAATTTGACGAACAGATGCCAGAAACAATACACTTGTTATGCCTATAGAAAAGATCCTAATCCTAAACCTAGAAAGAGCATTGTGAAGAATGATTAATTCTTTAGCCAAAACTATTATTTAGACCAGTAAAATTCGACAAAAATCCTCGAAAATGATTGTAACTCGATTCGTAATGTCACATGGAAAAATCGATATATTTATTGATAAGATATTTAACATTTCAAGGGATCCAATTTTGAAGTTTCGGAACATTGTTTAAATATTGGTTTAATGTGAAAAATCGTAAAAAATTGTTTTTTGAGGTAGTTCAGAGTCTATTGCCAATGGGTGTCTCAAATTTTGTACACTACTAGAACACTAAAAGACGGTTAATTTGAGACCAAGTAGGCTGAAATCGGAGAATAATTTGTTTAAATAATTGCAAAATCAAATTTTTATGTATTTTTTATTCTATGGGGAAAGCATCGATGCACTTGAAACGTTCAGGAAATAAGCCCCATATGACCCTTAAGTTACCCTGAAAATTTTGTTAAAAATATTAATTAGTTTATGATTCTTGTTTATCTTATTTCTAATATCTGACAAATTTTCCCTAAAACTTATTAACTTAGCTAACTTACGATTATTTAAGTTTATGTCCTGTCTACGTTCTAAACTGTCTTTTGATAAATTTTTTTCAAACCCTTTTACTTCTTCGACGAGTTTACTAAGACCTTCTGGAATTACCATTGACGCTGTACTCTATCCAAGCTTATACCATAAGCATTTGTTTAACCATAATTATTGTAATACTCATAATATCCATATCCATAATATTATACGTGCTCTTGACTTCTTGAAATCTCTTTCCTTATCTTTCGTTCCATCGATTGTTTACACCGTATCCATACAATCCATAACAGTACTCCAACAGCTATCGCTAATAGTAGCAAGCTTACCATATCTTGTATGGAACCAACCAAACTTAGCAGAATTCGTTTGTCCACCACACTGTTTCCAGCTTGCGTAATGATAACTTCTTCTTTGCTTTCTTTTCCTCCCATATTTAGATTACACACTGCCAATATCTTTTACTTTTATATCCTGAACTGGCAGGGTCGCCATGTAATAATAAGATATTCTTGGAGGGAATAGGAAAAGATGTTATTGGTTCACATACCTATATTGAACTCTATCTTGAGGTTTACAAAATATACATGATGAGACAATATTGCTGAGTATGAATTATAGGTAATTGTGTCAACGCTTAGTTGGCTATTAAGAATGATACTTACAAATAACAATGATTATACATACTGTCCATATGTACAATCTGTACCTTTATCACAATTTAATTTGTTTATAAAAAAGGGTATAATGATATGCAAATTTTGACAGTACCATCAAAAACTTGAGAAAATTTTGCTATATGTTATTAAATCTCGCCTAGAATCGGGAATTATAAATGAATAACTCTGTACCTACAGCTGATCTGTAACATTTGAAAGTCCCATATAGCAAAATCACATTGGCGGAATATTCTGATAATATTTTTTCAGAGAACATGCATATTGTAGGAATATTCATAAAAACTGTAGAAACATTGTCTGAACATTCAGGCAACATTCAGGTGTTCGCCTTTTGAAGGTACTGTTTCTTCACCTATTATAAACATTCACAAATATATTGAATGCACGTTCCACAAATATTCAATGTATGTTCTATGTATATCCATTTAATATTACGTGTACATTATAAAATAAAAAAACACCACTTCTGGGTTCGAACCTACGACCATTGATTTACAAGTTGACGCTCTAACCAACTGAGCCACCGAGGTACTTGGAAATATTATCTAAAAATAGTGTAAGCTAGAATCGAGGCCAACGATAAAGACAGGCCACGGCGCTAACGCATAATCGCGTAGTCACGTGACCAACTTAGTTCTATATAATGAAAGGCATTTTTGGAGATAAATAGAAAAAACAAATTTCGTAACAATTTGGCGAGTTTTCTTTCATCTATTACATTATCGGATTTGTGCATCCAAGCTTTCTCTAATTGTTTTTTCAAAATTTTCAACCTGCCTCAGCTGTTTTAGGCTGAGAGTTAAACGGCACTGCACTCACAATATTTTGGCACATTCTCAAAAATTGTTGGGACATCACCTTCCTTTAGCTTAGGTGATATTCTCTACAGGTATTTTCCTCCCACAACACATTTGTCCACTTTAATTATTGTTTCACTTTCTTGAAAATGTGTTAGCCACACATACATAAGGGAAATTTTCATCCCGAGGCAAAACAAATGTTTGTTATGGCGACACTTTCTTCCTGGCTTTTGTAATATGTATAAATATAATATAAACAGACCCAATATTTGGTATTTAGGTTATCTTTTACGAAATAAAAATGAAAACTAAGCTCAGTAGACTCAGTAGGTATACTGTATTATATTGACGAGGTCTCAGTTGATCGGCAGCGTGAAAGACCGAATAAAAACCATACCAGGGTGTGGGTCGACAACGAAAATCCTCGAGTACGTTACAACACTGATTTATTTCGCACAAGGTGAATGGTGAATACAATAAATACACAAACCCGAACGTGGTCAACGGGAACGGCTTCCAGCCACCCGGACCGTCTGAACTCGCGGATCTCCCGTAAACAGTTCACCCCTCTGTGTCTCAGGCTCCACGCTCCACTGTCCAATACTGTCCCATGTCCATAATAGTCCATTCCGGGTTCCCTATTCTGTGGTTCGGGGGAGAATTCCCTTTACAGCGCTCACGCGACGCGTCGCGTCGGTGCGAGCGGCACCAATATACTCTTGGACGGCACGACTCCCACCCAGACACCCAGAGGCCATAATAACACCTGGGCGGTTCCCCTCCGCCGGGACACACGCGCACTAGACACAAACTTGTTTCTGAAATATAAACTAAGACGTTTAAAACACTTTAAACATTGAAAACTTCTCAAAACCCAAGCTGCCGCTTTCAGTTATTATGTGACCAATGACATGTAACGTCTGACTAAGATGGTCACGTGATTTTTGTGCGCCAGGGCCTGTCTTTATAGTAGGCCTTGGCTAGAATCTCTGTGATGTCACAAGACTAGGAATAAGTACCGTTTGTGAACATTCATAAGATATTTGCTGTATGAATATACTATTTAGCATGTTCCAGCAATATTCCAAATTGCACGTTCCTAAGGTGAACTTGCCTGTAATGTACTTAAGTTAAATGTTCAATTTGTAAATATTTATAGAACCACTAAGTTAGGAATATGTTACACAAGATATTGTGGAAATATCCCTTCTTATTCAAAACAAACATATAGGTACATCATTTGTACATTCATCTAACATATTATATTTGTATCTGCGATTAACAAATATCTTGGGTAGGTATATGCAGTTACTGAACATATTTCGTAAAATATTGTAACAATGTTTTATAAATATGGGGAATATTTTTTGCACATTAGGAACTTATTTTGCATATTCAAAAAATATTAAATGCTATATGGGGTAGTAGGTGAAAATTTTATTTTCTTAAAATCGGCAGTGAAGTATCCCAAAATCGTCATTAAAAGCTCAGAAATCGGCACTGAAGAAGCCCAAAAGTACACTTTTCCGCACGCATTTTAGTTTAGAAAGTGTCACTTTTCCACACTAGTGCGGAAAAGTGACACTTTCTAAACTAAAATGCGTGCGGAAAAGTAAATGCGTGCGGAAAAGTGTCTTACTTTTCCGCACGCTTGTAGAAAAAATAGTGTTCCTAACTCTTGCGGAAAGTGTCTTTTCCACACTCGATTTCTTGGCTGAACTCCGCTACGCGTCGTTCAGCCAACTGCAATCGCGTGCGGAAAAGTGTCACTTTCCGCACTTGTTAGGAAATATACTATTTCGTAAGATACTTTTGCTACTTACTCGCACTAATGGGTCACATAGGGTGTATATATTATACATAGGGTGTTTAGATTTGATCCGGAACCACCTTGTAACATTGTGATGCGCTGCACGATTTTGATGTTTTTTTTTTGTGTGTAGGAAGGCCTTACGCACTTTTGGAATATTATACCGGCATAGTAGCATCAATATTCTACGGCCTGTTATGAATTTTTCGATGAGATTTTTTTGGAAATTTCTATTAGGGATTTTTTATCGGAAATCTGTCAACGTAACTTTATTCAGCACCACCAGAAACCCCAATGTCCAAAGTTTTATTAATTTACTTCGCCGACTAACATTTCTACAAGACCAAGACCTTAAAGTTGGGAAATTGATTTTTTTATTTTCAATTAAAAATCAAGAATGCTTTGGAAATATCTGAAAATTGAGCAAACTTATTCAAAACTATCCAAAAATGTAGTATTAATAACGAAAGCAGCAAAGAACATCGTTTTAGGTTTTATATTTTTTAAAATAATGCTTAAATATGTCATATTTTTTAAGTATGATTTTTTCGATACGATACGTTAAAAAATGCTCTTAGCAATTTTTGTTATAGAAAATCTGGCAACCTAGCTTTAATCAGCACTCCATGAAACCAAAATATCCCAAGTTCTATAAATTTACGTCGCCAACTAACATTTTTATAGCTCCTTATATTTGGGAAGATTTGTTTTTCAATTTTAAATTGAAAATCAGGAATGCTTTGGATAACTTTAAAATCGGATAAACTTAATCGAAATGTCCTAAAAATGCCCCACTAATACGGAAAACAAACACCAACCTACCGTTTTAAAAGAATACTTAAATATGGCATATTCTCATAAAAAAAGAAGCCATATTTGTTTTTTAATGTTTTCTTTATTATTGGGACATTTTTGGGATGTTTAGATTAAGTTTACCCGATTTTCAAATATTTCCAAAGCATTCCGGATTTTCAGGTAATTGAAAATTAAAAAATTGTATTTATAACTTTAAAGCCCTGTAGAAATAATAATAATAATATTTATTTGTAAATACAATTCAGTGTTAAATTATTAGTAAGTAAAATAAAAATATATACAAATCGGTAAAACAAAAATGCCTAAAAAGGCAGTAAAAACTGATAATTAATTTCAGACCTAAGCACTACACAGATATAAAAATTTGCTATCTAAAAAAGGGACCATACTTATATATACCTGATATTATAAAAGGAAAACAAATGGTAATTATAACATCTGTCTGTGCTCCATAGTTAACAATTCTGCATCCTTAAGTTTGTGTGATAAAGGTTCAAATTTTTTATGCCATAAATGTCAGTCGGCGAAATAAATTATTAAAACTTGGGACATGGGGTTTCAGGGGGTACGTTGTCAGATTTCCGACAAATCCCTAATAGCATTTTCCAAAAAATCGCATCGAAAAAAAATCATAGCGGGTCGTGGAAGGACACTTCCTGCACATACACAAAAATTCATCAAAATCATGCAGCGCATCACAATTTTACAGGGGAATAATGGGCCCAATCTTTTATTCGGAACAATTTCTTAGCAAATTTTTCTCGTATCTTGCACCACAGAGAAGACAATGGACCAATTACTGTTTAAAGTTGGGCTCCATTTGACATATTTGACAAGATGAACTCTCTTTATTCTGGTCTTCTCTGTACTTGCACAGAGCAGGCACTTTACGTAGGCAGAAAATGTTTTTTTCTCGTGCCAAGGTCTACTTTGATTTTTCTAAACCCTATACATACATAGATACATTCAATTGCCATCATAGCGTCATCCTCGTTTACCGCACGTAGCAGCGTGTTCTGTCCTTGTGTTGGACGCTGGCTACGGGGGAGAGCCACCGCCCACCGCTTCCCAAAATGCTGGCTGCCGCTTATTGGGCCCGTTCTGTAGCAGGCAGCCACACCCTATTATGGCCCGCACCTTTGTTTTTGATGTTAGTTGGTCGAGCGGTGCCTTTAAAGGTGGTCCATAAGTTAATTTATTTTTGGTGTGGGCCTAAGGATTAACGGAAACAACAGAGAAATTTTAATACATATATTAAAGATGTAAATGGTACGCCTATGGCGTATAAAATATACAGGTTACGAATTACACAGTAAAATGAATTGAGGTTGCTCAAATTTGAACAAAATGAATTATTAAAAATATTCCTAAGTAAATATTACAGAAAAGAATCAACAATAAAGAATTTAGCGCAAAATAATTATCTTTAAATTTTAGTAACTGGTTTCAAACCTAAGTGGCGAACAATACTAACTTATAGCATAAACTGATAATAAAAACCTGCGAAAATAGTACGTGAATTAAGCTCAAATTATTCCAAGAAATAATAATAAAAAATTATTGGCACACAATTTAGTTAGCCTGATCACACAAATGCGATAATAAAATATGTAAATTAATAATGATTCGAAATTGATAATAGATACACAAAATTATTAAAATAACTTGAAATTGACACAAAAACTGTACCGAGTGGTTCTTTGTTCTCGACTCGATGTGCAGGTGTTTGCGCGACGCTCGCGAGCTTGTCGGCGGGTAGGACACATAAACAAACATGTTTTTCGGGGAACATTAATTACCCTGGCCGATCTATTCAATATAAACAACATGGTTTTTCGATTTAATTTATTACCCAATATTCGGCGGCTTGTCCCTAACCCGATGAATTTGAAACAAGATATTTTAAGGAAGTACTTAACATTGTATCGAATTATTTGATAAAATAAAATGAGAATTTTGGTTGGTATATACGGGGCACCTCATTGGTATCTACGGGGCACCACACTATCTTGTAGAGAAATATTCAAGCTTTCATTTGACATCAAATTTATATAATAACACAGACCTATATAGCTTGATAACAATGTTATGAGAGCAGAAACTCAACGAAATATCACCAGTCTAATGACCCCTGTTTTAAGTAAAGCCCTACATCTATCTGTCGCCTTTGCCAAAAAGAAAACTACAGTAAATTTTAGAATTATATATTAATTTTCATTGGACTCATCACACATATAAGTTTGTTTCATTGTGCTAAAACAGGCTCTTCAAAAGATCCTTCTTGTTGACTTTTCCCATTGCATTTTTTGGTATCTCTTTCACTATTTTTAAAACCGTAGGAATCATATACTTTGGTAATTTTCCTAGCGCCCATTTCTTTATCTCGTCAAGTGACAAACTCGCTCCATCAACTAGGACAACCACCGCTGCAACCCTTTCCCCATAAACTTCATCACTGGCTCCAAGAACTGCGATCTCTTTAATATCTGGGTGAGCGAGCAGTTGTGTTTCCACTTGTAAAGCACTTATTTTATATCCTCCTGATTTTATTATGTCGACACTGCTTCTGCCCAGCATTCTAAACCGCTTTTTGTTAATCACATACTGGCTGATATCACCTGTTTTAAACCAACCGTCTTCAGTGAACTCCTTTTTGGTCGCTTCAGGTTTGTTGAGGTACTCTTTGAACACATTTTCTCCCTTAACCTGAAGTTCTCCATTGGGATCTTCTCCTACCAAAGTTGTGAGCGATACATTTCCATTAATATTTGTGCATTCCACCAATACCTTCTCGGTGTCCTTTTGGATTAATCTTACTGATACTCCTGGAAGTGGTACTCCTACATATCCAGGTTCACGATCTGAGTCATACTCGTTGGAGAGACACATGCAGATTTCCGTCATTCCATACCTTTCTAGGAGTCTGTGGCCAGTAATTTCTAACCATCTTTCATATAGTGGTGTTGGTAGAGGAGCAGATCCACTCAACATGAGTTTCATGTTTTTTTGGAGGTACGCTTTTACATTGCTTGCCGAATTCTTTAGGGATTTGTCATATTCTTCTACGAGTTTCGCGTAGATAGTTGGAACTGCCATAAATATGGAAACCTTTTCTTTGGTGTCCGATTTTCCTAGCAAATGCGACCATACGTCCTTAGCCGAAAATTTTGGTAACATAATCGTAGTTGCTCCTACGTGTAAAGGGCTAAACAAGGCATTGCCAGTACCGTGAATGTGGTGTAACGGCAACGTATGTAGAAGTACATCGTTAGGTGTCCATTTCCAAGATTTTGGTAGAGTTTGGATCTGATGCCTTAAGTTCTTGTGAGTTAAAACGACACCTAAAATATGGTAAGCGGACAATAACCCCCCAGACAAAATCCCCCCGGACATTCACCCCCGATTTATACAGTACGAAAAACGCACTGTATAATCTCTAATACTAAAAAGATTCAATCCGTATGAATACATTAAAAGAGCAAAAGAAACGATTATATTTTAACAGTGGCACATGGTGCATATTATTAAAATTCTGACTTGCTATGATGCATGGAGGTAGCGCATCTTATTATTCCTTCACTCAACGGTTTTATCCTTTGGTCTGTTATTTCATATTGAGTAACTATATATTTTTATATTTTTAAAGTTTTTCCGGAGTCTTCCGGTGAGGTTCTGAAGCTTCCCGGGTCCCCGAAAAATCGATAAGTAAAAAAACGTGCAATTTCCAAGAATGGTTTCAGAGAATTATTTTCCGTAGGTTTCGTTGATTCTACAGCCTCTCGAAACTAGTTAATGGTGAATCGGGAAATTCTCTTAGATATCTGATTTTCGAGGATCTTTTTGGTACCGGAGGAATGTACGAGACCCAATTAAGAGATTTACCACCTCCTCCGATTTTTAGAACGGCTCTATCGAGGTTGTCGAAAGATTTTTGCGAAAAACCCGCCAATGTCCGTGGGCAGGGTTGTAAGATTTTCTACTATTATACAGGCAATGTAAGGCCAACTTAACGGCGCTGAATTTACTGTTTTTCGCACTGTAACTGGTAATTTTGCGTAAGGCAATGTCGCGTAATAAGATGTTGGATTTGCCGTCACTTACGTCTTTGAGGTTATGGAACGATTTCAAGGGCCGCGCCTGTACATATAGTTTAATGCACGATAGAAAACGTTTTTAAAAAATGCTGGCAGCGTTGCGAGATTTTCTATACGAGTAGTCGTTATTTATTGGCCAATACAAGTTTTAGCACATTGAAGCCGAATTTCTGAACTCTGTAATACTGAAAAAATAAAGCTCGCATCACGCGACCACTTACTCATTTTTATTTATCATTTATTTTTAACTCGGTGTAATAAAACACCTATTATATTTTTTTCAACATCGTCGCGTCTACCATCGCCTTTAAAATACGGCAATAAAGCACTTCAGCCAGCGAACCGCCCGACAAAATCAGTTAGCCAACGCGTTTTGTGCCTATTTCTATGGTACGTAAAGTTAACTGCGTATTTTGGCTACCACCCAGCGTTCACGTTTTCGGCCGCCGGCAAGTTTGGCAGAGAGCTCCATGGTGTTTCGTATGTTCGGGAGTTAACGTGCGCAAAATGAGTAAACAGGGAATAACGTTGCATTCTTAAACACGAGAAATAATTGCCAATGTTATAAGGGTTTGCCTTCCTCCATAGTCTAAGTCATCACAGTTAAGAATAATATTAACTATAAATTAAATAACAATAAAATATAAATTATATATAAAAATTAAGTCGGTGAGTTACACAAAATTGAGCTACGCCCCTGAACTGTAATATTTACGAGTTCTTCCCCCTTACGTTGCACCATTCTGCCGTAAGGAGGACTATACCAGTGTTCAAATATAATCTTTTGTTTTCACTTTTCAATTTTTATTTTTAGTTATAAAAATACAGTAAATGTTCGGGGGTAATGGCCAGGTGGGCTTTTGTCCAGGGGGTAAAAGCCGGGAGGAAAATGTCCGGGGGATTTTGTCTGGGGTGTTATTGTCCTAGACCCCTAAAATATAGTTTTTATGCAAAATTAAAATATAAGTTATATTACCTTTTGGGTTTCCTGTAGTGCCACTCGTATATAAAATAAATGCTTCCCTATCATCTTCAAAATTTTTTGGCAAAGTAGTTACTACATCTTCCTGGGTAACATTGCCGTTTTGTGTCAAGCTGTTTTTAAGATCAACAGAATCTAGCACTAAGAGTTTAGCATTGGCACCAGTTGATATATTTTTAAGTTGATTTTGGTACTGTGAAGTAGTTACAAAAAGTTTGCTTTGCGTGTCTTCTGCGTAGTACTTCAGGATCTTTTCTGGATGTAGTGGACTCAGTGGCACAGCTATAGACAAAAATAAAATAAACATTTGAAAAACTAAGAAAACGTCAATTGTTTGAAGGCGAAGCCTCCTAGAGACACTACGTTCTTCGCGGCGAGAGGCACCATTCCGCAATAAGATAGAATAGGCTACTTTACCTTACTTACCTACCTACTTGCTCGGCCATCCAGATTGCCCACAACGTTACGAGATAATGTACGTCGTTTGCGCACA